>JANUYF010000003.1:326791311-328010686 GCA_026167975.1 Phrynosoma blainvillii
AGGAATTTATAATATTTTATACCAACCTGGGTGAAATATCACATCCTTGTTGCATAAACGCACCCAGGGAAAACCAGAGGCTGTTGAAGATGCCAAATTCATTGGGAGGTTGGTCACTTGGGCCTTCTTTGCCATCCTCTGGCTCTTCTGTGTGCCATTCATATGGACTAAACCTGCTTACCAGGAACAGGACCACACTGACCCCAATGTAGGCAAAGACTATGCACATCCATATTTCATATGCCAATGGGTCCAGGAAAGAAAATACCCCAGGTTTAGATTTCTGGGGCTTTTTGATCATAATGGATATGCCAAGACTCATAAAGGGCTTAGAAAAATCAATGACCTCCTCTCGTACCAAAGTGATAGTCAGAGGTGCGACAGCAATTTCTGCTTTCTGTAAGAGAAGGAGAATCCAAACGAAAGCAAGTAAGAGAAACAGAAGGCATTCTAAGTAGTTTTGAAACAAATGGATAGATGAGATATGGATATCAATATTGGTACCAATGAAGCAAAGATGTGATTGAGACACCAGAATGTAGTGGAAGCGGGGAGGGAAAGAGTGTGTGGAGGAGAGGAGGTGTGGTGCTTCCAGTGCATAGATATCATTTTAATCTATGAGCCTCTGATTGGAACCAAACTGTTGGAAATTTCATCTTAACTAAGGGCCTTGGCATATGACTAATAGAGTCGTCTTGGAGGCCAGGAAGAGGAGGAGCAGCCGCATGCGCGGCGCTCCTTCCTCTTCCTGAGGTTGCCCTCAGAGCTGCCGGCCCTCCGCACGGCCGGCGCTCCCACGACAACCTCCCGCCGCAGCGTCCGGACACGCTGCGGTGGATAAGTCAGGGAAAGTGAGCCCTACGCATTTAGGGCGCACTTTCCCTGACTTATGAATGGAGCGCTATTTTTGCGCTCTTTTCAGGGATGCCGCAGGAGCGCCGCAGTGCGGAGGCTGTGGTCCCACGCCGCTCTGTCCGGCGGCATCCTGGAAGCACTCGTGTGCTTCCCCCCTAAGGGCCTTTGCAGACTGCCAGAAATAGTGCAAATTGAGTCCACTTTAAATTGAGGCACTGCCCTGGCTCAGTGCTAAGGAATTATGGGAAATGTAATTTATTGTGACACCAGAGCTCTCTGACAGAGAAGGCTCAATGTCTTAGAAAAAAATACAATTCCCATGATTCCCTAGCACTGAACCAGGGCAGTGCCTCAATTTAAAGTGGACTCAGTTTGCACTATTTCTGGCAGTCTGCAAAGGCCCTAAATGTTCCTTATCCATTTAAAAAGCTCACACAGGATTACAGTGATGAGAGAGTTTTATGTGCATGTGAAAAATATGATATGTGTGTGGAGATTTATGTAAGTGAGGGCTGTCTACTTTTATAATAACTTCCTAAACAATGTATCCATCTAGAGTAGAGTTGGGAGCTATTATGTGGCCCTCCAGATGCTGCTGCACTGCCACCTGCAGCAGCCCTAGTCAATGTAGCCAATGGTGAAGAATACTGGGAGCTCCTGTTCTTGATTTACACCTTTGCATGCAAATGACAGTAGGACAACTCCCTCCAGGTCTGCCCACCCAGCTTGAGAATTTGATTTTTCTGGGAATCTACCAGTATATCCTTTCCTTCCAGGATCTAGGGAATTGTACCTTGCTTTACCAGTTTAAGCTAGAAAGCTTCATTATTCTGGTACAAAATATGTTTAGAAACATTATTTTAAGTGTTGGGATCAGCTGGGCAAATGGGATAAGTATGCAGTCTGTGATAATAAGCCCTTCCTTGCTACTGGTTACCCTCTCTTGCTAAGATAAACAGGGGTTTTCAACCCAGTCCCAACTCCAACACCTGCTTTGAAATACACCTGATCTTTTTGAGTGATTACCTCCTGTTTTCCTTTTTGACCCCACTTATTTTTAAATAATTACCAATACAAAACATATAAACACTGCTGTGTTTATCTTGAACTATTCTAAGGGAGGTCAGGCAGGAATTCAGGTTGTGTGCTATTTCCCCAGTTTTCTATGTGCATCCCTGCTGTGCTTACTGAGCATATCTTAACATTAGTGAAGCATCCCTTGGTTCACCAAATGCCTGTACATATCCTGGAGCTCTGTGGCACTTTAGACAGCAGTCAGTGCCATGAGTACTGTAAAGCTTTGACAGGGTCTAGCACCTAACTGCCCCCACTTTAAACATTTATGAGTGGATGAATCTATTAATCATAATGAATAAGGCTTATCTACCTTTCCCATTCTGGCTAAACAGTAAACTAATGTCTATCATGATATCCACATATCTGAGGAAAAGGTATGATGTAAAGCATGAATATTTGTTGACTGACACAGCCAGTTTCAGTGACTTAATCCCCATTCTCTTTTTCTTTCTTGAAAAAAAAAATCATTTTCAGAAAGCTCATCAAAGTAATCCTCAGTCTATAGGCTCACATCAAAAGCTTCTTTTTATAAGCTTTTGTACAACTGAAAACTAAAGTTTGAACTTTAGATCCCCATTCTTTCTTAGACTTTGACAGAAATGGGCAATGACTACCTTATTCATCACACAGCGAATAGATAACATTCCAGGACAGAATAATGAATATTTAACTGCAGTTTATTTCTGAAGCCTTTGAGAACACCTGGAGCAGGTAGCTAATGATATTCATCACTAGACAGCACTTTGCTGAATAAGCTCACTACCAAAGACTGAAGGATTGTACAGACCTTTGGGCTATCTAGATAGATGAGAAAACAAGCAGGAATCTCTAGTTCTGTGGGACAATGTACCTCTGGGTAAACTGCTTCATTTTTATGGCTCTTTCACAATTCGACTTGCAATAAAATAACTGAAGACCTATGGAATATAGTGGTTAGGGATGTGGAAACTACATAACAAATGTGGCTAGTTATCCGTAGATCAATTTTTCCTTTGCTAAGCAGGATCAGTACTAGTTAGTACATGGATGGAAGATGGTCAATGAATCCCAGATTGTAGGCTATATTTCAGAGGATGGAACTGGCAAAACCACCTCTGAGTTTTCCTTGCCTAAGAAAACCCTATGAATTTATGGGGTCACCATCAGTCAACAAGTGACTTGAAGGTGTACACACACACACACACCCCAATGTCATTAGTTCTGCTGAGGATTATTGGCCAGTGCTATAACTAAAGTGCTGAGGGGGTAATTAGAAAACTCTGACAACTCTGACAACTCTTCCCCTAAATGTGTTCATCATATCCCACACAACATAAATACCCCTAGATTTCTTTCTCCCCACAGCAACTAAATTCAAGGTAGATATTTTAGATTAACACCTCAGTTCTATGCCTCTTTATTAAAAAGTAGGCTCCACTGTCTGCAGTAGGGGTTAATCTTTAGTTAGATGTGCTTAAGAGGCTGCAATCTTATCTGTATTTAGCAAAGAATAAGCCAGTCCCATGGGATTTACTTCTGAGTAAGTGCATATAGCATGGCCCTATGCACACCAATATCAAATGGATGAAGATAAGCTTTTGATGTGATACAGAGTGAAGATTATTTGAAACATGTTTTCCCTTCTCACACACAGGTATACAAAATAGTGTGAGAACCAAAACAAAACAAAAAATCCCCAGATCAGTTAATCAGTCAATTAGCTCCTGAAGCACCTCTAACCCTGTCTTCCAAGAGATACACTGCAAAACTCCCCCTTTTCCAGAGTTCTCCTGTACAGAGAAGGACCCAGAGGGATGAGAATCCTTTCAGGCATTCCCCAGTCAAGGAACATCTGAAACATGTCCAACAGTTAAGAGACTAAAGGCAGCCTTGCTAGAATAAGAATCACTGCTCCATCTAGTGCAGTATTATTTATATCAAGGGTGGAGAATTTATGGTTCTCCATATATAAGTGGACTCTAGCTCCTATGACCCTACCATTGATTTTGTTAGCCAAGTCTGATGGGGGATGCAGTGCATCAACATCTGGATGATCATATGTTCTGAACCCCTGAACTATAGTGACTGGTGTTATAGCTTGATGGTTTCAGACAGAGTCTTTCCCAAGTACTAATAAAAAAGACAGCCACACAATTGAATTGGGTCTTCTTAGGTGAGCTGCCAGATACATTGTCCCAAGTAGTTTTGTCATGGAGTATTGATTTTAATATCACAGTAGTTCACTTATAGAGTCAAATGCATTTCTATCTTTTCTCAATGACTAAAATGAGAATTGTATAGGAGCTTTTACATTCTTTGGTTTAAATATTCTGAGAAATGACTCATAAAAAGGCAAATTGTTTTAATGAATCTTTTAGCACAGAAATGCAATTTTCTTTCTAAGTCAAGCTTTTCTTGAACATCCAGGCACAGTTTATAAAAGAGATTCTGGCATACAATCTGCATTTCTTTTATATCTATTACAGCTTGAAAGTAATGTTTAGATTATTCATCTGGGATTGCTACCATTCATTGTGAATGTGATCATTTGCCAAAACGTTGCAACATTTACTGTACTTATAAGAATTATAAGCTAAATCCTGCATCAAAAATTCATGTGCTTACCCCATATACCAGTTCTCCCACCATCCCATTCCAGATTTTTGTGTTTGGATCCCTTGCTCCATATTTTCCATCAGGGACAACTGCAATTTTGTACTTGAAGCCAATATGCTTTGCAATTTCCGATGCCAAGTCTACACAGTATCCTTCATACTTCTCATTCCCATCAAACAGTTCTCTGTTTTTTTTCCACATAACATATGGGGCTTCCTACAATGAAAAAAGGAGAACTGTAAAAGAGAAACATATAGTGTAGTCTGTCCGAAGGAATGCATTATTTCCTTGGTTATGCCATACTGAAAGGTCGCATCAAATATTATTGAACAGAGTTGTCACAAAATGGAAAAAGAGGTCTACAAAAAAACAACCCCCCCCAAGCAGCATACATATGATGATATAAAACCAACCATAGATGCTGTATGATTGTTGCATTTTTTATATAAAAATACAGTTTGAAATTCTATCCTACATATGGTTTTCCAGCATTTTTTCTTGATTAATTTGCATAAATGATTACCTTTAAATAATTTTGCTGATTGCCAGAAACCAAATAATCTTTCCTGAAGAAAGTATTTGGATTTAACAAACAAAACCCAGCTCTCAAAGCTTGAAAGAACCATTTAAATTAATATTTCAAATTTTATTTTCCTTTATACCAAATATTGGAACTCAAAGAGAATTTTAAAAATGTAAATAAGCACACCATTAGGTCACTGCTCTCTTGATAAAAATTAGCCTGTTCCAGTTAACCAACTGCACTTTAGCTGATTAATATATATATAGATTAAATACTGCAGTCCTTGATATAAGTGAAATATACATAAAACATATCTAGGAGCCATTTGCGTGTCTAGGAACTGAAATTATAGCTATCTGGAGATTCAAATTTTCTTTTTCTTTTGGCCTTGCCAAAACTGTTTAACTATTAATAATAATGTAGTTTAACTAGCTGTGATCAGTGTTCAGTAAAACATCAAGATACTTATCTTACCAACTACTTCAAATGCTTTTCCCAAACTCTCTTTGCAACTTGCTACAATTTAACTGAAGTCTTAACTATGTCCAAAAATAATTTCTTTTCCCCTACATATTTGCAGAGGTTTTCAATTAGTTTTTAATACTCAAAGACCATGAAAGGCAGATATGGTACTTAAAAATACAGTTTTTGACTGCAGTAGGAACATATATAAATCAATGTTAAATGGAGTCTGACAGTTTGTTCAGTGTTGGCTACTCTTGCTGGCAGTAATTTTGTAGGCTCCCCTATCCTGTGGTTAGAGATCTTTTCAACCAGAGATTTTATGGAATTAACTGGAGAACTCTGGCATACAAAGACAGTAAAATATGTTCATTAAATGTTCTTCATTTTTGATTTTGGCACTAGATCAATCTTTGATTTATCCAATTACATTATGAAGCTGCTCCTTATATTACCTGGCACATCAATTAAAATAACATGTAATTAGGATTCTATTTAAAGGATAGTTTGATCTCTTTCATCTGATGACCACGTCAAGGCACATTGGTTGTTGTCATTAAAGTCACCATTTGCCAATAGTTACCTCATGATGGTACCTCAGTCACACCTCAGTTTTTCTCATATACTCTCATTTGGGTTGAACTGTGGCAACAGTTGGCAAATGTTGCATCTTCAAAGGATTACCATTGTAGCCCTCTGCTCCATTCACTTTACAGCTTTTGCGTCATGTCTAAATAGATCATGTAATAATACACAGACAAAATTTCAGTCAGATATCTACTGGAGCCATGATGTAGGAACTACTTGGATAGTAGGTAACTTTTCATGATGTCTTTAGTGAAGAATAATAATAAATGGGATGTCAGTAATAGAATCTGGAATATGTAGCTCAGGTAACATTTGCTATTAGAAGGACACCTGACCAGTGATTACTGATGTATTGATTGTATGTTTCTTGATTGATTCTTGATTGTATGTTCTTCTGAATCCTTGTGTTGGCTGGAATTGTTAGGGGATCCTCAATGAGAGATCAACAATAGCATCTTTCTTGGAAGGCAGCTTGCCCTCATCTTACTGATTTCCTTCTGCAATGCATAGATGAAGGAGGGTGTTGTTCCATAGTATATTCTCAGGTAATACCAAGATTCCTTGAGTGGGACTATGTGAACTAATTCTGTGTCCTAGAACATATTTTGGAAATTGTTGGCAGTGATCAGGGAATCTTTGTTAATACTGAAAGTGCTCCTTGTCAGTAGAAACTTTCAGGACTGCTAATCTACAGAAACAGCCATAGCATCAGTATAGCCAGGAGTATGAAAAACAGGAACACTGCTTTGTTTTCATGGAGTCAAGCTCATTTCAATACACGTGGTGGTCACGTAATACATATGATTATTAAGAACTTAATAATTGATCTTTGAGGGAGTGACTGTCCTGGTACATGATTTAATTATTATCTGATCAGTTGATTGTAAATAAATTTTGAAACGTTTGATTTAATTAAAACTGTGCTTCAGTGAGTCTTCCCTTTTGTCAACTTTTCCCATGTGAAAAAACAGCACTGCCAAGTGAAATCCACCCCCCCCAAGTCATTCCCAATCTGCTGCTTTAAAAGGCTCACTCCATCATGCCACCTCAATTCTCTGCTACCTCATTCTCATGAACATGCATCCCCATTCTTTATTTATGCAGCTTGAAACCTTTGTGACAGCAACTATTTGCCACTAAAACCAGTGGAATGATCAGTCATTAAAACAACATCAGTATTATATTGGACCTTTCATTAAACTATCCCATTTGCACTCAATGGTATGTCATCACTCCATTTCTTCTGCAGGCCAAATTAGAATTTTTGTGAACTCTTCAAGAGTTGTAATATCTGACGTGGCTTCTAGAAATACATCAGTAAGATATTCTATAAAAATGTCTTGCAAGCAGCTTGCACACTGAGGGGTCTTGAGAGCGCTTTAATTTTCCATGGTACACGCGCACACACACACACACACACACACACACACTTTTTTTGTATCACTATTGCCTCTAGTCAAACAATTTTTAGATTTATACAGAAATCTATAAAATCTATTGATAAGAGGCAAAAGTAGGATGGAAGTACACAGCACAAGGCAAGCAGTAATTATGTTGAACGGATTCAAAAGTGATGGTCTTCATAGACATGACTAGCTGAAAATGCTAGAAAATGTGATGGATGCATAGTGCATTATTTATTAAGAGCCATCAGACTATCCAATTTGACTCTTTCCACATGATGACTGAAAAATTCAAAATATACTGGGAGAATATTCACCCACCCTTTAGTCAAGCACAATATTTCTAATTAAAGTAAGATGAGAACACTCTGGATCAGGTTTACAAAATATAATTTAACAGAAAATTCACATTTCAGATGATCAGTGACAAAATACTGAACACAAAAGGCAAAGTAGTACAAGACTTACAGAAAACAGATGTTTGTAACAATGGTTAACAGTTAAAGATACACCATCTTGTTTGAAAGAATAGATTATCCGCGTAGAGCAATCTTTCACAATCCTGCTAGTATATAACTAGGGAATTTTCAGTATTATAAAAATGATCAGGTCTCAAGAAATTGGCCATGGCTAAGCTCTATGCTACTTTTATATGGATAAATTACAGCATGGAAAAGACATTTATCAATGGTTTACGTTCATCCTTGTAAATGAATGCAACAACTAATTAGCTTGCAAATATTTTACAATTTCTAGCTTGTACATAAATGCCTGTGAGCCTGAGATGAAGAAGAAAAAGCACAGACTTTAGTAAGTTTTCTTCTGATTCCTGGGAAGTGAATCTTAATCAACACAGACAGTTACTGTAAGCAAATACTTACAATGCTAAGCTTTATTGTTTCCATACACATTGTAATGAAATATTCCATGGGATTCAGTGATAATGGGATACATGCCACAAAAACTTGATTATATGTCCAGCAAATGTAGGTGAAATACTGTAGGATGATTTTGTGGCACAGGACACAAGTGTACCTAGTAGTTACTACAGTTCTACACAGTGCAAATACTGTAAACCTCTTTGGCATTCAAGAATGAAATTATATTTTACATCCGGTTTTAGAATTTATTATTCAAAAACTATGCAGATGATCTAGTTCTCTACATCAGTAAAAGAAGAATTCTTATACTACAAATGTTAACTAAATTGTTATATCCAAACTGTTTTTATCTGCACTTAAAAAAACCCAAGAACAGGAATGTCATATTTCCATATAAAGTTAAAGCTAAAATCTAATCACGTATACTGTATAATCTGTTTTGCGAAAGAACAACATGTAATTTGGGAAGTATAAATCAATTTCTTTTATATCTTGGTGTTTATGCTCAAAAGAGTGTTGTATTGAATGAAGCACAGGAACATATAAAACAAGCAAATTGCCAAATACTCTATTAAAGCATCCATGCAGGAAAGGCTTACTGAAAGTGTTGTTTTCCACATACTCAAAAGCTGGACATATAACTGATTCTAGAACCTATTTACTTGAATGCAGAAATTGGCCCAAGCAGACCTCATGGTATTTTTCACTGACACTGAATTAACTTTCCATTACTGTGAAGACGTTATTGAATGGAGCAGGCATATGTCACTCAATTCACCTTTTTTCTTGGATGTGTTACAAAATAAAGCATATTTGCAAGATTTTGCAGATAGGCTATGGTTAATTGTGTGTATCAGCAAGTTTAAGTGGCTGAAGAGACTGACAATGCTATTTCTTTGTAAACCAACAGTGGCCTCTGTTTGCCATCAAAATTAAGCATTGATATCAATACTGAACTTTTGCAAAACCAGAGGGAAATGAATGTGACTAAGTAGGCCTATTAATCACAACTGAACTCAAGTGAGCTCTTCTTATACCAGATGCCTTTGTGTAGAGAATAGGGGCAGAATCTACTGCAAATGCAATTTTGGGAGAGAAAGCTGAGCATAGATTCTACTGCAATCTGCCTTGTAGCTCAGATTGAATCATTTTAGAGTCAGAGACACATACAGAACAATTTTTAGGACAGCCCAGAAACCTTCCTAGGTCATGTTAGGGTTATATGCTTCAAAATCTCCTGTGTGAGGAGGAATCTCCCTATATGAACCTGCCAGAGTCTTAAGATCCGATGGTGGGGGACACATTATCTCAGTCCCAGCACCTTCACAGACCCATCAGGTGAGGATATGGGAGAAAGCTTTTTTGATGGCTGCTCCCAGGCTGCAGAATTCCTTCCACGGAAGGCCAGGCTTGCCCCATCTCTGCTCTCCTTTTATTAGCAGACAAAAACCTTTGTATTCAGGCAGACATTTAATGATTAATTGGTTGCAAGGAGTCTTTTCATGGGTTGTTAGTGTGCTGTATTCTTAACTTTCATTATTTTGTTTTAAAATTATTTTGCACTTTTTAAGCATTGATGGTGCTTTAATATATAATTTAAAGTGTACCTATTATTTTAAAATGGGGGGATATGGGATGCTGGCAAAGGTTTTAGGGCAATGAAAGTGGGTTTTGGGGTTATTGAAGTACACAAGAAGAACTTTCACCAAACCTAGTATAAAGCTAATAGCTGCAATACTCTCTGAATAAACTTTAAGATATAGCCATGTTAGTCTGTACAATCAGTATGTAGGAGAGATCTTGTAGCACCTTTGAGACTAACTGAAAGAAAGAAGTTGGCAGCAACTTAAGTCTATGAAAGCTCATGCTGACAAATTCTTTCTTTCAATACACGATCCCTCCTACATATGGAATAAACTTTATTATTTTCACTTGTGTGCAATGGTTTTTGTGTAGTTTTACACCTTTTTCCAAAATGGCAACTTTGACCATCCAGCTCTTGCACCATATTGCTTCATGTATATACATAGGACTGATACCTTTCACAAAGTAGTATCACAAATGACTACAATGTACAATACATGCATCTGATTCATGAAGCATGTATGATATAAGCAGAGTTCACTTTACATTCTGTGGTCCAGGATACATTTGTGCTGTTGCTCTCCCATCATGTGAACTGGGTGCCATGTACCTAACTTTATTTATTTAAGCAGCATTGCATAGTAAACTAAATGGAGGTTTAAAGTGGAGATGGGCAGAGTCAATGGGAGTCATTGTTGTTGCTCTCGTGTGATGAAAACCACTGGGTAAATGAGGTGTAACTATGAGGGGGTGAATTAAGAGCACTCCCCAAATAAGAATTCTTCCCCCAACATGAAATTTTCCTTCAGACCCCAAATTATCAGTATTGCAAAAATTCAGTTGAGCATTTAGAGTAACAGTTTAGTCAGCCACAGAAAAGTGACAGACAGTCACCAAGAGAATGAGAACACAGAAAATGTAAGGTGTGAATGACTTTTAATGTCTCATTCACACCTAGAACACTTACATTTGTTGTGTTCACATTCCCTAGTGACTGCCTGCCACCTTTCTTTGGCTACCTAAACCGTGGCTCTAAAGAATTCCTAATTGAAGGGGCAGTGACCACATTTTGTCTCATTCCCACAGCTACACTGCTGGGAGTGTCTTCTGATATCTTGGGATGTGCTACACAAAACATACCCGTTCAGTGCTTCGGATTGAAAGTTTCCTGTCCTCTAGCAAACATGTTTTCCACCATAGCAAGGGCCCTTCCTTCAACAGAAAGAGCATCTTACATTGGAGGAAGTTATTTTGGATAATGGAAAGGAAACCTTCCTTACATATTCAGAACCCAGCAGGAAGCAGCAAAATCCTTGCTGAATTCTTCAGTTATTACTACCCCAAACCTATGGTCTGTCTTATACTATAGAACTACTTTATGTCATGCCTTATTCGGTGTATAGAAATGGAAAGCAGTGCCCATTTGCATCAGACTACATGAATAACTTATCAGAAATTAAGGATACTGCAGACACAAAAGTCACCTACACCTTGATGTCTGTTGTATCAGCACTATAGTAAAAGGAGGTGGAGAGATAAAAAATGCAGGAAGATCTCTCCCTCCCCTTTCAGAATGTTTGTTCTTTCCATCCTAGAACTGTGAAATGGCATGCTGCAGGAAACATTGGCATGCTAGATAAACTTCATTTAGATCCTTGGTTTAGAAAATGAAATATCTATCCTAAAACTGGTTCAGTTCTTTCGCAGATATAACATTTATTATGCACATCAAAATGCTTCAGTGAAAACAAGACAGACACTTCCCTTGTATCCCAGTTCTTCTTTCTTTGCTATTACCACTTAGTAGTCCCTACACTTGGATGTATATCACAATAATTTACACTGTACATGTGTGAAATCCTCACTTTAAAGACTGGCATAAGAGGGGGAAAATCAACTGGCAGAGCCTTGAAATCTCCATCATTTTCTTCACAGCTTGGCAACCTTGAAGAATGAATGCCATCTGATTTTGGCTTTTTATAATAGTCACAGAGCTTTTTTGCCCCTTGATGGTTCAGTGCCTGGTCATCCAGCCAGAGGATCAGAAATCCATATGGAAAAATAGATCTCAATGCTACTATACTGAAGATTAACACTTGAGCTTTAGTTAGGAATGTTCACAGCAGCGTGGGACTCTTTTCTTCTTTGATCAATTTCTTAAAATAGGATTCTTCATCAGAGGCTGAAAAGAGGAGGACTGTACTGAAGTATGATTTTTCCATTACTGTGTCTTTTTTTTTAAAGGAAAAAATACATTTTTATAAGTCCCATGCAAAAGAGAATTACGCAGTTAGGTTAGGCTTACACTCAGAATGACTGTACAGAATGTTAGTTCTTTCCATCCTAGAATGATAATCCTTAACAAGTGATTTGCCACAATTCAATGGATGTATCACCATACTAAATTATGTGAACAACTCGATAGCTAATTCTGCATAGAAAGCCATTCCCACACTTGACCTTGGTTCAATTTCAGTTCAGTGTTAATTTAAAAATTAAAATTTTAAAGCAAAATCTGGTTAAGGAACACCATGTAAAATCCATTACACTGAAGACAACCTTAACTGAAATCATTCAGGGAGAAAAATTCAACATCTAGATTAATAAATTATGTTAAAAGAGCAGGAAATATGTTGGTTTAATTTTTTTCTCAGGTGACAATCTTTTGCTAATCTACTTTGACACTAATCTAATTTGCTAATCTACTTTGACACATAGCAAATTTAAAAGGCACTTCATACAAAGAGAAATAAAACATGCTAGTTATTCTGTTCAAGAGGGCAGCTTCTTTTGACAGAAGCAATTCTGAGATCTATAGTTTCCCTTTTTTAAAAAAAATAGTGATAGCTGTGAGTTAATGAAGCAGTTACACATTGCTTATTTCCTATGGATTATAAGGGGAGCATTGAGTACACACATTATTCTACCCATTGAAATCAATGTACTTAATTTTGGCTGGATTGTTGCTGCTGTGTTATGTTCATTATGTATTGGTGTATGAAAATAATAGAGACCTGGTGTCTAGGAAAGGGATTGTGTAAGAAAATATGCTAATTAAAATATGTATTTGCATTTTGCAAGCATATAAACAAATCAATAACTTCCTCTAAAATGGGCTAACAAGCTGGATGCATACAGGATACTTGCAGTAAAAGTCAAGAATCCCACATTGCTTGGAAATTACAAGACATAAAAATACCCATTAGGTGTTTAAATGGGATACATGTATCACCGCTGTTGATGTTGTTGAGGAAAGCATGACAAAAAGAGTGAAAGCTAAATAACAGAATTCAGACTTTCCCCTCCCTTCACAGCCTTCAAGTTTTGGATATAGTTTTGCACATCATTGACACTAACTGAAATAGTTGAATGAAATAAGAATAAAAATATCCCCCCAAAACGTATACTGGTTTGGTTTTTAGAAAAATAGGTTTGGTAAAATGAGAAACAATTAACATGCTTAAAAGTCCTTCTTCCTCTATTCTTCTGTTAATATCAGAATTAGCAAATTACTTTGCTAGTAAATCAGGCAAAATGTTGGTTTATGAGCTTGCAATGCTTCAAAAATAAACTTACCATAATTGTGGTTACAATGACTGTTCTATTCTCAAGAGCTGATGTGTCATTTCCCATTGTAGGTTCATGCTGAATCAAAACTAATTTATCCATATCATTCCAGTAACCAATCTGAAAAAGACAAATGTAAACATTAAACTTCTATATGTTACTGAGAAGCTCAGCAATCATGGATTGTACATGTGAAGTCTGTATTTCTGTTGGTATTACCGCAACACTTGTTCTAATACAACTAATATGTCTTTTGCAACAGAAATTCATGATTGGATGTTCTCTATTATAACTAAATTAATCAGAAATGTTCTTTTGCGGTATGCAAAGTATGGGGACTATGTATAAATGCAAGTGATTTCCTGCTGTCTAAGTAATCTCTTAAGTTAAGTAAACCAAATTTCCTTTAAGATGGACAATCTAAAGAGTTGGCAGAAAACATGACCCTATCCTGAACCATCTTCAGCCTAAGCTTGCTCAGCACTTGTGTCCTGCTTTGTTATAGAAATCTCCACCTAACTGTCTCTCAGAAACATGGAATTTGTAATATTGTACCAACTAGCCTCAACTCAACTAGACAGAAATTTCTGTTCTAAGACCCAAGGTGCTGTACCTTTTGTTTCAGCTACCTCAGGAGAATGCTGAAAGACATTCCCCTTGTGTGATCTGGACTGAACTTAAAACTTTCAGTGAGACTGATTGTCAAATTTAATGTGCATAGACATTCTGCTGTGCCTGTTGTGAATTTTCAAGAAAATATGACAATTTTTATGGTTGTAGCTAGTGAGGTGTAGTGGTTTGAGCATTGGACTATGACTTTGCAGACCAGGATTTAAATCTCGGCTCAGCCATGTAAAGCGCGAGTGACCTTGGGCAAGCCACACTCTCCCAGCCTCAGAAGATGACAATGGAAACCCTCTCTGAAGAAATTTGCAAAGAAAAACCAATGGTAGGTTCACCTTAGGGTCATCATAAGTCAGAAACGACTTGAAGGCACACAACAACCACAACAATAGTATTGCTTTTGTAACCTATCTTAAGTCAGGCTGAGAGCCTAAAGAGGGTGCTAGCACTCCAAATGAAGCCCATATATAGGGATTGGATTAAAGATAAGTTACGAAATAGATTACAGACATAAGGAACTTGAGGAAAGAGAGAGAGAATGAGGGCATAAAGGAAGCATTTACCAGTGAAATCTAGACAAAGCATTTTTCTTTTAAAAGTTGGACTTATCTACTTAGATGAGCTGAGTAAAAGTACTTGAGCTTGCCTCGTTCCTTCAATGAGCTGAAAAACGTTTATCATTGTAGCGTTCAGATGCATAGATCTTTTCTGTTAGAAATTACTGGAATACTGATATAAGTTGACAGTATTTTTGGAAAGATCTCTGTCCAGTCCTTGATTAATTACTCAGCTCTCCCATGTAGAACGATGATATCCACAGAAAGGTCTGATACTGGATAATAACTACTACTTATTGGCATATCTTGTCCATTGAGAAGCTATTTCTGCACACCTCAAAGGATACTGACAAATGAGAGAGGGTTTAAATAATTTTTTCTAGTCCGCTCTCTGTCCTCCATCACTGCTTACTCCTAATTTTTACTTCCTCCTTGTTCTGTCACAAATGTACAAAGCCTGAAAGCTGATAATATGATTTTTTTTTAAAAGAAGCATTTTGTGGTTCAAGTTCAAATACTTCTCAATGGCAATTTTCTTATCAATATAGTGTAACAGGGTTTATTAAACTGAAATTATGGATATGAGGTAGCTGGGCATCATGGAACAGTAGGCTATAAAAAGTTGTACAGTTCTATGCAAAAATATCTATAACAATGGGTGATTTCACCTAGAAAATCAGGAGATTTTTTTCTAACATCATTATAAATAACCATATAGTATCATAAATATAACTCCAGAATTATTATTTTATTGGGCTTACAGATATCAAATTTTACTAGTTTCAACTATGGAGATGTTGCTAAAGTTTTACATTTAGATTGGAAACATACAATTTATTTGAGAGTAGTATAAAGAAGAAAATAATTGGACTTACTTTACACCTGCAATTTTATTTCTTTTTTATTTGTTTTTAAATGTAATTTATGGGCATTTGGTACAAGTGCAGAATGCATTTTTTACTGTGTTTCTGTCCATTATACATTTTTCTTTGGACATTTTAAAAATAGGTGCATGCTACTAAGCAATTTTTCTTCTCTTAAAGAATGTAAACTGACTGATTTCCAGCTACTTATTCAGCTCACTTCTGTAAATAGTTTCAAAATGTGTGGCTTGGATAAATCTGTTTTTAAAAAACAAAACAAAACAAAAAAAAACTTCAAATGTGAAAGAAGTCCACACAACAATGAATGAACCGTTGCCTGTTTCTAGACTTATTAGAGCATGTATATTCCATTTCCAAACACTGACTGTGATGCACTAATACACTTCAGTGTCTTTGAGCCTTAATAAGACAATACTATGCTCCCCCCTTTTTTGAGATGCTGGTCAAACAATTATATAAAAATTTCCAAAAGCATAAGCTGGACCTCAGCAGGTTGGAAAGGGAAAGACATAAACAAATAAATTTTATTATGTATGATCACTGATATCCTACATCGGCTACTTAGTTATTGTTAGAATGTGGATGGGTTATACAGTCAAAGGTGAAATGTAGAGATGTGTGTGTGGAACTTTCCCTCATGAGAACAACATCTAGAGAAACAAAGTGAATCTAACACCAGATGGCTACACAGACATAAACATGTACTTTCCCAAAGGTACAACTCATGGACACAGACTTTGTTATGGAAAGCAAGAGATATCAAAAAGATAAACAATTATACATAAACATCGTTAGGCTGGGAAAGAAAACCACGTGGTGGATGATGGACAGCAAGGGGCTGGGTTAATATACATCATACAGGCATTATCCAATCAGCATAAGGTTAACACCTAGAAGGTGGAGAATGGGAAGGGCCTAGAGAAGCCTTTGTCTAGAATGTTTATAGTTCAAGATGGGAGTGCGTGCATGTCTGCCTGGCAGCAGTGGTTTCAACTGCAACAAGTTGAGATCCTAAACTTTTGGGATTGTTAAAGATGTAATCTTTCATGGCTGAACTGGACAAGTTCATCACAATGGATTTTACTTAGTTATTTTATTTTTCTTTTGTATGCATTAATAAAACTATGCTTTTGGACTTTACAATGTGTCTTCTTGACTGAGGAAGACAGGATCCTGAAGAAGAGAAGCTAAGCCAGTTGATAGTAAGAGTTACAAAGTGGCTGTGGATCACAGCAGCCAGCTTGTCCTGCAGATTCTGCTGGGTGCCAAAGAGCATCACTGCAACACCTATCATCCACACACTGACAGTTATATATGTATAAATAAGGCCCGAAATGTATGGGCCAAAAGAAGCAGCTTCTGGCTTCTTTGGGGGCATGGCGTTTACATGACGTATGCCCCCAAAGAAGCCAGAAGCCACTCTGAGGCCACAAAACAGAGCTTGAAGCCACCACAAAAAGGAGCCGTGTAAATCCAGCTCCTGGGTGGTGTGGCTTGGGACCACAGGTGGTGGCTTGCTTTGAGAGTGGGCCATGCAGTCACCATGGTCATGGCCTGATCATGACCCGATCATGGCCCAATCACAGCCACAGGCTGCTCCTTGATGCCTGTCTGCTTCTCCCTTAAGTAACATTACCTTCAGGGGTACAAAAAGGATGATATTTTCAGCCCACACCCACCAGTGACTGTGGCTGTAACAAGAAATTGCAACAGCGCTCCTCCTTTCAATTGTCGCACTCTCATTGCTGGTGG
Organism: Phrynosoma blainvillii; assembly: GCA_026167975.1. Taxonomy (NCBI): domain Eukaryota; kingdom Metazoa; phylum Chordata; class Lepidosauria; order Squamata; family Phrynosomatidae; genus Phrynosoma; species Phrynosoma blainvillii. The sequence continues at coordinate 326,808,664 of JANUYF010000003.1, forward strand.
GAGGGCCCTAGAAATATCATCGTGCCTTTAGGCCTTGATTGGTAGCTGAACAGGTCTCTTTCATGCAATTTGTCTGCTGGCTGTTCAGATTTCTTTTAAAAAGAATTTTGTAAATCTTTTAAATCACATTTCATTCTTTTACTGAACGTGAATTGTTTTAATACTATAGATAGTTTAATTCAGTTTTAATGCTTTCTTTTTGTATCTTTTTAATTGCATTGTCCTTTAAATTGTGAGGCACTTTGTGTCCCAATGTTGGGGGAAAGAGGAATCTAAATAAATATACAGTACAACCCCTGTATTTACAGGGGATATATTCCCAGACTTACCTTGATTACTGAAAATTGCAGATAATTTTGATGAACCCTATATTCCCGGTGGAAGTAGACCATAGAGTCACACTGAATGTAATCTGTCTAGGCATCTGAAGGTCCTCCAGTATGAGTCTGTGATGAATATCTGCAGGGTGTTGACTTCCAGATGCCCAGAGAGACTTGTTTCCCTGGATGTGGATAAGTGAAACTGTGGTTGCCGTACCTGCAATGTGGTCTGGGGGGACTTTTATGTAGTCTTATGGTAAGACTACATAGTCTTGCTGAATGCAGTGCAACTATGGATCTGTAAATCTAGGTTACAGATTCATAAATGCAATACAGAATGAATTATATCTAATATGGGAATGTTTCTTTAAGAGACATTGGAGCAAAATAGGTGAATTAAATGTTCTGATAAATGAGTAGAAGAGGAAAATCCTGAATTGATACTGATGAAAGAATCATAAATCTTAATATACCAACCATAGGAAGGAGGGTTGTTTCTTGACTATAAAAGCGAAAGCTTTCACCTCAGTTGTACTTATTACTGATGGCATGTCCTTGAGCAGAACATTGGTGTCACAAATGAAGTACTATGCCTTTGGAAGTAGCAAATGCTGTACATGTGCAAGATGAGATGGCTGGCATAAATCCTTACACCTGGCAGCCATCTATAGAATATTATAGCCTCTGAAAATGTCATGTCCAGTTTTCATAGGAAGTGGAAGAATTTTTCATGTTCAACAAGAGAACCTTGCTACCCTGAGAAATATTAATTACATTTTGGACTGTCGTTACAAAGGCCTAAATTTATTTATTAATCTAAAATTGAGTATACCATTTGAATCCAAGGAACTTAGGCAAATATTGACCTACCAATTTCCCATTGATTCAGTGGGCCTGCTCTAGTTGTAACTAACAATAGGATTTAGGCCAAAGTGTCAAAGAAGTTGTTTGAAAGAATAAGAGCCTATATATGAGAAAATATACATCAGTGCACAAAATGGTATGAAACTACTCATGAACAAATCTTCCTGAGGCATCAAATGTTAAATTTCATGAAAATGCAACATAAGAAAAGGACATCAGTAATCCAAGGTGTAGCCACACTGCAGAATTAAAGCAGTTTAACATCACTTTAACTGCCACAAGTTTATCCTACAGAATCCTGGGATTTGTACTTTGGTGAAGTATTCAGCCTGGTCTGTCAGAGAACACTGGTTCCTCACCAAACTAGTAATCTCAGGATTCTGTAGGACAGAGTCATGGGAATTAAAGTGGTATCAAATTGCTTTAATTCTGTAGTGTGGCTACACCTTATAGCTCATGGAAACAATCAGTAGGAATGGAAAGTATATTTGAAAATATTAAGTGGTTAAAAAAATACCTGTTTCTCAACCTTCAGGAAACTCTGATAAGAAGAATCCCAGACTTATGAGAATCTTCTCAATTTGGAATTTATTCTGCACAGAAAATTCTGTTTTCTATGCAAAAATAACACATCTGAATTTTGTGCACAGTAAGTCGAAAACAGCAAATAGTTTTTGAAAACTGCAGTTATCAAAGACTTTCTTGCAGCTGGAAGAAAATTGCTCAAATTACTTGTTGTTTCTTTTGACAACAAAATTTATGAAGAATTACATCTCTACATATCAGAATCAGAAAGCAGTTCACTGAAATTGGCCGTATTCACTTATAGTTTCTACCAAGAAACTATAACCTGGATTCTGTGATGCAAACACAAGAACTCTCTCAATTTTTCAAAAGGGCTTGGATTTAGCTAAGGTCTTTCACTAATAGAAGTAGAGGGAAGGAAATTGTCATATATCATGCTGTTCCAAAGGGTATCTGACTCTCTGGAGAAGCTTTTAATATGGCACAATAGGCTGCATGAAACAGAGAATCTGTGAAAATTGTATCTGTTCTTTCAATGGGTTACCACATAAACAGTTTTGCTCAGGAGAATTTAGGCTTGCTGCCTAAATCCAACTGCTAATTCCAAATAGAGTAGACATAATGAATCAAGGGAACTTACATAAGTATTGATTTAGCAAGTACCGATTGATTTCAGCTAGTTGAAACTAACAATTTGATTGAGACCTATGACCATCTCTTTCTTTATGATAACCACATTAAAAAGGTATAAATTTTTGTCAACATCTATGTGTTCACAACACTGTATTGAAAACTTTTTAAAAAACAAAAACAAAACTGTTTGTCTCTTTTCTGTTACTTGCCTCTGTTACATGCCTACAGGACTAAAATGGCTGTAAATATTTCCTGGGGAACCATTGACCAATACTTTAGAAAATATTATAGAAAAAGTTATAGCAATAACTCCAAGGTAGGGTTGATGCTTTGCACACAGAGGTTCCCAATTTCAACCACTGGTATCAACCATTTTGTCACACAAATGTGATCTAAGCAGAGGCAGTCACAAATAGCTCATCCCTTCAATCTTAAATCAGACTGCAAGTCTAATTGAAAGCAAAGATTAAGCTTCTTGTTGCTCTGGTTTTTATTTCAAAATTCTGCATGATCAAAAAATAATATAAGAAATAAGAAATAAGAAATTCATTTAATACTTGAAGTGGACTATAACTTTGTACCATAACTACTACTCCATGGTTGTATATCCCAGAATTTTAGCTTTAGGTTCCTATTTCTTTTCACCAGGAACAATATTTGAAAAGTATCGGTTGTGAAAACACAAGACAAAGATGTATGAGGAAGTAGGTTGCAAATTATGAAAGTGCATGGTAACATAAATCTGCTAGTCTTAAAAATATCATAAGATTTTTTATTGTTTTGATAGAAGAGACTTGGGGGGGAAGCAGACGGGTGGCCCTGGGCCACCCCGGGAAGCAGAGGATCAGGGCCGCTGCTAGCACAAACAGCGGCCCCGATTCTCCTGTTTGCTGCCTCTTAAAAGAGCGGCAAAATGCCGCTCCTATTAGAGGCAGCAAAAGGCTGCCCCAAGAGCCGCTGCACAGCTCTTCTCTGCCTCTTCCGGCATAGCGCATGAGGATGCTACGCCAGGAGGATGTCCTGACACCACGCACCATGCGTAAGGCCATATGAAATCAGGACGTCTTTGGGGAGGGGTTGGGGCAGCCGGCGTGCAGCTGCTTCTCCCCTTCCCTTCCTCCAACATGCCGCAAAGGGCCCGTCTGCCGAGGCCCTAATATGGCTAAGTGTTTGAATGAAACAAACAGAAGAAGCCATCTTCATGAAAGACATAGATCTTGTGTCTTGTCACATGAGAATGTGCATACATACATACATGGAATAATAATAAAGGATGTACATTTGTTTGCAATATTAGGTAGCAAAATGTTTACAATACAGGCAACACTGAATTTATAGTTTTGTGTGGGTTTTTCGAGCTATGTGGCTGTGTTTTGAATTTGTTAGCTAGAAAGTGTATTAACCAATCCCAAATATACTAAATGGGATGACAACATATGAGGATAACTAGAATATACCTTTCGAGGACCAGTGCTCTTCAGTTCAAATACATCCATTGAATAGTTGACCCTGCGACCATAGTGATCAAATTGAACATTCCCAGTCAGTCCTTGTATTCGAACCTTAAAATTGGAAATAAGATTAAGATACGGTTGGTTCATGATGAATGACATTACTGTAGTCACCATGCAGTTAGTCAACTTTAGAAACAGTGAACCAATTGGGAAATCTTTTTAGTGGACTAATCAGTTGATTTTTCACTTATTAAGTTTAAACTTATCAAAACTTTAGTATAGGTGTCATTTTCCGATAATGAAGGAAGCGTAAGATAAATTAAAATGATGCATCCAAAAGCTATCATTTATATTTACAATGAAAGTTCATTTTTAGTATTTGAATTCCCTATTATACTAACACATTAGAAACATATTTGCTTATTTAAAATGTTGTGCCCTATCTTGGAGAATCACCAAGACAGAGAAAGGCCATTCCATCTTTTTGTGTCCTACCTCTACCATCACAATGTGTTGGACCATTCTTATGCACTCACTTTCCTCCACTATTGGGCTACTCTCGATGACTAAGACTTTAATCCTCCCATAGGTAGGTGTGGCTAGGTGTACAACAAAACCAAGAGATTTTAAAGCAAAAACATATATTTCTTTTTTTCAAAATTTTTTAAATATACAGTCAGCCCTCCACATTTGCAGCTTTGGTTTATTTGCATATTTTATTAATATGTTATATCTAGGAATCTCTAGGTCCTCCAGTGCAACTCTGCTACAAATTAACCACACAGTTGCACTGGAAGACCTACAAGTTACTAGAGAAAATATTTCTCTAGGCATTTGTAGGTCCTCCAGCATGATTCTATAGTTAATGTCTGGCAGATATTGACTATAGAGTTGTGTTGGAGGACCTAGAGATTCCTACAGAGGTGTTTCCTCAGGCAAAATAAATAAATAAAAAAATAAAAATAAAAATAAAAAAAATAGTTGTTTTTATTTGCTGTTTTTCCACTTTCATGGGGTCATGTGATCCCTAACCCCAGTGAATGTAGAAGGCTCACTGTATAAACCTATGTTTACCTAATGAGCTATCTTCCTAATGTTCTAAAGCTACTAGTAATACATACATACATACATACATACATACATAGTAACACATTGGGCCTTTACAGATTGCCAGAAATAATGCAGCTTGAGGCCACTTTAACTGTCTTGGTTCAGTGCTAAGGAATCATGGGAACTGTAGTTTATTGTGGCACCAGAGCTTTCTGACAGAGAAGGCTCAATGTCCCAGGAAAAAAAATACAATTTCCATGATTCCCTAGAACTGAGCCAGGACAGTTAAAGTGGCCTCAATCTGCATTATTTCTGGCAGTCTGTAAAGGCCCATTGTAAACCACTTAGAGAGTGCTTCGTTCACCAAGAAGCAGTATAGAAATGTAAAGTGATAAAGTGCTATATTATTTTTTTTGCCATGTAGAATAGTATGCAGGCTACAGTTCCACTTCCTATCTTATTCATTGGTAATTCTCCTTGCATATTCCACACCACATTGGAGCAGTCTGTATTTGTTTGACTTCAATGATGATGAGGATTCTGGTATCCTGTTTCATCTTCAGTCAGTCTAGTAGTCAATACTCTGGACATAGCTCATTTCTTGTTGTCTGGCTGTCAGCTCTCTTGAAGGGCATAATGACAACCAAACAACAAACAATCTTGATCATAGATTTCAGAGATATAAACCAAGTCTACAAAAACTGTAAGTTATAACTTCTTTCACTCAATCTCTAAAGTGCTACTAGTTCCCTTTGTATCTTGATCATGGCTGCCAAAATAATAAAACAAAACCAATCCAAACATGAGCTTCACATCAAGTTCTCTCCTCTCCCTCCACTTAGGAAGACTTCACACCATTTTTCAAGCCAGTTAGCCTGTGATTGTGGCCAACAGCTTGAAGAAATGCACTGTGCCCTGATGTGACACAGTACAGAGAGAGTAGGGAAAAAGTAGGGCTTATGTGGATTTTTTTAGGGTGGTGGTGGTTTGTCATCAGTCCAGTATTAAGCAACATGTTGAGTTCCATGCTTAAAGGATGAATCTTTAAAATCCGAGACATTCTGGAAGGAAGAGCTTCTATGGGATACTTGAAATAAGCCAGTGGTACTCAAACCTATTATCCTTGGGATCCCTCTTTACATCTACATGAAGACATCATGCTCCCCCTCTTGCTATAGTACAGGGCTAGGCAACCTAAGGCCCAGGGGCCAGATGCGCCCCCCCGAGGCCTTTGGACTGGCCCCAGGCAGGTCCTGCCGGCGCCGCCGACGCCGCCCCCTGCCATGATGATATTGATTATTGTTGTTATTACTTGTTCTTGGGGTTTTCTTGGCAAAATCCCCACAGGGGTTTTGCCATGGCTTTTCTGGGGCTGAGAGAGTGTGCATGCATATATTTTTTTAATTTTTATAAAAATTTTAAATATTTATTTATTTATTTATTTATTCTGCTTCGCCCCCCCCCCCCCAATTGTCTGAGGGACAGCAACCCGACCCCCAGCTCAAAAAGGTTGCCTACCCCTGATATAGTATATGAATAAAAATATTTTGTTTATTTAGTGTGCCTATTTTCATTTGCACATTCATGTCAATTCATAGTTCAACATTTTATAAGGAAATAACATTGTCTGAAGTAGAAGTTTTATATAAGTAAATTCAATACTTAACACATAAAAAAGTCTGGGAACAGGAGGAGGAAGGATCAGGGCTTTCAAGACTCGCACCCTCCCCTTGAGCAACTCTCATGTCCCCCCCACCCCCCCATGGTCTGGCCCCACTATTTGAGAACCCTTGAAATAAGCTCTATGTTTAATAGCTTTCCATAAGAATAAATGTGTACTCACCTACAGGAAAATGGAAAAAGGGATGGCAGACCACACAGAAAGACAGAAACAGAAATTCAACAAATGCCAAAAGCACCAGCAGAAACCCTCATTGGATAAATCACGGACGATCATCAATCTCACACAGCGGCAACTTTCAGAAGAGGAGACATCCATCCTGGCCAAAGGAGGCAATTTTGCAGTAACCACCACCAGAATCCCTGTTGAAGGCATCATTGCCCAGGTAGAATCTGCACTCCACCATCTCCCAGAAGAGGAAGCGGAAGAGTTAAGAGGAGAAACAGCAAGGATTCTGTGCAAGGCAAAACCACCTCCCAGCAACATAAACAGAAAAGAAAGGAAAGCCATCAAGGATCTCAATTCAGACCCAGAAATCATCATTCTCCCAGCAGACAAAGGCAATGCCACAGTAATCATGGAAACAGAACAATATAAACAAAAAATCAGGGAACTCCTGGATCCTACAATATACAAAAAACTGAAACAAGACCCAACCAACAAAATTACCAGAAAAACCAACACCCTTATCAAAAACTCCTCAATTCAGCCAACCACAAGACAAAGTTTGTGCAAATCTGAGGCTCTCCCGCCAAGACTATATGGACTTCCCAAGATTCACAAGGATTCCATTCCACTCCGACCCATAGTGAGTGCCATTGGATCTCCCACATATGATTTGGCCAAGTTTCTGGCCACACAATTACAAACCCATATAGGGCAAACCCCCCATTACATCAAGGACTCAACTCACTTCATAAGAAAAATCAATAACCTTGAACTGAAACCCAGAGACATACTAATCAGCTTCGATGTGGTCTCCCTATTCACCAAAGTCCCCATAATGGACACCATGACACTCATCCAACAAATTTTTCCAGAGGACATCACAACCTTGTTTGAACATTGCCTCACCACAAACTATTTCCAGTGGGACAATGGATTCTACGAACAGAGAGATGGGGTAGCAATGGGAAGCCCTCTGAGCCCAGTGATCGCAAACTTCTACATGGAACACTTTGAAAAACAAGCCCTGGAAACAGCACCGAAAAAGCCCACAACTTGGTTCCGATACATAGATGACACTTTCACCATTTGGAGCCATGGAGAAGAAGATCTGGTTGGGTTCCTGAATCACCTGAACAACATCCACCCTAACATCCAATTCACTATGGAAAAAGAAAAGGAAGGCACACTGCCATTCCTAGATGTCCTAGTCATTCACAAACCAAACCAACGTCTGGGACACACAGTATACAGAAAACCCACACATACAGACAGATACCTGCACAAGAACTCTAACCATCACCCAGGACAAAAAAGAAGCACAATAAAAACACTGGTAGACCGGGCAAAACGCATCTGTGAACCCCACTTCTTGGAAGAGGAATTGAAGCACCTAGACCGGGCTCTACAGGCAAATGGTTACTCCACCTCAGACATCAGAAGGGCTGCCAGACCCAGAAAAACCCAGAGGACTGAAGACAAGCAGCCACCCAAAGGGAAGGTATTTTTACCATATATCAAAGGAGTCACAGACAGAATTGGGAAAGTAGTGAGGAAACACAACCTCCAAATGGTTTACAAACCAACCAAGAAAATCCAACAAATGCTGCGCTCAGCGAAGGACAGGAGAGACCCTCTCACAGCTGCAGGAGTTTACCGCATACCATGCAGCTGCGGACAAGTCTACACAGGGACCACCAAACGCAGTGTCCAAACACGAATCAAGGAACATGAGAGACACTGTAGATTGGGCCAGCCAGAAAAATCAGCAGTAGCAGAACACATCATAAACCATCCTGGGCATAAAATGCTGTTTGAAAACACTGAAATTCTGGACCATGCCAACAACTATCAGGTCAGAATGCACAGGGAAGCCATCGAAATCCACAAAAAATTTGGACAACTTCAACAGGAAAGAAGAAACTCTTAAAATAAACAAGATATGGCTACCGGTCCTACAAAATAAGAGATTCAGCACTCAGCAAAGGCAAATGGAAAACCAACCAGGGTCAGGGGCTTTCCCAGCAGACAATAGCAGACAATCTCCCTGATTGCATATCCTTACCTGGAAGCCATGCCATCAACAACAGAGCATACCTATTCAACACAGAACAATACACAGTTTACATGGGAACAGCAGACAATACCCTTGATTGCATACCCTGAAGTTAGGCCATTAACAACAGAACAATACCTATTCAACACAGAACACACAGTTCACCTGGGAACCACTCCTCCCTACCCAGGGTCTCACAGTATATATAGACCCATGCTCCTCCAATTCAGTTTTCTCTGAAGATGCTAGCCACAGATGCTGGCAAAGCATCAGAAAGAAACTCTTCTAGAACATGGCCACACAGCCCGAAAAAACCCACAAAAACTATGGATGCCGGCCATGAAAGCCTACGACTTCACATAAATGTGTACTTTTCAAAGAATAATCTCTCTTTGTTTTTTAAACAAAGAAATCTCAAACAGTTGCTCCCGGGCAAAAAGCTGCCAGTAGTGAGTTCTTCTCACTGTCTGCTTGGTACATGTAGTATACTAATTTGGAAATGCAATTATTTTAAACTCTGCTGTGGTATCTTTTCCTCTCCCTCGCTACTTCTTTGCTTACCCCAAATGTCCTTCCTTAAGGAGAGAGGCTAAATCATCTTGACAGAGATCTGGAACTTTCTAAGCCTCTATATTCATCAGGATGCAGAGCCCTGACATCAGTGAAAAATTCCTCCTTGTTATTTCATTTTAAATGAAATAAGAAGGGGAAAAGATGTAAGGATTTCCCCCCCCCCCTTTTCCCCCTTTTGTGAGTTACAGAGGGCCAGAAAAGATAAATACACCATCAAGATGACAGAAATGCATTTGGCAAGCAATGTGGGGAAAAGATCAAATAGCTCTCAGATAATCATTTAAAGTTTCCTTTTCTTTTATCAGTCTGATATAGAATTAACAAGGGGTGCATGCTGAAAACTCATCCCTTTTCACATTCTTTCAGTCAAAGTTCTGAAAGGGAACTATAAGCTCTAAGTTCAGTTACATTATCTAATGCCTGGAATCAGCTCAAATGACTTTTCAAAATAGTAACACCCCATCTATGACTCCCAGACTGCATCTTCACTACAGAAATAATGCAATTTGATACCATTTTAATTCCATGGCTCAATGCTATGGGATTCTGGGATTTGTAGTTTGATGGGGGCACCAGCACTCACCATACCATAGCCTTGAGCCATGGCAGTTAAAGTGGTGTCAAACTTCTTTATTTCTGCAGTGTAAACAAGGCTTGTATGTGTGTATGTGCCCTCAGGTCACCTGTTGATGTCTGGTAAGCCCATGAATTTCATACAGTTTTCACAGGCAAGGAATACTCAGAGGTGGTTTTGCCAGTTCCTTCCTCTGAAATATAGCTTACAATACCTGGTATTTGTTGGCAGTCTCCCATCCAAGTAATAACCAGGGTTTACTCTGCTTAGCTTCCATGATCAGACAGGATCTGGTGCCTTCAGGGTATTTAGGCACCAACTAAGGGCATTTAGGCTCCATAGTACTGTTATACTATGCTTAAGATTAGTGTTTGAAGTTATTTTGTGGCACTGACTACAGAGCAATAATCTTAGCATCAGGGATATTGAGTAAGAAAAAGTAAAGAGTCCTGCTTGTTACTGTGCACACAACTGCTGCCAGTCAGAGTTGACAACACTGTGCTAGGTTAATATTAATTCAGACTTGATCTGAGTCAATAGAGGTTTTTATCTCCCAGTTATTAGCAAAGTTGCTCACTCATCATCACAAGAAAACAAAACTGTAGGTTGTGGTGGTGATTCTTTTCACTCTTGTAGTGATTGCTTTCTCTTTTTGCATATGATTCCATATGTTACCTTTGGTGTTGGTGGTACCAGCGAAAGAAGGACAATATTCCTTCATGTAGGTAAATGTAAAAGACAAATATAGATAAATATATGTTCTTCTACAACATGGTAAGCTTTAGTTTTAGAATAAAGCAAGGGCAGTACAGTATATTACTTTCTGTGTGGATTGGTGATAGTGGACTATTCAGATTGTACCCTACAAAACTCAAAGAAACAGAAAACACATACACTAAACTGCAGTCTTGTCTTCCCTCATCCACTATGAGCACCCCAGTGAGTCTCTTGTGTTTCCAAAGCAACAGTGCCAGAGTTGGGCCATAGAGTGTGATGGCCCTAATACTTATCAAGCATAGTGGCACGCTTTGGCTATAGTGTGAACTAATGTATAGAGAGCTCTGGTATTGGACAAGTCAGTTGCCATTCAAATTTTTATTTCCTCCATCTGCAAAATGTGAAAGTTTAAAATATTATTATTGTGAGGATGGAGAAGAATGGAATATCAAACTAAATGGAACTTAGGGCCTCGGCAGACGGCTAATAGAGCCGTCTCCGAGGCAGGGAAGAGGAGGGGCAGCCACATGCTCGGCGCCCCTTCCTCCTCCCGAGGTTGCTCTCAGAGCAGCCGGCCCTCCGCACGGTCGGCATTCCAAGGGCAACCTCCCGCCGCAGCGTCCGCACATGCTGCGGCGGATAAGTCAGTGAAAGTGCGCCCTACGCTTTTGAGGCGCACTTTCACTGACATCTGAAAGGAGCGCTGATTTAGCGCTCCTTTCAGGGGCGCCGACGGTGCACCGCGGTGCGGATGCCTCGGTCCCGCGGCGCACCGTCCTGCGACGTCCCAGAGGCCCTCGTCTGCTTCCCCCCTTAGAGAGAATATGTGTATATGTGTGTAATATGCACACATACACACACACACACACAAACACACACTCAGTTGGTCCTTGGTATCCACTGGGGTTTCGTTTCACAATCTGATACCAAAATCCGTGGATGCTCAAGTCCAATTAAATAAAATGTCATAGTAAAATGGTGTTTCTTATACAAAATGGCAAAATCAAGGTTTGCTTTAGGAATATATATTCAAACTGCATGATTGAATCTGTGGATAAGAATCTGTAGATATGGAGACCAACTGTATATAATATAATATATATTACATCCACTACTCTGATTGTTAAATGCTTGCTATGTCTTCAATCTTATGCTAAGATTTAAGATTATGATTTAAGGCAGAAATGCAAATGAGCTAGAACTACATCTTGCATGAACCACACCTGTTTCAATGTTCTCTCCATATCAATCCCTTGGCTCCATGGTGCAGCTGGATTTGCAAGGCAATCCCCAGCATTCCCTCTTCGAGAAATATCAATTTTCTGCCTTCGAAGATTACGGAAAGTTTCAGCCATCACGAGTACTCCATCATAGGTCAGAGCAGAGGTATACTAATCAAATGGGAAAAACAACAACATATATCAACCTTACGAGTTTCGTTCCATCAGAAAACTGTTTTGACAGTAAATAGTCCATTCTCTGGTTGACTAGCGTCAGTCACTGGGTTTTCTAGGTGAAGCTTGTGCGGCTTTCTCATTGATCAAGAATAGTGGAATCACTGTATCCTTTTCCCAATACAGAAGTTTAGCTTTGAAATAGCAGTCATTAAAAAGACTTCGGTTTATGGAATACAGCAAAGACAGTAAATAGTCCATTCTCTGGTTGACTAGCGTCAGTCACTGGGTTTTCTAGGTGAAGCTTGTGCGGCTTTCTCATTGATCAAGAATAGTGGAATCACTGTATCCTTTTCCCAATACAGAAGTTTAGCTTTGAAATAGCAGTCATTAAAAAGACTTCGGTTTATGGAATACAGCAAAGACTGGAATAAATCTAGAGGCTGTACAGATGGCCCCTAAGGGGTGGCTCCGTGCCCCTAAGGGGTGGCTCTCTGGGAGCACTGGACCAGGGCCGGGGCAACCGCATGCCATGGCTCCAGTCCAGCATTTTGCAGCTCCAAAAGGAGCTGGCAAATGCTGCTCCTTTTTGGAGTGGCAAAAAGCCACCTTTGCCACCATGGCGGTAGCTCTTTTGTGCTCCTTTGGCACAGTGTGTCTAAACACTGTGCCAAGGGAGTGCCCTGACGCCACCCGCAGCCTGTTTGGGTGGGTGGCGTGACGGTCGCCACACCCCAACTCCACCCCCAGACGGCCCTTTTGGTCAGTCTGTACTGGCCTTAGCTGTTTTTACTGATCTCACTTTTATGTTGAACTCTTATAGATATCTACATCTAAGTCCCCAGGACAGAAAAATGGAGGATGAGAAAAATAGTTAGGAACATGAATTAATGGAAACACACATTTTTTTTCATAAAAATACACAACACATCACTGCTATTCACTTTAGTGTGTATATGCTTGCTTGTGTAGTGTTGTTAGCCAGCAGGCATATTTTGGAAATGTTATAGGAGCTACAACATCTGTAGTTCCCTGCACCTGTATGCAATTCTGTGCACAACTGAATTCTTGGAAAAGTCCTCTTGCATACCTCTTGGGAGGTATGAAAAGCTACTTTTGTAAAAAAAAAAAAAAAAAGAGCCTCCCTTCTTTTTTCTTTAGTGACCAGGGGTATAGCAAATCAGAAGGAGAGAAGTGAAAATACTGGCCCCTACAAGAACTGTACACCTCCAACTGAAATTTCCCTTTAGTTCCCAAATTTCTAGCATTGCAATAAATTAAAAAAAAATCTAGCCATCAAAAAAGAAAAAAGAAAAAAAAAAGAGGGGGGCAGGCAAAGTAGATACAAAAATGGCAATAATAATAATTCTACTTATGAATACAGTAATTTTGAATGTCTCACTCTTTGCAACACTAGAAAATTGGGAAATGAAGGCAAATTTCATTTGAGGGAGAACAATTTTTATTAAGGGGGAGTAATGTCTACATTTTGCTCCTCCTGTAGCTATATCTTTACCTGTCACCCCTTTTATTTTCAAATCACTGCCAGTTTAAGGGTAGAGAACCAAGGAGGAAAGTGCGTTGGCATGCATCTAGGATTACATTGTAGAGGGCATCACTAGAGAGTGAGGAAGACAAGGACCTACTGTCTGAATCCTGAACTCTCAAAAGTTCCCATTTGTTTTATTTATTTATTTAGAGTATTTATACCCCACTCTTCAGCCACAAAGGCTCTCAAAACAGCTTGCAGATTGCTAACTTCCTTGCCCTCAGGTTTGCGATCTAAAAAGACATGAAACAAAGGAGAAGGGAATAGTGGTGGGAATGGGGATAAAGTCCAGCGTAGTGGAGCCGTGCTTGCCTCTCCTTCTCTCCCTCTGAGGCCTGAGTGGTAGCAGTTAAGATGGAGTGAGGGCCTCTCATCTGCCTCTTTAGCTAGGCATGGTAGAACTGTGTCTGTCTCTCCTTCTCTCCCTCTGAGGCCAGAGTGGTGGCGGTTAAGATGGAGGGAGGCCCTCTCATCTGCCTTCCTTTCGATTCCCCAACTTCTTCTCTTAGTTCAGCTTAACAAAATTTCATGGCATTCCTAATGGGTGTGAACACACACACTCCAAAGACACAATTCACACATCCAAACTGGTATTCTAGAAATGTGTTCCACAGTGGAGTTTTGAAGTTTGCATGTACTGAAGCAGCTGAATGACTGCTTCCTCCACCCACCATGCAACTGCACTCATATTTATGCCTAATTTAATCTACATTTTGTGTTTTTGCATTAGTCTAATAAATGTTTTTCAAGTCATGCAGTTCCATCACTGTTTCAGTTTTGCTTATCATACAATTAAATCTTACTCCATTAATTATGGCAAGCTTTAATTAGCTAATCAATTAAATTTTCAAAAAATATGCATATGAATGAAAACAATAGTCCTGAGGAGAAGGAGCACACATTTTATTTTTTCATTCTGTGCACAGATGTTACAGCTGGCAACATTTCAGCAAATGGCAAATGCATCTGCTCCTAAGTGACATGGAATGAAGATGGTGTCTGCTACTCATAGTATTTTATGTTAAAATGACAATAATACTGGTGGTACCTACTAACTGATGAAAAGGTATTTTCTTGAATACTTTAACTGAAAAAAATAATTTAGATAGCACACACTGAACTTTCCAAAGAATGTCCTGTGTAAAGTTATCATCATATTAGTTTTGTTATGTTCATTTGCCTAAATCCAACTGTTAACCCCAGTTAGTGTTGACTCATTGAATCAACTGAATTTGACTTAACTAGCCCTAATCATTCAGTGGGTTTACTCTAGCTGACACCAGCAATTTGATTTAGGTCATTCATTCTAATTTTATTTATAGTATTTCTTAATGTCTCCTTTCCCCCCCAAGAGACAATAGGACAGTGTATGAGTGAGATTAAAACTATTTAGACAAATGAATGAACACAATTCAATATTAAAAAACAATCCAAACAACTATAAGAGAAAGTAAAAGATTGACTCCTTTCCTACTTTTAGTGAGGCAGCATTGTTCCATCAGGTCTTTGGTTTTGAAATTGTTTTGGCTTGGTTTTTTTTAAGGGGTTCCCCACCCTCCACATTTTACTGGGATTTTATTCAAGTTCAAATAATTATACATTGCTTTCAGTGCTTGGTGGGTAGCAAAACAATAAATATACTTAATAAAATAATTACAAGAATAAGCAGAGCAAGAAAACTATAAAAACAAACAAAACAAAAGATATTAAGAGGAGCACAGTATTCACAGAGGTTGAAATTATTATCTTTTGAGGAAAAATAGTACATAGTACACAGCAGCTGTTGTGGCAAGAGTTTATGTGAACCCATGTGAATAATTAATACTCTAAGGATACAATATAGATATATACCTTAGGAGGAGTCTCTGATCCTGGGTATTCTCTCTGATCCAGTTTCTTCCACCGCTGCATGAGTTTAGCAACCATCGGTGTATCAAAATCCACTAGCTGAAATCCTGTGACATTAGCTCCTCCGTGCATAAACCGTTCCAAAGAAATATCCTTGAATCCCTGCAAAAATCAATTAATCCAAGACTGACTCTGCATAATGTTAAAGGTTCTTCACAAATGTAGAGGGTCATATATAAGGCTAAATGTAATTTTTGGTGAGTAGCCTTCCACATGTACAATGGATTTTTTGCTCCCACTCCTTTGTCCTGCAGCCTCCTGCATATACACATATTCTCTAAAGAGGTTCACAAACTGCATGGGGGGCTGCAGAAGGGAGGAAGAATTTGAACTAGCAGTAGTTTTAAGCCACTGTGAGATACAATACACAATAGTCTGAAAGTAGTGTTTATATTTTCAGAATTTTCTCTCTTTATTGTATTATTACTGTTATTGTCACACAATATTGATATTTATATATTACTATAATTGCTGTGCTTATGAATACAAATCTAACACATAGGTATAATTATAACCATTGCAACTATAAATATGAACATAAACATGTGTTATCGCACATTGTACATATAGCTATAATTGTATAATATTTATTTTATCTTACTGGATGAAGAATAAAGATGCACATCATACCTGTGCTTATAAACCCCCAAAGGAACAGACAACATCCATATTTTTATAAAATTATCCACATATGATTTTCTTTTGGACTCACACAGTAAGTTATCTAACTATCTGTTGTTATTGTGTGTCTTCAAGTAATTTCTGACTTATGGTGACTCTATCACAGATTTTTCTTGGCAAGATTTGTTCCAAGAGGGTATGCTATTGCTTTCCCATGAGGCTGAGAGAGTATTACTTGCCCGAGATCATTCAATGGATCTTCATGGATGAGTGGGGATTGGAACCCTGGTTTCCCGGGGTCCTAGCCCAACATGCAAAGCAGATTTTACTTGTATAGACTCTGTGGGTAATTGGTGTGCTGTTTTTAATGCTTTAATGCTTTTAATTTCCCCCCGTATTGAAATGGTTTTAACTATGTTTTGTTTTTAACCATTATGTTTTAATACTGGAATTATTCAATTCTTTTTTAACTTGTGTAATGAACAACAATAATACTGGGAAAGGCTGAGGGTAGCAGAAAGAGAGAAAGACCGGCCAGATGATTCGATTCAATTAGGGAGGTCATGGGCGTGAGTCTGCAAAACTTAAGCAGAGCAGTGGAAGACATGGAATCATGGAGATGTCTCATCCACAGGGTCACCATGAGTTGAGGTTGACTTGGGGACAGATAAAAACAACAAAAATAAAATATTCTACATCATCGATCTCTTCACATCAATTTTTGATTAATTTTTTTTCAGAGGTCTCAGTGGGAAGTTTGTAATCAGCTGCTTGCTTAACATAAAACATTATCAGATGCCAATAAAACTATATTGGATGTTTCCAAAACATATTCATAATACTGCATCTAAGGGACCATCTCACCAGCATTTATTTTGTTCTAAATGTGTCTAAATATTGTTGATATTAAGTTTTGTTTTGATATTATATGAAGTGAAATAATACCAATGTGAGGCTCTTTAAAAATAATTTTTGAATTATTTGCTATGAATTATTGTATCACATCTTTACCTTCAAATGTCAAGATTTCACCTGCTGTACTCATGGATAGATATCTTTCTCATTTTCTTTGTATCTATTCTGTTTATACTCCCTATAACCATGGGGTAGCAGCATGCTTGATTTTAAAGAACTGGAACAGTCCTGGATAACACAGATTTAATCTCTGATCAAAATATGCAATAAAATTCAGAAATGGAATTAAATTTTGCCTGCCCAATTAGACCCCAATATCCCTGTTACTGCCTTATTTCTTGTCATAATGAGGTGCCAAAGAAGAGTTTGTTGAACAGGCCAGTTTGCTATTGTTCTTATTAAATCCATTGTATTGTTGGCAACCTGCCATGTTTGTCTTCATTTCACTTCATGGGGTGTGTGATGGGTTGATGGTGCATCTCATTACACATGTACATAGGTGATCAGTTCAGAGGTGAGGAACATGAAAAACTATGGGCAGCAATAGCGCCAGCCTCTTGCTACTCCCTTCCCCTGTTTCCACACCAGTGTGCAATTTGCACACCAGTATAATACTTCGTACTTTCTGGCTTGATCCATAGCAAACCAGGGGTTACTTTGCTTCAGTATGGATCATGACTTTACCCCATTTCGAACCCTACTCATTCAAACAATGCACATAACCAAAACAGGAGGAAACCTGAATAAATCCACTTCTTTTCACTCATTTGGACAACACCTTAGACAGCTTTAAAGGGGCAGATGATAAATTCAGAAAGTATGGGCCCGCCTATGACTACAAGTAAGGTTGGCTCAATATCGCTGTTAGTAAGCCTGGCTCTTTATTTCAGTTGCTGGGGAACATAACAAGGAAAGGTGCAGTTACACTCATCCAGTTGGACAAGACAGACCTTTCATCCAATGCAGCATGGGTCTTCTTACAATTGTCCTCGACATGGTTAAAAGAATACAATTCTTTGGAGTAAATTCATTTTAATTATAGCTATTATCTCCATAATAGAGTTAGGGGCTCTGCAGATGGTACAATGCGCCATCTTGGAGCCAGGGAAGGGGAGGGGCAGCCGGACGCCAAACGCCCCAACCCCTTCCTGAGGATGTCATTGGAGCGCCTGCTGTTACACACGGCAAGCGTTCTGATGATGTCCTTCCAGCCCAGCCTCTGCACGGGCTGAGCCGGAAGAGATGCGGAAGAGCCATTGCATGGCTCTTCCGGCCCCCTTTCTGGGGCTTGAGGAAGGAGCACTATTTTAGCGCTCCTTTCCCAGGCTCCAAAAAGGTGGATTGGAGCCGAGGTGTGGGGATCTTCCACTTCCCAGGGAGGCCCACGGCCGCCTGTCTGCAAGGACCCTTAGATCCACTCTCATAGCTTTTGTTATTGCTTGGTTACCACAGACAGTGTATAAAAAGATAGCATGTTTGTTTTCTTTTTGTCATATTAGGGCCTTTGCAGACTGCTAGAAATAGTGCAAATTGAGTCCACTTTAAGGGTTAGGGTTAGGGAATCATGGGAAGTGCATTTTATTGTGGCACCAGAGCTCTCTGACAGAGAAGGCTTAATGTCTCAGAAAAAAACACAATTCCCATGATTCCCTAGCACTAACCCTAACCCTTAAAGTGGACTCAATTTGCACTATTTCTGGCAGTCTGCAAAAGCCTATTAGTATATTATTTTACTATTTTATAGTGTGGTGTTTTATTGTTCACTTTTTACTGTATATGTTTTGAAGTACCACCCTTTGGTGGAAAGGGTATTATATATAAACATTATTATTATTATTATTATTATTATTATTATTATTATTATTATTATTATTTAGCTTCCTCATTACTATAGGGGAGGCTTTTTTCAGTACAATGGTGCAGCAAGGGAAAATATATTGTAAAATGTGACTGCTTGGGAATACATTAATTGTCCAATGTAATACTGAATGCCTGGGTATCTGACTACTAAAAATACCTAATTAACAACAATTAATTAACAAATTAATATGTGATCATCCTGGTTTTATGGAGGACAGATAATCAATACAAAATATATGGAGGAAATCAAACTATATATATTTGCAGATGCCAAAAAGGCTATTGACAGGGTAGAATATCCCTATCTTCATAAGGTATTATAGAAATGTAATAGTGGAGAAGGTTTCAGAAAATGATTCTGTTTATTTAAATGAGTATTTCTTTCCCTTTCTGAAACATTTTTATGATCCTCTCAAATCTGTTGATGAAGCATTCTTTATACATTTTAAAAATAAAAGAAAACACTCCTTTTGCTTACTTCAAAATACAGTTCTTGGCCTTCCATCCCACTAAAAGTATACTGATTTCTTACATTTAAAATTTTCACATTCATTTTCAGAACATTAGAAGGTATCTCTGTACTTTTTTTTATTCTAAACCTTTCATATTTTCAGCAAGATAGTCAAATTTGCCTGCACTGATTTGTCAAGTTCTTTTTCTATAATAACTTTTACTGGGCCCATTTTTAAAAAATAATACAGGATATTTAATGGTCTAAAAGTTGGGGGAAAGCCAATCTCTCATAAACAGATCCCCCTCCTTCCCTCTACAGCCCCCTCATTTGCCTGAGAGGGTCCTCCAGTAATCCTAAACCACAAATCTTTTGGGCAGGGGGACTTCTGTGGGAGGTTCACTGTGCCAGCATTATTCATTCCATTGGTAAGAGAATAATAACACCATAGGTTAATTAAACAATTGCTCAAACAATGAATTAGTCACAAGAAGCAGACAATTAATTAATCAAGGGTAATAGGGAGTCAATTAGTTGAGGGCAACAGGTAGTGAATTAGTTGAGATAGGCAATAAGTTATCAAGACAATAAATTAGTCAACAATAATAAGCCATAAGTTAATCAAAAGCAACAAGCAAGTTCAATGATAAATTAATGAAGATAAATATTGGATAAATTCAGTCAGACTAGTAATTAGACAATAAATTAGACATAGCAGATGCTCAGTGAATTAGTAAGAGTGAATAGACAGCAATTAGTCAAAATAAGATAAGCAGTGAACATGTTAGTCATTACTGCTTAATAGCTTCTCCTGTAGGTACTTAGGGATAATAAATTAGTTAAAATAGGTTAGTCAGTTAAGATCCAATCAGGTTTCTTCTCCTGTTGGAAGATGTCATCAAAGTAATTAAAGCTTTATCATTTTGTATAAGACAAGGGCTGCATATACACTGCAGAATTAATCCGGTTTTGACACCGCTTTAACTGACATGGCTCAATGCTACTGGATTCTGGGATTTGTAGTTTTGTGGATATTTAGCCTTCCATCCCTAGCCTAGCCTCCTCTGATTCTTTACATTTTTAAAAAAATGAAGAAAAGGTTGAATTTGGCAAGAATTTAACTTCAGTGCTTAGAGCATACAAATCCATAAATCTTATTTATTGCAATGATATGAATGTCCTTAATTATCAGTAACAGAAAGGCAAAAATATGTAATTCAGTACAGGGGTAAACTCTTTTCTCTATTCTGTATAATCATACTTCTTCCCAATGTAAACTTTGTACAATATATTTTGATCAGCCAGATATCCAATTTACATTTTTGCTGTTCACATTTTAATCATCACCCCAGAACATTCTGGTAAAATTAGCTGGGGAACAATTGCATCCCTCCAGTTTTCTGAAGTTGTAATACTTTGCAAATGCAGTATCTTTGCAGCTGAGGCTAGCATTTGTGTATGCAGTACTGAAGAACTGGATATGGTTTGTTGTAATCTCCCTTTGCTATGTTTGAAATGCCTTTTCTCTATGATAGTAAGTCTGAGGATTGGATTAAGTTATTATTAGAATATCAATGACTGTGTAAGTATAGAGGGGAATGACTGTTCAAGTATAAATGTATAAGTATACATAAATGTATAAATGTATTTACAGATCTAAATGCAACTTAAGGTAAACTCAAAAAATCAATGAGATCTTGGCAAACCAACATTTGTGTAAGTTCCATTAATTCAATGGCTCTACTCTAGTTGTGTCTAGCAATTGAAGTTAGGCAACTGTGTTCATATGCCACCTTTCTGACAGCACACGCAAGGTGTCTTAAAACTTAAAAATAACACTATATAATGTAATAGCAATGATGCCAATAAAAAGTGGTGGGGTAGGAGGAGAGAAAAACAAGTAAATTCAGAAACCAATTATCACATAATGGCTGACATCCTGCTAGTGTAATGTGCAAGTGTGGCTTATGTCTGTGTAAGTCCCTTTTTTGACAGGATATAGAGGGCTATTCTCTTTCCTTTGCCCTCTGTCCAGAAAACATCTCATGCCTAGCAGCTACCAAACACTACGTAGAGCTGCTGCTGTTCCAGATGGAACAACTGGAGGAGAGAGTAAATTCAGTCCATGAAGATTTGGGCGTTCTGAGCTCCTCTCCCATCTGAACTGAGAGCCTTCACCACTGTAAGTGACAACAGCAGAGGCTCTTCCAAGGGCTTGAGAGTTGCCATGTCATGACCAGGTGAAACATGTAGATCAGGTCCAGGTTGTATGAAGGACCTTATTCTCTCATATGAGTCTGCCCATGTTTGAGACCATCTGAAGATGACCATCACTCTGTCCCACCACTCTCAAACGGAAAACTAATAATAATAATAATAATAATAATAATAATTTTTATCCCACCCCTCTGCAGCACAATTGGGGCGGTTTACAACAGTTAAAAACACCAATACATATATTAATTTCCTAATCCACCCTCCCCTTAAAACAATATTAAACTAGTAGAGATTTAAAACATAGAATAAAATAAATAAAAAAGGGACATGGAACAATTAAAGCAGCAGCTTAAAATAAATAGTGACAGCTCAGGGGAGCAAGTTAGCCAAAATCTTTGGGCCAGGATAGCTATTCAGGGAAGGCCTGCCAGAAAAGATCCGTCTTGACAGATTTTTTGAAGCTGTCAAGAGTGGTAATAAGACGGATCTCATCTGGCAGGCCATTCTATAATCTGGGAGCAGAGACAAAGAAAACCCTCTGGGAGGTCACTGACAGCCTAGTTTTTATAGGCTGTAACAGATTTCTCCCAGAGGACTGGAGTACACAGGGAGGATCGTATGGGAGGAGGCAGTCCCAGAGATAAGTTGGACCCAAGCCATGTAGGGCTTTAAAGGTCATAACCAACACCTTGTACTGTGCCCAGAAACTAATAGGCAGCCAGTGGACAGTTTTTAGCACAGGTGTTATATGCTCTCTTCTGGAAACACCATTAACCAACCTGGCTGCCATATTCTGAACTAACTGAAGTTTCTGGGTCGAGCACAAGGGTAGCCCCATGTAGAGCGCGTTACAGAAATCGAGATGGGAGGTTACCAGCGCATATACTACAGTTTCAAGATCCCTAGTTTCCAGGAAAGGGCGCAGCTGGCGTATCAGCCGAAACTGATAACAGGCACTCCTGATTGTCACATTTACCTGATTACTAGTGGGAATATGAGAGAGGGCTTTCTTGGTGGGTGCTTCCAGGCTTGGATACTGCCTTTCTAGAAAAGTTAGACTGGTGCCCTCTTTGCTATTTTTGGTAGACAGGTAAAGACTGTTTCTTTGTTTTGGCAGACCTCTATGGGCTGGTGGCTCAAGGGGGAAGAACGTTCAGAATGTGTTGCACTGTTTGTGTTGTTTTCATTTTAATGGTCTCAGCCCTTGCTATTTTTAATGTTATTGTTAGGCTGTATTTATTTTAATCTTTACAAGGTGTCTCGAATCCTGGAGTAGGAAAAAAGTGGGATATAAACATAAATATAAATATTAATATAGAACTGCTAAAGTGGGGCTAATTCATGACTAGAAGAGTGGACCTAAATGCTCCAAGTCCAGGAGGGGATGATTTGATGAAATGAGCCTTGCTATACCAATTGCAGCTGGAGTATTGACTGCTAACAGTTCTGACAGAAGAGAAATCAAATGGTTGAGGACAAATGGAGAATGGGGCCTTGATGCATTGACTCACATGCGGCCAAGTACATTAAATCAGGACCAAACTCACTAGAAGATATTGCCATATTTTCTACTAAGACAAGACGTCACCATTTTAATCCACATGGTCTTGATTTGACAGAGCTGTGGAGAATTTTACTAGCTAAGCATGAATTGAATTGTAAAACACAGTTCTTACCAGATTTGCTAGGATGTAATGGTAGCCTTTAACATGCTTTCCAACACTCACAATCTGTAGGAAGAGGGAAAGAAAGAGAACAATGAGTCTTGCATTATTCATAGCAGTGGGTATAATTTATGACATATAATTATAGTTATATAATGTCATGATTATTTTGCCTGTACATCAACATAAAAACATACCTAATAATTAAATCCCTAGGTTTTAAAATATTAAAGGAGCTCCAATCATTCTAATTTGAATTAAATTACTGATCCATTACTGTACATTGGTTTTCACATCATGTTCTGCAAGCAGCAATAAGCTAATTTGGAAGGTCAGTCTGGAAAGGCAGAGGCTTCCTGAGACTATGTTTTAAAAATGTATATATAAATGCACAGATTGAAAACATGTCAGACAAATGCAGAATCAAATAGTCAGGCTGTTTCTAAAGCATTTGCTGCATGTGTAGTTTGTGACTTTTTTGGCAAGAAGACAAACATCGCACATACACTGCAGCAGCCAAGTATGGATCCTTCCACCTCCATCTCTGCAGTTTTTCTCTGTCCTTCATCCCTTCTCTACAGAGCTGCACTGCTTCTTATTCCTCCCCCCCCATATTCCTTGTAACCTTCTTCCAAGGCAGCTCTGTCATTCTTGTGAAGTTTAGCAGCAATGACCCACTTGTTCCAGGGATACCCTAGCATTGCCTCCAGGCTAGGCATCTGTGTTCCCCAATGGTTGTCATTGTCATGCTAGGGAAAAAGAATGTACTGGCAGAGATCTTTATGGTGGTTGGGCTGGGGCTGAGACTACTCTCACCTCCAATTCCTCCTCCTTTGCCACTGCCATTTCCTCCACCACTTCTACCAGGCTACTATCACTGCCATCTGTATTTGAGCATACTACCACTCCTCACATACAGATTACTTTAGCAAGTCTTTATATAAATTTTTATTTAAAGTAACTTTCCAAATTGTCCCTTACTTTTACTACCTTTCTTACCCTGAGCTAGTGACTCTCATTTAGGGGGGTTGCAGACTGCCAGAAATAGTGCAAATTGAATCCACTTTAAGGGTTAGGGTTAGTGCTAGGGAATCATGGGATTTGGTTTTTTTTCCTGAGATATTGAGCCTTCTCTGCCAGAGAGCTCTGGTGCCACAATAAACTACAGTCCCCATGATTCCCTAACCCTAACCCTAAAAGTGGACTCAATTTGCACTATTTCTGGCAGTCTGCAACCCCCCTTAGTTTCCTCTAGGTTTCCAATGTTCATTTCCCCCTCTAGACACTTCTGCTAGATCTAGACTCCAATGTGGTTCACCTTCTCCACTCCATCCACCCAACTTTATCTTGCACTGTCAGTCATATTGTCTCTGGTACCTGCATTCTATGCCAGGATGTTGTTATCACATCACTACTGAGGTACACCACCAAGAAGAAGATGTACATTTTCTTATGAAGGGCATGGAGCTGCCCATGAACATCTCACTTTAGAGCTTTTTTCCAGGTACCTATGCCTTCTGAAATTAGGTAGATGGCTGGGGGGGGGGGGTAGGAAAGCTTGGAAATTGTTTTTGGACATGTTCACCTGACATCTCAGTATAATCTTTCAGAAGATAGGCAAAACCCATCATGTTTGTTTTTAATGTTATATATAAAATCATTTTATTTTATTGTATCATATTTTGTTTTAGCTACCTTTTTTGGTTAGTGGTTTATTCTTCTATTGCTTTTATTTATTTATTTAGGACACTATGCCTTCATGAATACACTCAATCTCATCTAATTTTAGAAGCTACATAGGATTGGGTGTTTGTACTTGGATGGGAGAATACAGGGAAATATCAGAATTTTTCCAGATAGGGTTAGGAAATAATTTGCACTAAATGTTGAAACTCTGCCAATCAGGTTTGAAGATAATAGGCTAAATGGACCAAAAGCCTGACATGGACTGTGTCTATATGGGTGTGTGTGTGTGTGTGTGTGCCTTCAAGTCATTTTTGACTTATGGCAACCCTAAGGCAGGGAACCTATCATGGGATTTTCTTGGCAAGTTTCTTCAGAAGAGAAATCAGATTGCAAAAAACTGCTGGTGTGCTAGCTTGTGTGGCACCAAAACACGGGGGGCGGGGGGGGGGGGGGCGGGGCGGGGGGAGCCTGCCTACATATAGGCCTGCTCTGCCTCAAACTCTCCTCTGGTCAACTTTGTTTGGTCCACCCACCCATACATACACCTTTCAGGCAGTGTGGGCAATTTCTAGTCTCCTTTTAGAGCCAGATAGGAATGTTCTCCAATAATCTACCTTGCATTGTGTATTTGTGGAATTGTGGAAAATTGGTAGTATGTGTGGCAGTATAAATAGGTGGTCACTGACAATGGGTAGGGGAGAAATTGAGGGGGATGAGATGGCACTAATTCAGTGAAGGCAACTTCTCCAGATTGCCTTCTGTGGGTTGCAGGGTCTAGTGGGTGGGAAAGGGGACTACTCTTGGGGCCAGCCTAGGTCTGGTTTTCTCTTTATGTCACAGGATATGGGGGAGAGGTTTCCTAGGAAGGTCTCTCTTGTTGACATCTGGCTGGGTACCCAGCTAAGATGGCAACTGGCAGTCAGAGCATGGTTGCTTCATTCAAGTATGGCTGAGGAGGAGGTCAGGTTGGGAACCTTGCCTCATTTGGAACTCAGTTTAGGCTCCTTCTTACTACAGAACAGTAAACTTCAAAATTAAATATTTAAATAGTAAAGTACCCCTTTAGTACCCAATTGTGGTTTTTGATTTCCTCATTTTCTATTTGGTAAGCAACAAGAAGTTGCATTTTCTTTCTTTCTTGTGAGATGCATGAGATATTTTCTGTTATTTTCATTATTATTTTTTGCATTTGTATAAATAATTTATTTGCCTGCAAACTGTACAAATTTGTTCAAACTGGGGAGTTAAACTACAATAGCTTCTGCCTTGTTACAGAGACTATTATAAACTAAAAGCATTGGATAGAATGTTTGTGTCTTTGCCACAAATCCTTTGCTATTAGTCCTCTCCTTTTCCTTGTGTGTGTTTCACTCCAAAATGGAGGTGAGATCCACCAGATTTGCTCAGAAACATTTTTGTGCAAATAAAAACAAAACAGAACAAAAACAACTCAACAAAAAGCAAAGTTCTCTTGCTACCAGTTCTTGCTGTCAACTTCTCAGCAAACTGTCACGATGTGTCAAGACAGTTTCTTTTTCAGAGAATGAGAAATATTGTGAATATTTTTCATATGTGTGTGTACATGCCTTCAAGTCGCCTGTTGACTTATGGCTACCTCATGAATTTCATAGGCTTTTCTTATACAAGGAATATTCAAAGGTAGTTTTGCCAGTTCTTTCCTCTGAAAATGTAGCCCACAGCAACTGGTCTTTTTTTTGGTAGTCTTCTATCTGAGTAATAACTAGGGCTGACCCTGCTTTGCTTCTGAGATCAGATGGGATGTGGTGCCTTTAAGGTATTTAGGCCTACAATGGTCTTCAAACACCTGAAGACAGAATCAATTTGCACTTTGTTTCTGCAAAGGGAAGGAATAGAATGAATGGATGGAAACTACAGTGAAATTTCATTCTGCTTTTTCTAGTTTTTTTAAGTATGTTGTTTATCAGCTGCCTTGAGTGTTGAGAACAATGTTCCTTTAAGACAGTGTAAAATAGTTTGTATGGCTGTAAATGAAAAGTAACACCAGGTTTCAACACTTAGGGCCTTTACAGACTGCCAGAAATAATGCAGCTTGAGTCCACTTTGGGCCTCTGCAGACGGGCAGCCATGGGCTGCCCCGAGAAGCCGCAGATTGGGGCCAAGGCTTCCGCACACCTTGGCCCCGATCCACTCTTTTTCCGGCCCTGGAAGGGGCGCTAAAATAGCACTCCTTCCGCAAGGAAAAAATCTGCTTGTCTGAGAGAACTTGGTGAATTATGTAACTAAGGGCCTTTGCAGACTGCTAGAAATAGTGCAAATTGAGTCCACTTTAACTGCTCTGGCTCAGTGCTAGGGAATCATGGGAATTGTAGAAAAACTGTATTTTTTTCTGAGACATTGAGCCTTCTCTGTCAGAGAGCTCTGGTACCACAATAAACTACAGTTCCCATGATTCCCTAGCACTGAGTCAGAGCAGTTAAAGTGGACTCAATTTGCACTATTTCTGGCAGTCTGCAAAAGCCCTAACTTGCTCCCGAGAATGATGAGCAGACATTTGCTGACCAGAAAGCAAGAGCTACAATTATTTTGTGTTTACAAGCTGACCAGATTGTTTACATAACCAACACAACTACAGAGTTGAAGTGCTGGCAGAGTTTGAAGGATATCTACCACAGGACTCCTGTGTGTCCAAGATGATATTACAGGCAGACTTTACAACACCAAGTTGAGAGATGGTGAAGACGTAAAGTATCATTTGGAGAAACTCAGGGATCTGTTCAATGAACTGCAAAACAGAGGCATGCATTTCCCTGAGGCACAAAAAGCCTACATAGCACTTGGCAACTTGAATGAGAGTTGGGACTTTTTGTTCCACAGTCTACAGAGGCAGAGCTGACCTTAAACCTAGCCTCTCTCCGTATCTTGGAAGAGCAAGAACGGAGGAGCTTTGAGGCTGGAGGGCATGGTCAGCAGCATGCCAGGAGATTAGATAAGGAGCAACACCTGACATTGGCATGTCAGGAGCAAGGTGAGGCTATGTGCAGCCTAGTGAGATGGTGCTACTCTTGTGGAAAGGAAGGGATTTGAGAAGAAATTGTCCAGGTGTGGCCACAAGAGGGAGCAGAGAAGCAGCAACAGAAGCCTGCAAGCAAGTCTTCTCAGGCGGTTAGGTGTGGCTTCCTTACTGCAGCTGTTTGTTAAACTGAAGCCAAGCAGGTGCGGTTGCTGGATTCTGGAGCCACACACCATATGGTCAACTGTTTGGTACTTCTGCATGATGTGAAGCCTTCAACATTCTCTTATGTGGACTTGGCTGATGGAGCTCCAAAGAAGGTGGAGAACTTGGGAACTGCTTTCATTTCTTGATTAGGGAAACATTTTTTTTTTTTTTTTTTTTGCTCCAAGTTTAAAGAACTGGTTTCTGAGTGTATCTACTTTGACTGCTGATGGTTATAAGGTGATGTTGGAAAGAAATGTTTGTGTAACATCAAAGAAATGTTTGTGTTATTTCCAAGGATAGTAAGGTCTGTGCCAAGGGTGATATGCAGGACAGACTGTATTACATGCATCCTCGGGCAGACAAGCCAAACATGGCCAATGTAACAATGTCCAATGTTCTCTTGCATGATCAGTGCATGCATTATCTGCATAGGGTGCTTGGACATACCAGTTTTGCTACATTGACACAGTTGGCAAAAGTGTGTCCAGAGCTTAAGGTAAAGCCATGCCAAAAGTTTCTGGACTGCCCTGTCTGCAAGAAAGTGAAAGTCAAGCCAACAACGAGAACTTTTCCAAACTGAAGGCAGGGCATGCATCTGTTAAACCCACAAATCAATCAATATAAATCAAAGGGGGTGTATATACAGGTCAAAAGGCCTGTTCTCTCCTTGGACTGGTGTTATCCTGTTTAGATAATGCAGGCCAACAACCGTGAGCTGGGAATGAGTAGACTGGATGTCATTCCATTGGATCAGGCCCAACCCCAGTCCAACTAGCTCTTAGTCCACTTTTTTTTTTTTTTTAAAAAAAAGTCTGTTTGCAGAAGAGTTTCCCAGAAACTGCACTGTAACATCTGATAGTGCAGGCAGCTGTGCCCCCCCCCCCTTATCTGCCATTATCGCTGCCATTTTATGTGCAGGCCCTAGTCACAGCCTGAGATTTCAGGAATGTCTAGCCACAAGAGTGAGACTAGGCACCTCATTTCTGCCCTTACAGGCTGCAACTGAGGCTTGCATGGAAAATGGCAGCAATAGGTGAGTGTCATTGTTGGTAACGGCTCCACAGCATGCAGGTGGGCAGGTGTCTGAACATGCACTCTGGACCAAGTAAGTGCCAGGAGCATGAAATGGCTGGATCAACAGGTCGAATATGATGGGTTGGCCCATTGTATCCTGCCTATGCATTTGTGTTCTAAGAGAGATACTTGCCTTTCTGTTAAGTAAAGGCAAGAAAATGTAAATAAATGTTTAAGTGAGACATCTGTTGAAAGCTAATGCCACTCCTAACAAATGATAATTTTACGCAGGCTTCCCCCCAGGACTGTTAGGCAGTCAATTGCCTGGAGACAAAAAATGAACCTCTCCAAACAATAAATTGTAAGAGGTGTGACAGAGACTACAGCAACAATATTGCGACAGGAACAGCAACGGTATACTTGGTGTAAAAAAATAGAATTTCTATGCAGCACCTGAAGCAAGGATAAATATTTCAAAAAGCCATCCTCAAAATATTTTCAAAGGCTTTGAGAAGGGGTAGGCAACCTTTCCCCTTTAAGGGCCGAGGGACTTCAGCTCCCAGAAGCCTCAGCCATTTTGGCCAATAGTCCCATGTTGGCCAATAGCTCCTGGGATTCTGGGAGCTGAAGTCCCTCGGCCCTTAAAGGGGAAAGGTTGCCTACCCCTGGCTTTGAGGGAGGTTTAAAAAAGAAACAAACTAGGATGATTCAGTGAATGACAGCAACAGTATGGCTCAGTAGTGTTGAAGCTGGTCTTTGGAGAAAGACTTTGCGATATAGCAGATTTTACAGGTTCATTCAAAGAGGCAGCTGTCACTGAGGCACCCATTGACAGGGTTCATTCCCTGATGAAAATAGATGTTCTGGTGAGAATGGAGCTGGCAAGGTACATTTAACTGGAAGGCAGCAGACTTTTTTTTTAAAAAAATGCTGATTGTTACATCTGCAAAGAAAACACCTACAGGGGGTATCATAAAGTTTTAATTATCACCTTTAAAAAAAAGTTGAAAGTTTGTTTTGATTTGTAGTTGTTAACTTATCTCTATGTAGTCACCATCCAGATTTACACATTTCCCCCCAGCAATGCTTGACCCTCCAAATACCTGATATTGTAGAAGTCTGCAGATTACGCCTTATGAGGGGGTATGGTAAAGTAATAATTATCACCTGGAACTTATGATGGTATATTGATGAAATTTTGTCAGTATCATCATTGGTCCCTAAGTGCATGATGTTGAGAAAATCCGCTCATTATGTCCATTATTTTTGTGACAGGTTGTGCCAGAAATGACTAAAGTGTAAAATCCCCATAAGGTGCAATCTGAAAACTTCTACAATAATGGTATTCGGAGGGTCAAGAAACACTGGCAAAAACGTGTAAATCTGGATGGTGACTACGTAGAGATAGGTTAACAACTACAAATCAAAACAAACTTTCTGACAAAAACATTTAAAGGCGATAATTAAAACTTTATGATACCCCTTCATAGTTAGGTTGAAAATGAGAGATAAGAAGCTTGTATCAGAAAGCATTAACAAGAATCATTTTGACAAGCTTCCTCCATTCCTATTGCACTCTTTTTGAAACTAAGCTTTTGTTTTTCACATCACTTCAGAGAAATGTATGTGTGCATTCACTATGGTAGCTTCCAGTCTCACATCTAGATTCAAATATTTCAAGACAACTTTCCCTACCACCCTGAAAATATTATTTCTGACTATAGTGACTGAAATAGTCATTAGAATGTGTAATTCCT
This sequence comes from Phrynosoma blainvillii, assembly GCA_026167975.1. Classification (NCBI taxonomy): domain Eukaryota; kingdom Metazoa; phylum Chordata; class Lepidosauria; order Squamata; family Phrynosomatidae; genus Phrynosoma; species Phrynosoma blainvillii. The sequence continues at coordinate 326,839,511 of JANUYF010000003.1, forward strand.
ATTAATCTACATTTTAAAATCTTAAACCATTGCATCCCATCAGCCCTTCTATAAATGGAAAATACTCTGCACATTGAACCCTCTGCCTGCAATCCATGTGCAGACACACCCAAAAAAAGAGTAACACATGCCATTGGACATTATGATCATTTGCTGCTGTCTATTCTGAAAAATATCTCTGTCATCTCAGGAGAGCAACAGCCATTTTGCTAACAATTGAGAAAAACCTTGAGGCTGAGGTTCTGACTCTTTCTGAACAGTAAAGGTAATTTTGTGTTTTGGTACCTGAGGTGCTTGATTCTCCACTACTCTGACATCTATAGCAATATTTTAGCTCTCCACCTGGTTCCAAACCATAATAATCTGAAAAAACAGCTGACAGCCCTAGCATTGAGGAACCAAAGCTTTCAATATGCTATTTGTCCCATTCTTTCCAAGTCGTCATTCATAGTCCCAGAATTTAATCATGTCAATAAAGCTCAGGAGAGTAAGAAATATAGCTGAAGTAGAGACATTTGAAATGCAGGCAAGAGATATTGTCAATAACATAAACTCATTATTCCTCGTTGATTCTGCAGTAACTTAACTGACCTTGGGAAGGATTTGTGTGTGTGTGTTTGTTGCACCAGCAGGGAGCTCTGACCTGGGAATTTTGGCATCCAGCATTGGCTGATTATATCTCTATGAGGGATGTGGATTTAAGGCCAGTTGACACAGTGTATTACAATTTTTTTTAAATTGTTAGGGCTTGCTGCTGGGTTATTCCCTTCTTTGTTATTTGCCTGATCAGGTACCAAATGTGGATTGTTATGGCATGCTATAGGCAACACTGAAACCTACAATGCTCAGGATGAGAGCCTACTAATCAGTGAAGGATGGGCTAAGCCTCTTTGGATGACAGACAGTGTTTGCCCAAATGATTAGAGTTTGATTGACTGACCTGAGACCATTCTCGGTGAGCCTGAGTAGAAAGGGGAGGATTTGGTCCACTAAGGGCCTTTGCAGACTGGGAATTATTTTTTTTTTCTGAGACATTGAGCCTTCTCTGTCAGAGAGCTCTGGTGCTACAATAAAATACAGTTCCCATGATTCCCTAACCCTAACCCTAAGGCCCTAAGGGGGGTTGCAGACTGCCAGAAATATTGCAAATTGAGTCCACTTTTAGGCTTAGGTTTAGGCTTAGGGAATCATGGGAACTGTATTTTATTGTGGCACCAGAGCTCTCTGACAGAGAAGGCTCAATGTCTCAGAGAAAACAACAACAGTTCCCATGATTCCCTAGCACTAATCCTAACCCTAAAAGTGGCAGTCTGCAACCCCACCCCACCCCCAGTAAGAAGTAGTGCATATTCCTGACCTAAATACCTAAAGGCACAATATCCTGTCTGATCTTAGAAGCTAAGCTTGGTCAACCCTGATTAGTACTTGGATGGGAAGACTGTCAAGGAATATGAGGTGCTGTAGGTTATATTTGAGAGGAAGGAGTTGGCCAAACCACCCTTGCATATTCCTTGCCTAAGAAATTCTATTAAATTCATGGGGATGCCATGAGTTGACAGGTGACCTGAAGGTGTGCGTGCACATACACAAAGTATATGCTTGTGCAGCCTAAAGTGAGAAATAGGGAAGGTGATTTTGGCAGTGAGGCGACACAATGCTGTTGACAGTAGACCTGATATTATCTGAATGATAGCAATTGGCTTATGTCAGAGTGATGCATGCAGTGATTCTACCAGTCAAATGTCATTTTTAGTAGGAAGAACATGTTTAGTAGGGAGAAAAAAAACCATTTGATTGTAGGGCATCAGTGAGTTAAGTGGTTGGTTCTCTTAATTTTTATTTCCACTTGCACTTTTCAATGAAAAATGTGTGGGTTGTTTCCATTATGCCTTTGCAAATGCAGATGAAATGAAAGGTCAGCTAAGTAATTATTGACAATTTTCTGTGAGGATAAATTGAAACAGAAGTGTGGGAGGTAATTAATTTATAACTGTTAGCATGTTATCTATGGAGTTAATTTACAGTGAAGGAAGTTCATTTTTAGGAATCAGAAGGCTATATTTTAAAAGAACAAATTTACAATACAGTTAAGTCCAATTTATTTCTAAAGTAAATAAAAATTTGGAAATGGATTTGGAAAAAGGTTTTCTATAAGGAAACAAAAAAAAAATGCAACAGAAGGGGAACATTAATTTCAGGTAGGCTGAAGAGCTGAAAATCCTGTTCTTAAATGTGGCAATACTTTGCACAGATTATATACCAACATTGCTTAAGCATTGCACCTCCCTGAGAGGTCCTAGCCCTATGTCTAACAGGTGGTAACAGATGGACAATATCAAGTTCATTGAATAACATATAAAAAAGAAAAGATAAAGAAATCTCAGGCAACCGCATAGTTCCTGACAGAATCAGAACATAGGCAGGACAAACAAGTATAAAGAGTGTAGACCAAAGGAAACTGATTTTTGTTAACATTTTGGGGGGGCATTAGTACAAAGTATTCTCTTTTTTATTTTATTTTTTCAGAAGAACATCCTTACTCTGCTCTCTATGGTGGGTCAAAGGGGAACTCATATTCTTTACATTTTACCCGATACAATGCGATTTCCTCAGAAATACATTCCTCAGCATGAATTGCAAATTTTCCAAATGCCATTTTTTAAATTTACTTTCCAGTGACCAATGATCAACCACAAAACAAAGTATGCAAGTTGAAGACAGGTAAATAAAATCATGAGCAAAGTATTTCATCACTTGCAGGATTAAAGGCCTCTACAGATGGGCCCTTTCGGCACTCCTGGAGGCAGGGGTAGGAAGGGGCAGCCGCATGCTGGTCGCCTCAACCCCTCCCAGAAGACGTCCTGATGCCATGTGCTGTTATGCACAGTGCGTGGCATTAGGACGTCCTTCTGGCGCAGCCTTTTGATGCGCTGTGCCGGAAGAGGCACTAGAGAGCCGCGTGCCGGCTCTTAGGGTGCTCTATTTGCTGGCTCTGAAAGGAGCAGCATTTTGCTGCTATTTTCTGGCCTGGCAAAAGGGAGGATCGGGGCCGAGGCATCCAGAAGCCTCAGCCTCGATCCTCCACTTCCCGGGGTGGCCCAGGGCCGCCCATCTGCATCCCCCCCAACTCTGAAAAATAACATACTAGTTTGACCTTCAGAATGAGAACATTGTCAGGGCTTTTCAAAGAGACAGCCATGTTAGACTGTTTCAGTATAAAAAGGAAAAGGGAAAAAGGAAGCTAGTGGCATCTTTAAGATGAACTGATTTATCTGAGTATCAGCTTTTGTGGATTCCAATCCATTTCTTCAGCTACATTGATGGAACATATATCTGAGGGTTTTGGTCATGATCAAATGTTACTTTCTTGTATCTATAGCTAATCTAATGATCAAATCTGAGATTTTATCATGCTGCCTGCACAATTCCTCCTGAGGATATGTGCAATGTGGAAATTTACAGATATATACTTTAAGAGAAAGTGGTGCTTAAGCAGTTGATGAGTACTCTACAAAAAGCAGTGAGAAAGTTCATATGTATTTAAGAACATTTTGAATGGCTTTTGTAGTCTTATCACGACAAATATACTGGTTGGCTAAAATTCAGCACAATAGCTGTGACCCTTACAACAACTTCTGTATTACACAACTGTCAGATTCATTTAGATATTAGATCTTCTATTTGTATTCAGATATGTTGCACATATTGGTCTAGGTTATTTCCTACTTCCGAGGACCCAATAAGACAAGCTGCCAAGATTCTGAGTACATTTTTTGATATCTCATTCAACTTTTACATTGATTAGCAGGGGCTATTTCCAATTTCAGATAGTTCTCTTTCCCAGATTTATGTGGAGATGTCTCAGATTAGACCTGGAGCCTTTTAGCTATGGCTCAAAACAGATGGGCCAAAAAGAGAGAGAGAGAGAAAGAGAGCAGCTCCTGGTTGCTTTAGGGGCATGGTGTGCAAATGAAACATGCCCCCAGATTAGCTGGAACCCTCTCTGAGGCCACCTAAGTCGGCCCAAAGCCGCTGGTAGAAGGACCAGTAAAAAATTGCTCCTGCTGGCAGCTCATTTGGGACTGCAATGGTGGCCCACTTTCAGAGTTGCTGTGATCCCTAGTGATTGGGGCCCAATTGCAGCTGGAATGGCTGCAAGCCACTGGTCTACTTCGCCCCTTAGTATTATAATCGTATGGATGACAACAAGATTGGAGTGATAATGCTAGCACACATTTGGACATAATACAAAAATCATAGCTTGCTTTTACCATGGCTTGTGCAAGAAACCAGGATCTGGGTTGTAAGGTTGTTGATTAGATGAGCCACAATATCACCCAATATTAGTTTGTTCCCTGTGATGAATACCTAGCTGATATTTGATAATCACCACCTTGTCAGTGGTGATCTGATAGTCACCGACTTGTCAATGCGCTGCCTGGAGACATTTTGCATGTCAATGTCAATGACTGGAGCAACAAGGAAGATTATTAGCACACACCTTGAGGCGCCATGGTACCACTGATGACTGGGATAATGTGGAATAACGTGCTGATCAGCTATCCCTCTGGGCCAAGAAGCCACACATGAAGAATCACATCACTCACATCAAAGCCAAGGCCCTCAACCAGTTCCCAGCTCAGTTCTTCCTCAAGATCAAGCTGTAACCCACATGGATGGCCTTGAGGAATTTACCAATTGATGCCTACCTGAACCACCTGACATTATGGTGTCTTACACCATGGACTGACATTTCTATTGTCCCATGCCCAGAGACACTTTCAGCTCACAACATGGACTATACTGGGACCATCCACCCCTTCACCCCCAATACCTAGGGCACACTGACTGACTGGACCATGGGGTGAGGGCACAACATTTATACTCTGTCTCTCTTTCCCCCATTCTCTCTTCCCCTGCTTTGGTTTTTGACATGTAATAGGAAAAAAAAAGTATAAAGGTCTGCAAAACAAAACAAATTGTTATTTACCATTACTTCCAAACATGGCAGAGGTCTAAGGGCCAAAACCCAATTTTCTTTTGTTTCAAATGAGAACAGTCTGATTGAATCAATAGGAACTTGGTAAATCAACATTTATGTAAATATCATTGATTCATGGATTTACTCTAACTGGACTTAACATTAGGATTTGCCTACTGTAAACAATTATAGATTTGTTGTGCTTTATAGCAAAGCCTTTGACTGTATAGATGAAGAAAAATGATGGATGGTTTTGAAAGAAATGGATGTGCCACATTTGACTGTTCTGAAGCATAAGCTGTACCATCAGGACAAAATGTAGAGAATTGGAATGGCTTCCAAATTGGCAAGGGGATCAAATGCATGGCTGCATTTTATCATCCAATTTGCTTAACTGGTATGCTGAACATATCATATGTTAAGATGGTTTTGACTCAGAGGAAGGAGGCATGAAAATTGGCAGAAGGAACATCAACAGTTTAAGGTATGCAGACGAAACCATACTACTAGAAGAACATAGCAATAACTTGGAATGATTACTGGAGAAAGTCAAGGGGGAAAGTGCAAAGACAGGTTTATAGCTGAACATGAAAACAAAACTCATGATGTATATAACTTTAAAGTAGACAATGAAGACATTAAAATAGTTCAAGATTTTCCACATCTTGATTCAACCATAAATCAGAATGGGCACTGCAGTCAAGAAATCAGAAGTATGGCAGTTTTGATAGCACTCAAATTATATTACATATTTCAGTACAATTATCCCATGGGACTTATCTCAGATGATGAATCTTAATATAAGTAAGCTGATAAATGATACTGTAGAAGATTTAGAGAGATGGGTCGGCTTAAAGGTAAACATGATTAAAATGAATGGTATACCTACAATTGTTTATGTTATTTGTCAAAATCCTCTACTTAGACCTTGCAAGCATTTTTTTTAAAAAATGTAGTGTTCAGAGATATTTGTGTGTGTGTGTGTGGGGGGGGGGGGGCTCATCTCCTCTTAAAATTTCAATGAAAAGGATGCACATTCCAATCAAGGGTGGGAGGTGTTTCGGCTTTCCAGATCTTCTTACATACCATTGGGCATATCTGTTATCTTGTATTAATTTTTGAACATATCCACTTAAAGTAAGTGATCCATCATGGCCAGCCTTGGAGTCTTCATTTTTTGGCACCTCTATTCAAATGAACAGTAACTGCTTCTCATTTTATACAAAAGGGCAGCGTTTGGCTAACAGTTTCAGCAGTTAAAACTGTATGGCAAATATCTTGACAATTGCACTTTGACTCACAGACTTCTGCCAAATTAATTTTATGGGGGAATCCAGATTTGAAAATTGGTAGGAACTGTTTTTATGGAAGCTGTGGGCTGATAATGAGATTTTACCTTAAATCAGATACTTGGTATAGATGATGAATTTACTTTTTCAGTTTTGCAGGACCATTTCAAACTACCTCTATCAGCTAAATGACAATATTTATAACTGAAACATTTGTTACAATCTAGACTTGGCCCTGCAGCTTTAAGTGCATCCAAGAATCCTTTAAATATTAGACATATTAACTGAGGCCAACTTTGGCCTCAAGCAGACAGGAAATATTACTGCTCCCCATTTGGAGTGGGACCATTGTGACCAGACACCATGGTCCCAAGGCTGACCACCATTCTGGTACACAATGGGCCGCTGTCAAGGGACGTTACCACACTGGCCCTACAGCAGCGTCATTTCAGCCTCACTTCAGCCTCGTTTCAGCCTCGTTTCAGACTTTTTTTCCGTGTGTTCACACGACGTCACAGCAAACCCCGCCCTTCCCTACCTCGTCTCGGCGTCATTTCAGCCTCGTTTCAGTCCTTTTGACTTCCGAGAATTTTAAGGAATACACCCGAGCGGTCGGCACTATACCGGAATGACGCTGATCTCGGCATAGGTATAAACACGAGATCCTTGTCATTCCGCATTGCCTTGTTTTACGGCCGATGGTTCCTTGCGGTATTCCCCAAGTGGGAGCAGAGGCGGAGGCGCTGGGGCTGCCGGGGGACCAACACCTTCCCCACCAGCACACCTGGAGCTGGAGCGCAGCCGGGAACTTGTGGTAACGTCCACTGCCTTGCCTTGCCTTGCTTTGCCAGCACCAGAGAGGGACCTCCCTCCTGGACCCCTTGCCTTGCTTTGCTTTGCCAGCGCCAGAAGAGAGGGATCCCCTCCTGGACCCCTTGCCTTGCCCTTCTTTGCCAGTGCCAGGGAGGGATCCCCTCCTGGACCCCTTGCCTTGCTTTGCTTTGCCAGCGCCAGAGAGGGATCCCCTCCTGGACCCCTTGCCTTGCCCTTCTTTGCCAGCGCCAGGGAGGGATCCCCTCCTGGACCCCTTGCCTTGCTTTGCTTTGCCAGCGCCAGAGAGGGATCCCCTCCCCTTGCCTTGCCCTGTCTGCGCATGTGCATGAACATCCTTGCCGGATCGAGGTAGGGATCTTTCAACTTGTGTGTGAACAGGAGTTCCGAGCCCCCGGAGCGGAACCATTCCGGAATCTCACATTCCTCACTGATTCCATTCTAGTGTGGTAATGTGTTCCGCTTGCCGGGCACATTCCGGAATGAGCCCAAAATGGTTCCGAAATGATTCCGACCAGCTTTCTCGCCGCTCTCTTGCTGCAAGTGTGGTAACGTCCAAGGAGCGCTCTTCTGAACTCCTTTTTGCACTGGGTTTGGCTTGTCTTACATGGCTGCAGCACAGCTTGGGCCTGATCTGGGGTGTGCATCATCTGAACACCATGCCCCTGGATTGGCCTGTATTTATATTTTTCTACTGTTATTACACAGGAATATTATTGTATGTAACTGAGATCCCTTTTGAATGTAAATAATTTTTTAGGGGGGGGGAAGCAATCAGAAGAAGACTAAGGGGTGAAACAGACTGCCCTGAAGGAGCGGCTCTGCACTGGCCCTTTGCTTGATGGATCAGGGCCGCGGCAACCACACGCTTCAACCCCAATCTGGCATTTTTCCAGCCCCCAAAGAAACAGCAAAATGCCACTCCTTCTTGGGATGGAAAATAAGCTACCCTTGCTGTGGCAGCGGCTCTTCTGCATTTCTTTGGAACAGCATGTGTAAACACTACGGCACTGAAATGTCATGACACGGCCCACCATCTGGGCAGGCAGGTGATGTGATGTTACATTGGGGGTGGTCGGGACAAGTGGTCACCATGCCTCCATGCCACCCCAATGCTGCTGGCCTGCACAGCCATTAACACTTGGAAGGACAGCTCTGAAGGAACTAGATAAAATCATGAGATAAAGATATAAAATTTTATACTAAAGTTAGGACTTTCTATGCTATTTTATTTCCAATTTCTATATATGGTTCTAAAAGCTGGACAGTGAAGAAAGCTGATAGGAAGAAAATCAACTCATCAGAAATGTGTTGCTTGGAAAGAGCTTGATGGATACTGTGGACTGCTATGGGTCCTAGAGCACATCAAGCCTGAACTTTCCCGAGAAGCTAAGATGACTAAACTGACACTGGACTCCTCCTGAGAAGGCATGACTCACAGAAAAGACAATAATGATTTGGTCTGGGCATTTCATGAGGATGCCATTAAGTGGTAGGCTACTTGAAGCTGCACACACATAAAACACACACACGGTAGAAGGCAGAAAGAAAAGAGGAAGATCACATTACCGATGAATAAACTCAATAAAAGAAGCCTCAGTTCTGAGTCTGCAAAACCTTAGCAGGGCTGTTGATAACAGAGTGACTTGGAAGTCTCTTGTTCATAGGATCACTATATGTCAAAGTCAACTTGACAGCAGTTAACAACAAAATCATTTATCACCGGATATATGAGCAACCACAAGTATTCAATAGAACTGGGGATTTAACATTCATAACACAGTGGAAATATTGCAGTAGAATATTATATAAATCAACAACTGCACAAACTATTTATTCTCACACATTAAAAAACTATTTTAGGATGTTAAATGCAAACTGTTTATATTTCTTTTTTACACAATAATATATTAGAATACAGGAAGATTTGATTATAAGATACAATATGTGCTTCAAAACACTCTGATGCTCTCAGCCACAAATAAATACACAGAATTACTTTCTACTATGGCTTTATTTCTGGCTCTGTAATGTCTGTCGAATCAATTCCTGCTAAATTTGGAGTGGCCACAGCATTTTATCCCAGATTCTTCATATCCACAGCTGTCTTTGAAAGTGACTGGGAATCTAAATGTAGCATGATTAAAGTGGGACAGTTTTACTACAATTTCCAGCTCAAAATAATGTAGGTTTTTTATGTCATAAAGAGTGTTAAAGATATTAAATGTGCCTTCTGATCAGTAATAATAAAAACAAAGCACAGTGAAATAATCTGCAGCACCACTAGATGGCATCCCTTTGCTACAATTTACAAATAGTACTGCAAAGTAACCTTTGAAATTTTTTAAAAAAACAAGATTCACATACCCATTTCTTCTTAAAGACACATAGCTTTTTCAGTCAGAAATGACTAGATCTATATGATTTATGACCTTGTGAATTAGTCTAAGGATTTTTGAATACAGATTAGTCTGTACTTTGAACCTGGTTTATTTATTTAACACATATGGGGGCTATGCAGACAGGCAGGAAAAGGTGACCTGAAGTTGCCTTTTCCCTAAGCTGCAGCAACTGCACTGCCTGCCCTGAGGTTCCCTAAATTGGGACAGAGCAACCGCACTGGGAGGAGTCAATCCAGCTTTTCCAAGGCTGTATTGAAGCCCCAGCAACCGCACCACCAGCCCCAAGGACACCGTAAAGGGAGACGGAGCAACTGCATGGGCCGGCAGTGGCTGTATTATTTTTTTTGTTATCTCTCAAATGCATGCGCACATGCACAGGAACATCTCTCCACAACTACGCATCTGCCCAGGAAAACATCCCTGTGCACCTGCACAGGACCTGTTATAGGGTGATATACAGTCTGTCATTTTGCCTGTACAAAGATAACTGAAGTTTGGCATCCCTGTGCAACTGCACAGTACCTGTCATACACCCACAGATCATGCAAGGATCCGCTGACCTCTGCTTCCCCCCGAAGAGTGGGTGCAGTAGACAGGTGCCACTGTCTGATTGTGCCACCCTTGGGGTGAAGAAACGGGTTTGTCAACTGAAAAGACCCTCCATCATCCTCCACAAAACATGTCCCACACCGATCGGGGGGAGGGGAGAGGTACATGCAAGGGAGGTTTGTGTGGACAGACTTGATACATGCAGCTGGTGGTCATGAAAGGGAGATGGTCAACAGGACACACGGACAAACGTTACTCCAGGAGCCCCCCCTCCCCCCTATCATGCCAGGAAGTGGTGTGCAGGTCTTATGTACACCTGCACAGAAGAGGTCACAAAAGCCTCTTTCATGCAAACTGCTGTGCATGCTGACAGCAAGCGTACATCCAACAGAATGCATTTATTGTCATAACAGAGGGCACTTGCTAGGGCACATGCGTAGGGTTACAATTAGGGCTAGGGTTAGGGTTACAATTAGGTTAGGATTAGAGTTCTAATATTCAAGTGCACCTGTACCAGTGCATCCACACCTGGAAGCATAGGGCACTTTAAATTAAAGCTTGCGTCGTAGGGTGTATGTTTTGGATTGCCAGGTCAATTTTCACTGTATGTGTGACAGTGCATTTATACGGCTGTTTTCTGGTGCATCAGTGTTGCTGCATACACACATGTGAAGGTGCACGTCTTCACCAATGGAGCGGAAAAAAGCGGCTCCTTTTTGGAGCAGTTTTTCTTGGCATACAATGGCTAGAGGGAGCTTTCCTGGAGACTTTTAGGCGTGCATTGTCTAAAGGGCACGCCTACAAGTCACCCTCAAAGCACCCCTTTTTGCCCATCTGCATAGATCCTTAGATACTGTTCTTCACCCTATCAAAATTTCAGGACAGTGTGTAGTCATCCATGTGCAATAACTTAATTGATCAGTACTTAATTACTGTATGCTTTATGGACTGGCAAATTAATATGTGGACTGTCCTCCATGGAAAAGAGCTGCATTTGTAATAATGAGAAGACATGAGAAAAGTTTTATTTGTGAAGATCCATTTGTATACACACCTCCAACAGTTTGAAGGATAAGGTCATGTTTGCATGGGTCAGAATACTTTGGGACCAGCCAAAGCCTCCCACATTATCTGGGGCACTCCATAGTGATGCCAGGCAGCTACCTGCCATTATGTCCTGCTGTGCCAGTCACCACTTAGTTACTCCCCATGAGGGCAGGACCAGGTGTCCAGCATTAATCGTATATGTCTGGGCACCTCGTTCTGTTCTCAGAGGGAGCAACTTATACCCATGGCAGTGGCGGTGGGTGTCACAACCACCCAGCATTGCTACAGAAGGCTCTGGATTTTCATAGAAGATCTAGACAAAAGGTGAATTATTTTAAACTGTTCCAAGGGTGGTATGCCTTAGGTCTAGTGCTAATCTGTCTGGACAATTCCTGATAGTTTGCAGCAGAACCAGATTGGGGCCTGCATTGTCTGGGGTGTGTGGAAAGGTCATACTATTTGGCCTGTACAGACAGGGCCTATGATCAGTAAAGGTAAAAAGGTAAAGGTTTTCCCTTGACAAGATTGTTTAATCATGTCCGACTGTAGGGGGTAGTGCTCATCTATGTTACTAAGCCAAAGAGCCAGCATTGTCAAAGATGACTCTTGTGGTCATGTGGCCAGTATGACTGCACAGAATGGCGTTACCTTACCACCGAATTGGTACCTATTTATCTACTTGCTTTTGAACTGCTAGGTTGGCAGAAGCTGGGACTAGTGACAGACCTCACTGCACATAAAGTTACTAAGATAACTACTATGCACATAAAGAAAGTACTTTTTTCTGAAGTGTTTCATTGTTCTCAGGCAGAGGTGATAAGAGTTTTACCCTTTTCTCTGGTTTAGAACTAGGACTGAGGACAAATTGTCCTCACAACTCTGCTCAGCTTCAGAGAGTTAAACATAACTTTGGGTAGACTGGTGCCTCAAATGGCAGTTCCACATTAGGGAAGAAATAAGGCTTTGATAGGAATATTATATACCGTCTATCAGATATGTGGTCTTTTAATAACTTGCCAACCTCAAATACATCTGGTTTCAGTGACACTCTTCACTTAATATCCTTAATCTAGAAGTACTAAATACTGAATAGTAAATATGGGTCTGTCCTTGTTGCTTTTCAGTTTCTTGCCAGTTTTTACCACCAATTCTATCTTGCTATTACTTTGCAAATATCCAGCTTACATCAAGTATTTACTGAATTTCCAGAATTCTCTTGCAACACAAGAGGCCCACAATTTGAACACAAGGTATTGTGTATCTGTATCCCATATTGTACAAATTGTTTTTCATCTTAAGTATGTTGAGATCTGGCATATAGTCTACCTGTCAAAAAACATGAGAATTACCAACAATGATGACTTATTCCTTGTCTGCCCAACTACTTGCCTACTTTTGCTCAAGATTTCTCTGGGATGCCAAGCTGTAACAGTGTTTCTTTGATTTGGTGCTCTTCCTAACACAGATTTCTCCATTAATGTATTCAGTTGTTTCTTCATTCCTGGCCAGTAGACCGCTTGCCCTGCAACTTATAGATATCATGCAGTTCCCAGATGTGATGAATGCAATTTGTATATTATTTTTTCTGAAGTACTTCTGGTATGACTACTCTTTCTCTCCCATAGATTATGTTATTCTATAGTTAATTTTGTATCTGGCAGAACAGTGGTGTCTCTTTTGGCACATGGCCTTTTGTTTATCACCAACCCTGTGATATAATTTGTTTTAATTTTTGGAGGACGTTATCCTTTTCTGATAGTTGATGAATCTCTCCCAATCTTTCCTCAGAAATGAGTAACTACTATACCATTTTTATGGTTTCTACTTCTACTGGTCCTTTCATAACAACTTCTGATACCTCGCTCAGGGTATCCACCAGCCCTAGGAAATTTCCTTCCAAGGAAATATATGGTAGTTCTGTGACTCTCAGCCTGAGTTTGTCTCTGTTAAATTCAATATTATTTTCTCTAGTTAGCAGTCATGGCCTTGCTGTGCTTGCTGTAGGTCATCACCCTCTTCTGCTATCAGCACTTCATCAGCTATTGCCAGGATTCCTGGCAGCCCCTCCAAGGCTTGTGTCAACCTGTTTTAAAATACTTCAAGATAGGACTAATTTTCAGTGGCATTATTAGCCAGTGATATCTCCTAAAGGATGTGGTAAATGTTGTCAAATAACTGGAAGAGTCATCTAGCTCAATGCCAGAATCCTTTTTGGACATGACAAACAGAAAATGGTCTTGCTATTGACAAATTGGGCCATGTATTCTCAAGAGTGGGCAATAACAAATAGCTCTCCCCCGATGCTTTCATTCAAGGGTTTTGGATCTATGCATATCCTGAGTTTCCCTGATGACCACCATGATGCTGCTTATCCAATCTGTGCTTCTTCTTTTTTCCCCCTCCCCTCCCTCCTATTTTTCATAGTACTCATTGAACAATTCCTTGCCTTTGCAAGTCTTCTTATGAAAACTGTAATAAAGCTACTGGTAGTTTCCTCTTAGGTAACTTGCCTGGCTTCAGACTTGTGTCAATGTCTATTTTATAAACTTGATTTGGTTTTGTAGTTTCCTCAAACATATTCTCAAATTCCCCCTAAACCTTTTCTTGAGCCCAGCTTTCATTTTCATCTGGATTTTTCAGTCATTCCACTGTCCAGTTTTAATATGTCCTAGTTCTGCACCTTTATCAGTTTCACAACCTGGATTTCTCTCTTTCTTCATTCTGCCCTGTTTGGATAGACTTTATTTTCTTCTCTTTCAGGATTCTAATCCTGTATTTGTCTGATACAATTGCCCTCTAAATCTCCATGCTTTTCTCTAAAATCAAGTCAGCTTCCCTCAACAATCTCTTTTACTTCTGTGTCCTAGACACCATACACTTGGGGGAGTATTCCTCTTTGCCCTCCCCTTGTACTTTGTTCTGTTTCATTCTTTCTGGGATTGCAGTAGATAGCAACTCAGCCTATTATAGCCAGCATACACTGTGCTTGAGGAATGTTTGCACACATTATCTCACCTACTTCCCTTCCCCTTTCTCCTGTCAAACATAATAAAAATAAAAAAGTTCCATTGTCACAGTTTTCTCTTTATCTGCCATTGCAGTGCCCCTACAGAGATTAAACTCCAGGTTTTCCATGCCTATACTAACTTCTGAGCTTGCAGGTTTAATATACTTTGAGGTTTCAGGCCCTTCATTCTCTCTCTCTCTCTCTCTCTCTCTCTCTCTCTCTCTCACACACACACACACACACACACACACCTTGTTTGTTATTCTGTTAAGGATTCAGTCACAACTGTTGCCATATTTTAAATTCAGTCACAACTGTTGCCATATTTTAAATCTATGGGGTGGCACTTCTCAGGGTCAGGCTCTGCTTTCTAAACAAACATGTAATTTTTATTTTATAGTGCCCTCTTACATTGTGAGACATACTTGCTAGCTCCTGATGCCTCCTAGGAAACATAGCTTTGTCAGTGCCTTTATAGTTATAGACTGAAATTCTCATCAGTCCTAGGCAGCATAGCATCTGGAGGGCTAAATGTTGCCCACCCCTGGTTTAAACAAATGGATGGGTCTTCACATACCATGTCTGCTTTGGTCTGAAAATGCAAAACTAGCTTCTGCTTCCATCAGTTTCTTCTGCTGGATCTAAAGGCTGCTTGAAAAGAATGTCATTTAAATGTGCACATGGAGCCAGCAGTGGAGATTAAATATTAGTCTACACATAAAAACATGGAGGAAAGAAATACACCATGAAAATACCGAGCCTTGATTGGCAAGGCAAAATGAAAGGCAGAAGAGAGAGGCCATTCTGCTGGGGCTATGCTAATGTGTTTACAGTGACATTAAAAGCAGGTATTACCTGTTCTAAGAGATTCTGAAGCCTCTCTATTTCACAATCTATTACGAATTTCTTTTCCTGTCTCCGGTCCAAGTCTTCTAAAAGCTGCCTGTAGCTTGCATCATTAAAATTCTCCACACAAATGGCACTGACTTGCCAGCTTTTTTCTCCTGCTGTTTCCATAATAGCTTGAAGTATTGAGTAACCTGAAAGAAAAGGACACAATACACTAATGACATAGTCCTTGCATTTTGTGAATCATAAGAATGTTTAATCAATATCAAGTTCCTTATGGAGTCGGTGGGAAGTTAAGATTTAGAGTTATTAACTATATTGTGCCTTCTCCCCTCTTGTGGCTGTCAACTATTTAAAGCCCTTTTTGTTTATTAAATGTGCAATCCAGGCAAAGTTAGCAACACACAATTCCCTCTTCTGTCAGGTGGGAATCATTAAGAAAAGCTTCCTTTGCTTTCAAAGAAAATTAGAAATATTTAAGGGCCTAAGCAGACTGCCAGAAATAGTGCACATTAAATTGAGGCACTGCCCTGGATCAATGCTAGGGAATCATGGGAACTGTAATTTATTGTGGCACCAGAGCTCTCTGACAGAGAAGGCTCAATGTCCCAGAAAAAAATACAGTTCCCATGATTCCCTAGCACTGAGCCAGGGCAGTGCCTCAATTTAATGTGCACTATTTCTGGCAGTCTGCTTAGGCCTTAACTTTCTTTGGATTATACTTTAAGGCACAGGTTACCAACTAGTGGTTCATGCTCTTCACCCTTCCTATTGCTAATCTACCCTATCTCCCTGTACAAGCCCACCAGAGTATTGAGATCATCTGGAGAGGCCCTTTTCTCTCTCCCACTACCTTCTCAGGAGCATTTGATGGGAATAAGAGAGGGGGCCTTCTCAGTGGCTGCTCCCAAGCTTTGGAACTCCCTCCCTAGCAAGGCCAAGATGGCTCCATCCCTGCTGACCTTCCGACAGCAGACAAAGACATTCTTGTGCCAGCAGGCCTTTGCAAACTGATAAGGGCTGGGAATGTTGTCCTAATGAAAATTTAAGGTTTTTAACATATTCTATTTTAACTCATAACTGTTTTAACCCTTAAATGGTTTAATTGTTTTTAAATTTTATATTTATAGATTTTAATATTGTACTGTTTTTAAAGTGTATTGTTTTATACTTGCTGTTCTCCGCTTTGAGCCCCTATATTGGGAGAAAGGTGGGATATAAGAAAATAATAATAATATACTGTCCTCAGTCCATTGAAGTGCACTTTCTCTGTATCTGTAAAGGCCTTACCACAACGTAACACATTTTTTAACAGGTAATATAGTATAGGGGTTTGAGTGTTGTACTACAACTGAAGACAAGGGTTCAAATCCCTCAGCCATGGAAATTTACTGAGTGACTTTGGGAAAGTCACACTTTCAACCACAGAGGAAGGTAAAGACAACCCCCCTGTGAACATATCTTGCCAAGAAAAATCCTGTGATAAGTTCACCTTAGAGTCCCTATGAACTGGAAACAACTTGAAGGCACACAGCAACAACAACAGTTCCAACATATGAGTTATACCCAACATAAAACTGGCAACAAATATACAAGATAGGGTGCAGTTCTGCTAGTGGTTGTCTGTTCTGCTAGTGGCTTAGCAACTGCTAGCAAAATTAGTAATGCAAACAACTGCTAGTGTGATGTAGTAATTAGTTGTGAAAGTTCTTATATAGTGGGATCAGCAAGCACATGTACAACTAAAATCCAGCATTGGATTTGACACTTGATCGAGGATAAAAATGGGACTTCTTAAATTGTTAGAAGTTTTGTGCAAGGAGAAGGACGTCACTGGATATAACCATTGGACTGGGGTCTAAACAGCAAAATTCAGGAACACGGAAAGCTGTCATCTTAACATGCAGCCCAATCCTATTTCTGTTTATTCTGAAGAAAGTCCCAGCAACTTGAATGGGACTTTGTATCAAGTAGTATCAGGTGACTTAAATCCAATGTAACACCAGCAAAGGAAAATCATCTAATAGTGTAATTATGTTGTTTTTTCCAGTTGCACAAACAAACAAACAAACAAAACATAGGCAGGATATTGCTTGTGTTTAGAACTCCATCACTTGTGCAATTGTCTATCCAACTAGAAACTTCTTTTGATTTCCCATTGCACACAGTCTGTAAATAGGTATCCATGAACACAACATCACTGTGCTAGCACAGTATCACCACTACACACAAGTCATAACAGTGAATAACACAGTTAGGATTTGTATAGCGCTTTTGAGTGTTAAAAGCTCGTTACATGCATTACCTATTTAATCTGTAAACTGAGCCAGTATTATTGTTCATGCATTGCATAGGATTTCAGCCATAATTACAATGCATCATCTCTGTACTTGGATTAAAAACTAAAACATCTCAATATGAATGATATTGAGATTATAACATGGAGATTATAACATGTATTGTCTGGTGCTGCTTATAAATTTCTGGGCTGGGCAATATTCTAAAATGGTCCTCCAAAAGTATAAAGTGTCCCCTTTATAGATGCATATCACACATCTTCATGCTCATGGCTACGGAGAACAAGGCTGCCCTAGAGGAATCTAGTACTTCATCACTAGATAAAAGTCTCCTCACTGCCTTGCACAGAAGCCAATACCACTCAAGTACTGTATCTGCATAGAGAATATTTGTGTCACATTACGGTAGCTATCTTGAATGTGCTTCTTGGCAAATTAATTTGTAAATACACTGGTTGACAGATTAAGACCGTTAGCTGTCATATATATACATGTACACACACCCTTCTTTGAATACAGCTTATTTACAACATTCGCTCCATACTGCAGCTCATGTATAAACATTCACAAGATTGGTCATTATTACTATTACATTTGTGACAGGCATCATCATCATTTCTTTTTTAAAACAAACAAACAAACAAACTCACAAATAAACAAGATTACATTTCTGTAGCTTAGAGGAAGGCTTTTTTTGGAGGGAGTTTTTTTTAATAATTTATATTTTATTAACATATACTATTCAAACATCTCTATAAAGTTAACATATTAATTTCTTTTTCAATAATTAAATACAAATATTTACAATTGACTTCCAAAGTATCTCCAGTTTGTACTCAACCTTAGTTCAAAGTTCACTCATTGTCTTCATATATATGCAATTTTAAATATTGAATCCACTGTGTGTTATAACAATAGCTTTAATTATCTTGATCTTTAATAGTCACTTTTCACCTATTATTTAGTCAGTTTACTAATTTAGGGTATCCCATCAGTCTATATCTCTATTCAATTAAATTTTCTCTCTTACAGTATTGCAGTATCGGAGCCCAGTCTTGTTCAGTACTCTCTACATTTTGTTTGTTCAGTCTGGCTGTGAGTATGTCCATACTCATCATTTCAATAAGTCTTGTAGTCCACTCACTGGTTGAGGGCACTTCTGCTAGCTTCCATTTTTTTGCTAACGTAATCCGAGCTAAAGTTATCATATACAATAATATCCTTCCATATTTCCTTTCCATTTTTACTGGGATCTTATTTGTCATGTTCAACAGATATATTTCTGGTAAAATGTCATATCTTATTTTAAATATTTCACAAATTACCTTATGAACAGTTGTCCAATACTTCCTGACTTTGTCACAATTACACCATACATGTAGCCAACACCCTGTAGTTTGCTTACACTTCCAACATCTGTTATTACCATTCCTGCAAATTTTTGCTAATTTCGCTGGGGTGAGGTACCAACGTTGCTCCATTTTTAAATAGTTTTCTTCCAAGTCTTGACATTTAGTAAATTTTTGTGTCTTCATTCTTGCCCACTCCCAACTTTCCAAATCAATGTCCCTACCAATATCCTTGGCCCATCTAATCATCGTATCTTTTACTAAGTCTTGTTCCAAATCTATTGCTTGTAAAGTCTCATAATATTTGGAAGTTAGTTTTTTTCCATTTTGCTTAATCACTTTGTCCAATTCGGTGTCTGTCTCTTCAAATCCCAGTTTCTTATCATCTGCTTTGAATCTGTCCATTAGCTGTTTATATGGAAACCAATGTAAATTTTTATCCAATTCTTTCAAATTCTCTAAAGGCTTTAATTCATAGCTTCCACTCCTTGTTTTGCTCAAAATATCTCGATATCTCAACCATTTAGATACTTCTCGCCATCTTCCAAAAAAGGCTTCTTGTGGTGACACCCATAAAGGTAGTTTTCTGTAGAATTTTTCCTTACAATATAACCAAATCCTTATCAATGATCTTCTGACATAATGATGCTCAAATTCTTTATGCACTTTTGTCTTATTATACCACATGTATGCGTGCCAACCAAATCTCAGATTAAATCCTTCTAAGGCAAGTGTTCTATCATTGGAGGGAGTTTTTAAGCTTCAATTAATTATAGTTAATAAAGGGTTTTGAGACACATGAATAAAAAGCCTATGAAGCCATTCCTTTTGTTCTTAGATGAAGCTAAAGTAGTTGTAGTATTAGAACTGGTATTAAGCTATCTCTCAGCTGTAAAGACCCTTTCTTTTGGAGGGTACTATTCTATTTACCTTTATTATTATTATTTGTTTGCTAATTAATGATAACAAAAAAACCTCGGGATCTTGAATTCAACAAGATGCTATCCATAGACACCTGACAACAGAAACCCCTTCAGCAACTCATAATTAGCTATATTTAGACTTTAAAATAAGCCAGCTTGTGAGCATTCCACTTTCTATTTGTGTGTTGTTGTTGTTTTAAATATTGATTTCTGAACCAGAAAGGTCACCACACTCTGGCTTGTGTCTATCCAGGCAAGTTACATATATAAACCTAGAAGAAATTATGGATTATTCTTTTGCCTTGTCAGGAAGATGTCACAAGGAATTTGTCTATCACACTCAATTGTTACAACACTGTATTCCACTTTAACTGACATGGCAACATTCTGGGGAATTCTGGGATTTGTAGCTTTGTAAGGCATAGGAGCTCTCTGGCTGAGAATTATAAATGTCCCTCCCTAAATTGCAAATTCCAGGACTCCATATGATGTTGCCATGACAGTTAATATGGGGCTAAGAATACTGACCAACTTTACAGAAATGTTAGGAAGTGAAGTCATAGGCTTTCATGGCCGGCATCCATAGTTTTTTGTGGGTTTTTTCGGCTGTGTGGCCATGTTCTGGAAGAGTTTCTTTCTGACATTTCGCCAGCATCTGTGGCTGGCATCTTCCATTCCTGTATTCTCTGAAGATGCCAGCCAGAAATGCTGGTGAAACGTCAGAAAGAAACTCTTCCAGAACATGGCCACACAGCCTGAAAAACCCACAAAAAACAATATTGGGAAGATTGGTGAAGCAGTGGCTGTGAAGTATTTTGTACATTTTAAGGATGCCATCTTCTTAGGGTGCATCTATACTGTAGCAATAACGCAGTTTGACACCACTTTAGCTGCCATCGCTCCATCCTACAGAATCCTGGGATTTGTAGTCTTGTGAGGCACCAGTACTCTTTGGCTGAGAAAGCAGAAGACCTTGTGAAGCTACAAATCCCAGGATGCCATAGATTGGAGCTACAGTGACATATCAAACAACATTATTTCTACAGTATAGATGCACCCATAGTTTTTGTTATTCCAAACCTTACAAGATTCTAGGATACAGTGTGAGGAAGAAAGAACGGATGGAGGATTTAATATATCAGTGTCACTGTTCTGCACTGTACCTGTTCTCACTGATGTATTCTGAATTCTGATCTGCATCCTTTTTCTCCCTTGCAAGTAGTGCTTAATCAAGAGCTGTCAGGGATCAGTCTTAAAGTCCTAGTCTCTGACATCTGATACTTCTGTGTTTTGCCATGTTACTGTTGTTGCTGCTTTTGGTCTTTCTGTAATGTTGTTTTGTTTTAAAATGAAAGCTCCTTTGACTTCCATGCAGTAGAAAAGCAACCCAGCAATCTAATAATAAAGAGATGTAGTCAAATAAGGCTGACCTATCACATTTGTGGCTTTGACTTCTTCAGGTTTCATTATTTGTGGATTTGATTAATATGTTTTCTCTAGGGATCTCTAGGACTTCCAGGACAAAGGTGCCAGAAGGTGATCATAGAATCACACTGGAGGATCTAGAGATTTCTAGAGAAAACACTTCTCTAGGCATTTGTAGGTCTTCCAGTGCAATTCTATGGTCAACCTCTGCCGGAGGTTGGCCATAGAGTTGCACCTGAGGACCTAGAGATTCCTAGAGAGGTGTCCTCTCAAGTTTTAAAAAATGTTTTTTTTTTTTTAATTTACATCCCACCCCCACACTTTTGCAAAGGTCCTGAGCCCATAACCCTAGCAAATGTAGAGGTCTTACTTTTAAAGTGCATATGGTAGTTGGCAAACCTTGGCAGGCCTAGGTTCATCCTCTGTGTTGCTACAACTCCATAATTAGCCTTTGGTTTGTGTGTGTGTGTGTGTGTGTGTGTGAGTGGTTTGAAAGCTTCTAATCATGACTTGGATATAGTGGGTCCTCCTCTGTCACAGGGGGACAAGAAACGACCCAGCAAAGGGGCACAGAGTAGCTGAGCCCTTAAAGCAGCTAGCAATAGGTGGTGGAGCCAGCCAAGGTGTGGGAAGACAGCAACTCCAATGCAAGCTCTAAGCCATCAGGAAATTTCCCTAGCCTGCCTTAGACAGCGGCAAAAAGCAGGCAGCAGAATGGGACAGCTGCACACTGATGGTGAGTGGGGGAATCCCCCTGTGCACTCTACAAGTAAAACTGACTAACCCAAAAGGCGGGGGGAGGAGTGGACTTGGTGGCAGCCACAGACCAGTTGCACCCGATGTTTTATCAACCTGGAGGCAGTCAGGGTGTTGAAGTTAGAGGACAATGGTTGGACACTCCCATACCTTTCCACCAGATGGGTAGCTCACCCATGGAGGGGTGCCACCATTGAGAGGACCCAGACAGTGTGACTTGGGGTGGTGGAACACTGGGAGAAGATCAGATTGATAGTGGGCCCCACCTCCAGTTACCAGGTGATCCTGGGGGTAGACTGATTGCACAATCACAACCCCAGTATCTGGCAGAGGCCAGAAGGATTGATTTTTGATGACCTAGTGTGTAAAGAGCATAACAGGAGCCCTCACTTGAAACCTCGAGAGAAAGTGGTGGTTGCTTTGATTTAGCTCACCCCCATGAGGGAGCAAGCCGAAAAGGCTGTTCAGCAGGAATTTTAGGGTTAACCTCCCATCTACAGAGATATGAATGAGGTATTTGAAGAAAAAGAAAGTGATCAACCTCTCCCCATCGGGAAGCAATCTGCGCTATCAAGCTAGAGCTTGGGGCTCAACTGCCCAAACCCAAGTTATATTCTATGACCCCCCTGGAGTTGAAAACTCTCAAAGACTTTATAGAAAAGAACCTGGCTAGGGGGTTCATTCAGCCTTCCACTTCTACTTTTGTGGCCAAAGTCTTCTTTAGGGGAAAGAAGGATGGGTCACTGAGGCTAGTCAGAGACTACTGCAATTTAAATGGGATATGTAGTACCAACAAATACCTTCTTCCTCTGATGAAAGACATGTTAGGACAATTGGCCATGGGGAAGGTGTTTACAAAACTGGACTTGTGGGATGTTTATTTCTGAGTGAGGATTAAGGAGGGCAAAGAGTACAAGACTGCTTTCAATTAGCCCCTGGGGGCATTTGAATACCTATTGATGTCTTCTGGACTGGCGGTGGCATCAGGTGTGTTCATGAGGCTGGTGAATGAAGTCCTACATGATTTGCTGTTTGAAAGGGTCCTAGTATATTTGGACGATGTCCTGATATACTCCCCAGACCTGGAGTTCCACATCAAGCTAGTAAGAGAGGTGTTAAAGTGGTTGGTGGATCATCAACTCTATGTAAAATTATCTAAGTGCAGCTTCTACACTGACTGTTTGGATTTCCTGGGATTTACAGTGTATGCCCAGGGAATTGAAATGGACCCAACCAAAGTACAGACTGTGTTAGAATGGGTTCCACCCAAGACCCCGAAGCAGGTACAATGTTTCCTAGGCTTCTAAAGACAGTTCATCCTGAACTTTGCCCAAATGGCCCTTTCCATCGTGAATCTGCTAATGACTAAGACAAACACAAAGGAGAAACCCTACGAAGAAGTCATTGAGAAATCAAAGCCCTCCACTAAAATCAAGTGGACGGCAGAGTCCCAGGAGTGCCAGGAGGCCTTTGAAAAACTAAAACAGTTATTCAGCACTGAACCCATTTTAAAACACCCAGATCCAGATTAGCCCTTTGTGATTCAGATGGATGCTAACGATTTTGCATTGGGGTGGTGCTTTGGCAGAGGGATATGGTGAGGGGGGCACTGAGACCTTGTGCCTATTTGTCCAAAAAGTTCCAAGGGGCAGAGCTAGATTGGCCACTTGGGAGCCAAAAGATTTCATGGTCAAATGGGCTCTAAAGAATTGGTGCCAATTTTTGGATGGACTGACCATTACAATGTAGAAGTCTGTAGACTCTGAGTAAATTTAGCCCTAAACAGTGCCGGTTGGCTAAGAATTTCTATAGGTTCAAGTTTAAATTGAAGCTGTTCTCTGGTAAGCAAAACATTTTGGCTGATGCCTTATCCAGGTTCCCCCAACATGAGAGGAAATAACAGATACCTATTGAGACTGTTTTTACCCCAGAGCAATTGGGTCTCGCTGTGGTGACACACAGCCAGTCCCGTAAGCCGGAGGATGAATGTCCAGAGCATATGGACCCTTCATTCAATGAAAGTCACGAGGCAGCAGAGACTGACCCATGGTACAGGAGCATGGTAGTTGTCTGGAGGAAAAGGATGGACTGTGGTACAAAGCCTCCAAGGTCTATGTTCCTAAAGAATTGAGACTCAGAGTCTTACAATTGTGTCATGACACTAAGGGCCTCGGCAGACGACTAATACAGTCGTCTTGGAGGCAGGGAAGAGGAGGGGCAGCCACACGAGCGGCGCCCCTTCCTCTTCCCGAGGTTGCCCTCGGAGCAGCCAGCCCTCCGCACGGCCGGTGCTCCCAGGGCAACCTCCCGCCACAGCGTCTGGACACGTTGCGGTGGAAAAGTCAGGGAAAGTGCGCCCTATGCGTTTAGGGCGCACTTTCCCTGATTTCTGAAAGGAGCGCTATTTTTGCGCTCCTTTCAGGGACGCCGCCGGAGTGCCACGGTGCGGAGGCTGCGGTCCGGCGGCGCTCCGTCCCAGGGCGTCCCCGATGCCCTGGTGTGCCTCCCCCCTAAGGCAGTGGGATATTGGGTTTTTTAAGGACTTGGCACCTGATCTGTAAACAGCATTGGTGGGATGGCATCATGTCTAATGTGGCGACAGACATAAAGGGGTGTCCAGTTTGTGCCCTGGCCAAACCAGTTGGTGGTAAGCTTAGGGGGTTGTTAAAACTATTGCCCATGCCAGGAGCCCCCCAGAGACATATAGCCATGGAACAGCAAAGGATGGAATAGCATTTGGGTGGTAATGGACTTATTCTCTAAGCAAGTACATTTTGTGGGGTGCAAGGGGCTACCAACAGCCACAAAATTGGCCAATTTGTTCATAGCTCATATATACAAATTCCCAAACAAGATAATTAGTGACAAAGAGAGTCAGTTTACCTCTCAGTTCTGGAAGGTGTTGCAAAAGAAATTGGGAGTTGATCAAGCCATGAGTATGACCCATCATCCACAATTGGATGGACAAATGGAATGAGCTAACACTTCTTTGGAACAATATCTAAGGTGTTACAGCAATTATTTGCAGGATGATTGGTATGATTTGTTGCCACATGCAGAAATAGCATTCAATGGGACAATTAATCAGAGTACAGGGCACTCCCCTTTTGAAATCATCTAAGGTTATGAACCAAAGATATTGCCATCACTGGGGACTGACCCATAAAATCTGGTCTCTGTGACCCAATGGATTACAAAGATTAGGGAGTCTTGGCCCTCAATTGTGACTGATTTGGAGGAAGCAAAAACTGGTTACAAAAATTTGCAGATTGAAAAAGAACTAAAGAATGGGATTTAAAGCCAGGTTGCAAGGTTTATCTGTCCACACAACACCTGAAAACCAGGCAGCCTGCAAAGAAGTTGGGACCCAAATATGTTGGACCATTTTTGATCAAAAGACTGGTTAATAATGTAACTGCTGAGTTAGAACTGCCAAAGTCTTATAGACATTTCCATCCTGTTTTTCATTTCAGTCTGCTGAAACTGGCGCTGGCCAGAGACCCTTGGATGACTGAACAGGAACCACCACCCCTTTAGTAGTTGAAGGGGAATAACACTTTGAAATTTCTAAAATACTGGATTCTAGAATTCACAGGGGGAAACTGCAGTACTTAATTAGATGGAAGCATTTTCCTGAATCAGAAAATGAGTGGGTTTATGCAAAATATTTAGACGCTCCCAGATGGACTCAGATGTTTCATTCCACCTCCCTGACAAGCCAGGGTCGAATTGGGGAGGCTGATTTTGGGGTGGCTCACAGTCAGAATCCATGGGTGGTTCTGCCAGGGTGGCATACATGTTCTGGGTTATGGATATATGTGGTGGGATAGTTTGAGATTTTTTTGTATGAGCAGGAGTATTAAATTAGACAGTCATGCCTGGTAGTTTTCTCCTGGCTTTGAATGTCTGGTTCACTTCAGCCTGTGCAGAATGGAATGCATGGGAGTGTTTTTACTTTGGAGGCTTCAAGCTTTTAGCCTGATAGTGCTTTTGGAATGACAAGCAGGAGGGAAGGTGGGGTGATATGTAGCCATTGAACCTAGCTGTGGGGATGTCATTTTGTGCATCAATTTAGGGGAAGGGATTTTAGGCTTTTGGGGTTTGTATATTGTACTGGGGTGTGGAGTGGTCAGTTCTAGGTTAAACACTGACTTGGAAACTTCTATCTTTATGTACTCAATAAAGTTCTTTGGTTTTGACTCATCATCAAAGACTGGTTGTTTGCACTGAGGGTTGAGTTCCACAGTTCTGACACTATAACCTTCCGGTTCACTCACAATGAATAAGCAAATAATCAGAACATCCCCCTTCTCCTCCCCCATCTACCTGTCATATCTCTTATTCACAATTCCTCCAGTTTAACAATTGGCTTGTTGTCACTTCATGTCTGTTTTGTCATCGCTGACTAGAATAATCATCGTTGACCCTGAAGAGTATCTATTTTATTTTTGCTTTATGCATATATCCTGTTGTCCCCCCCCCCCCCCAGGCTGGCTCAAACAACATTCTGGCTTGCTCCAACAACATTCAAAGCCTTTACAGTGGCAAAGAAATATAAGAATGAGTTCCTCCACTTTTCTTTCCATTACATTATTATTACATTAGTCAGTTTCTAATGCTACTGATGAGGATAATGATTCCTAAAATTATGTGAGATCAAAGTAATGTTATTGCATATTAATTTGGTAGCCCTCTCTTTCATGCTTTGCTTGGAATACTTCAAGAGGTATTTGAGTGTATACTTTCCTTCTGGATAGGGCAAATGTTAGGAAGTTGCATTTGTTGGTATAGTTCTTGGATTTTTAAAAACATTCAAATCTTTTATATAAGGATTAATTCTTCACTAAATTTCTTCTTGAATGAAGTGAAGCGTAATGTTAGCCATTTTCTTCCACTACAAGAAAGTCTTCAAAAACCACACAGTTTTTTAAGCCTATTTGCAAATGGGGTTTTACTCTGCACAGAACTTCATGTGGTTACTTTGCTCAGGAAACAGCATTTTCTGTGCAGAAAATAATATTCCTGCATAATAATAATAATAATAATAATAATAATAATTATACCCCATCCCTCTAACAACAATTGGGGTGGCTAACAGCAATTAAAATTCCATATACAGAATATTATTCCATTCCTGTATCCTATGCATTATATGCTGTTTTCTATTAAAATGAACCATGTATGAATTTTGTGTAGAATAAGTCCCCAATTACAGCATTTTCTATGCAGGAAAAAGCTTTTTCTATGCCACAACGAATATTACTGTGCATAAATTTAATTTTCTGTACACAAAATGCAGTTTTCTGCACAAAGCAGCTATGTGTCCATTTTGCACAGAAAAAGCCCCAAACTGGAAAAAAACCCCAAACAAACCAAAACATCAGTCCAAGATTCTTCTTGGTAGAGTTTCTCAACACTTAAAAACATGTTTTTAAATACCATATGTGTGGTATTAATTATATAATTAGCTCTTGAAGATAAGCCTTTCCCCCCCCCCCAAATTCCCATGCTCTGAAGCTCCCCAGAGAAGTTAGACTAGCACCCTCCCTACTGTCTTTTCCCAGACAAGTAAAACTTTTAGATTCCGATAGGCATTTGATGAGTGATTATATAAGGTCCATCTTACACAATGTTCTGGATATTGCTAAGTGATGTGTATATGTGTGTGCATTTTAATGATGTGTGTTTTGATCTAATTTTTTATTATTTCATTGTGTTTTAACTTTTGTGTCTTTTGGATTTTTATATTTTTTTGTTTGTTTTTGTTTTTTAATTGTTATAAGTTACTTTGAGACCCAATCTGGGAAAAAGGCAGGAAATAAATGTAATAATGATGATATATAATGGGAATCCCATGCTAATAGTTTTCAGAGGAAGTGATAGAAATGAATAGGATTTTTTTTGTCCAATGTTCATTGCCAGCATGAGGGACCATATTTGGACAACAGTAAGAGACAGTGAGTTAAAGCTTAATCTTAATTTGTGGATGAAAAAAGATCTCATTCAAATACAATAATCATGTACTGCTTGCTAGAGGCTACCACCGCACCAATTTATACTAATTGATATTTGGAAGTTCTCCTTCATTTGGCTAAGTGATATTACCACATGATACAGCAACCTGCATTGATAGAGATGTTGTTTTAGGTTACAGCATCTTTATCAACACAGGTTGCTGTATCATGAACCTTCTGGATTACAAAAATGGTCAATCTATTCAAGCATTCTGATGCCTCTCATTTGGTAATAGTAATCAGGTTCCTGCCTCAATGAGAAAAGAAGGCCAGCTGATTTTTCTGAATCAAATTCTTGCAGAGTTTAAGTAAATCTGTGCCAAATGTGAACAAATGTTGACTAGGTTTCTGTCAAAGATCAAAAAGAGTTAACATCATCAGTGAGTCATGAAAATATATGAAATCCTGGTGTGGTTCCAACAGAAAGATATATATGGAAATGAATGGGAAATGAGGCCAAGAATGTATTGTTTGAAAAAGATGCTGGGCATGATTTGATAAGATAATTACAGAGAAGCATAATCAAAAAGTGTGTGTATATGAGAGAGAGAGAGAGAGAGAGGGAGGGAGGGAGGATATAGCTATACACAGCACTGAATAACAGTGATACTTTTTTTAAAAAAAAAAAGAATTCTTCATTTTTTTTCCCTGAACAAGAAAAAGAAAATTAACTGCAGATTAAAAATTAACCTGGACCACTGAAACACTTTTTTTAACCTATTTTATCAAAAAATCTACATTTGGGAAAAGATCTCAAAGGCTAACCAATAGTCTTAACTTGTGTGCTGACAGCGAGATAGTAAGTTCTTATAACCATGGTAAAGTCTTAACTTTTAAAGGAGCCAATGTGATGTAGTTTGCGTATTGTCCCAGGTCACCCAGACCCATGTTTGAATCCTTATTTACATGGAAACTCACTGGGTGGCCTCAGGCTAGTCACACTCTCTCCGCCTCAGAGGAAAGCAATGACAACCCCTCAGAATAAATCTTGCCATGAAAAACCCCTGATAGCATCACCACAAGTTAGAAATCACATGAAGGCACACAACAACAACAACAACAACAACAACAACAATAACAAGATCTTACTATATTTGCATTCTCAGGAACAGGTGAACAAGATTAGATTTGTCTTTAAGAGCCACAGATAATTGTGCAAAACTTTTCTGGCCAAGTCTGAAGCCAGAAGTAACAATATGGCTGAAGTATGGTAGATGCTAAAATTAGCAATGCCTTGTCTCTTCCTTGCATTTTAAAATGCAAAACATTTGATAGAAAGTCCTCACATTCATTGATTCCATACACATCCATTCCCTTCCAAATATTATTCCAGCTATTTTTGCAGGAGACATGGACTGGTCTTGGCTTATAATTTTGTTATACACAAGCTAATATTCCCCAGAAAAAGGCCTATTTCCTAGAGAATGAATTCTGTTTCAGAATCTCTACTTGAATGTCAGTGATATGAACCAATTCACAGAATTATATTGTCAGTCTAAAAAAATGCTACCAGTTGTAGGTGAGCATGACTATGGGCCTTTGCAGACTGCCAGAAATAGTGCAAATTGAGTCCACTTTAACTGCCCTGACTCAGTGCTAGGGAATCATGGGAACTGTAGTTTATTGTGGCACCAGAGCTCTCTGACAGAGAAGGCTCAATGTCTCAGAAAAAAATACAATTCCCATGATTCCCTAGCACTGAGCCAGGGCAGTTAAAGTGGACTCAATTTGCACTATTTCTGGCAGTCTGCAAAGGCCCTATATGGTGGTCATGAAGCTCTTTTGAGACTTGTGGTTCTATACTAGGACCATCATTGCTCCCCTGCACGCCATAACTGATAGAAGTAACACATGAGAAGTGAAATAAATTCACCAAAATTCAAGAGCAGTGGACATGGTGACTTTTGAAGCATAGTGGTTTTTACTAGGCACACTTTTGGAGATTGTATTGTAGATTTATTGTAGAAATAAAGCAGTGTGACACAACTTCAACTGCCATGGCTCCACTGTACAGAATCCCAGGGTTTGTAGTTTGTGAGGGACCAGCACTATTTGGGAGGGAAGGCTAAAGACTGTGTTAAACTATAAATCCCAGGATTCCACAGGATGGAGCTACAGTATTTAGTGATGTCAAATTGCATAATTTTTAGTGTAGACGCACCCCTAGAGTGTTGTTGAATTATTATTCCAGAGGTTTTTTTGTGGGTTTTTTCGGGCTGTGTGGCCATGTTCTGAAAGAGTTTCTTTCTGACGTTTCGCCAGCATCTGTGGCTAGCATCTTCAGAGAAAACTGAAATGGAAAAGCCTGGTTGTATATGTACTGTGAGATCCTGGGTAGGGAGGGGTGGTTCCCAGGTGAACTGTGTGTTGTCTGTGTTGAATAGGTATTGTTCTGTGTTGATGGCTTCGCTTCAAGGCTATGCAATCCAGGATATGTCTGCTGTTCCCATGTAAACTGTGTATGTTCTATTATTATTATCTATTATTATCTGGACTATTATTCCAGAATTAGCTGATTCAGATTGTATCAAGTTGTCTAACCAGATTTCTAAGTAGATGCACTGGTTTCATCCAAAATACATTAGGATAAGTAATTTGAGCCTTTTTACTTGTGATGCACAATCAAACCAATGCTACTTACTTTCAAGTCCCATTGATATTAATGGGCGAGCTAAGCATATGCTAACATCCAGTGGGGATGGTAGTTATGAGTGAAATGAGAAGTAAGTAATGGTCTGGAGAAGAAAAGAGATTCTGCCTCAACATTAGGAAAAACTTCCTGATATTAAGAGCTGTTCCACAGTAGAATACGCTGCCTCAGAATGTGGTGGAGTCTCCTTCAGAGGTTTTTAAACAGCAGCTGGATAACCATCTGTCAGGAATACTTTGTGTATTCCTATATGTCATAGGGTTGGCTTTGATGGTCTCATCCAACTCTATGATTTTATGATTCTAAGACATAACATATCTGCAGTATCCACACATTGGCCAACAGAGCTGTGCCTGGAACCTCCTCTCTCGTAGAACTAGAGAAACATGCAGAGGTGCCACCTTGCTCTCTCTGCTCCCATGCATAGTACTCTACATGTTAACTGCAGCTGGTTGATGTACTATGCATATAAAGTGCTCACTACTTTCCCCTATTATGGAGAAAAATCGGGTACTGTAGGGTTCAGTTCTGGGTCTGGTGCTGTTCAACATCTTTATATATGACTTGGATGTAAAGTAGAAAGTAGGTTCACCAAATAGTAGATGATTGTAAAAAGTGAATTTTACAGACTTGAGAAATGGGCTAAAAGAAACAATATGGTTTTCAGCAGACATAAATGCAAAACTTAATGCAATTCTATAGCATTATAAAATTATGTGTATACAAAACAGGCATAAATAGAAGTATAATGTCCTGGTAAGGAATGTAACAGTATTCCTCCATTCTGCTTTGGCCAGATTTCACCTTGAGTACTTTATCCAATTATAAGCACCACAGCTTAATAAATACATCTATAAGTTGGAACATGTTCAGAAGAGGGTACTATACTAGATGTTCATATGATCTAGATCAGCGACAGGCAACCTTTTTCAGACCTGGGCTGGTCTGCCGCCGCCCAGGTCTCGGCTGGGCCGAGGGGGAGGGGGATGGCGGCGCGCGCGCTGACGTGCGTGCGCGCACCCTCCTCCTCCGCGTGCGCCCCCCGCGCACACTGTGGCCACTACCGCGGCCATCGTCGTAGCGCATGCGGCTCTAACCGCCACGGCACATGTTGCGGCCACCATTTTGGAAGTCAAAATGGCGGTTGCGACGCATTTGCGCATGTGCAATACTACTGTGCATGCACAAATGCGTCGCGACCACCATTTTGACTCCCAAAATGGCGATCACCACGAGCACGGCCAAAAACGCTCTCCGGCGGTGGCGAGCAGCAGCCGAAGATAGCCGCCGCCACTGCTGCGCACCGCCGCCGGAGCGCGTTTTTGGGTGCGCTCGTGGCGATCGCCATTTTGAAAGTCAAAATGGCGGTCGCGACGTGTTTGCACATGCGCAGTTGTCTTGCGCATGCGCAAACGCGTAGCGACCGCCATTTTGACTTTCAAAACGGCGATCGCTGCAAGCGCACCCAAAAACGCGCTTCGGCAATGGCGGCAACCTCCGGCCTGGGCCGGTAAGTTCGGGGCCCGGGGCCTTAACTGGCCCCCGGGCCGTAGGTTGCCGGTCCCTGATCTAGATAGGTAAAGGATGTGGAAACCAAACCCTAAAAGGAATAGTTGAAAGAGCTGGATATATTTATCCTGAAAAAGAACAGATGGAGATGTGGTATGATGCTAGCCATCTTCAATTATTTGATGGGTTTACAAACAGAAGTTAGAACAACCTTGTTTTCTGCTGTTTCAGGGAAAAAGATGCAAACTGATTCAAACTACAGTAAATAAGATTTTTGCTTATATATAAGGGAGAACTTTCTAATGGAAAGTAGGAATGCCTCAGAAGATGGTGGACACTCCTTTGTTGAAAGTTTTTAAACAAAAGTTAGATGGCCATCTGTCCCAGAGATTTTAGCTGTGGGTTCTCCAATATTATAGAGTGTATCATTGTTATATCAGTTTCATGCCACTTTAGCTGTCACGACTCCGCTCTGTAGAATCCTTAGATTTATTGTTTAATGAATTCTCTGTAGAAATGTCATAATTCTCACTCTAGCAATGAAATCTAAACACCTCACCAAAATACAAATCCTGGATTCTGGGGCTATAGCAGTGAAAGTGATATAATACTGAGATAAATCCAGTGGTGCCATCCAGCCAGTTCACACCAGTTTGCCAGAACCAGTTGTTGAAGTTTAAAAGATATGGATGCTGGGGAGATTCAAAGGGAACCAGGAGCAGAGGAGGAAGATAGAGAGTTGAGAAGGTCAGAGGACGGGCTGAATCCCTTGGAGCCATGGGGAAGAGCTGGTTACAGCAAGGCTGTTAATTATTTTAAAGGACACCACTGGATAAATTAAAGATGTGGGGTTGCAGTCTAAATCAAGCGACAGTGACTTGTGAGTTCATAGCTGAGGTTAAGTTTCAAGGAAGGATCTCCTAGTTTTGTTCCTATCTTCTCATCTTAGCCATGGCACTAGCAGTTCACTACATTAGAATATAGGTGTCTTCTCTTACAGCAGACTCTTTCCAAGCCACTTCCCTCCAGGGATTTTTGGATAACAATTCCAAATTACTCGGCTGGAAGAGATAGAAGCTTTAGTCCAAAAGCAACAGGAAGGGATACAGTTGGGAAAACTTGGATTGTTTACACTTATATACTTCACCATTTACACTTCATGCATTAATATTGCAACTGTAATAATATTTCATGAATTGCTTTTTTTAAAAGCACCTTAGGTTTACTTATTTTTTTAAAAAAATCAGTCACAGAGTGTAATAAAATTGAAATCTAACTTGTCAGTTAGATAAATTTCCTCCTTAGAAAATGAGATCATTGTCAGCCACTGCAAGCTTCTTCAAAAATTTCTTGCAATTAATCATACCTTATTATCAGTAGAAGCATCTACTCTTGCAGCACCCACTTTCCAGGTGGCTATTTGCCTACTGGAGTCTACAGTTTGGGGAGGGATCCACAGGAAGCTCCATCAGGGCTTGATTAGTAAAGAGCCAGAAATGAGACAGTCTAATTGTGCAGGAAACAGCCTACAATGTTTTGGCTCTGTGTAGGCTCCGTATGGCCATTATGGATAGCTTATTATACTAGCAATCATTTGAATCCCATCCAAGGGTACCTATTGAAGGTACTAACTGTCTGCACCTTTTTGACTGGAGAAAGACAAGCTTTCTACATTAGAAAAATCTGAAAGTGCATTGCAGTCTTTGCTAGTGTCTCTCCTGAACTCGAGATGCTGAATCACCCTTTTAAAAGATATATATAGATGACATTAAAGATAAGCAAATCATTACCACACAAAAATAAAGGGCAATCATCATTCATGAACCTGATTGCTCTTTAAAATATATAGGCATATTCTCTTCAACTTTTAAAAAGCAGTTTATTTCAGTCATGCTGCTCCTATTTTTACTGTTTTTTTAAATAAAAAAGGTTTTATTATTGATCCTATTTTATTGCTTAAAATGTTTTTTGACCATATCATTTGATCCTTTTGGTAAAGGTAGAGTGGAAAGCTGTTAAACAAACAATTGTATGAGTAAACAGTATGTTTTTGTTAGGAGGCCTCATTTGAAAAGCAGAGGCACATAGACATCTACTGTATGTCTTAGAATCACAGAATCATGGAGTAGGAAGGGTCTGCAAGGGTCATCTAGCCCAGTTCTCTGCCATGTAGGAATACACAATTAAACCATTCCTGGAAGATGTCCATCCAACTTCTGCTTATAGACCACAAAGGTCCACCATCCACTGAGGTTTTCTATTCCACTGCCAAAGGGTAGTCTACACTGAGGAAACAAATTCAGCATCACCTCGTATTTTCCTTGTCTTCATTAACCCGATTAGGGCCATGTCTACTCAAAATAAACCAGAGTCAAGTTGTACTGACTGCCACACATTTCCTGTACCAAATTAAAATAGATACAAAAGGAATGTGATTTTTTAATTCTTCCCAGCATGCCACAACCTATCAACCAATAGCCTTATTGTTTACCTGCCAATCTTGTGAAGCTTGCACTCTAATTGATTGTTTTTCCCATCTAACCTTCTCCCCACTTCACATCCCAGTGGGTAGTAATAACAATAGCACTATAGTAATAGCATTTACATTTCTATACTGCTTTATAGTGCTAAGCACTCTCTAAGCAGTTTATGATGTGTTAGCCAATTGCCCTCAACAAGCTGAGTACTCATTTTATGGACCTACAAAAGGATAGAAGGCTGAGTCAACCTGGAGACCTGCAGGACCGAATGGAGTAGGAGTGGGAAGTCTAAATGTCTTCTTTCCCCCATGATTATCGGTTGATTATCGGTGTTGCAACAGCCCAGGCAGAAGTCAGGAACCAAGCATTGGTGTGCACCGGGAGGAGGAGAGGGCACCAAATAAAGCAAGCAGGGAAGTGAGGAGGCACGCAAACGGCCTGCCAAGCTGAAAAAAGCAACAGCTAGATGGACCTTTGGGGAAAGTCTGGCAAGCGCTGCTGAGCCTGAGCAAACCAGAGTGAAAGGACCTCCACCTATTATTGTTTGTTTGATTATAGTTTATTTTAATTATGTGTTTGTATCATTGTTTTAATTTAAAAATTGTCTAATTCCTTTTTAAGGGGTGGGGGGGCTGTGGGATTTGGATGGTATTTTAACATTGTATGATGTTTTTAAATTGTTGTGAGCCACCTCGATTGCGTGACAGAGGGGCGGGATATAAATAAATTTATTATTATTATTATTATTATTATTATTATTATTATTATTATTATTATTATTATAAAATATGGCTTACAGCCCATCTCCTTTGTTGTGACTGCTCACAATGGAGTGCTTCACCAGTCCCACTGGTAAAGTTGCTTTGAAGTCAAGCAATAGATCAATCTACCCCTCACTACTGATTTCATGGCTGGGCTTGGCTGCAGAAGGGACAACAACAACCAGAGTAAAGGGCTCTACTGCTGGCAATTACATCAAAGGAGATGAACAGCTTTAATCCCCATGGTGTATCAGAGCTAATAGAGTGAATGGGAGAAGGGAGCTAACCTCCCCCTTCCCCATCTCACTTGAGTGAGTGAATAAGCAAATGAGTTAATGAACAAATGAGCGAGGAGTGCATGTGTGGCTGGGTACTCCAACCCCTGCAAATATGGAAGGACAACTGCATGCAAAAATGCACTTCCATTTCAGAGCCTTGCTAGCTTTCAATTACATGTCCTGAACATACAAACAAAACTGGCTACCTGCATCAAGCATGCCAGATTAGTTCTACCCTCCAATTAGCACACCCACCCAAATTCCACCTTAATCCTTACACATGTGTAAAAAATCCAGCTGCAGAGTAAAACGTGAGTTTTAAAAAATTGTATTAATACCTAAAAGAAGTGGTATCACTGTGAAACAGGATGCACATCATGTGTTCCTACAGAACTGGAAACAAAGTGAGTATATTTTTGTACCTGTGTAGACAACCCCAACTAGATGCTATCTCTTTCCTTGTAATTTGACTCTATCTTGTGTTCTACTCTCTGTAGCAGCAGAAAACAATCTTGCACCATCTAATATTTTACACACATACACACAATTAATTGTTTAATTTAACAAAAGCTTTGTGATTTATGGCTACACCTCTTAAACTGATCTACTCTCTATAAATGGCTTTGGCTTTTCAATGAATAAAGCCAGTGTAGTTTAGTGGTTTGAGCATTGGATTAGGACTCTGGAGAAAAGGGTTTGAATCCTGGCTTGGCCATTTACAATGGGTCACCTTGGACTAGTCACACTCTCTTATCCTTAGAGGATGGCAATTGCAAACCCCATCTGAAGCAAATTGCCAAGAAAACCCCATGATAGGGTCACCATAAATCAGAAGTGACTTGAAGGTACAAAACAAAAACAATTTTCAATGCATTAAAAGCAAAATTCTGTAACTCTTCTCTCAACCTCTGCTTGGGCACTAAGGAACACATTCTTTATGACCAGAATAAATAAAGTAAATTAGGCAAATTGAAATAGCACGTGATGGAGAATGAATGAGGTGCTGCTTAGGACACTTTAAGTGTTAATATGAGATCAAAGAGATTAACAGAATGCCCATCTTAATGACATTTACTGGGACAGGATGAGTGCAGTTTTAAAATAGTTGAGTTCAGAAGCTAGCGCTGGGAGATGTCTCCTTGATGCCTAATGAAGAGAAAGGAGACATGTGGCCTTATTTGTTGGAGGATTCTATTAATCTGTGACCCCAAAGTTAACCTTTTCAAAGCTCTTTTGGAAAGAATGTCATGTCAGGAAAAGAAAACTTCACCTACCTGGTATTTAAATTAAGACAGACTCTCCTGCCTCCTATTCTTATAATTATGTACACATTCCAATTCTATGACTATTCAGTCTTTCATATGGGGCTTAAGGTTCCATGAAAGCAGAAAAGAGTATGTGATGCAGTTTTAGTTTAAGGACTCTCCTGTACTATTTAAAATCTACATGAAATCACTGGATGAGGCAATCTGGAGTTTGGGAATTCAATGCCATCAGTTCATGTTAGATATATGCCTCTAACTCTACATCCTGTTTTACTGCACAAAAGGTGGTGGTAATGGTGGGGAAACAGATATCAGAAGACAACAACATTGTAATATTTTCTGTATTTTTAATGATTATTATTATGCATGTTTTCACTAGCTTCCATTATCTGTATTTGGAGAGGAAAATATGGGATTATAAAGAAATAGGTGACAACAAATAAGTGTGGGACAACAAAGTACACCTTAATTCAGACATGACAATAGATGTAAAATATCCAGAAATGTTGAAGCCATGGGGGGGGGGGGGATGGAACATTTTTTTCTTAAAAATAATTCTAGGAAAATGCATTTTTAGAAATGGAATAATGAAACATTAGAACCCTTCATAAATTGAAAGTCATGTAGTTACTTTAGAAACATAAAATTAACTATGTGTAACTTGGCCTGACACAAAACTATCATGTTTGACACATTAAAAGCACAATTTGTTCAGAAAAAAATTACAATTTTAAATTATATTTTTGTTACAAAGGACAAGGCCCTGAACTGTAAGTGTATGCAATATATTTGCTTTTTCCATCAATGGTAGTAAAGCAAATTGTTTTGTCTCTGCCAGTCTTCCATAGTGTTCATTTCCATAAAAAGAAGTGAGAAAAGGAAACCAAGAGCAGGAACTGCATTGATGTGATATTCTGTACATAGTCTTACTTAGAAATCTACCTGCAACATAGTTTTTAGAAATAATGTGACTGTGTGATTAAATAGATGAACACCTTGTCCTAGATATTTTATTCATCATTGTAAAAGAAAATATTCTACAGTATGATTATCTCCCAATTTTCTTGGGGGGGGGGGAGCTTTACTTGCTCCCCCTGTTGATTTACCTTCAAATATATTTTTTTCTTTTCCCCAGGCCTTTGATCTGCAGATGTGACAGAAGAGCTCAGGGTCAAGAGAACTGTTAATCCATTGAAACAGGTTCAGTGTCTTCTGAATAATGTTTCGCTCCCCTTGAAAAACCTGGTTTGCAATTAGACAGTACTCCTGAACATGACTCTGCACCTGATAGCTGGAACCACTTGTGCTTTTACCCAGCTCCAGTATTTCTGGGGAAAATAAACTGTTAATATGTTTTATGTGGGTCTGTCTTTATTTTTACTAGTGTTATTATCTGCATTTATATACTACTTTTCCTATAATGAGGTAGCATCAGTGCTATACATACCCCCATTTTCATTTGTTCAGATATGAACGTAGCCCAGCAAATATTGTGACTGACTGGGGAAGTGAACTTGGATTTCCTCACTTCTGGTATGGCATTGCAACCATT
The DNA here is from genome assembly GCA_026167975.1 of Phrynosoma blainvillii. Classification (NCBI taxonomy): domain Eukaryota; kingdom Metazoa; phylum Chordata; class Lepidosauria; order Squamata; family Phrynosomatidae; genus Phrynosoma; species Phrynosoma blainvillii. The sequence continues at coordinate 326,877,725 of JANUYF010000003.1, forward strand.
ACTTCAATGAGTGCAAAATACTATTTTGACATAAGCCACTAGATGAGCACAATTCAAAGCCATGAACATTTTAAGGCTCTGAAAGACTGAGCATGAAGAAATTCAAAGGACTGTCTTGTCTCAAACTATCAGGTTCACTACTGAGATCAGTTGTAAAATTCTTCTTGCATGTCCTGCTTTCATGAAAAAACAAAACAAAAAAACCCCAAACACAATTGGCAGTGTGTGAGACAATGAGCAGCATCTTCTTGACTGGAACACACAATCTTTGAAACTCTCTGCCCTTGGGGACTGACTTAGTCCTGCCCCTGATGGCATACTGTTACCATTTGAAAATTATTTTGCTAGTTTTAATAGGCTATAATCTGACTACTTCTCCCTCCACTTTACTTGTTATTCTGTAGAGGTGGTGATAATCATTGTACACTCCAACAGATCATGCTTGCTCTTTCATAAATGAAAATGGAGCAAAAATGTGTGAGTGTGGCCAAAAACCATCAGAGTGCAGTCAAGACAGCAAAAGGTATTAAAGAGGAAGAATACACAAGCTAGGATTAGCTGCAACAGCTTGCTTTTAACTACTTGAAGGCAAGATTCTGTCCTTCCCTTCCCCTCCCCCCCTGAGTTCATTTTAAACTGCTTTTTTGCACTTTGCACTGTTTGCAGCAATTGAAGTAAGCTGAAGACAAAGAGGGGAAGTGGGTGGGTGAAAGTGGGACTTTTAAAGAGTAGCTGAAAAAGTGGGGGAGCAGAGGATTGATCAGGACTGTCCTTGCCAGGTAGAGGGCATGATGATGGTGTTGAATAATTTGCATCCCACTCCCACACCAAAGGTGTTAGGAAGGGATGCATAGTTTGCCCATGCCCACAGAAGAGACAAGATTCAAATGATGCCTTGGCAGTTATGTCGAGGCGGGAAGGAGTTGGGGGTTCGACCAGAGCTTATTTCTAGGCTGCTGCCTCCAGCCTCTCCAGTGCAAGTCCACATTCGATGAGAGCGGATGACAGTTCTTTGGCTGGGCTAAGTATTTTGTTATTTAGCTCATTTGGGACCGGGGGGAAGGGGGGGGGGGAGCTGGGTTTTTGCTGTCCAGGAAAGCAGCCAACAAAACTGTTGATAAGGATGAGGCACACAAATGCAAGACTTTGCAGCAGCACAAAGACAATTCTAAAAGCACAGTCCAATGTCCAATAGAGCAAAATTAGGAGGCAAGCCAAGGGTCCATGGGTAAAGAGAGCAGGTCAGCGAGTTCATTTCAGGGTCAAGGGTTCCAGATAGCAGATCAGTGAGTCCTGTCCAGGGTCAAGAGTTCCAGGTCAATCCGAGGTCTAGAAGGCAAGGTTTCAGGCAACAATGGAGTCAAAGTAAGATACTTTCACCAGGGAACGCAGATAGACTCTGATGAAGAAGCTCAGCATCTCACAGCTGTTTATATTGGCCCAGTTCCTAATCACAGCTGTTTGGTGACTGCTGAGCATTTCTCATATAACCTGGATTGACGGAGGCATGCCCTTTCTGTCCTTCTCTGGCTGAAGGGAGGTTCCTCCCATCCTCTATGTCTCCCAGGCCTGGAACCTCTATGGGGGTGGGGAGGCTGGGCTGCTGAATCACAGGCTCTGCTGGAGCTGGCATAGCAGAGCTACGGCCTGGCTCAGCCGACTCTGCTGGACCTGGCAGAGTAAAGCTAGGGCCTGGATCAGCCTCCTCGTCCTCAGCCTGGCTAGGCATGACATTTGCTTACTTATTCCTTCCTGTTAGCCTTTGCTTCCTTTGTTCTCCCTGCAGCGTCTTTCAGTTGGGGAGATTTTTTCATTGGGCTAGGGCTTTGCTGTCTTTGCTGGAGTCTTTCACTCTGTTTGGCTTTGGTGTGGGGGAAGGTTTTTGTGTGTGCCTTCCCTTCCCTGTTCGCCATTTGGGCAGCTTCTCCCTCCCTCGATCACACCTGGTTTAGGGAAATTCAATGGGGCATTCTTTGGGGCTTTCTTTTGGGAGCAGCTGCACCTGCCTGGCTTTGCCTCCTGTCTGGGTTGATGCCCTGTTAGTGAACTCTGCTGGGGTCCTTTCACTCTGGTTTGCTCAGGCTCAGCAGCACTTGCCAGACTTTCCCCAAAGGTCCATCTAGCTGTTGCTTTTTTCAGCTTGGCAGGCCATTTGCGTGCCCCCTCACTTCCCTGCTTGCTTTATTTGGTGCCCTCTCCTCCTCCCTGTGCACACCAATGCTTGGTTCCTGACTTCTGCCTGGGCTGTTGCAACACCCCCCTCTCCATTTTTTCGCTGCTTGTGTAGTCGGGTGTCCTCTCCCTCCTTGCTCAAACATATGCCCAGGCTTCTGAGAGCTCTGCCAGGGTTTTGCATAGCTGCGGGTGAGCCCAGCTGTGTTTGCTTGAATCTGCCCCCAAGGGCGTTGGGGATAATTCCTGGTTGGCCTCCAGGTTCTTGGCCTCAGAAGGATTTTGTACCATTTGGAGGGGGGCCTCCTCCATCATAGTACATCCTTTTTGTTAACAAGAGTCTGTTTCTATCTTTCCCTCCTTCTCTTTGATTTTTTGTGTATCATATAGCACCCTTAAGGCACCAGATTTTCATCTGATTGGGGAAGCTAAGTAGAGTCAATTCTGGTTATGGCTCGGATACGAAACCATCAATAAAAATCAGGTGCTATGGGCTATATCTTCTTAATTTTGGCTCCCTAGGTGGCTGTCATTCATTGTTAAGAGTGGTGCTTATTTTTGCTATTGCTATCGTTAGCACCATTATTATTGTTATTATTATTCTGGGCTACACTTACCATTTTGACATGCCCTGTGATTTATCTAGGTTGGTCATGCCACCTAAAAAATGAAAAGGGGGCAATAAGGCAAGGGCCCTGCACCTAAGGTTCCTAAATGTTCATTAGTTGAGCCTTATTTGTCTAGCGATGACTCAGATGATTTGCCAGTTGAGATGTTTTCTAGGATTCAAGCCCTGGAGGAGGTGCCTGGGGGATTGTCTAGTGTTCCTCCTCAATATTCTCAACTCCTTAGAGTTGCTTCTCAGTGGGCTAGACACTGCATCACTGTTTTGGAATAGGAGCATGCTCAGCTTGCTGGGATGGCATCAACATCCTCTGGTCCAGAAGCTTTGGCACAACCGGACACATGGGTCACACCTTTACCAACTGTGCTTCCACCCACGTCAGGTGAGTCAAGCACTCCATACAGTGCTATTGTTCCTGGGTATTTGTGGCCATGGGGCATGTTGGGTTATTAACATCAGCACAATACTCAGTACCAAAGGAAGAGACAGCTGTGCCACCACAATGGCTGGTAGCCCCACCTGCTTGGGAAATGTGGCCTGGCTCTGCTACGACACCCTCTTATCTGCCCCTGCCAGGTAGTGGTACGTTTCCAATAGGGCCACAGTCTATGCATGGCTATAACACAGTATCACAGTCTGCCATCCCCTATGGTGAGTTGTCCCTTCCTCTGAGGGAATCAACTTCTACAGTCTACTATAGACAAGATACTCAAAGGTGAATATGTAGATATCTTTTCCCTACTTTACTGGGAGATGGAAAAGAAGGATAAAGGACAAAGAGGAGCTTGATGATAAGGATAAGGAAGCCTTGAGACAGTGAAAAGTAGATTGCAATTTTGCTAACTGGCTGAATGGGTTTATGCAGGTGTAATTGCTAAGGCACAATTCAATACATGGATATTATCCATCAGGCTTATGTTGATTATTCTGGGCCTCTGTGGCCTCTGTGGCTGCTCTAAGATGAAGCCTTCTGTATGCGTGCAGCCATTTAGCCATTTAGCCTAACTCCCAACTCTAGATGCAATTGATGACCCCAGCTCGCCCCATGCAAGTTGCCAGATTTCTGTACCAAATGCCCACTATGGGTACCACAGTGGGCATTTGGTACAGAAATCTGGCAGCTCCTCCTCTACTAGGCCACAAGACAATTTTGCGAAGTCCAAAAGCTTTTGTGCTGGGAATTTAGTTTTCAGGGAGCGTGCAACCGTAAGGTTTGCAAATACAAATAAGAGTGTTCAGTTTCTAAAGGGCCTCACTCCTTTTGGAACTGCTCCAGAAGGAGGGGTCAATCTGGGGCCAATAGAGATGGCCAATACAATAAAAAAGGGGGAAGTGCCCACCACCTTCAAAAGGATCCCAGCCCAGTTAAGATACAACTGTTGAGTCATCCCAGCCCAGTTAAGATACAACTGTCTTCCTACCCTAACCGCCAAGCAGCCCATTATTTGTTGCAAGGTTTTTGTCATGGTTTTCACATTCCATTTCAAGGAGTGCACCACCCTTTTTTATCTAATAATCTTAAGTCTATTATAGGCATGGAGCACATTGTCAGGGAAAAGATTTCAAAAGAGGTATCTGAAGGTTGGGTTGTTGCTTCATTTTTAGTACCATCAGTTAACAATTTGCGAGTTTCTCTCTTGGGTTTAGTACACAAGAAAGCACCGGGAGAATACCACATCATCCATCACTTGTCCTACCCCCCATGGGCTGTCAGTCAATGATGCCATTCCTCATGAGTTATGTTTTTGTAGATACACATTGTTAGATGATGCAGTTAGGTTAGTTTGCAGCTTTGGTTGGGGGGCTGAACTGTCTAAGTGTGACTGCATTCTATCTCTTACCAGTTCACCCCTTAGATTTTGAGTTGTTGGGTTTTCGGTTTGATGGCAAGTTTTTAATGGAATGAGCACTCCCTATGGATTGCTTGATTTCATGCGCAACTTTCGAAATGTTTAGCACCTTTTTGGAGTGGATCCTTCAAGAAAGAACTGGTTTTGAAGGCATGGTTCACTATCTCGATGATTTCTTATTTGTTGGTCAGTCAGGTTCTGGTCACTGTTCCTTCTGGACTGTTTCTAGATTCATTATGTCTAGGAACTTTCTTTCCTCAGGGGAAAAGGCTATGTCTTCATCTCTTGTTGAAGTTTCAAAAATAGCAGCATAGTCTGGGATAACACCAAGGCAACACACTTTAATGTGGCTTAGGCAACTTTGTAGTTGCATGGGTTTTGAATTCAGAAATTGGCTATTGCCCGTAAGATTGAACGCTGCTGGCGGGCTTTTGCTGTGGACGCACACAGGTCCAATTTAGTGGCAATTTTTGTGCTATTGGCGCACCTGGAGGTCCATTTACTTGCTTCAAGACCTTGAACAGCTCTGGGCAATCTGAGCCTATCAGGAGGGAAATTTCGGCATCTTTGTCCAATGCAGGAATTTCTTTCGCTAAAGCCTTCAGGTGTGCGTGGCTTTCAGCTACAGCCTTAGTTGCTATTTGGTTCTTGTTTCTTGGGATAGAAGAGCACTCTATTAATGGAGAAAGTTTAATGCACCTTTTGCCATCACACGGCGAAATCATGAACTCAGTTGCCACTCTACCCTGCATTTGTTGCTGTCCAGTGCAGGTAGATATGATATATTCAAGCATCTTGGCTTTGACTGCAAAAATACTGAAAAAGTCTGGTGTGGCCAAGGATGCATCACTCTGTGAGTCTAGGGCAATATAAAGTCTTTTTCTAAAGTGAGGCTTGTTCTCTGACAAAACTTCAGCTAGACAAATCGGATGGCATATTCTAGTCTGTGTTGAGTCCTGGCATAGCTTTGTACATGCCACAACTGACTCTGCTTCTGAAGTAGGTTCAGCTGTCTTTTCTGCAACCTCACTTTTAGGACTCTCTGTTTTCTTCTTGAGTTTAGGTGACACTGAAGGTGATTTAAAACGGTGCATTGCTGAACAGTGCTGTGGGCTACCGCATTCTGCACATTTCACCTTTACTTTGTAGTTTTTAGCAAAGTGACTTCTTGAACCGCAGCATCTGAAGCAAACCTTTGCTTTAGCTGCTATTTCTAGCCTTTCTTCATAAGGCCTTTTTGAGAACTCTTTACAATCTGCAAGGCTATGTGGTTTATTATGAATGGGACATGGAATTTCTTTAGTCTCTTCCTTCTTATCCGACTTAAACTGAGTGACCTCAGTAGATTTAACTACAACTGTGCTCTTTCCCATCTCTTTGATATGTTCTTTGTCCTCCTTTACAGTCTTCTCTGGACGCATGCTCTGGTAAAGGGTTGGGAACCCAGTCTGTGGGTCATTCCTTTTCTTTGCAGCTCTTGTCACAAAGGTCATGAGGTAACTGAAGGGTGGGTAGCGTTGCATGTTGAATTCCTTATCAGAAAACACCTCTCTTCCCCACATCTCCTGGAGCTGAAAGGGTAGTTTTTGGAGCACCTGCCTCTGTGTGATGTGTTGATCTTAATAGGCTAGACCAGGTAATTCTGGATTACATTTTGCAGACTGAAGTTCAACTAAAAGATCACTTAAGTCCCAAAGTTGACGGTAGTCCTTTGACTTGAGGATTGGGAACTTATAAAGCCGATTCAGTAAGGATGCTTCTATTCCTGTTGATGCACCATATCGCTCCTCTAGTCTGTTCCACGCTGTCTGCAATGTCTTAACCGGGTCTGACACATAGGCTGCATAGACTCTCTGGACCCGAAGGGACGAGTTGGGGCCCAACCATGCCATGAGTAAGGTGAGCTCCTCATCTGCTTGCAGCTTCAAATCTCTAATGGCTCTCTGAAAAGTTACCTTCCATAAGATGAAGTCTTCAGGAAGGTCTGAGAATTTCTGGACTCCCTTGTCTCTAAGGTTCTTCCTGGGAGTTTTAAACATAAATGGTGAACAAGACTCTGTGAAGGTGGGAGTCGTCTCTGTAGGCTGGTAGAAGCGTGGACTCCTATTAATTTGCAAATCAGCTTGACTGGCAGGCAAGACCATAGATTCTCTAGACCTGTAAGTCTTAGGAGCTTCAGCAGCCGGGGCTTGCTGGATGGCCACGCTAGCATGGCTAGGAATTTGGCTCCCTGCCATGGTATTCTGGTCTCTAAAGGATTCATTGACTGGCATATTTATAGGTAGATAGTCACGAGGGATAATCTTCTCTGTGTAAGCAGGTTCTTCAGTAGGCTGGTGCCTCGGAACGGCAGGCAGATGTGTCTTGCTAGCCTCTAAGTTAGGAGGTGACATAACTCCTGGATCTTGTGGGGAGCTCTCATGCACAAGGAACAAGGTAGACATCCTCAAGTTTTCCTCACTTAGATCATCCTGGAAAATCTTGGCTAAAATCCTGGCCTTTATGGACAGTTTTGCAGCTTCCTTAGCCTTGAGCAGAAGATTTTCTTATGCTGAATAGCAAGTTCTTGCTTTTGTTGTTCAGCCTCTTGATGAGAAAAGGTTAGTTCTTCACTGGCCATTGCTGCTTCTGCTTCAGAATGCAATATTTCAGACTTCAATTTCATTCTTTCTACTTCCTTGAACTGCTGGGCTGCCATAGACGAACTCCAGCTAGCATGGGAAGAAGAACTGCTACTACAATCTTTACTGGAGTGGGAACCATGTCTGTGCAAAGAAGACTTGCTGGTGTGACAGGTTTTTGAGCTCTTTGCACTTTGAGGTTTCCCTGGGTATACTCCTCTGCTGGACTTGGCACTGCCGGCAGGGGACTTCTCACTCTCTTTATTAAGTTCCAAACTCTGCTGCTGGAACTTAACTGTGTCCAAAACTGCACTGTACTCCTTTTCTTTATCCGCAACTTCTTCCAAGAACTGTTTTAATCTGGATTCCGAATCGGGATTGTTAATGGTCTGAAGTGTTTGAATCTTTTTATTCACCACTTCCTTCCATTGTAGATAACTGGATTGCTGGGCAAGCTCTCTCCTTTGCCTGTGTTCCGAGCCACAGACTGCTGACAGCAAGGACATGGCATGTTGCAAACTCTTCCAGGCTTCCAGTTCTTTCACACTTAAGTGTCTTTCCTCCTCCAACAGCAGTTCTAGGGCCTTCTCAGTCGGGTGTCTCTGAAGGAGTGAATGTCATATGTTTGTCCATGTGCTGCTTTTCAGAAAGCCTATCCATTCTGGCTGGTCCTAGTTGCCAAAGCAACAACTCAGCAAGGATGAAAAGGACTAAACGGTGTAGTGCTGAATTTTACTTACAGCCTGCTACTGTTCAGCTCTTCTGCTATCACCACTCCTATGCTACTTCAGCACAGCCAGACCTGGAGTCGGTTGAAGAGTCTTCTAGCTCCTATCTTCAAATTTGCAACATGAACAAACATAAAACACACATTATTCTCTTAATAAAGCTCTATCCATATATTTGAATGGAAAAAGTTTTTCCAAAATGGCCTCTGACCATGTGCTCAGAACTCTGCAGGAAGAAGTAGACTCAAAATGGCTGCCCCATGTGCTTAGAACTCTGCAGGAAGAAGTAGACTCAAAATGGCTGCTGACCATGTGCTCAGAACTCTGCAGGAAGAAGTAGACTCAAAATGGCTGCCAACCATATGCTCAGAACTCTGCAGGAAGAAGTAGATTCAAAATGGCTGGCAACCATGTGCTCAGAACTCTGCAGGAAGAAGTAGACTCAAAATGGCTGCTGTAGCAAGACAGGCTAATTTAACACAGCACCTGTTGCTTTGTCTCCCTTTTTCCAGCCACAGGGAGGCCTCTTCTCTCTCTATGCGAGTCTTGGGAACTAGCTTTAATGCAGGACTGTGCACTGGGACTCTCTCTTGACAAGTGGGAGTGGCAAGGCTGCCAGGCTTTCTTACACTGTGCCGACACACCCAACTAAAGGTGGTGGCAAATATGGGTGTGCAACGCCAGTATCCTGGTGAGATCAAACTCTTTTACCTAAAAAGGCCCCAATGCTGAATGTAAAGTCCAAAAGGGGGAAATTTATTTTGAAGAACAAAAGAAAAAGGTTTCTCCTCCCCAGCTCTAACAGGCTTAAAATAAAAGGTACTTTACAGTTTAGGTTTCAGCAATCTTCAGGGTTGTCATCTCTCTGGGTTTGATCTTGGATTGATCTCCTACTCAATGAAGCTGGTGTAGGGTCTTTCAGCTTCTGGTGCTCTTGACTTCTTTGTGGTTGATATTTAATTTAATTAACTGCTTTTGGTAACTAATCTGGTTAAATGGTAACTAATTGGCTAATGGTGTAAGAAATGCCCTTTCCGTCTGTCTGTGCCTGTTTGCCACCAAACAGATAAAGCCAAGCCTGCCTAAGAAAAACTAAAAATCCCAAGCTAAAGCAGAGCTTGCTGGGAACGGGCAAACCAAAAACTAGAAAAATGCAGGGGATTCCTACAGCTCCTCCCACAAACTAATACAATGGAACATTCCTATGCTCAAACATACTAAGGACTACACTAAAATGAAAGAAAATGCAGGGGAGAATTTAAACAGTCCAGGCTGGACATCACACAGGTCAAGTTAATAAATGACCCTGTTTGAACCCACTTTCTGTGTCTTGTCTTGTTATTACTGGCGTGGGTGGGCAAATGCACTGCATTTGTGCAGAAGCATCGGAAGAATTGATAGCAGGAATGAACAAACAACATGCTGGCTGCAAACTGCACAAAAACCTAAAGTGTACTGATTCAAAAATGCATCTGTAAAACCCAGTATGGTGTAATAGTGTAGGAGGGAAAGAGAAAGCCCAGAATGTGAGGAACTCCCTGAAGCCTGAAATAGATCAACCCCCCCCCCCCCAAAAAAAAATCCCTGGAATCCACCAGGCAGGATCATTAAATTATTTGAAAGGTGGTTTGACCCACTACTTAGCAGAAGTGATTTTCAGGATTCTCTGTAAAAATCTGGGTCATATGTAACCTTAAGCCATACAGCTACTGTAGAGCTCTACTACAGACCTTTAGCAATCGGAAGGCCTGACATCAAATGATTTTCTTTTCCTGTTTTTTCTCTATTCTTGTCACACAGTTTTGTGAAATAAAAACACATAATTGGGAAGTATTTTCTTGTTTTACACACACACACACACACACAAACACAGAGGTTTAAAGCTGTGGTCAGGTTTTTTTGCCACTGGAGCCATGATTAAACCTCACAATAATGTCAGGTTCTGTTTGCACTGCTGATGTGCTTCAGCACGTTCATGTCCTTGTTTCTCTTTACATTTCAGAGGCTTCTGACAGTCTTGGGATCACACTGTGAAGGTGAGTGACAGACTAGAGAATGACATAAACTGGTACAAACCTGAGAAGACCCTGAGAACAGTGGTAGGATGGCAGAGATATTCATTCTCATTGTTTCCCACACACTTTGCTATTTATTCTCTTCAGTCAAAATAATCCTTTCTACTTCATTGGATTTGGATTTGGAACTCAAACTACTGGATCAAAGGGCTTTACTTTATTCATCCAAAAGGCAAAAAGGAAAGGCTGAATAAAATGTCTGCGAAAGAACAGATATCATCCAACATTTTGTCCTGGAATACTTTGTTTCCTAATACATTGCTAATATTTTGAGCCCAAGCTTTGGAAAAGTCTGTAGAGGATACACATCAAATGGAAAGGATCCCAGGTTTAAAACCTGCCATCTCCAGTTAGAGCTGGAAATACTACTGTTTTTAACAGGGAAAATTGCTACCAGTTAGTATAGACCAAGGGTGGGTAACTGTGGTTAGGACCAATTGTTCCCCTTGCAGAGGACAGCGTGTCCTAAGTCAGACAAAAGTCACATCTGGAAGTCAATTCCAGCTGAAGCTTCCAAATCTATCATGGTGTTGAAAGATATAGGGAGAAGTTAGAATATTTTAAGGAAACCCATTTTTCCCAGAGGTCTTCAGAAGCACCAATTAATTTTTTTAAAAAAAATTCTCCTTTAATTTTTGTAGGGTAGGGGAACTAGGGAGGCTTTCAGAAGCTGCAAAAACAGGTTTGGGAACCATGTACCAGTATATCTTCACCACCTCCTAGAGTAGACAATGCTGAACTACATTTGTCCTTCCATAGCTTTGACTTTTGCGGATTTGATTATTCACAGATTTTATTAATATGTTCTCTCTAGGAATATCTAGGTCCTCCAGCATGATTCTATGGTCAACTTTAACCAAAAGTCACACTGAAGGACCTAGAGATTTCTAGAGAGAAACTCCACTAGGCATTTGTAGCTCCTCCAGCACAATTCTATGGTCAGTGTCTGGCAGACGTTGACTACAGAGTTGCACTGGAGGACCTAGAGATTCCCAGAGAGGTGTTTTCTCAGGTAAATACATAGTGTTTTTGTTATCTGCGGTTTTTCCACATTCACAGGGGTCCTGTGCCCCTAACCCCAATGAATGTGGAGGGATGAGTGTAGATGTTGTCACAAATTTTAAGAGATCTTATCATGTAATCAAAGCCAAACCTGACAATAGCAGACCTATGCCTTTAAATGATCTGCCTTCAATTCCTCCCAAGGTGATCTGCTTCTAGTTGGCCATTAGCTTAATGTGTCAAAGTAATGTCAGGATGATAGGTCACAGACAGTTTTGGTGCGCTCAGAGCTCCACTGGAGATATTCAGCATCTATTCCTGGTTCTTAAATGAGGCCCCTCTTGCACTAAACTTTATACACAGCTAGAACATCCCTGGGGGATCCAGCATGGTATAGTGGTTTGAGCATTGGACTATGACTCTGGAGATCAGCAAAGCAAAGCAGCTTCATTTATATACCGCTTCATATCACGCATGGGATGTCTAAGCGGTTTACAACTGTGAGCTGATTGCCCCCCAACAAGCTGGGTACTCATTTTAGCGACCTCGGAAGGATGCAGGCCTCAGTCAAGCCTCAGCCCTGGCTGGTATTAAACTCGCAACCTTGTGGTTTATGAGTGAGTGGCTGCAGTACAGGCATTTAACCACTGCGCCACCAGGGCTGTTTCATCAGGGTTCAATTCCCAGCTCAGTCAGGCAACCCACTGGGTGATCTCAGCCTCAGAAGAAGACAATGGTAAACCTCCTTTGAACAAGTCTTGCCATGAAAACTCATGACAGGGTCACCTTTGGGTAGGCATAAGTCAGAAACAACTTGAAGGCACACAAGAACAACAAAGCATACCCATACTTTTTTAAAAACAACAACAACATTAAATGTAGTTTACATCTCAATTTGAACAGAAGCTTTCTGCAGTTAATTCATGGATCCTGTTCTTAAATGCCAGGAACCTCAGCCCATGAAATGTAGAGTGGATCAAACAAAATGCACATCATAAATACAGGTAAATATATTCCCAGGAGCTTAAAACCAAATAGCTTTATCAGTAAATCAGAAAGTATTTCCTTGCTATATAAACAAACTGTACAAGTGTTGTTAGCTATGTTTATATATGCTTTTGGCTTCTTCTCTTTCTAGATTCAGCAAGTATTCCAGTAAACATTTTACCACTACCAACTCAAGTTAATGATTTAACCCTATGAAGACAATCTTCTTCACTCTACTAACATATATTTATTTTGCTCACTCAAAAAACCCTGGCTAAGGAAAATGAGAAGTTATGTGACTGGATACTCTCATAGTGCCAATTGGAGCAGACAAAGCCCAAACCTTTCTCTCTACTTATTAGATAACTGGTGAGAAAGGAGTTTCTCAAATCTCCACCATCCTCAGTAGCAGAGGGAAGGAGTGAGAGATTTTACTTAGAATCCCCTTCCAACATCTATGTATTGTAGAAAGATTCATGAAGACTTTGTACCATGGCACTATGGAAAAGGTAACATAGGGCCCATTCACACTGTGCACTTACAGCTCTATGATTCACTTGAACTATTGTGTTCAATCCTATGGAAACCTGGGATTTACAGATTATGGAATACTGCTTAAATATTTGCCAGGAAACCCTAGGGCAGGGGTAGGCAACTTTTTTGAGCCGGGGGCTGGGTTGCTGTCCCTCAGACAACTGGGGGGCCGAAGCACCAAAAATAAATAAATAAATAAACAAATAAATAATAAAAATAATTTTTAATTTTTTTTAAATTAAAAAAATATATGCACGCACACTCTCTCAGCCCCAGAAAAGCCATGGCAAAACCCCTGTGGAGATTTTGCCAAGAAAACCCCAAGAACAAGTAATAACAACAATAATCAATATCATCATGGCAGGTAGCGTTGGGGGGTGGCGGGGGGCGGCAGTGGCAGGATCAGCCTGGGGCCGGTCCAAAGGCCTCGGGGGGGCTGCATCCGGCCCCCAGGCCTTAGGTTGCCTACCCCTGCCCTAGGGCCTCACTCCAGGATTCCATAGGATGCAGCCAAGGCAGTTAAAGAGGAATAATTGTGCTGTAATTGTGTAGTGTGAATGGGCTGTCCATGGTTTAATGTCAGGTTTCTTCAACAGCTGATTGACTTGTTTCTATTAAAAAAAGAAGATGTCAGTCTCAGATTGGGCTCTGCTGCCATTTATCTTAGGCTGCTGAGTGCATACATAAAAAAGCTGAACCTATGAGTGTTACGGGATAATAGCCTCTGCCAATTCCAAAGGCACAATATAAAATGAAAAACATTCCTGCAATGGTCCACCAGCCCCAATTTCTTGACCTTTGATCATTTTATCATTTTGTAAAACTTCCTCATCATGAATGATATTGTCCACTAATATACCAAACCCTCTTGATAGGCAGAATACTTCTGGTGTCAATGTCTAGCTGCTGAGAATTTATTCCAAAGCAAAATGAAAACCTTGAAATGCTAAGCAACTTTGGTCTGTCTACAAAATCACAGATAATGATCACTTAGCCCAGGGGTAGGCAACCTTTCCCCTTTAAGGGCCGAGGGACTTCAGCTCCCAGAATCCCAGGAGCTATTGGCCAACATGGGACTATTGGCCAACATGGCTGAGGCTTCTGGGAGCTGAAGTCCCTCGGCCCTTAAAGGGGAAAGGTTGCCTACCCCTGCTCTAACATATCTCACCTACATGACACAATATTGCCCTTACAAATATAAGTTGAGACAGGATGTGCCCTGTGTGTGTGATATTGTCACACTCATCTCTCTACCTAGAAAATTCTACCTAAAAACTTTTATATTTTGTGAATTTGTAACTATTTTTTAAAATCTGTTCTAGGTCACCTTGAGTACAGGATTAGGAGAAAAGTGAATGATGATGATGATGATGATGATGATGATGATGAAATTGGACTGGATGGCCCTTGTGGTCTCTTCCAATTTTATGATTCTATTATTCTAATAGCTTGAATCCTGTTGGAATAGCATCGATTGTTAAAAGGTGAGTTAACACATGGAATAGCATCGATTGTTAAAAGGTGAGTTAACACATTGAATCAATAGATCTACTCTACTTAGAACTAGCTAGCCAACTAGTTAGTTGGCTAGGATTGGCCAACAATAATAGAGAATGCAGCAATGGCCATATGGCTTAGGTAAAATTCATGAAAGATGACAATTATATGAAATGTTGACCCGTAGACTCTTCACAACCTGTCCCTCTAGCAAAAGACAAAATGTGGCTGATGATAAAACTTGTTACCAACACAAGCTGATTGATAACATGTCTTCCTTTTATGGAAACAAAGTCAAGTCTTTTCCTTGCCTTGCAAAAAAGGAAAACAGTATAAAGATCTCCCCTCATTTTGGAAACAATGAAGCAGAAGCTTCCCAGGTCTAAACCTTCTCACCATTTCTTTGATCTGGCCAACCAAAAGTAAGTGTGTTAGTGTGTTTGATATAGGAAATATTATTAAGTAATGCTAATATTTTACCCCGTATACTGAACCTTTACATTCATTGCTAATAGGCTTTGATAGACAAGTCTTGCACTTATTTGTCTTATCTCCTCTTCAAGATAATGGCCATCACTGCCATAACTTGAGGAAGCAAATTTTAAAAGATTCCAATTACAGTATATACTGCAAAGGAAAAAGGGTTTTTCATTTGTCCTGCACATCCTGCTTGTCATTCATTAACTGACCCTGACATTTCATATTATGAGAGGTAGACAAAAACTCTTCTGTCCCAAAATCTTTATCTTGCAATATCAGGATCTCTTTTGGGTAGTCTTCTCTAACAATATGAATCAAAGCCTTTAGCTTTCCCCCTTTTATAATGAGGGCACTACAACCTCTGAATTATTTTAGTAATTCTAGCTCCATAATATTATTTTTGAGATTGATTGGCTATAACTATACACATTAAGAAGCACCATGACAGGATTGTGACACTGACGGCTTTGGTTTCAATTTCTTTCAGAATGTGTCCTGCATGGGAAGCTATTTTGAGCTGTCTACCATAGCCTCACAATGTCTTTTCTGTTAGATCACAGGTTTGGGGTCTTCTCCATCCCATACCAGATTATGATTATGTAGGAAATGACTGATTGCTCCATTCTACATTAGTCTACATTTACAAGCACTGATATTATTGTCCATTCACAATATGATTTGGATAGTTTTTCAGAGTCCTTCATGGTTCCCTTTGTGTTTGTCATTTAATCCTCTTGAAAACTAACCCACTTAACTGCTCACATCAGGCCAGTTATTTTGAAAGGTTATTATTCCACTCTTTATTTGTTTGTGCCCCATAATGCCAGACAGTTTTCTCTACACAGAAAGTTCCCTGCACCCCATACTACCCTCATTTTCTCTCTTCCTCTATGCAACACTTTTTCTATATTATTCTGTGACCCTTGTAAAACAGGCAGGGCTCTGTTGATCAGCACTACCTTCTTCACAGTTTGACTCTTTCTTGTTGAAATCATCAGCAACAAGGCACAAGAATTTTTATTGTTCCAGGCTGAGGCTCGACTCAGGCCTGCATCCTTCCGAGGTCGCTAAAATGAGTACCCAGCTTGTTGGGGGGCAATCAGCTCACAGTTGTAAACCGCTTAGATATCCCATAGCGTGATATGAAGCGGTATATAAATAAGCTGCTTTGCTTTGCTTTTTGCTTTGGAAAGAATCCTAGATGCAAGCTTGGCTATCTTTTGAGGTGGGAAGAGAGTACCAGCATTTGAATTCTCTCTTTGTCTGTTTCTGATGGGAAACAGTCTCTTCCTCTTCCTCAGAACAACCTGGCCACTACCACCATCTTCCCCACACTAACCTAGAGCAAGATAGTTCCAGGAACTGGAAGCCTGACATTTGGGCAGGCTTACAAATTGAATCTCTGTATTGTAAGAGCCAACATGATATAGTGCTTTGAGTGTTGGACACTGACATTGGGAGATCAGGGTTTGAATTTCTGCTCAGCCACAGAAACCCACTTGAGAACTTTTGGTGAGCCATACTCTCCCAGTCTCAGAAGAAGGCAAGAGGAAACCTTCTTTGAACAAAATTCTGCCAAGAAAACCCATGATTGGTTCATGTTAGTTTCTCCATAAGAGAGAAATGACTTGAAGGTACACAACAACAACAATAGGGAAAGAGAAAAGAGGAAGAAAAAATCAGAGGACATATAAGCAATTAACAAAATTGTAAGGCAATGACAGATGAGTGTCTCAGCACTGAGGTAGAGAAAATTTCAAAAGTTCCATAACCCTTTGCAGAAACATTTATACAAATTCACATGTACATCTGACTGCCTGTGATTCATTTCCCCAGTTCATTATGTCCATTAGTATTCATTGTGTTGCAATATGGAGTTTCAGGTTCTATTGAGATTTCTCTGACATCCCTAATTGTATCAAAGTGGTAGGAATAGTATATAAAAATGGATAGTGGTATATGGGACTTTCATTTTGGAATCCAGTATTTAATAGAAATGGCCATTTTAACTCCTCTCTGCATGAAGGCACATCTTATTTTTATTCAGAAAAGAATGTCACTAATCATGCTGATAGAAGACAGATGAATCAATTTATTCCATAGGAGCCAATATGAACATAAACCTGTGGTTATGAAACTCTGGGAGCTGTAGTCCAAAAAGTAACATTTCCAAGCTCTGCTCAGTGCACACTACCCTCCTCATCAGCAATATGGAGATAATGCTTACGGTATTTACATTACATGGCTGTTGAACAGGGTAATGAGCTGTTGCAGATGCAAAGCCCAGACACTAAAAAACTAAACAAAAAACAAACAACAACAACAAAGAAACCCCAAACCCCAAAACATACTATTAGAGCCACACAGAACTATGACTTTAACATGGACTTTGTGTGAGAAATTTTCTAAATCTAAGGTTTTAGTATCAGTTTACAATTGTTGCAAATGCAGACTCAGTAGGTAGCACAAGAATGGATTGGGTATTATAGTTTTGAAGACAATGCACTTTAATGTTTGCTTGCCATCTACTGCTGATCACTCTAAGCTAGACTCTACAGATATATCTCAGTTAACAAAGTAGATGTGTTCCTGGACATTTCTTCATCAACAGAAAATTTGATATTTGGCAGAAATAACACGGAAAAACTAGGGATAGGTTCCTACACCACAAAAAAGGAGCAGTCCAGCATGTTTCATCCAAGTTTTTTTTTTTAAATTAAAAACTAACTATGCACATGTGAAATGAAACAACCCGGTCAGCTAAGTCTTGCATAAGTGAATGACAGCTTTTGATCCTTCTATACAGCACTTGAAATTGTCTTCCGAAATGTATCCAATGTCAGTGAGTGTGGAGAGAGGTGGTGGCAACTATTTATAATCGGGGCATAGTTTATAGGCCTCTCTGCAGAGACTGACAAGTCTCACAAGGCTTAGATAGCATGCTCCAATTAAAATTGGCTGCCACAATTTCTCTTTGAGTTTCCCCATTGCTGCTGAACACCACTTTGCCCAAAAGGTAGGTGGTGAAAGAGGGAGGACTGCCCTTCTTTCTCCAGTTTGGGCAAAGGAGGGGTAATGGGGTGGGAGTGGCATGGAAACAGCACTCCCACCCCAATTTTTTGTGGAGGGCATTTTCAGCTACTTGTGTGCCATGAAAAACAGAAGAATTATATAAAGTGCTGTGTAGCTTTAAGCTTGGAGTAGTACTGTCTTGTCACATGCAGTTCCACGCCTTTTTTATTTTTTTGCTACTAGTGTTGAATGTTGTGAGACCACAAGTTCAGTTCCCTCTGGGTTTCAACAGACATCCATGCCTCAAGCATGCCTGGAGCAAGTTACTGTACCAACAAAGAAAGCTGCCTATTCAGACCAAATGTTGAAATATACATTGGCTGCAAATTACCCTTAATAAATTCCAGCATCACCTTGCTTGCACTGTTCCTCACTATGGTCATTGGGGATTCCTCTAAGAATTTAGAATGTACTATGTTGTCAACAGTTACTCAGTCAAAAGCTATAGAAAAAAGGATTGTGTTCTGACTGAGAAAGTTTTCTTTTAAAAAATGTGTAAAGTGTGTGTGTGTGTGTGTGTGTGTGTGTGCATACTTTAAATTTATCTGAAAACTGGATTCTGGACAGATACCATGTATCAGGAAAAAATGACAAAAAGGTTAACCCTCAAAACCTGTGTCACCTTATACATAGATTAATGGCTGTGTGTGCACTGCAGAAATAATGCAAGTTGACACTGCTTTAACTGCCATGGCTCAGTGCTATGGAATCCTGGGATTTATAAATTATTGTGGCACCGGAGCTCTCTGACAGAAAAGGTTAAATATTTCACAAAACTACAGATCCTAGAATTCAATAGCAATGGGCCATAGTAGTTAAAGCCATGTCAGATTGTGCAAAAAATAAACTCTTTTGCATTTTCCCCCAAGAAAAGGTCCTGAAGTATGAAAAATTGCCAATGAATTTTGGAATTTTGCCCAAACATTTCAACATAATGTAAAATCATTTGAAGGGCTACAGATGCATACCCCCATTTAACTGTGGCTTGGGCCCTGTCTGCACAGGCCAAATAAAATATCCTCCCTTTGTTCTTTTGGAAGGAAGTCCAGATAGTACATGGTATCATCATCATCATCATCATCCTGCTCTTTTCCCAGAACTGGGACTCAGAGTGGCTTCACAATATTAAAAAACAAGAGGTGAATTAAATAGGAATTAAATTGATACAATGTTAAAATAGATAGCTATTAAAAGAACAAAATACATTTTAAAAAGATAAAACTATATAAAACACTTTAAAATGAAACACTTTAAAATGATACAGCATTCCAAGCTGATCCTTTACAAATATTCTGTTTTAAAAGCCTGTCTGAACAGGTAGGTCTTAGCCTGCTGGCAGAAGGCCGACAAACAGGGAGCCATTTTTGTCTTCCTAGGAAGGGAGTTCCAGAGTCTAGGGGCAGCCACTGAGAAGGCCCGCTCTCACATCCCCACCAACCGTGCTTGTAATGGTGTGACTCAGAGAAGGGCCATTCCAGAGGATCTCAGTGCCCGGGCCGGTTCATACAGGGAGAATCTGTCTGCCAAATAGCATGGACCTGAACCATACAGGACTTTATATTTTTAACCAGCACTTTGAATTGTGCCCAGAAACAAACTGGCAGCCAATGGACTGTTTCAACAGGGGTGTTGCGTAGTCTCTGTAACCTGCCGCAATTAACAGCCTGGCTGCAGCTCTTTGGACCAGCTCATGTTTCCAAACATTCTTCAAAGACAGCCCACATACAGCCCATTACAGTAATCCAAATGGGATATAACCAAGGCATGTACCACCATGGCCAGATCCAGCATCTCAAGGAACGGCCTCCAGGTTCAAAGCTAAGTCCAAGAGTACCCCCAAACTATGAACCTGTGTCTTCAGGGGGAGTGTAAACCCATCTAACACACGGTGGATTCCTATTCCCTGATCTGCCTTCCAACTGACCAGGAGCACCTCTGTCTTGTCTAGATTAAGTTTCAACTTGTTTGCCCTCATCCAGTCCTTTACTGATGACAGACACTGGTTCAGGACCAGCCCAGCCTCCTTGGATTGAGCTGGAAAGTAGTAGTAGAGCTGAGTGTCATTTGCATATTGATGACACTGCACGCCAAAACTCCAGACTACCTTTCCCAGTGGTTTCATGTATATGTTAAATAGCATAGGGGACAACACAGAACCCTGAGGCCAATGACCAGGGGGCCGAGCAGGTGTCTCAGCACCACCTTCTGGGTTTGCCCACCAGGCAGGAATGGAGCCA
Source organism: Phrynosoma blainvillii (assembly GCA_026167975.1). NCBI lineage: Eukaryota > Metazoa > Chordata > Lepidosauria > Squamata > Phrynosomatidae > Phrynosoma > Phrynosoma blainvillii. Next base: position 326,897,605 of record JANUYF010000003.1, read on the forward strand.
CTGTAAAACAGTACTTCCAAGTCCCATCCTGGAGAGGTTTTCCAGAAAGATACCATGGTCAATGGTATCAAAAGCTGCTGAGAAATCCAGTAGAAATAACAGGGGCACACTACCCCTGTCCAGTTCCCTGCATAAGTCATCCGTCAAGGTGACCAAGGGTGTCTCTGTTCCATAGTCAGGTCTGAAACCAGAATGAAATGGATCTAGATCAGGGGTCAGCAACCTACGGCTCCCGGGCCGGTTCCGGCCCAGGTCGTCAGACTTACAGGCCCAGGCGGACCCCTGCCGCCGCCGCCCGGTTTGGTCGCCACACGGCCGTGTGTGCCACGACCGCCATTTTGTTCTCCAAAATGGCGGCCACAACGTGTTTGCGCATGTGCAGGATTACTGTGCATACGCAAACGTGTCCCCCCTCCCCGGGGGGACCCTCAGTGGCGATGGGCTTCCAGGAGACCCGTCGCCGCCGAGGGAAGCCTCCCCGGGGGGACCCTTCGGTGGCGACGGGCTTCCAGGAGGCCCGTCGCCGCCAGGGGAATCCTCCCCAGGGGGACCCTCAGTGGCGACAGGCTTCCAGGAGGCCCGTCGCCGCCGAGGGAATCCTTCCCGAGGGGAGTCTCGGTAGCGACGGGCTTCCAGGAGGCCCATCACCACCGAGGGAATCCTCCCCGGGGGGACCCTCAGTGGCGATGGGCTTCCAGGGTGAATTTACCCCAGGATCAAGCAGAGGCACCTTGGCAATGGTCCTCCAAGGTGCCTCCGCTCGATCCTGAGGCGAATTCGCCCAAGGATCGGGGCGGGGTCCCTCCAAGGCGGGGGAGGGCCTTGGAGGGACCTTTCCAAGGCCTCCCCGCTTGATCCTGAGGCGAATTCGCCCAAGGATCAGGGTGGGTGGAGGCTTGGAACGGCCCCATGGCAGCTGTGAGGGGCGTGCATGCATGCGCGCACACCCCCAACTCCCGTACAACTGGTCCCCGCACCATTTCCCCCCCTCCCCGGCCCCTCAGCAACAAAGGCCATTCCCGCCCCCCCTCGGCCCAGCCGAAACCTGGGCTACGGGAGACCGGCCCAGGTCTCAAAAAGGTTGCCTGTCCCTGATCTAGATAATCTGTTTCATCCAGAAATCCCTGGAGTTGTGAAGCCACCACACGTTCCAGTACATTGTCTAAAAATGGTAGGTTGGACACTGGTTGATAATTATCCATTATTGTGGGATTCAGGGAGGCTTTTTAAACAAAGGTCTCACAACTGCCTCCTTTAGGCAAAATGGAACTCTGCCTTGTTGTAGGGAGGCAATGACTACCTCCTTTACCCATTCAGCCAGTACCCCTCTGGCCTGTGTAATCAACCAAGAAGGACAAGGATCTAAGGCACATGTGGTGGCTTTCACCTCTCCAAGGATCCTGTCCACATCATCAGGCTGCACAAGTTCAAAAGTATCCATTAATGCTGGACAGACAGGTGTCAAGGTTATATCCACTGGCACTGTATCAACTACAGCATCCAAGATGGAACAGATCTGAGCAGCTTTGTCTGCAAAATGCCATGCAAATTCTTCACAGCGGGCCTCCAACTGGTCTACATTTTCTACTTGAGGGTGAGTGTGTAAAAGATCCCTGACCACTCAGAACAGCTCTGCTGGACAGCTCCATGAAGATGCAATGCTGGCAGCAAAAAAAATATAATTTCTTTGCTGCCTGTATTGCCACAAAGTAGGCCTTCAAATAGGCTCTAGCCTGTGTTCAGTCACATTCACTTCAAGTCTTCCACCAAAATCACTCTAGTCTCCATCTCACATGCTTCATCACCACCAACTACCTGGAGAACCAGGGGGCTGGTTTGGCTCCACTCCATAAGAGGGGACACTCAGGGGTGATTGTGTCCACTGCCCTGGCCATTTCCTCATTCCAAAGGTTGGCTGTCACCAAGGCTGGCCATACTATTTGGACTGGGAGAGAGCTTGGGGACCACAAACCCTGGTTCTGGTGTGAACAGTCCAGACAAAAAGTACCAAAACCCTTTTAACAGAGTTAAAATAACACACTTTTTGCTCCAGATCTTTTTGGAAATATCTGGAGCCCTCTGTTGTGATGCTGAGTGGCTGCTTGCATGCATGTCCTGCTGTGCCACTCAGCACTGTGGTGGCCATAGTGATTCACTTGCTCTGAGGTCAGAACAAGGTAGCCAGCCATGTGATCAACACTGGGCACCTTGATCTGACCTCAGAGTGAGTGACTCACTGGGGCAGGGTCTGCACTGGGTGGAGGAATAGTGCCACTAACCTTGATGTGACCAGATGTGGAGGGTCTGCCACAATACTTTGAGAAGCACCCAGAGTGTTGTGGTCAGTGCAGACACTGCCTGAGATCCATGTGGCCACAATAATTGTGAAAATTTTTGTTGGAGATTATGGAATCCCTATTGGGGATTTTAAAAAATGTTTCCAGCAGTCTGGTATCAAACTAACTCATGGCCAGAAAAAAAAAATCAGAGCCACACATCAAGCAAATTCACTGATGGTCCTAGCACATCCTATCATCAAAGAGAGTTAACACACCTTGACAGATATCTTTATACTGTCTTATCTCAACAAGGATTTTGTAAACTTGGGTGACTTGGCCACAGACTCAATTCAAACCCATCAGGGGTTATTTGGCAATTCAGGGATATAGATGCCATGAGTTCAGACCAAAGGTCAGGACACAAACTCAAGCATACATCTGGAACAACCAAGTCCTCTGACTCAGAAGGATGCATCTGTGCATGGTTATCCTCAGGATCCACCAGAACAGAGATCTATGGAGGTTTATCAGGAGGTTTATTAGGTCCTGGACAGCTCCTAGTTACAAGTGCTAATTCTTAACTCCTTCACTGGAGAGCTTCCATGCAACTTCCCTAACTTTGCCCTAGAACTAATAATTGCATATAATACTTTTCCTGCTGTACAGTGTCTGTTCTTATTGATAAAACATGGAGACCCTACCCATGTGGTTTGGTATTACATTGGAAAGAGAGAAGGAATTCATATGGCTGGGAAGTTGCAGGAACTTCTCATAGGTTATATGGAGACTTTGTTTAATCATGCAAATTGCCCTGTAAGAATTAAATGCACCAGAAGTGAACCACTAGTGAAATTCAGAATTGATTGGGCTCAAAATAATTCAGCCTAAGACATAAGCAAAACAGAAAGCTCTTATAGCCATCCAAATTATTTGAGAATACATGAAAGGAGGATTTCACTCCTGATTGATGAGGTGCAAATTGTTAATGATTAAAGCATAATTAGCATGGAACAGGTAGGTTCACATTTTAGTAGAATCACAGTGGATAGTCCTATTCTGGCAGAACCCACTGAGCCTTTCTTAGCATATCATCAAACATGTCTCAGTATAAACATACAATATTCTTGGCATATCTTTTTCAGTGACCTACCCAGGGCTCTCCCCCTCCCCCTAGAACACAGTACTGGGCATTCTTGAGCAAGTTTTACTGGGCATTCTTGAGCAAGCAGGAAAGAGGTTTGCTTCCTGATAGCCATCTATTCTTTTGGAGGTGGGGAAGGCACTCCTGGGAAGATCCTATGCCATCCTGTGGCATCATCACCATGGATTATTACACATGAATATGCTAGGTTTCCTATGAAAATCCAAGGTGCTGCCTAAAGTGGCAGAAAGTTATAAAAAAGAAGCTAAAAGCCCTCAGCTAGCTAACCACAAAGTGATTCCACCCACTGAAAATACTGGGTATCGGCATCCCTAGACAATGACAAAATCAAAATACCGGTAGTAAAAGAGTTCTTGCATCTGGGATCAACCATCAATCAAAATGGAGACTGCAGCCAAGAAATCAGAAGACTAGGAATGGGGAGGATCTATGAAAGAGCTAGGAAAGATTGTAAAGAGTAAAGATATACAACTGAGCACTAACGGTAGAATCATCCAAGCCATTGTATCATCACTATGTATAGAAAGTGAAAAAAGCAGATAAGAAGAAAATCAATTTATTTGAGATGTGGTGTTGGAGAAGAGTGCTGAGGATACCATGGATAGCCAAAAAGTCAAACAAATGGGTTCTTGAACAGATCAGGCCTGAAATCTCTCTGGAAACCAAGATGATCAACATGAAGTTGTTGTACTTTGGTCACATCAAAAGAAGGCATGATTCATTAGAAAAGACAATAATGCTAGGAAAGGTGGAGGGAAGTAGAAAGAGAAGCAGACTGCAAGCTAGATGGATGGACTCAATTAGGGAGGTCACAAGTATGACTTTGCAAGACTTGAGCAGAGCAGTGGAGGACAGCAGTTTTGGAGATTTCTCATCCACAGGGTCACCATGAGCTGGGATCAACTTGAGGGCAGTTAACAAAAACATGTGCATCCCTCACCTCTTTGAACCTGCCAGTTGCCACTACACTGCTTTCATGAAGTATGAACAGACTTGTCAAGTTATATGTCGGTGCAGTATCCACTCAGGACTAATCAAGTGGACCTGACAGTTTTTATTGTTTTTCTGATTGATTGATTGATTCCATTTATATCTCACCTTTCTTCCAATACAGGGCCCTTTCAACCATAAAAATACATAGTTATAGACAATAGACCCTACTACAATAGTAGCAAAATCAGAATACTCCATAAAAACTGAAGGAAGCAAATTCTTTCAAGGCAGCTACGGGTACAGTACAGCCCATAGGCCACAAGTTGACACCATCAAATATAGGAAAGGTGATGGTGGGCATTTTAAGGCGATACTTTGAAAAAGATTCAGTGGTGAAGGCAATGGGTGGCTGTGACAGGAGGGGGGGGACTGGGGCCTCCTAATTGTTAACATTTGCATGCCTCTGATTTAGAGTAACTATTGTTATATATGGGAACTATCATGGTGTAGTGCTTTGCATGTTGGACTTTGACTCTCAAGACCAGGTTTTGAATACCACTCAGCCATAGAAATCTCTTTCATATAAAACAATGCCAACTACAAATGTACTATTAAACTAGAGGTGGGGAATGTGTTTTGGCCCAATGGCCCATGTTTTACTTGGAAAGCATGTTGAGAGCTGCAGAAGTATGTATGGGGTGCCATTACTGATGAGGAACTCCACAGTGATTGTGCAGACCCAATTCATTAATTCATGCTATGTCTTCCTCCCTCTCACATAAAGTGTCAATGGTTACTTTTTAAAAGCCTAAAAATATTTGGTGGAGGTGTACTCCTCCCATTCTGAACTGTGACCCCCCCCCCCCCATTTTAAAAGTTCATATCAGCACAAGGCATATTTTGAGTAAACCAAATTTTGACTTCACCATTCTAAAGGAGATTAAAATGCACTCTTCTCAGCCATATGGAGATGCTTAATGTTAATCAGTAAAATGCAGTGTAAAGATTTATTTGCCTTCGCTCAGTCATAAATCAAAATGAAGACTATAATTTAAAAAAATCAGAAGATGACTAGGACTTCGAAAGGCAGCTGTGAAGGAACTAGACAAGATCCTCAAGTGTAGAGCTATATCACTGACCTCCTCTTAGGCCAGGAGAGTTGGACTTACTCAAGCTTACCCAGTGGGTTTCTGTGGATCTGCAGCAATTTGAACCCTGGACTGAGTCCCATTCAGACAATTACACCAGACTAATTCTAATATCATATAGTTTTCTTGGCAAACACAGGTTTGCAATTGCCTTCATCTTAGGCTGTATACACAGGTTTGCAATTGCCTTCATCTTAGGCTGAGGGAGTGTGATTTTTCCAGGTTTGTCCAGTAGATTTCTGTGGCTAAGCAGGGCTTTAAATCCTGGTCTTCCCAAAGTCCTAGTCCAACAGTAAAACCACAATAGCACATAGCCTCTTCTAAAGTCAGATAGAGGCAATATTTTAGTACTAATGATAGATGAACCCTTTCAAAACTGGAAAATTAACTAAGAAATATGGGGAAAGGACACAACACTGAGATAGAGTTCATGTTTTATAAAGGGATGGGTTACCTCTGGCCCTCCAGATGTTATTGGTCTGCAATTCCTACTGTCCCTTACTACTGTGTATGCTTAGACTTATAGCAGTTATACCATAGGCAATTATATCATAGTGCTTGATCTGTTTGCTTTTGTTCATCCCCTTTCAAAACTGCCCAGCAACAAAGTTATCTGGGTAGTGTAAAAACCAACAGCATAAAATACAGGATACCAAGGTCACAGGATCCTTCTTCATATGTTCTTCAGGTTGTGCCGGAAAAGATCCTTACTTGATATTCTGGAGTGCCACTGACTTATAAAACCAATAATTGGACAGCCTCCCCTAAAGCTGATAGCACTGCTCTCTTCTCCCTTGGTGGTGCCATTTTAAGCAATGGCAGCTACACCCTGGACACAGAGAAAGGTACAAGAAGATCAAGTGAAAGAACAAGATGTATACCCAATCATGTAATTGAGGACAGTTAAAACTAGTGTACCAGCTACACCCATTTCTTGGAACATCAGATCTGGCTATGGTGAAACATGCCTTGATTACATCCTATTTGGACACTCTACATGGGGCTACTTTTGGAATTGTTTGGAAACTTCAGTAGATCCAGAATGCAGCAACCAGAATGCTGACTGGTGCTAGTTATAGGGAGCATATAACTCCCTTGTTAAACAACTTCACTGGCTACTGGTTCATTTCCCAGCACAATTCAAAGTGCTGGTTGTGGCCTATAAAACCCTATATAGTTTACATCCAGTCTATTTGAAAGACCATATCTCCCAGATGAACTCGCTAGAACACTAAGATCTTCAGAGGAAGGCTTTCCCTCAGTCCTGCCACCATCACAGACTCCTTTGGTGAGAATACAAGAGAGCCTTCTTGGTGGCTGATCCCATCCTTTGGAACTCCCTTCCATGGGAGGCTAGACATGCCCCCTCTCTGCTCTTATTTCCATGGCAGGCAAAAACTTTTATCTAGCACCCAGGGAGGCTTCTCATTGGGGTGTTAATGTTGTTAATGCATTGTTTTATATTTTTAACTTTGTATTTCTTTAAGGATTTTACATTTTTATTTGTTATATCATTATGGTATTTTCAAATTGTACTGTTTTATTGTTGTTGTTTTTAAGCCTTTGTTGGGTCCAAACTGGGAGAAAAGCAGCATATAACATAAAATAAAAAATAATAAAAAAATTAAATGATGAAAAATAATTGCAGGCCATTAAATAATGTTCTTTTACTGTTCAGCTCAACAGCATAGTTCTCTTATGTATTTCTACTATGAAGTAAACCCACTTGTATTTAATGGGACTTAGACAGCAGTAGGTAAGTACGTATAGTATTGTAGTATATATTTAATTATGTGCATAGGGTTCAGGATTATGATTTGGAGGGGGTATGGGAATCATAAAGCCTTCCAGTCATTTTTGGTTGCAAGTTCCAGCAATACTAGGCTGCATAGCAAATGGTGAGAAATCCTGGAAAATGCATTCCAGCAACATCTGGAAGACTGCACAACTCCCATGCATGTTTAAGAGTAATGCTGAAAGCTGAAATTAATAGATTCCTACCATATGAATATATTTAAGATATTTTTGTCCTTTTTATTTTCTAAACGTATAATAACTTTTTTTAAAAAAGGGAGAAATATTGTATTCAAATTTCCCAATTCTTTCTCCTAATATAGGATCTTTCACCTATCAGTATAGTTTCACCACAAGCTACTACCTCTGTGTAACCATGCCTCACTTTGGGTCTGTAAAAATCATTGGACAACACCACCCATCATTCCCAGCCAGCATTGCCATTTGTTGGGGATGATAAAAGCCATAGTGCCCAACAACTGGGGCCTCAAGTTGGGATTGTCTGGAGAAACCAACCAAAATAATAATAATAATAATAATAATAATAATAATAATAATAATTCTGGTTCATGGCTCATATTCTGTTTTTTTCACAGCGAGCATGAAAATAAGGTATTGTTAATAACCAACACGTCTTACGAATACAAGTAGTGTTATGTTTTTGTATTATCATCACTTAAGCAAACATCAGATTTATTTTCTTAATGTCAAAGCATTTGCTAATAAATAATATATTAAAAAAACATATCTCAAATTAAAAACACATGCACCAAATTAAAAATTTCATGAAGTATTTAAACAACTTAACAAGTTTAAGTGTTTTAAATCTCATGTAATAATAATTTGCTACCAAATCTTGCAGCAAAGAACAGCCAAACAGAGGCAATCCTCCAGTGGCCTAATGATTATCTCTGGAGAGTCTCCCTCCCTACTGATTCCCCTACAGCAGTTCGTTACAACGTCTCACAGTGTTTGTAAGTATCTGGAAAGCAAGAGAGAGAAAGAAAAGAAATATATGGTGTAAAAAGAAGAGCAGCACACTGCATTATACACATGAATAGAAAGCAGGAGATCCTATCTGATCTTGGAAGCTAAGCTCAAGTCTGGTTAGTACCTTGATGGGGAATCACCAAGGGGGTGTTGTAGGCTAACTACCTCTGTGTATTCTTTGCCTAGGAAACCCTATGAAATTTATGGAGTCATCATATGTCAACAGTTGATTTGAACACATGTGCATACACACACACACACACACACACACACACACACTTATTTATTTATTTATTTATTTAATCCAATATTTTGTTGTTTGTTTGTTGTTGCATGCCTTCAAGTCATTTCCAAACATCACTAAGGATTCTTTATAGTGTGGTAATGGAGGAGGTCAATTTTGTGTGTGTGTGTGTGTGTGTGTGTGTGTGTGTGTGACACCATGTGTTAACACACTGGGTGATGCCAATCTTAGTGATACAACTGCACCCTAACATAGCTTCAGATAGTGATGTGCTAAATCTGCTCATTTTGTTTTCTCCTGCAATCAGTTTCAGCATTAACATGGTTACAAAAACAATTCAGCAGTAATATGATTTAATGTTGTTGTTGTTGTTGTTGTTGTTGTTGTTGTTGTTGTGTGCCTTCAAATAATTTCCAACTTATGACAGCCCTAAGGTAAATCTACCATGGGGTTTTCTTGACAAGAGTTGTTCAGAGGAGGCTTTCCATTGCCTTCACCTGAGGTTGACAGCAGGTCACCAGTGGGTTTCATGATCAAAGTGGGAACTGAATCCTGGTCTCCAGAGTCATAGTCCAACACTCGAGCCACTATGTTATACTGGCTCCAATATTCTAGGCCACAGTAAAGCCCTTAGCCTACATCCATCCCTTGGCCATTCCCTCTGTGCTCCTCACAGCTTTGCCCATAGTCTCCTACAACATAGCAAATGGCATCAGAGAAAGAGTGGTCTTCCTCAGAATCACATGGGGAACCTAGTTAAAATCTCAACCAAGCTATCTTACACTCAAGGAACATTAGGAAAGGGAGAATTAAGACTGCTTTAATCATACATCCTCCAGTGATGCTGATTCTAAGTCCTTTTATATTAGGGCAGCTGGTGAAACTGGCAATAAACTGTTGCAAACCAACTGTGGATGCATGTGTATCCATTTGGAACCACACTCCAAAAAGGAATATCTAACATATATATAGAAAACAAAAATTTCTACCTTCCATATTAGAAGATGATACTTACTTACTATTTTTGTCACTAGTCATTAATACCAAGCAAAGGATTTTTTTTTGAGTTAAGTTGAACATAGCATGAATTGGCAGACATGAAACATATAATACGTTCTTCTATCTAGCTACTTTTTTCAGATTTCTGCACTGTACATCTAAATCTGCCTCCCAATAGTTGAAGCCGAAGTTTAGCAAATCTGTTAATCCAAATCTTAAAGCCAGGAATATAATGGATACTGTTCTTATGAAGAGTCTAGACAAATTCAACCTAGAGAATGAAGAAATAGAAGTATTAAAAGAGTTCCCATACCTGGGATCAAACATTCATAGAAACAGCACTGTAGTCAGGAAATCAGAAGAAGAATAAGAACGAGGAGAAAGAACTAGAAAAGATTCTAAAATGCAAAGATATTCGACTGAACACAAACATTAGAATCCTACAAGCCATTGTTTTCCCTATTACCATGTGTGAATGTGAAGCTGGACAGTTAAGAAAGAAGATAGGAAGAAAATAAATTCATTCAAGATGTGGTGCTGGAGAAGAGTGCAATGGATGACCAAAAAGACAAATGGGTCCTAGAGCAGATCAAGCCAGAAATCTCCCTGGAAACCAAGATGACAAAACTTAGGCTGTTGTACTTTGAACACATCATGAGAAGACATGACTCATTGGAAAAAAACAATAATGCTAGGAAAGGTGGAGGGAAGCAGAAAGAGAGGAAAGCCACATGCTAGATAGATGGATTCTATTAGGGAGATCATGAGTTTGCAGAAACTAAGCAGAGCACTGGAGGACAGGGAGTCTTGGAGATGTCTCATCCATGGGATCACCATGGGTCGAGACCAACTCGAGGGCAGTTAACAACAACAACTTCTCAACACAACCATGGCAAATCACCTTGATAATATAGAAGAGTCACACAAGTTCATACTATGTTATTCTTGATGAATAAAATCTCCTTACCCCCACTTTTACATCATAAAGATACTCACTTGGATTAGCAACTAAAATTAGCTATCTGTGCTATTTAGAACACAAAAATGTCCAAAGCTGTTAACATCTCTTTATGTCTTTGTGGAAGTACGAGTGTGATAACTTAAAAATAGCCACACAGAGATCTGGTTTATATTTTGTATGCCTGCTCTCAAGCTGAAGCAAAAGCCCGAAGGCCAAACTTCAAACTTCTAAAAATAGCACTGAAACCAGAATGCTTATAGGACGGCAAGTATAGCAGCATGAACAACAATGAAGGATGACACATTGCAGTTACAACATCTATTGGAGGAAACCTTAACCATGCAATTGTCTTTTAATGTTTACTTTAAAACTTCGTCAGAGCAGAAAGACCTCTTTTTTATTCACTATATCTCAATATGTCTAGTAACTCTTGTACACAGGACAGAAGAGAGCATGTGAAGTGTGCATATCTCTCATTGGAATTCTTTGCCTTCTTCAAATATGACAAGACTAATAATAAGCAAAGGAAGTAAACAAATGGAAAAAAACCTGCATTATTTATAATCCATTTTCTCCCTTTATTTCTCCATTAATTTCTCTCTTTTCATTTCAAGGCACTAAATGTGGAGCAAAATTATCAGCAGTCAATGCAGCATGTCTCTGTTCTGGTTCTAGCTCATATAGCAAGCCTGACAAATTGGCTCTGATTACAACACTTTTTATAGCTTGCATTATATCTGCCAACTATAAAACAAAAGGCCTTTAGGAAAGTGGAATCTCTCATCTTCTCCTGACTTGAAATGTAAAATATTAAACAGCAGGGTTTAACAGAAATTCTGGCTTATTACTGAGATGGTTACTGTTATTAGACAACGGTTGTAGACCACTCTTTCCCTGTATCTCTTTCAGGTCATTGCTGCATGTAAGAAGATAACACAGCTGCATATATTTACTTGCTCTCTCTCTCTCTCTCTCTCACACACACACACACATCTCTGCTCTCAGGGGAGATGGGGAGAAATTGCATCCAGGCTCATCAAATCTAGAATCTCAAAGTCCAGGATGCATATTATCAGCATTTTAGATACATTTATGCAAACACACTTGCTATCTGAAGCATTTTCACATTTCATATTGTTTGTATCCTATTGTTGTTGTCTGCCTTCAAGTCATTTCTGATGTATGGTAACCCCAAGGCAAACCTATCACAGGGGTTTCTTGGTAAGATTTGTTCAGAGTAGGTTTGTCATTGCCTCCCCTAAGGCTGAGAACATGTGATGTGCCCAAGGTCACCCAGTAGGTTTTGAGGCCCTCAAGACAGCTGCTGTATGTATTCCATGACCACACATGATCAGGAAAATGGTGTTCATTTCTTCAAAGATGAGGAACTTCAAATAACTAAAGACTGCAACCCCAGTACAGTAAATTATTCCCAAACAACAGTTTGTCGATACAAAGTATGACTTTCCATTGATACATTAAGCCATTCCAAAGAGAGTACCATGAGGTGCAAAGTGCAGGTGCAAATATTGACACTTTACACAGAAGGATGCGGTGGCTCAAGTGGTTAAGACGCTGACTCTGTTGATTGCAAGATCGGCAGGTTGGCAGTTCAAGGCCTGGGTGCTGCATGATGGAGTGAGCTCCTGTCATTAATCCCAGCTTCTGCCAATCTAGCAGTTGGAAAGCATGCAAATGCAAGTAGATAAATAGGTACCACTTTGATGGGAAGGTAAACAGCGTTCTGTGTAATCATGCTGGCCATATGACCACAGAATAGTCTCTGACAATGCTGGCTGTTTGGCTTAGTAACAGAGATGAGCACTGCCTCCTATGGTCAGACACAGCTTGACAACTTTGCCAATGGGGAATACTTTTGCCTTTATCTTTACACAAAGCCAACATGGTGGAGTGGTTTGAACATTGGGCTATGACTTTGGAGACCAGAATTCAAATCCCTGCTTGGCCATGAAAACTCCTGGGTGACCCTGGGTGAGTCATACTTTCTCAACCTCAGAGAAATGCAAAGGCAATCCCCTTCTGAACCCACTCTGAAATCTTGCCAAGAAACCCCTGTGATAAATAAGAAATGAGTTGAAGGCACACAACAACAACAATTTTACACAGAAATCACATAGGGGAGTAGGGATGTGCTTAACTGGAAATAAGTCCCACTGATTTTGATGCAACCTCTCTCTTCACAGGTTCCCTGGTAAATACCGTGCAGTCTTCCCTATGAAGTTGCCTTTCTTTAAAATCTAACAATCAAACAGTCCCTTTGTCAGTGGTGGGATGAGCTATGGTTGCTCTTGCCATAGATGAAGTTAGCCAATCTGTATGTCTATAAACGTAGTAGAGAATCTTGCCAAAATGTTTCTGCTACTGATCTTGTGTGTTCTCTCTTCCCATGAAGCCTTGGACACCTGCCTCATCATTATCCATCAGGATGTTTGAAAGACTTTAATCTCTAAAGTGCTTATCTGTGGAAATATAAGATTTAAAAGAATCTCCCTGACACATGCAGTCTTTTTCTGACTGCCCCCCCAAAAAACTGTGCTTCTTTAACTGCTACTGACTACTAGAACAAGAACATATTTGCTTTTAGAAAACTCTATCATTTTCACCATGCCCACCACTTAAGTTTATAGTTGGTCTGAAGGAATCTAAGCTATTTGCCTACCCTCCCAAAATCTAGAAATTACTGGTCTTATTCCAAACTTAATAAGTAAACCAGAGGGCTATCATACCGCAACACCCTCAAGCCTACTGTCTGTACTTGTGGCTGCTGCTCTCTCCTGCCTGTGCTTGATGCTCAGACTAGGATTTCCCGATTAGATCTGGGATGAGGCTCCTGCAACTTTAATCCTTAACCGATTTTGAAGCAGGATGAAGTACCATAAACCTCTATCACATGGGGCAATACCTCACCTTCCAAACTCCAACTTTCAGCCACAGACATCCCCTTCTAACACAATTGTTAGTTTGCTGAAGGAAGGAGAGGAGAGGCACATAGAAGTGTCCAGTAACAGGAACCAAACTGGGCAAAAAGAACAGAGCTGGATGCTCCTTTGGTTGTTATGCTCCCTTTGAGAGTCATTGCAATCTAACCTTGGAATTTGCTTTCTGGTGATTCTTGATGTTCACTAAATTATTTGCCAATTTGGTCAGAAACCTTAAAAGAGGCATTGTTTCTGTTGATGGTTCATGCCATTGCATGGTGCTGGTGAAGAACTGAATATTGGAAGTGTTCAAAACAAATCAAATCAAATCAAAACACACACACCCCAACTTCCATAGGTGGCAAGGAGTTTTCTTCCTGACATATCTTTTTTGTATCAAGAGAAGAGCTATCACAATTCTAGATATTCAGTCCCTGCTACATGCAGTTGAAAGTAGTACAGATTGAGTCTCCCTTATCCAATATGCTTATGACCAGAAGTGTTTTGTATTTTGGAATATTTGCATATATCTAATGGGATATCTTGGAGATGAGACTCAAGTATGCACCTTATACACAAACTCTGAAGGTCACTTTATGCATATTTTAAATATTTTTTGCATGTGAAACAAAAAATATGTACACTAAATCACCAGAAAGCAAAGGTGCCACTACTCAGCCACACATGATTCCCCCCCCCTTTTTTTTTTTGGATTTCCAGATAAAGGAGACACAACCTGTAGAAGATTCATTAATATACTTGCCATTATGGAGAGCTCTTTGTGTGTTTTGGATTTTTTTTTTTTTTAAAAAATGAGGTATATAAAGATGAAAGATTCCTCCCGCATATAGCTCACCCATATTTTAAACTTTTTAAATTTAATGTGGCTGATCTTACAAAAAAAATATGAATTTAAAAGACTTAAAACTACCACAATCCTCAATTTCAGTCGTGATGTTTTATGTACATAAGGTAACATTTTGTATTTTGGGATACATTACTTTCCCCCCTAAAATTATAGCTTAAAAAAAAAAATCAACCACCTAAATCACAATATGAAAAGATATTCACTTTTAGCACAAAAGTCAGAAAATAAAAAAAATATGGTTCTGTTGTTAAAGTAGTTTATATTTGCAGTAGCTACATATTAAATCATTAAACATAATAAAGTACAGTGTTAGGAGACAAGATGGAATATTCCATTTACCTGGGCAAGATGACTTACAGCTGCTGAGGGGAAAGTAACTTCTGCTTTTGACAATTTATCATTTCATTCCTAACACAAGTTATCTATTTTTCTTGCCTGTTGTTGTTTCAATACATTGTTATACTTTTAAAATAGCTTCACAAAGATCAAAAATGTTCCTCTAGCAAAATAGCCCCATCAGTAATACTATTTCTAATAAAAGGGTTTTTTCTATCAGGGTTTACAAGAACATTTATTTTTACTTGTGAAGCTTGGTACCATAGAAAGGATGATAACCTTTCAAAGAAAATAACTAGTCATCTCCTTCAGGGAAGAGATAAAACAATACAAGCAAAGCATGTTAGGAATTATTATGCCAATTCATGGTAGAAAGCCCATTATGTTCATATGAAAATGTAAGAAAGTGATGCTTAGTACTTGGAATTCAGCAACATCAGTCCTGCATGATCGATAGGAAAATAAAGTAACATAAAGAACACAAACCATAAACATAATAAATCTGGATGCTGTATTATAGCAACCAAAGCACAGGATCTCCTTCACACATTTGTGCGTACTATACATTCTCAGAAATTGTCTTTATTGCAATTTTACACATTCAAGAGATATATAATATTTAAATTTAAGCATTTTTGGCTTAATCAGAATATGAGATCTTCTTCAGGAGGCAGCTAAGGTCCAAAACACACTGCAAAAATAATTTAGTTTGAGACTGATTTAACTGCCCTGGCTCAATGCTAGGGAATTCTGGGAACTGTATTTTTGTGAGATGTTTAGCCTTCTCTGTCAGAGAGCTCTGGTGCCAGAATAAACTACAATTCCCAGGGTCCTCTAGCACTGAGCCAGGGCAGTTAAAGCGATCGCAAACTGGATCATTTCTGCAGTATGTTTTGGACCTAAATGATCAAGAATGTAAATGCAGTCTGCCCTCTGTATCCACAGATTCTTTATCCATGGATTCAACCATCCACAAATTGAAAATATTATATATATTTGTGTTTGTTATTTTCAAATATAATATTATATATATTTGTTATAGATATGTGTGTGTGCATGTATATATGAAAATATTGCATGTATGTATGTGTGTGTGTGTGTATGTGCATAGTGTAGTGGTTATAGTAGACTAGGAATCTGGAGCTCAGAGTTCAGCCATGAAAACCACCTTGGGCAAGTCACACACTCTCGGCCTCAGAAGGTGGCAATGGCAACCCCCCCTGTGAAGAAACCTTATCAAGAAAACTTCCTTGTTGCTGGTCTGCTTCACCCCTGTTTAACTATGCCATTTTACTATGCCATTGCATTTAATTGGATGTGGATATTGGTTTCCATGGGGGGTCCTGGAACAAAACTCCAGTGGATACCAAGGCCTCACTATACCTACTAGTCTACTACTCATGTGCACATGCATTTTAAAGCATAAACCTATTCAAATAATTGTATACTGCAATTAAGCTTGTATAAAATAATTCACATAAGTGTACATGACAATTAAAAGGGCACACATTTAGTCAGTAAAACAGCCTGGTGAGCTGTCTGCTAGAAATGTCTCTGATATAGCTTACTGGCTACTTCGTGATGTTTAGGTGTTGCTTTTTATTTATTTTATTTTTATAGCCCCTTAAAGAAGTCCTTAAAAGATAATGCATTGAAATATGTAAGTAGAATTCAAAGATATAGCCGTATTAGTCTGTAGAACCAGTCTGCAGAGAGATCTTGTAGTACCTTGTGTGCCCTGTCTGTTAGTTTAAGATCTGATGAGGGGCTGGTTGTATAACATCTAGTCTCAGGGCTTACCATTTGTTATTTGCCATCATAACTATTAAGTTATGAGGCTAGAATGTTCTATGCCCCAGTCACCTCAGTTTTCCAGTGGCCTTGAGTTTTATTGCTCTGCCTGAGGCCGGGAATGTGGTAGGGGGTGGCTATCAGAGTTGTGCAGGGGAACGGGAGGTATGGTCGCAACAGAGGGAACATATGTTACAAAAGAAGATGGGATCGCTGTTTGACGGATCATTTCCTGGTCAAGATGGAACTTAGAGCCAACATCTGCCCCACCGGGAGTGGTGGACCCATTAGAACGGTCCGCCCTCGAAGGCTAATGGATCCAATAGGATTCCAGAAAGCCTTAGAGGGTTCAATGGTTGGGAATGCCAGTGACCCTGTCGATGCTCTGGTCAACACCTGGAACACCGATCTTACCAGGGCTATCGACACGATCGCTTCCAAGTGTCCTTGCCAATCCGCTTCAAATCGTAGGCCATGGTATACACCAGAGCTTAGGAGGATGAAGCGGTTTGGTCAACGACTAGAGCACAAGTGGCGGAAGACTTGACTCTTATCTGACAGAACTCGCCATAGGAACTTTCTTCATTCCTATTGGGAGGCAATACTTGCAGTGAAGAGGGTCTTCTCCTCTGCACGTATTGCGTCTGCAGAGTCCCGTCCAGCAGAGCTGTTTAGGGTGGTGAGGGAAATGACACAGGTGTCCCCTGTGCCAAATCCCCTACTTAACCCGACAACAGCCTGCTGTGACGCATTTAACAACTTCTTTGTAGATAAAATCTCTCAGTTAAGAGCCGACTTAGATGCCACTGTTCTGACAGAATCTATAGGTGAGGCGTCCAGCGACTCTGTCGATGAAGTTATCCTGGATCAGCTGCAATCTGTGAGTACCGAGGACGTGGACAAGCTGCTTGGTAAGGTGAGGAAGACAACCTGCCCTCTCGACCCTTGCCCATCATGGCTGGCCGTCCAGGGGGGGATGCATTGAGGAGATTCCTCACAGATATCATCAATGCATCCTTTAGGGAAGGACATATTCTTTCTTGTTTAAAGGAGGCGGCTGTTAGGCCGCTTCTGAAAAAACCTTCCCTGGACCCCCTGGATGTGAGTAACTACAGGCCTGTTTCTTTGTTGCCATTTTTGAGCAAGGTAATCGAGAGGGCGGTTGCTCTTCAGCTCCAAGCTGTCTTGGATAAAACCGATTATCTACACCCATTTCAAACCGGCTTCAGGACAGGCTTTGGGGTTGAGACTGCCATGGTTGCCTTGACCGACGATCTGCGTCTGAGCATCGACAGGGGTAGTGTCAACCTGTTGGTGCTCCTAGACCTCTCAGCAGCTTTTGACACGATAGATCACAGCATTCTCTTGGACCGCCTGAAGGGGTTAGGTATCGGGGGCACTGCTTTGCAGTGGTTTCGGTCCTTCCTCTCGGGTAGGTCCCAGAGGGTGCTGCTCGGGGACAGTAGCTCTAGCAAGAGGGAGTTCACTTGTGGGGTCCCTCAGGGGGCTATTTTGTCTCCGATGTTGTTTAACATCTATATGAAGCCGCTGGGTGAGATTATACGGAGTTATGGTGCTGGGTGTTATCAGTATGCTGACGACACCCAAATCTATTTCTCCGTGTCTCGTTCGTCGGCCTCGAATTCCAATGGCATCTCCTCTCTCAATGAATGTCTTCGAGCGGTAATGGGCTGGATGAGGAAAAACAGATTGAAACTGAATCCAGACAAGACGGAGGTGCTCACAGTAGCGGCCCCGAAACCAAGAATTGGGTTGCAACCTCCAGTCTTGGATGAGGTCACACTCTCCTCTAGTGACTGTGTTCACAGTCTGGGGGTGCTCCTTGACTCGTCACTCCTGATGACAAATCAGGTAAATGTGACGGTCAGGAGCGCCTGTTATCAGCTTTGGCTGATACGCCAGCTGCGCCCTTTTCTGGAAGTAAGGGATCTCGAGACTGTTGTGCACGTGCTGGTAACCTCCCACCTTGATTTCTGTAATGCGTTCTACATGGGGCTACCCTTGTGCTTGGTTTGGAAATTACAGCTGGTACAAAATATGGCAGCCAGGCTTGTCTCGGGAACATCTAGGAGGGACCACATTACTCCAGTTTTGAAGTCCCTCCATTGGCTGCCTATCAGCTTCCGGGCCCAGTACAAGGTGTTGGTTATTACCTTTAAAGCCCTAAATGGCTTGTGTCCAAGCTATCTCAGGGAACGCCTCCTCCCATACAATCCTCCCCGCGCTCTCCGTTCCTCTGGGAGGAATTTGCTGCAGCCTCAGAAATCGAGGCTTGCGGCTACCTCCCAGAGGGCTTTTTCAGTTGTCGCCCCCAAACTCTGGAACGGCCTGCCGGATGAGATCCGTCAGTTAACATCATTAGACAGCTTTAAAAAGGCTGTCAAGACGGATCTCTTCCGGCAGGCCTTTCCAGATTAATTATCCCTGCCTCAGGTACTCCCACTCCCAATGATCTTAGCGTGGCCTCATCTACTGATGGATGAAGAACATTGCCTTGGACCAATCTTATGTTTGTAGTGTTCTTATTTTTTTAATTGTTCGAATTTGTCATTTTAATTTTTCATTGATTTAATACTGTTTTAAGGGGGGGAGGGATTATGTTTTGGGATATATTGTATGGTTTTATTGTTGTAAGCCGCCCTGATTGGGTCCCCAAAGGACGGGATATAAATAAATTTTATTATTATTATTATTATTATTACCTTTGAGACAAACTGGTTGCATCTGAGGAAGTAGACTTAAGTCTACAAAAGCTTATGCTGCCAACTTCATTCTTTCAGTTTGTCTCAAAGGTGCTAAAAATCTCTCCACCAACTGAAATATGCAGGATTTGTTTTAACAATAAACATAACTTTATAGTATCTTGCAATGCATCTCTTTCATACATGGGTTCCATTGGATGCTGTCCAGTTTACAGTGCAGTTTGACTTATCTGCATACAGTGCAACCAAGATTGGACTTGCTTCCAACATCAGTTTGTCTCATCTGCATTTGGAAAGTTACATATTATTGAAGATGTGCAGTCTGGTCAACTCTCGCTCCTGAATCCTCCCTCCCAACTGGCTTGATTAGGTAAAAATATCATTGGAGTGCAGCATGGGGGAAGAAGAGTGGGTGGCAAATGGAAGGGGACAAAATGGGTCGCGCACCTCCGCATGGGGGCACACACAATTAATTTCAATGGGGCTCGAATATTTGTGAGCTGCCATTTTCACCGGGGGGGGGGGGTCTGGAACGGATCCCCCATAAATTGGGAAGGGCTACTCTCTCTCTCTCTCTGTGTGTACATATAAAAATCCAAAAGCAAATCTTGGTTTTGCCATTTTTTTAAATAAAGGATGCCATTTTACTGCACCATTATATATAATGGGACTTGAGCATCCATTATGGGAGTCCTGGAGCCAAACCCCAGTGGATACCAAGGGCCCATTGTAACTTAAAACTTCCCTTGAGCACTTAGAAATACAGTTTAGGCATCAAAGAAAAGGAATAGGCAAAGTGACCAAGGAAATGCAAACCAATAATAAAAGAGTTTTAGGTGTGAGCCTCACTCTATGCAATGCTACATATTTGGTAAAGGAAAATGTAACTGGGGGACAGAATTCTCATTTGTGGGGGTTGTGTCCCCCATAGCTACACTCCTGGATTTCATCAACAAGATAGATAACTGTATGGCCAAAATCTATCCATTAGGACTGCATTAGTAATGCATTAGTACGGTACTGAATTCAAAACCAGTCAGAATTGCTATAATTGGCCAACCTTCCCATTGACAATATTATTGTTATCATAATGATTAACTTAATTTCTGCAATGCATCATTTAAAAACCCAACAGACAACAAATTACTTCAAAGTTCTGACAAATCTAGTAAACATCCTCACTATCTGGGAGGATACTTACTAGTATCAGAAGGGACAGACTGAGCTCAACTAAACTCTTGGGACCTTTTCATAGTTCTATTTGATCATTTGATTTATTTGATTGCTTTATTATTTACAGTATTTATATACCACTTGACATTATAACATCTCATTCCAGTGGCATATACTGATACTTCCCTACATACATTTTCAAGCACTGCTTAGGAAGGCTGCATATTTCCATCTTTTTACTGTAAACCTGAAATTATTGACTCACCAGCCATTTGAGTCAGGTGCTACAGACGTATTCCAAAACAAACAGCTAATTTGTAACTTACACTAATTTATAGCCTAATTTGAGCAACAAAATAGGACCTGGTTTGAAATAACTTTAATAATTATGATTTAAATTAAAAGAGGCAGACATAGAAAAAAGCAAAATGGAAATGCACACTCCTAGTGAGCAAAGTTCAGTTCACACAATCATAGCATCATAGAATCATAGATTCTAGTCCACCTAGTCCAACCGCAACCATGCAGGACACACTGTCAAACTACTCCAAAGAAATAGTCACCTAAACTCTGTTTAAAGATCTCCAAAGAAAGAGAATCTACCACCCTCTGAGGCAGTTTATTCCACTTATTGTCAGGAATTTTTTCCTAAGGTTTAAATGAAATCTCCTTTCTTGCCATTCAGATCCATTGGTTCATGGGCTTGGGAGCAGCTGAAATTAAACCTGCTCTATATTTAACATGACATCCCTTCAAATATTTACAAATGGCTATCACATCACTTTTCAGTCTTCTCTTCTCCAAGCTAAACAATCCCAGTTCCCTAAGCTGTTCCTCACAGAAGTTAGTTTCCTTACCATCTTGATCGCATTCCTCTGAACACATTCCAGTTTGTCAATATACTTCTTGAATTATGGCACCCAGAACTGGACACAGTATTCCACTGATGTCTGACCAAAACTGAGTAGAGTGGTACTATTACATCCTTTGATCTGGGCACTATACTCCTGTTGATCCAGTTCAGCATTCCATTGGTCTTTTTAGCAGTTGCATCATATTGTTATGTCAAGCTTCTGTTCTACTAAGGGCCTTTGCAGACTACCAGAAATAGTGCACATTAAATTGAGGCACTGCCCTGGCTCAGTGCTAGGGAATCATGGGAACTGTAATTTATTGTGGCACCAGAGCTCTCTGACAGAGAAGGCTCAATGTCCCAGAAAAAAATACATTCTCATGACTCCCAAGCATTGAGCCAGGGCAGTGCCTCAATTTAATGTGCAAAGCAAAGCAAAAAGCAAAGCAGCTTATTTATATACCACTTCATATCACGCTATGGGATGTCTAAGCGGTTTACAATTGTGAGCTGATTGCCCCCCAACACTATTGTGCACTATTTCTGGCAGTGTGCAAAGGCCCTAAGACTCCAGATCCTTTTCACATATAGTATTATCAAGCCAAGTGTCACCCATCCTATATTTGTACATTTCATTTTTTCCTTCCTAAGTTTAATACCTTATATTTATCCTTGTTGAAATTCGTTGTTAGTTTTGGCATAACTTTCTAATCTATTAAAATCATTTTGATTTCTGATCCTGTCCTCTATGGTGTTACCTATTCTCATTTGATAGCATTTGCAAATTTAATAAATATGCCCTTTATGTCAGATTCAACATTATTAATAAATGTCTTCAACAACATTTGGGCCCAGGACCAAGCTCTGTGGCACCCCACTAGTCACTGCTTTACAGAATGAAAAAACCCATTGATGAGTACACTTTGGGTTCAATTCTTCAACAGTTACAAATCCACCTAAGAGTAGCACCGTCTAGCCCACTTTTGACTAGTTTGTCAGTAAGAATATCATGGGTGACCTTGTCTAACGTATTACTGATATCAGAACAGACTACACCCACAGCATTTCCGTTATCAATCAAGCTAGTAATTCTATTAAAAAAGAGACAACATTAATTCAGTATGACTTGTTTTTGAGAAACCCATGCTGACTTTTAATAATTACAGCTATCCTTTCTAAGTGCTCACAACTGTCTGTTTAATTATTTGCTCTATACTTTTGGTGTCTGGTTGACTGGGCAATAGTTGTTTGGTTCTCTTTCTTCCCCCTTTAAAAGATAGGGACAACATTTACTCTCCTCCAGTCTGCTGGAACCTCTCCTGTTGACATTTTGACCAGTCCAATTTATTTTTTAATCTGTGTTTCTATTTATAACACGGCAATCAGCCACCAAAGATGAAAATATAGTGGATTTGTAAGTGTACACTGTGGGATGAATAAATTACACCTGACCCAGCAGGACTATTGAAAATAACAGCAGGGATGGTGAAATTTTAACAGTGCAGGGTATAACAGTATCTTCCACAGAATATGTGTGGAAGCCTTAAAAGAGATGGCCAGTGTGTCAGGCAAACAAGCACATGACTTAACAGAGTGTTGTGCCTCTGAAAAAACTGAAGTTCTCATTGCAGATCTGTCAGGAGGTAGTGAATCATCTTTCATGTCACACTAATATACTTTGTCATTTACCAGAATTGTGCATCTTTATGTCAGCCTGCATTGCAAAGGCTGCAAACCATTCGCATGGAGTCTTCTAATCTAATGCATTACTGCAATATTCTAAACAGCAGGAGTTGCATTACCCTGCGGCTGACTTGGAATGGACCAATGTCAGTTTCATCCTTTTGGAATAAAACAAAATGAAAGGAGGATTCTGAAGCAACGATTGTTATCCAATGATCATGGGGCTGGAAAAAAACAATTACTGCTAATGCACCCAAACAGGCTTGACATATGAATTGTACTGCTCTGGTAAATATATAAGGACAAAAGAATTCACTTACTAGGTAAAGTTGCAAACCAAAAGTCTGCCCCAAAATCTATCTCTTTAAAACCCCTTGCTGCCAAGAATCTGGAGCTGGAACAGTTGTGGATACCCTGCTGTCCAACTGTCTGTCCCACTTAAGCAGGGACAGTCCTGATTAATCCACTGTCATCCCACTTTTTTCAGCTACTTTTAAAATGTTCCAATTTGTCTCTCCTTCTCACTTTCCCCCATGTCCTCAACTTCCTTAAATCGCTGCAAAATCGAGTTCAAACTGCAAAAGTAGTGTGCTTTCTGTTAATTCAACTGGGTGGGGGGAGGAAAAGAAAGGATGGGGCGGAATTTTGCCTTTCCCATTGTCCAGTCCATATATTCCTACTTGCAAAGGTTTGTTAACACAGCACAAAAACAGTTTCAAGAGAGGTCACAACAGCATTAAAACAGGACACTAATTCACATTTATACCGTCCAGAAGACCTTCCATCCACTATGGATCCTATACAATTTTATTTTCAGAAATATTTGCTTCCCCCCTTCATTTTATTTACTTCCCACCTTTCTCTGAAGATGGAGCCCAAAGTGTCTTACAATATAAGTTAAAATCAGATATTATTATCCCAATAATACAAAAGTGTTTAAAAATCCAATTAAAACATTAATTTAAAAGAGTAAAAACACATCCAAAGTACAGTAACAATAAAGTAGACTTCATTAGAAATCCTTCTGCCCTAGCCAGTTAAAAGTGGATGGTCTGTTTAAATAAAAAGGTCTTCGGCTGCTGCAGGCAAAAAGAGAGCAAAAAGGGGAATTGTTACTGATTTCCTCTTATGTTTGTAAACCAGAAATCTTTTTAAAAATATACCTAAAGGATAGAGTGTTTGGAGTGCTCATTTAATGGAATCTGAGGAACAAAACAGACTAGCTTAACATCTGAGAAGGTAGTGTAATCTAAATAAATCTGAATTTGCTCTCAAGAATTGGTAATGTCAAAGAATTAAATATTTCATGAAGTCTCTAGTGTGTATTTTGCCAATTTGTTTTCTATCAGACCGTCTTTGTCAGATGCTTCACAGCTGTATGTGCTCCTTTGTAAAAAGGCAGTCTAGTGTGTTCCAATCACTGAACTGAAAATATCTTGGCAAAAATCTCAGCTAATATAGTCCCTTCCCCCTACACACACACACACACAATAACTGCTCTCACTCTCCTGTACAGATGCAGTTTTCAGAGCAGAGGATGTTTCTGCCAGCTGTCTCAGGATATAAACACATACTAAAAAGTAGCTTTAGGGCAGTGGCAAATGAATCCTACCTAGATCACAACACACACATAATATGTGTTCACTCCTCTGCACCCCTAATTAGAGATATAACACATGTATAAAGGCAGGTTCTCATGCTACCATTCTGCATCTGCAGCTGCTTATTGGGATAAACCACAAACAGCAAGCCCTATCGCATCATTGGAGCCAAAGCTGGGTGATTTATCAAAACTTCCAATATTTCACAGATGAAAGCTGGGACACATGGACAAACAACATCGGAGTATGTAAGCCGAGGAGAAAGAGGGAAAGTTGGAGAGGGAGAGAGAAACAGGGACATTTTGAAAGCAGCTGAAAAAGTAGGATGGTAGAGAATTAATTGCGACTGTCCCCACCAAATAGGGAGAGTTGATGGGTATTGCACCCAGATAAGGTAGATAAATGCAAAGACATACAACTCAGCACAAAAGTCAGAATCATACAAGCCATCATATTCCCTATTACCATGTATGGATATGAGATCTGGACAGTCAAGAAAGAAGATAGGAAGAAAATCAACGTATTTGAGATAATGTGATGCTGGAGAAGAGTGCTGAGGATTCTATGGACAGCCAAAAGGACAAACAAATGGGTCCTAGAACAGATCAAGCCAGAAATATCCCTAGAAGCCAAGATGACAAGACCTAGACTGTTGTACTTTGGACACATCATGAGAAGGCATGAATTATTGGAAAAGACAATAATGTTAGGAAAGGTGGAGGGAAGTAGAAAGAGAGGAAGGCCACATGCTAGATGGATAGACTTTGTTAAAGAGATCATGAATATGAATTTGCAGGAGATGGGCAGAGCAGTAGAGAGCAGGGGTCCTGGAGATGTTTCATCCATAGGGTCGCCATGGGTCGAGACCGATGCGAAGGCAGTTAACAACAACAAAGGGTAGATTGACATGGTCCTGCAATACAGATGTACACGTAAATACTCACTTCCTTCCTCTTCTACCCAGCTTTGTGCCCTCAAGTCCTTCTCCTTACTGCATATACTCATGTATAACATGAGTTGACTTAACCACGGGTCAATGTAAGTACTGTACTTTATCTCATATATATATATATATATATATATATATATGATCCATACTCTTTCTCTGAATAGAGTGGTAAGCTAAGACCTACCTGTTCACATAGACTTTTGAAAACCTGGGATGTTGTATCATTTTAAAGTGTTAATTTTAAAGTGTTTTATACATTTTTATCTTTTTAAAATATATTTTATTCTTTTAACAGCTATCTATTTCAACACTGTAATAATTTAATTCCTTTGTAATGCATGCCTTTTTATGTTTTTAATTGTATTGTTTTTTAATAGTGTGCAGCCGCTCTGAGTCCCAGTTCTGGGAAAAGAGCATGATACAAATATAATAATAATAATAATAATAATAATAATAATTGTAAAAGGCAAGAGCTTAGTCCACCTTGAGAACACAAAAAAGAATGGATCTCCTCTACTCTCTCATCTATCCAGCCTTTAGGATGACCGCAAACAGCTATGCCTACCAGAATTTTCTAAATTATTTTCCTTTGCATCATTCTTTACAGCCTTTGTTACATGCCCCTAGGTTTTACCCTCAACTTATCTACAGATGATAAAAAAATCCATAATCTTGGCCCCCAAACCTGCCATCAACTTATACATGAGGTCAATTTATAGTCCAGTATATATAGTAGTTATATTCTGGTCTCGTCCACTATCCATGTTGCTGGCTAAAAAAAAATCTGGGACAAATATCGAACTGTTGGTTGAATACTGTTATTGTTCAACAAATGTGTTTTTCAATATATTTGAATGTGCTCCCAAGAACTGGTAACTTCAAAGAATCAAATATTTTAGGAAGCCTCTGGTATGTAATTTTGCCGGCATATTTTCTATCAATCTTTCTATATCAGATACATCGCACCATCTGTCTTTCAGATTTGTTTTCATTGTTGCTTCATTTACATTCTGCTTTTTAAATATACCAGTACTGAAAATCAGAGCAGCTTACAAAACTTAAAACAAATGTTGGTAAAAGCACTCACAAAGAAAGGTATAAAACCCACAACTAGTCTGCACAACGATCATACTACTTATTGCAAATGTCTACTGCAAACCTGCTGTATGACAGTTATAGCAAAAGGAGTTTGGGCAACTACACTGAAAAAAACTGGAACATACTTTACATACCATCCTCCAAATCTATTCTATATGTGAATGAACACTTGATAAATGCATAAAGTATCTATTGGCTCTGGGCTACCTTAAGGCTGATTTGATCTACATAATAGAATTTATCCATTATTATTATGATTAGAAATGTCTCTGTTAAGGTTTTGCTATATAACACATTGACAGAGTTGATTATTTTTTAACCTGAAATATACCCTGCTTGTTAGCTAATAATGGGAACAATACATTGTGTGTTGATACTTAGAAAAGGGTGCCAAAAGCTAATATGCAGGCAAGCATACAAATTTATTATCTGAATTTTGTTCAGTGTACTTTGATTGACATTTTAAAATGCTTTTAAATACTCTTTTGTAAGCTGCTTAGAGTTTATACTGCAATGGTAAAGTGAATGCTTCTTATTTATAAACACAATATTGTGTCGTATACACATAATTACATGTCACCATTATGGTTTTTCTGAGTCTGATGGTTCTTTGGCTTATAAATGTATGAGTAGAAAAAAATTAGTTAAAACATCTTTTATAGGAAATATTTCCCACAAAGCAAATCTAACAAAAAGTTGTTTCACAAACCCATATTATTTTTATCTTTGTAGAAAGCTGTCACTAATATTTGCAACTTTTCTAAATTTCATATTGCCATTTTTGTGTACATGGTTATATGAAACCTGTCAGTTTTCTGGGTTTTTTTCCTCAACACACACACACACACACATATTTGAATTGACACTGAGTTTATTTTTAACTAGAACATTTGAAGCTGAACTTCTTTTTAGCATGTGTCTGTTTGGAATGCTGATTACCCATCAGTTATGAAGCACAGTTATCAAACTATCCATCATTTTCTTGGACTAAATCAAATTAATGTTACCACATGACTATAGTCAAATAGTCCTATGGTTTGATGTGTAGTCATCTACTGTCCTGCCCTAATCATTCTTGCTTATAAGCAACTGAAAGAAAATCAGTGTGAAAATCTTGAACAACATCATACAGTGAGACTGCTGTATCGGCAGACTAGCCACCTGTAGATTGGAGCTTCCATGGATTGCCCCACCCCATATTAGCCAATGGCAGCATGTGCCCATGGGCATGTTGACACGGGTATGTGCATGTCACCATCCATGGGCTTCAGTGTCTGCATTTTTCCCCAACTGTGTGTGGGGGACTGGAACTAAACTCCCATGGATAGGTAGAACCTGTTGTAGGCATCATCAACATCTTCATATAGTAGTAGTAGTAGTAGCAATATTTAAAATATTTTTTTTCCAAATATATGTACCATAAGTGAAAACTGGCAATACTTCACTGGCCTTCAAAATGATGTAGACTACTGTCCTTTTTAGGCATTTCCTAAATGTCTTGAGCCTATGACCATTTCTATGAATTAAAAAAAATCACAGATAGAGGACACGATGGTTGGCTATCAATATTTAGGAGCTTATGTTTCTTGCCTTCTATTTTTATAAACCCATTAGATCTCACTAGAGATGTTTAATACATCATTTTCCTTTCAAACACTCTACTTGAAAATTCAAATGAATGTACATTTCAAATTAAGGTCAATCTAATATGTTATATATAAAATCTCTTTTGGAATGGAGAATGAAGGTAAAAAAGACAGTTAAGAGCACTGAAATGAATGTCAACATTCTGGTATTAAACTGGAAGTTAAAAATGATCAAATATCATGCGCTTGGCATTTTTATAGCAATTTAGATTGTCCAAATGATTTCTTGGCAATATTTATAACTGTCCTGTAAAGATGGTTAGAATTTTTATGTCTTTATTACAAGTATGAGTACTGAGGCTAGGAGATACTAGCTTGTCTCAGACCACCTGATGGGCATATGGCAGATGCACAACTTACACTGAGAGTTCTAGGATCACAGATCGCTGTACAGTAACTTTCTTAAGTCAAGAGTATAGCAGCTATGGAAGATTTAGAGTATGGGCTTAGTATTGAATTGGCAGTCGTCTGATTTGTTTCACATTATTAGCATTTGCCATATTTACTGCCATATTGGAATTCAATAACTCTTCTTACTTGGACAAAAATCCACCAAACAGTGATATCTTTATATAAATTCACTGTTTGGTGGATTTTTGTTTGAATTTGTTAAATGGCCAACACAGCTTGCATATTTTCTTCTTACTTGGGTCAATGAAGCTAAAGGCTGCTAGTGTTGTGAATGTAATTTTCACCTACATGGGGATATTTGCCCATAGTTTCCAGTTCAGTTATGACTCAGGACAGCAAATCGCCATAACCCAACCATAATGCATCTCTCTTAATTCCTTGTATCTTCCTTGATATAATAAAGTAAGTAGTAAAGAGCCATCAAGGTGTTTTAGTTTTGAGTTTTGGACTAGAACTTCAGGAAACCAGAGTTCAAATCCTCACTTAGCCAAAGAAACCCACCTTGGATAAGTCTCACACACCCAGACTAAGAGAAAGGTAATGACAAAACCTGTTAGAATACATTTTGCCAAGAAAATCTTATGATACCAGTCTGAGTTGATTTGAAGGCATATAAGAACAAAGCAGAGATAAGACAAGAGACAGAATCCATACAATAGTTGTTGTGTAAAGCCAATACCATAGTTCTTCCTTTCTTCATTGCACAGACACATGCAGCAAGACCTTAATGGCCTCTTCCTTTTGGTTTTAATAAAGAGGAGGAGGAGTGATTTGCCATGAAATAGTCTGGGATAGAGAAGTGGTGGAAAAATCACTTAAAATAACTTTCTCTGCAAGTTGTTTCCTGAGTGTCCTCCCCAGAAGGATTGCAAGTGTGTGTCTGCAAGGATAACCAATTGGGAACCTTGCAGGATAGCTGTGGCAGGAAGCAGCTTACTTGAAGTAATTTAGAGCAGAAAAGCAGTAGGTGACGGATGGGTTAAACATATACTCATGCCATTGTATGACAGAGGGACGGGGTATGAATAAATAAATTATTATTATTATTATTATTATTATTATTAATAATAATAATAATAATAATTGCTTCTCTGTTCAAAATATCCCTTTCCAAAAGGATGTTTTTTTTCTTTTTAAGATTTTGTCTATTCCATACCCTTGTTGCTTAGGTTTATACCATACCTACAGAATGCTTCTCTAGGACCACATGCTTTATATATCTTAGTCCTGGAGAAGAGCTGTATAGATACCATAAACTACTAAAAAGACGAATAAATGGATTTTAGAGCAAATGAAGCTTGAACTCTCACAAGAAGATTGAGGTTGCATTTTGGGCACATCATGAGATGACATGACTCAGTGGAAAAAATGGTAACACTTGATAAAGTGGAAGGTAGTAGAAAAAAATTATTATAAAATTATTTAGCGGCAGCCTTGAGCTGGACTAAGGAACTGGGTGGTGAGCGCTCTCTCCCCCCTCCTTTCCTTGGAACACCTGGCCCTAAGGAGCTCCACGAGCCCAACCACTGGCATTAGCGGCGGCCTTGAGCTGGACTAAGGAGCCAGGCTGTGAGCGCTCTCTCCCCCCTCCCTTCCTCGGAACACCTGGCCCCAAGGAGCCCTACGGTAGCTGATAAAGCCCTCCGCGAGTCCGACCACCAGCGTTAGTGGCGGCCTTGAGCTGGACTAAGGAGCCAGGCGGTGAGCACTCTCCCCGCCCTTTCCTCAGAACACCTGGCCCCAAGGAGCCCTACAGGAGCCGATAAAGCCCTCCATGAGCCCAACCACTGGTATTAGTGGCAGCCTTGAGCTGGACTAAGGAGCTGGGTGGTGAGCGCTCTCTCCCCCCTCCTTTCCTTGGAACACCTGGCCCCAAGGAGCCCTACGGGAGCCGATAAAGCCCTCCGCAAGCCCGACCACTGGCATTAGCGGTGGCCTTGAGCTGGACTAAGGAGCCGGGCAGTGACCGCTCTCTTCCCCCCCCCTTTCCTCAGAACACCTGGCCCCAAGGACTTGTGCAGGACCTGCAGGAGGAATCCATCCAGATTAACATCACCTGGGGCGGCCCACTGGCAGTCGCCGTGGTGGTGAAGCCGTGGAAAACTCAGGCGGGCATAAAATCCCCGCCCAGGAACATCTTTCCCCTGGCAGCACAGCGACGGTGGCAGTGCCTGGGCCACGAGGAGGACAGACAGAGAGTGACAATAGAGAATACCATTGTCAACATAGCCCTTAACACCATGCTAGCTGTGGCAAAGTTGTCAAAGATTGGATGGGAACTAAGATCTCACAGAACCTCCAAGTCCCTCCTTTCTAAGGGATAGTGTTCTTTCTCTTATTGTAGGGCATAGGTCTAGCTGGCTTTTCTATCATTGTCATCATATAATGGAACCAGGAATAATCTGGGAGCGGGAATTGAGGTTGTGTGGGGGAAGGGAAGGTATGGCGGCAACAGAGTGAAGAAATGTTACAAAAGAAGGAGGGATCGATGTTTAATATCTATCCCCCCTTCAGTTCACTCTGTTTCCCAGAATAATTTGGAGAGCGTACCATCCATTCCACGGACCCTTACTCTGCTCCTTTGCAATGACAGGTCGGCCAAAAATAAAACTCATATCATCCATGACCTCTTGTTGGATGAGGTGGCCGACCTGGCATGCTTCACTGAGACCTGGCTGGGAGAGGCCAGTGCTGTGACTTGGGCGCAGGCCCTCCCAGCCAGGTACCTGGTAAATGAGCAGATAAGGGAAAGTGGGCAGGGGGGGCAGAGTGGCCTTGGCTCACAGAAACAACCTAACCTTGACCAGGAAGCCTATCCGGAAAACAGGTCACATCGAGTGTATGTACCTTAGCCTGAGAACCAGGGATAATTTGGGGATTCTGTTGGTATACCGGCCACCCCATTGCTTAACAGACTCCCTAACCGAGCTGACTCAGCTGATCTCTGAGTTGCTGTTGGAGTCGCCCAGACTTTTGGTTTTGGGCGACTTCAACATTTGACTCGAGACCAGTTTGTCAAATCTAACTGGTGCAGCTCGGGAGTTCATGGAAACCATGACAAACATGGGCCTATCCCAATTGGTTGTTGGGCCCACACACTGTGCGGGTCATACCCTCGATGCAGTTTTTAGTACGGAACAGGAACATCTGTGGGCAGAGGTTATTAAAACCTCTGCATTGTCATGGACGGATCATTTCCTGGTCAAGATGGAACTAAGGCCACTGTCTGCCCCTCTGGGGGTGGTGGACCCATTAGAATGGTCTGCCCTCAAAGGTTAATGGAACCAATTGGATTCCAGAAAGCCCTAGAGGGTTTAATGGTGGGTAACGCTGGTGATTCTGTCGAAGCTTTGGTCAACACTTGGAACACCGATCTTACCAAGGCTACCAACAAAATCTCTCCCAAGCATCCTTTCCAGCCCGCTCCTAATTGTAAGCCCTGGCATACAGAGGAGCTTAGGAGGATGAAGCGAGCCGGACAACAACTAGATCGCGAATGGCGGAAGACTCGACTCTTATCCGACAGAACTCGCCATAGGAAACATCTTGATTCCTATTGGGAGGCAATACGTGCAGCGCAGAGATCCTTCTCCTCTGCACATATTGTGTCTGCAGAGTCCCGTCAGGCAGAGTGTTTAGGGTGGTGGGGGAACTGACGCAGGTATCTTCTGCCAGAACCCTCTACTTAACCCAACAACGGCCTGCTGTGACGCATTTAACACTCACTTTGCAGATAAAATCTCTCGGATAAGAGCTGACCTGGATGCCAGTGTTTTGACAGAACCCATAGGTGAGGTGTCCAGCAACTCCGCTGATGGCATTTTACTGGATCAGCTTCAATCTGTGAGTACTGATGACGTGGACAAGCTCCTTGGTAGAGTGAGGAAGATGACCTGCCCTCTCGATCCTTGTCCAACTTGGCTGGTCGTCCAGGGGGGTGACGCGTTGAGGGTATTCCTTCAGGATACTATCAATGCGTCTTTCAGGGAGGGCATGGTTCCAGCTTGTTTAAAGGAGGCGACGGTTAAGCTGCTCCTGAAAAAGCCTTCCCTGGACCCCCTGGAGAGGAACAACTATAGACCGGTCTCCTTGCTGCCTTTTTTAAGCAAGGTGATCAAGAGGGCGGTTGCTTCCCAACTCCAAGCTGTCTTGGATGAAACTGGTTATCTCAATCCATTTCAAACCGGCTTTAGGACAGGATATGGAGTTTTTTTGTTTGTTTTTTAAATACTTTATTAAATATTAAAAATAGTACAACACTAACAGTGACTGACAAAGACTAACATATAAATACTCACATAAAAGACAAAGACAAATCAAACAACTTGACCTCCTGGGTCCTTAGACATACCCTTCCAGTGATATTACAGAAAAGAGAAAGCCTCACCTTCTTAATCTGCAGTGGAACGGCTTCCTTAACAGAGTTATAACACGAAAGCTACATAACAACATATCTTCTTTATGAAAAGACAACAAATTCAAAATTCTACTTTGCCAGTTATATCCAAAGTCCATTTTAAATCAAGTTGAGTTTTCCCGAACCACTATTCCAGCTTACCTCTAATTACTATTTCTTATTTTTTCTTATTAATAAATTCCAAAAGCGGTGTCCAAGTATTTATTTTCCTTTCCCAATCTTGTTCTCTCCACATTATTGTCCATTTATCCAACTGCATCAGTTCCACCAATTTGCACATCCACTCCTCTTTAGTAGGAATATCCTCACATTTCCATTTCTTCGCATAGCAAATCCTTGCGCTAACCACCATGTAAAAAATCAATTTCCCAAATTTGTCTTCCAAATGTCTATCTATTACTATATTCAATAAATATAATTTAGGGTCCAATTCAAAACCAACTTGCAGAATCTCCTCGATCGTTTTATGGATAGTGGTCCAATATTTTCTTGCTTTTTTGCTGTTCCACCAGAGGTGGTATAAAGTACCACTCTCCCGGTTACACTTCCAACAACGATCAGATCTACCTTTGTAAATTTTTGCCAGTTTAGAGGGGGTCATATACCACCTGTGATGGAGTTTATATAAGTTTTCACGCAAGTCGTAGCTTGTTGCGTAACTGATTGTTTTGGTCCACACCCTTTCCCAAGATTCTAAAGTAATTGTATGCTTAACATCCTGCGCCCATTTCACCATATAATTCTTAACTACTTCTTCCTCCTGATCTATTTTTAACAATAATTTATAAAACTGTGCTATTTTGTGGGAGTTATCAGAAAAGACAATTTCCTCAAACGCAGAAATATCAGTTCTCAATCCTATTAATTTTTGATCCATAAAAAATCTCTCTCTAAATTGACGATAGACAAACCAACCCATGTTGAAACCCGCTTGTTTCAGTTGTTCCAAACTTTTAAATTCTACCTTCCCACTTTCCAAGTTTTTAATTAATAGATCTTCATATGTGATCCACATTTTCTGGTATATCACTTCCCGATTATGAAAAGCTTCATGAATTGATGTTCGGAGGGGAAGTTTTGGGCTTAATCTTTCTTTATGTTTGCACCATATCCACAAAAGAGATTTTCTAACATGATGATTTAAAAAGTCTTTATGTACTTTCTGTTTGTTGTAATATAAGTAGGCGTGTAAACCAAATCTTTGGTCTACTCCTTCTAATATCAATAGTTTATCATCTTTTAACTGTATCCATTTGCTGAGCCAATCTAAACAGCACGCTTCAAAATAAAGTTGTAAGTTCGGTAAATTTA
Organism: Phrynosoma blainvillii; assembly: GCA_026167975.1. Classification (NCBI taxonomy): domain Eukaryota; kingdom Metazoa; phylum Chordata; class Lepidosauria; order Squamata; family Phrynosomatidae; genus Phrynosoma; species Phrynosoma blainvillii. The sequence continues at coordinate 326,931,914 of JANUYF010000003.1, forward strand.
AGCCACCCCTTTCTTTTGTGTCTTGCAGTATTTTAAAACGAACTCTTGTTTTTTCCCCACTCCAAATGAATTTGGAAATTTCCCTATGCCAATTTTTGAATGGGACAGAATTTGTTGTAACTGGTAAATTTTGAAAAAAGAACATAAATCTTGGTAATATATTCATTTTCACCAATGAAATTTTGCCAAGCCAAGATAGATCAAGTTTCTTTCATCTGATCAAATCCTTCTTTATTTCTCTAAATAACCTATCATAATTATTCCTAAATAAATCTACATTTTTATTTGTTATTTCAACACCTAAATATTTAACCTTCTTCGCCAACTGAAAGCCTGATACTTTCCAAATCTCTTCTTCGTCTTCCTTCGTCATATTTTTAGTTAGGACATAAGTTTTTCCTTTATTAATTTTCAGCCCTGAAACATAGCTAAAGTTGTCCAATTGCTGTAATAATTTTCCAAAGCTTTCCTCTGAGTCAGCAACAGTTACTAACAAATCGTCGGCATATGCTTTTAATTTATATTCCTGTCCTTTGTATCTAACGCCCCTTATTGATTCATCTGCCCTTATTTTGTTATTCAAAATTTCCATAATAATTACAAAGATTAGGGGGGATAGGGGACAACCCTGCCTAGTCCCTCGTTCTATTTTGAGTTTGTCTGTTTTATCTCCATTAACAACTATGTTAGCACTTTGTTCTTTGTAAATCAAATGTATCCATTTAAAAAAATTATTGCCAATATTTATTTTCTCAAGAACTTTAGATATAAAGGGCCAACTCACCTTATCAAAGGCTTTTTCGAAGTCCAAAAAAAATCAATGCCAGCTTTTTATCTGGTTTCCTTTTATGAAGTTCTATTAAATCTATCACCTTATAGAAGCGGATCGGAAATACACAGAACAGGAGGATATTAAAAGGATTGTTTATGAGTTTTATCATCAATTATACTGGAAAGAGGACAATTGCACAGAAGATAAAGAGATAGAAATATACTTGGAGGAAGCTAAGATAACCCCTTTTGATGAAGACCAAAGGAAATTACTGAATAAAAGAATCACAATACAAGAAGTAATTGAGGCAATTAAAAGGGCTAAATCTAATGAAACCCCCGGACCTGATGGATTTCCGGTGGAGTTTTATAAAAAATTTACAAGTCAGTTTGCGCCCCACTTGACATATTTACTAAATGAATTTACAGAAGATAAACTGGAAATGCCACACTCATGGACTGAAGCGGATATAACTCTGCTTCCAAAAGATGGGAAGGATAGATCTAAGATAGGAAATTATAGGCCGATCTCGTTGTTGAACAGCGATTATAAGCTGTTTACATTGATACTAGCTGAAAGGTTAAGGAAAATCTTAAAAAGTTGGATTGATACTGACCAAAATGGATTTCTTCCGGCAAGGAAATTATAAGACAACATTAGATATGTGATAGGACAGGATATGGAGTTGAGACTGTCATGGTTGCTCTGGCCAATGACCTCCGCTTGGGCATCGACAGGGGTAGTGTGACCCTGTTGGTGCTCTTGGACCTCTCAGCAGCCTTTGATACAACAGACCACTCCATCCTCTTGGATCGCCTGAGAGAGTTAGGAATTGGAGGCACTGCTTTGCACTGGTTCCGTTCCTTTCTCTCGGGCAGATCTCAGAGAGTGAGGCTTGGGGACAGTCACTCTTCTAGAATAGAGCTTAATTGTGGCGTCCCTCAGGGTGCCATCCTGTCCCCGATGCTATTTAATATCTATATGAGGCCACTGGGAGAGATCATTCAGAGGCATGGAGCACGGTGTCTTCAGTACGCTGATGACACCCAGATATATCTCTCCATGACCCAATCATCTGTCCAGACTTCAGATGGCGTCTCTCCTCTCAATGATTGTCTTAAGGCGGTAATGGATTGGATGAGGAAAAACAGATTGAGACTGAATCCAGACAAAACGGAGGTACTAACAGTGATGAGCCCGAAACCAGGTTTGGGAATACAACTTCCAGGCTTGGATGGAGTCACACTCTCCTCCAAGGGCTGTGTTCACAGTCTGGGGGTACTCCTAGATTCGTCGCTTCACATGACTAGTCAGGTGAATGCGACGGTCAGGAGTGCCTGTTATCAGCTTTGGCTGATATGCCAGCTGTGCCCTTTCCTGGAGACTAGGGATCTCGAAACTGTGGTACACGCTCTGGTAACCTCATGTTTGGACTTTTGTAACACACTCTACATGGGGCTACCCTTGTGCCTAACCCGGAAACTTCAATTGGTCCAAAATATGGCAGCCAGGTTGGTCATGGGAACATCTAGGAGAGAGCACATAACACCTGTGCTGAAATCTCTCCACTGGCTGCTGATTAGTTTCCGGGTGCAGTACAAGGTGTTGGTTTTGACCTTTAAAGCCCTACATGGCTTGGGTTCAACTTATCTCAGGGGCTGCCTCGTCCTATACCCCCCCCCCCCCGTGCACTCCAGTCCTCTGGGAGGAATCTACTGCAGCCTATGAAAACTAGGCTGTCACAGACCTCCCAGAGGGCCTTCTCTGTCGCCACTCCAAGATTATGGAATGGCCTGCTGGACGAGATCCGTCTTATTACCATTCTTGACTGCTTTAAAAAAGCAGTAAAGATGGATGTCTTCCGGCAGGCCTTCCCAGAATAATTGTCTGGCCCAAATAAAGACTAGACCTGCTTATCTGTTTCTTAGCTGCCACCGTTTGTTTTAGGCCATTTGTTTTAGGGCTTTTTTTTATTGCAAGTTTTAGTTGTTATTCTTGTTGTTAATCCTGTGCTAGTTTAATCTATTTTTTAAGGAGTGAGTGGGTTAGGGTATCGGGCTGATGGCTGATGTTTTAAATTCTTCTATTGTTTTAACTATGTTGTACGCTGCCCCGGTTGCCTAGCAGAGGGGCGGGTTAAAAATAAATTATTATTATTATTATTATTATTATTATTATTATAAAGAGATATTGCATTACAGTTGGCTAGACTCAATCAAGGAAGCCACAGGATTGAGTTTGCAAGACCTGAGCAAGACAGCTGATGACTCAGGCTCATGGAATTCTCTCATTGATAGGGTTGCCATAATTGAAGTCAACTTGATGGCAAATAATAACAGCAAAGCCCCCCCCCCCAAAAAAAACCCCACCCTTCTGTGTAGACTAGCAGGCATTTACTCACTAATCTGCCATTTTTATTATAAATCTTCAATTCTCTTGCTGGCTTTTTAAAGGCTGGAAAATTGTGATGACACTACATGAGTAGTTATACCAGTGGTGGCAAAGGAGAGCAACACGGTATCTCAATTTTTAAACACTCAAATTGGCTTCATCATTGTTTTGTTTGTTATCCTATTGATTGTCTTGGGTTCTTATTACAGTGGTCCCTTCACATTCACTGGGGTTAGGGACACAGGACCCCCGTGAATATGGAAAAATCACAAATAACAAAAACACTATGTTTTTACCTGAGAGAACACCTCTCTAGAAATCTCTAGGTCCTCTGTGTTGGGATGGAGTCCCAAGAGAAAAATGTACAATGTGGGATGACATAGAAGTGACCAGGCAACAAAGGGTCACAGGCATCCATAATGACAAAGCACTTTCTTCCAGGTGCTAAGTCAGAGGAAGTGACATCAGGTGATGGGCACCTGGTACAGTAAAGCACTGCAGAAAGGCTGCAAATCTGCAAAGTCACCAGGTTGAGTGACAAGTGTCAAAAGGAAGAGGCAGTGCCAGAAGGCCACATGGAAGCCTGGCTATATAAGGGAGTTGCCTCAGGACAGTGTGGTTGGTGAATAGTGGAGATGGTTGTGAGTTGTCAGTGGATCGTGGTTGATGTATAGTTGTATAATAGACTTGTACATAAAGGAACCAAGATTAAAAGCCTCATCTGAGAGACGCATATCTGAAGTGTCTCTGTACTCTGTCTGGAAGGAGAGAGGTGCTTTTCCAGCACACAAGCTGCTGCCTGCATCCCAGAAGGTGGTGACTCTAGTGCCACACATTGACGTGGAACATAACACGCTGCGTAACCATGCTAACACTCCAGTGCAACTCTGTAGTCAACATATGCTGGACAACGGCCACAGAATTGCACTGGAGGAACTACAAATGGCTTAAGAAATGTTCTCTCTAGGAATCTCTAGTCCTTCAGTGTGACTTTTGATTAAAAATTGACCATAGAGTTGTATTGAAGGACCCAGATATTCATAGAGAGAACATATTAATAAAATCTGTGAATAATCAAATCTGCAAAAGCCACAAATGTGGAGGGATGAGTGTATAACAAAGAGACATACTCTTACAGGACCATCTTCAGTGTTAACTTTCCTGGAGTGGAGGTTGCTTTTTAAAGTATCCCCAGTATCCAGCAGGAGATGCTAATTCTACTTTTCAAAAAGGAGGGGAGACTAGAGACTGCTAGTCTACACAAGAGGTTGGGAGGGCTGTTGCAGTGGGGGATGTTGTTGTCTGGAGTTTTTGGGCACAGTTGTGTTAGAATTATGGCATTTGATTTGGGAGGATTCCCTGAAGTATTTTCATATTCAAAAGCAATGAATGAGAAATGATGACAAAGAGACAATGATTTCAACATTCTGCAGAAATAAATATGTGCCAAATGACATGCCCTGGGGGCTCTTTTCAATTTTTTGCTCCCTGGGAATATGTGTATTCTTTTTATATCTCTGAATGTGAACAAGGGGTGTGTTGTATGGAGAGAAAAAAAATAAGCCTACAGGTACTGAGGTTATATTAAAAACATTTTCACTCCTTGTTATTCATTCTCCCTGCTTGGCAGAATGTTTAAAACTTGGCAAGGGAGTATTAAGAGAGAGGGTGACATTACAGATGTACAGTTAGAAAGAAATCAACAAGTACTATACTGCAGGCTTTCAGAAAAAGCTGAGGAGTATGGAGATTTATCAACAGTAGCCATAACTGACACCAAAGCTCAGAATTCAGTAAAATGGATAGCTTACATTGGAAGATTTTGGTAGCTACAGATTAGGCAACTGGAATGTATTTTAAGCTGTGTTTGATCTATCAAGAGATAGCCTATTCCTAGTTATTTTTCACATATCAAGCAGAGAGGAAAGAGAAATGAATGACAAGGGATCATATAAGACCAATGGATCTGCTGGGTAAATGAAGATGAGGTCATATTTGAAGATTATGTAGAACTTATTCCTTTACTCTTTCACAGCTCTTTAAGCAAACTTTAAGCATGGACTACAATGTCACAAGCTCAACTCAATCTGGAAAAGTTATAAGCTATAAATGTTTCAGAAAAACTGTGAGAGAGATTTTGGTGATACATAGTAGTTATTGCAATCAACCAATAAGAATGATCTCTTCTTGAGAATACATTATGTTTCTACTGCACAATCCTAATTTCTTTACTCTTTAAAGGACCATTTCTCTATCTTTCCTCTGCTTTCTAGAATCAAACAAAGAATTTTCTAAAATTCTTCCCCCCCCCCCCCCCCGGGATTAGACATGGCTCACACAAGGCATCCAAATGTTGCCAGCGCATGGTCCTGACACTGGGTGGTGGTCATCCTAAAATACACTACTTCCAGGTATTTCTAATGAGCAGATGTTCATGTTTTTGTTGGTTTATTTCTGGGGGAAGATGCCTCCTACTTGGTTCACAAAAAAACTATGCCAAATTGTCCCCAGTAGTCATCACCTCCTGGCCTTATGAAAGACATATTAAGTGATAAATGGGAGTCCCTCCATTTATCAGAACTTTCTCCCCAGATAACAAAAGGTTAAATTAAATTAAATTACAGTTGCCCCTCTGTTCTTGCAAACTTGAGGTCTGTGGTTTTGGAATATTCACGGAGGGGTGACCTCCGTTAAAATAAATTTGGCATGCGCCCACGGGGACATGCCCCAATCAAGCCTATGGGGCTTGAATATTGGTGACTCTCAATTTTTGCGGGGGGTGGGGGTGGGGGTCCTGAACGGATCCCTCGTGAAAACAAGAGGGCCAACTGTAAATTAAAATGCAACTGCACCTCCTCCCACATTTTAATGATGGTCTACATCACAGGTGATGAGATAGCAACTAGCCAATGAGATTGGCAGTTGGGGAGAAGTGCAAAGCTTCAAGATGGTTCCAGGAGAGATGTTTTTAAAAGCCTAGGAACAATACAAGGCTTTTGTCTGTCTGACTGCCTTCGCCTCTAGCTCTTGCTAGACAGACCATGGAGGACCTCTAGCCAGGACATCTGAAATTGAGAAGTTGGTGGATCCAGACAATGCAGTCCAGACTCCCAGCTCCCAGAGATATCAAGGACTAGAATCCCATCTGATTTGTGAGTGAGATTGAGAGAATGTACCAGTCAGTGGTATTAGGATTTTGATTTATTTTCCTGGTTTGGCTGAAATGATCTGTAGCTTATACTTTCCGTCTGTGCCTGGAGGGCAAGTTGGTCCTTCATGTAGCAGTATCCTTTTGCTAGAGAATTTCCTTATTTAGAATAAAAACTTTTTCTTTAAACACTCCTTTTTCACATGCCTTAGCTTGGTCCAGTTCTTCCCTATGGGTGACAAGAGAAATACCAGTGGAATTCCCCAGCAACATCCTGATGCTGCTAAGGTGGGAGGAGTTAATCATTGGGTGGTGGCAGCAAGTTCTTTAGATAAAAAGTGGTCTCAGTGGGTCCCATCTAGCTCAGGCACGAGAAGGGAGGGGGACCCCAGGAAAGCCCAGACACAAGGTTGGTACAAGGTTATCCAGCATTAAAAATCTATAGCCTGGAGGATAAGGATTGTATCCAAGACTCTTCAGACACAGTCAGCTTGAACCTAACATGAATCTAACTTCAATGCACTGTGTCTGCACTGGATGGGTCATGGTATAGAGAGCTTTATTTCTTGCTCTTGCTTGATCTATACAGCCAAACTACTTCCAACCCAAATCTAAACTTCAGCAAATGGTTTTAATAGATGGAACGGTCCAACTCTAAATCTAATTTTGATTCCAACCCTAACTCTGACAGTTGGGTCTGTTGCCACATTGCAGAATTAACAAATTGTATTGATTAACTGTAGCTTCCATGATTCCATCCTATGGAATCTTGGGATTCGTATTTTGTTGAGGCACCAAAGCCTTCTGAAAGAGAAGGCTAAATACATCACAAAACAGTGTCAAATTGTAGATGCAGTCTGAGTATCCTCTGCAGTGCCTAAAAAAAACAACCCCCCCCCCCAGAAACTATGAAAACAAAATTAAAATAAAAAAAGACTGTAGTAGTGGTGGCAGCAGCAACATTAGCAGTTCCCATATACATATTCAGTACAGAAAAGCCAACAGAAAAGCCACTGGAGGCTTTAAAATGACCACACTTCAAATACACATGCTATAAAAGACATGTCCCTGATAAATATATATGACATCAGTTCTAATCATCCAGACTTATTCTGCATGCCATGACCATCGTGAAAAGTTGTATAAATAAAATACATTACTTCTGGTGTTTCTGATGAGCAGATGTTCAGAGTTTTTGTTAATTCATTTCTGGGACAGCCATTTCTCCCCCTCCACCCGTCCGCCCGCCCGAGCTCATACTTTGCTTCCTGTGAAAGGCATTCAGAATTGTCCAAGTGAAAGGGAATGGCTCTGACTCTGATTAAACAGCATCCCATTTAACAGCTGTGTGTTGGTAATACTGGAAATGCTTCTCTAAGAGGAGAAGAGGTTCTGTTAATCAGCATTTTAGCTAACCCCATTCATATCTCTCAAAGCATCCTCACATTTAAAGGCCTCTTCATTCCCTACCACTTCTTGTGCATAATATGCTGAAAGGGATTTAAGGTGCAGAATTTATAGCAATGAAGGAGTTTACTTTCTTTTCACTCCATGTGAAATAAGCATTTGGAATACAGTTTCATGAATTAAGGTAAATAATGCAAAGTATTTAAATATATTTATAGATTTGTGCTGGTCTATGACTGTAATAAAGATTCTATTCTACTTTATTTATAGATTTGTTATTGTTGTGTGCCTTCAGGTCATTTCCGACTTATGGTGACCCTAAGATTAACCTATTATGGGGCTTTACTGGCAAGATTTGTTCACAGGAAGATTTTCATTGCCTTCTCCTGAGGCTGAGAGTGTGTGACTTATCCAAAGTCACCCAGTGGGTTTCAAGGCCGAACTGGAAATTGACCCCTGGTCTCCAGAGATCTATTCCACACTCAAACCATTACACCATGCTAGCTTTCTTGGACACAGTAATATTTCACTTTCTCTGTCACACATGAGGAGGAAACAATTTTCTGAATTGGGTGAGAGTAATCATATGCATCCATACCATGTCTCAGATTAAGTGTGATTCTTCAAATGAGTTGATTTTCTTCCTATCTTCTTTCTTGACTCTCCAGCTCTCACATCCATACATGGTAATAAAGAATACAATGGCTTGTATGATTTTAACTTTTGTTCTGAGTTGTATATCTTTGCATTTTAGAATCATAGGCACCCTTCCCATTATTAGTCTTCTTCTGATTTCCTGACTGCAGTCTCCATTTCTACCAATGTTTGATCCCAGGTATGGGAATTCTTTTACTATTTCTATTTCTTCATTGTCTAGGTTGAACTTGTGAAGGTCCTCTGTGATCATTATTTTTGTTTTCTTTATGTTCAACAGTAAGCCTGCCTCTGCACTTTCTTCTTTGATCTTCCTTAGTAGGTGTTCCAGGTCTGTGAGGTTTTCTGCTGGTATTATGGTGTCATCTGCATATTTCAGATTGTTGATATTCCTTCCTCTATTTTCACTCCTCCTTCTTCTGTGTCCAAGCCTGCTTTTCTTATAATATGTTCTGCATACAAGTTGAACAGATAGGGTGAAAGGATACAGCCTTTGCCAGTTGGGAACCATTCGGTTTCTCGGTGTTTTGTTCTGACAGTAGCCTCTTGTCCTGAGTTCAGATTCCTCATCAGGACTATCAGTTGTGTTGTCCTCAGTTCATTTCTATTGCTGTAAACTGAGTTGAAAGTGCAAAAGTAGTAGGAGGGGGCAGAGTCTTGCCCTTTCCTGGAGGCTCAGACAAAAGCAAACTGCTGAAGCCTCTCTTAGCTTATCTTTTCTTCCCCATTAATAATGTTTGCCATCCTAGCCCCACTCTTGTTGCATGCCACAGATGAAAATCAGGCTACATGTGACCAAGCAACATCAGAGGTTGTATACATACTGCAGAAATAATCCAGTTTGACACCACTTTAACTGCCATGGTTTAATGATGTGCAATTCTGGGAATTGTAGTTTTGTGAGACCTTAGCCTTCTCTGCCAGAGACCTCTGGTGCCACAATCAACTACAATTCCCACTATTCCCTAGCACTGAGCCAGGGCAGTTAAAGCAGTCTCAAACTGGATTATTTCTGCAGTATGTTTTGGACATAAGAAAACCCTATGAAATTCATGTAAAGAAATTCAAGTCTACAAGTGACACATGAAGTTATTACCACAGTAGGTACTCTGGGTATCATAGAAGTGCCATAATAGAGTGGACAAATAACCTTGGACTGTCATAACTTGAACATATCATGATAATAATATGACACATTGGAAAAGAAAATAATGTTTAACAAACTGGAAAGCAGTAGGAAAAATAAGACCACAGTGGATATATTCCTTCAAGGAGGCCACAACCCGAGTTTGCAAGACCTAACCAAAGTTCATGGGGGTCTCTCATTCATAGGGTTGCCACAAGTCAAAGCTGGCCAGATGGCAAATGATAGCAGCAATAATATCCTTGAGTCCCACATTGGTGCTGCCCATAGGCATCTGGTTAGTAACTGTGAGAAACAAGATGCTGAGCTGCATTAACCTTTTGTTTGACCATCATGGTTCCTTTTCTTTACTTGTGATAATTAGGGATTTATTTACTTACTCATTTCATTTGTATGCTGCCCTTCTCACCAAATGGATTCCTTGGCCATTTTATTGGGAACTGGTTAAAAGGCAATTTTTACTATTGGAAAAGATGTCTAATTTTTTTTAAAAATAAAAATAAAGCACAGAACAACTTTTTTCAGAATTTATTGAGTATATGTTTGGCATTCAGGGGAATAGTTCCTTTTGTTTCTTATTAACTACATTCTGTAACATAACATGAGTCAACTGCTCCTGAATGCATATATTCAGTCTAGGTTTGACAGAAACGTTACACTGAATGGCAGAAATCCATAAATATATTGGCTTACATTTTTCATTCTGTTTAGTCGCTAATGCCAGACTTATGAGCCCTGGCACATGCTCTTTTCGAATCAATCTTTTATAATTGTCATATGTTAACATTTTTGTAACTTGAGAGAACTTTTGAAAGTATCAAATGTGGCTTTTGGAAACTAATTAGTGACACATAGACATCTATATGTTTTGTTCAAGACCTACAATACTGTTGTTTGTGAGTCTTCCCTTCAAGCACTCTGAAATACATGAATATTTTTTTGAAGTACTCATAGAATCATAGAATCATAGAGTTGGAAGAGACCACAAGGGCCATGCGGTCTAACCACCTGCCATGCAGGAACTCCCAATCAAAGTATCCCCGACAGATGGCCATCCAGCCTCTGCTTACAGACCTCCAAGGAAAGAGACTCCACTACTCTCCGAGGGAGTGTGTTCCACTCTCGAACCGCCCTTACTGTCAGAAAGTTCCTCCTAATGTTGAGGTGGAATCTCTTTTCCTGGAGCTTACAACCATAGTTTCGGGTCCTAGTCTCTGGAGCAGCAGAAAACAAGCTTGTTCCCTCCTCAATATGACATCCCTTTAAATATTTAAACACAGCTATCATATCACCTCTCAATCTTCTCTTCTCCAGGGTAAACATCCCCAGCTCCCTAAGTCGTTCCTCATAGGGCTTGATTTCCAGACCCTTCACCATTTTAGTTGCCTTCCTTTGGACACGCTCCAGTTTCTCCACATACTTTTTGAATTGTGGTGCCCAGAACTGGACACAGTATTCCAGGTGAGGCCTGACCAAAGCAGAATAGAGTGGCACTATTACTTCTCTTGATCTAGACACTATACTTCTACTGATGTAGCCTAAAATTGCATTGGCCTTTTTAGCTGCTGCATCGCACTGTTGACTCATGTTCAACTTGTGGTCCACCTGGATTCCTAGATCCCTTTCACACGTAGTCTTATTCAGCCAGGTGTCCCACCATCGTATATCTGTGCTTTTCATTTTTCCGCCCTAAGTGCAGTACCTTACATTTCTCCGTGTTGAATTTCATTTTGTTAGCTTTGGCCTAGCTTTCTAGTCTGTTCAAATCATTTTGAATTTTGATCCTGTCCTCTGGGGTATTAGCTACTCTTCCTAATTTGGTGTCGTCTGCAAATATGATAACTATGCCCCCAATACCATCATCCAAGTCATTAATAAAGATATTGAATAGCACTGGGCCCAGGACAGAGCCCTGTGGCACCTGACTGGTCACTTCTTTCCAGGTTGAAAAGGAGCCATTGTTGAGTATCCTTTGGGTTTGGCCAGTCAACCAATTACAAATCCTGTTACTTTGTCTAGCCCACATTTTACCAGCTTGTTTGCAAGAATGTCATGGGGAACCTTGTCAAAGGCCTTACTGAAATCAAGATATATTATATCCACAGCATTCCCTTCATCTACTAAGCTGGTAATTTCATCAAAAAAAGAGATCAGATTTGTCTGGCATGACCTGTTTCTCTGAAACCCATGTTGATTTTTTGTGATTATGAAATTACCTTCCAGATTTTCACAGACTCTCTGTTTAATGATCTGCTCCAGAATCTTTCCTGGTATTGATGTCAGACTAACTGGACGATAATTGTTGGGATCCTCTTTTTCCCCTTTTTGTAGATGGGGACAACATTTGCCCTCCTCCAGTCCGCTGGGACTTCTCCTGTTTTCCAGGAGTTCTCAAAGTTTATTGCCAATGGTTCTGATATTATGTTTGCCAGTTCTTTTAATACCCTTGGATGTAATTCATCTGGTCCTGGAGACTTATATTCATTTAGATTAACCCGGTATTCCTGTACTATCTCTTTACTTATTCTGTGCAGAAATTCTCCTATTCTGTCCTCTGCTCCATTATCCTCAGGTTGAGTGCTCTTTGCCTTTTCTGAGAAGACTGAAGCAAAGAAAGTGTTGAGTAATTCTGCCTTTTCTCTGTCCTCTTCTCCACACAGTGGCCCTACCATTTCCTTCTTCTTCCTTTTGCTGCTGACATACCCCCAAAAGCCCTTTTTATTGTTTTTAACCTCTCTAGCAAGCCTGAGCTCATTCTGCGCTTTAGCTTTTCTGACTTCACCCCTACACATGCTAGCTATTTGTTTGAATTTCCTCTTTGGTGATTTCCCCATTTTTCCATTTCTTATACATGTTCCATTTAAAACTTAGTTCAGCTGCAAGTTCCTTAGTCATCCATCCTGGTTTCTTGAGACACCTCCCATTTTTCCTCCTCATTGGAACGGTTTGAAATTGTGCCTTCAGTATCTCCCTTTTGAGAAACTCCCATCCATCCTGAACTCCCTTCTCTTTTAGTATTCTTGTCCATGGGATCACCCCCAGTATTTCTCTAAGTTTAGTAAAGTCAGCTTTCCTAAAGTCTAGAATGCATGTCTGACTATGCCTGGCTTCTCCTTTCCACTGTATAATAAACTCCAAGAGGACATGATCACTCCCGCCTATGGATCCAACCACTTGCACCCCATTAACTAAGGGCCTTTGCAGACTGCTAGAAATAGTGCAAATTGAGTCCACTTTAGCTGCCCTGGCTCAGTGCTAGGGAATCATGAGAATTTTATTTTTTTTCTGAGACATTGACCCTTCTCTGTTAGAGATCTTTGGTGCCACAATAAACTACAGTTCCCATGATTCCCTAGCACTGAGTCAGGGCAGTTAAAGTGGACTGAATTTGCACTATTTCTGGCAGTCTGCAAAGGCCCTAAGTCTTCCCTGTTAGTTAGGATCAGATCCAAAATAGCTGACTCCTCTGTTGCCTCTTCCACCTTCTGGCCAATGAAATTGTCTTCGAGGCAAGTGAGGAATTTGCTAGACCTTGAGGATTTTGCTGAATTTGACTTCCAGCAAATATCAGGATAGTTGAAGTCACCCATCACTACTATATTTCTCCTTTCTGAGTGTGTGGTCATCTGTTCTAGAAAGGCATCATCCAATTCTTCTGCCTGAGTCGGGGGTCTGTAGTAGACTCCCACACTAACATCCCTGTTGTTTCCCTCCCCTTTTATCCAGATGCTCTTTACCTGGCTTCCAAGATTGATGTCCTGGATTTCTTCACTGGTGTAAATATCCTTGACATATAATGCTATTCCTCCTCCTTTTCTGTTTGGCCTGTTTCTCTTGAAAAGGTTATACCCCTGTATTTCTACATTCCAGTCATGAGACTCATCCCACCAGGTTTCAGTGATGCCTATTATATCATATTTGCTTTGTTGTGCTAGAGTTCAAGTTCATCTTGCTTATTTCCCATGCTCTGTGCATTAGTGTAAAGACATCTAAGACCATATGTCCCACTTACTTGCTGCCTGTGCACGTTTTTTGCCTCCCACTGTTGGATCCCTGTACTGTTTGCCTTGTTTCCGCTATGACAGTTTGACTATTTTTTCCAGTCCTTTTGTCTTCCAGGACGCTGTCTCCCTTCCCCACATAATTCAGTTTAAAGCCCTCCTGATCAAATTCTTGAGACTGTTGGCAAAAACGTTTCTTCCAACTGGCATGAGATGCAGCCCATTCCTTGCCAGGATTCAACCCTCATGGAACCGTAGCCCATGATCTAAGAATCCAAATCATTCTCGACGACACCATCTGTGGAGCCAATTGTTGACATCTGCGATTTCTCTCTCTCTTCCTGGACCATGCCCTTCAACTGGCAGAAGAGACAAGATGACAATCTGTGCCTTCATTTCTTTCAGCTTGTTACCTAGAGCCTTGTAATCCCTTTTGATGTTCTGAAGGTTGTGTCTTGCTGTGTCATTGGTTCCCACATGGACCAAAAGGAAAGGGTATTGGTCAGTAGGCTTGACCAGTCTTGTCAGCCTCTCTGTCATATCTCAGATCTTTGCCCCAGGGAGACAACACACCTCCCGAGACATCTTGTCAGGCCCACAAATCACTGCTTCTATCCCCCTCAGCAAGGAGTCCCCCAGCATGACCACACGCCTCCTCCGAGGCTTAGTGGTGTCTGTTCCCTGTGGTGGAACTCCCAGGGTCCCCTGCTCTGTCCCTGAAGTCTGTCCATGCTGCTCTTCCTTGTCCTCTTTGATAAGGGAAAGAGCTTGAAACCGATTCTGTAGCTGCAAGCTTCCAGAACGATCCCTGGTATTCCTACTTCTGCGTGTGACATTCCTCCAGCTGTCTACCTCCTGTGTATGTGATGTGACCTTCTCTTCCCCAGCAACTTCCTCTGTGTGGTCCCCATCCAAGACCGTTCGTTCCGTTCTGTCTAGGAAAGCCTCTTGCTCCCTAATATGCTGAAGTGTAGCTACCCACACCTCCAGCTGCTGTACGTTCTCCTCCAAGATGGCTATCAACTTGCACTTGGAGCATGTGTAGTTCCCCACATCTGTAGGTAAGAAGACAAACATCCCACAGGTATTGCAGGTGACGGCAGCAGTTCCTTCAGTGTCCATACCAAGTCTTAATTAGTACCTGAAAGAGGGCTACGGCTTTCCTCCTCAAAGACAATCCCTCGCTAACACCAGTGTTAAAGTCTGCTGATGACCGGAACTTTTCAACAATTAGTAGTGGTTATAAAATTCAACGCACGGCTCTGGGAGCAGTTGTATAGAGCTAACTGGCTAGCCCACCCCCTATTGACTCGCAAATGTGACTCAACAAAGTCACACCCTCTGAGTAACAGTCACACTCTCCCCAAGTGTTTTTAAAAAGAATTTAAAAAATCACCCACTCAAAATGACTGCCTGGAAACTGCTTTCTTCCTCTTTCCTAGCAGGAACTGGCCTAGAAAGCCTCCTTCACCTTCTCCTTTCCTGGCAGAAACTGCCTGGAAAGCCTCGTTCTCTTTTTCCTTTCTTTCAGAAACTGGCCTGGAAAGCCTCCTCCTCCTTCCCCTGTCCTGGCCAAAACTTACTTAATTATTTTACACCTGTACTGAACTCATGCAAAATATATAAATAAATAAATAAATAAATAAATAATAAAAAAAATGTTTGTTTTCCTTATTTGTGTATTCCTTTACACAGTTCACTTAATTTATCCAACTTCCCTCCACTAACTAAAATGTGTTTCTGTGTAGTATATGAAAAATTATGTGCATTCACATTTTAAAATATGGTAATTGTTTTGTGTGTCCTTGGAAATGTTCTAAACAAAGCCTCAAAAAAATGTGTGAAAGCTCATGGTGACATGGACTTTTCCTTGCAACAAGTCTGAAGAGGTTTTAAAAGATTTTGTTTAATCAAAACAGTTGGGTCCAGTGAAATTTATTTATTTCTCTATCTGCAAGATAAAAAGGAAATAGGTACGTAAGCTCCTTATTTTGCATACAAGGGCCAGAGTGAGAGAAAAAAAGAAGGGAAATAATTCCTTGGCTGCTAAAGTGAAAATGATGCTCAGAAACATCATATCTCATGGTGCTAAGCAGGAATGTCCTTTCTTCACTTATGTACATTAATTCAGTAAAACCCTTGGTTCAAGCATTAAGAGACAACCCAGAAATAAGGGCATATAGAACTGGACAGTTCAAGATCTTTCTACTTTTTATGCAGATGATGTAGCTTTATTTTTAGCTAAACCAATTGAAGATCTGGCAACAATTTTTTTTTTAAAAAAAAAGTTACTATAGTAAATTAGGAGGATTAACTATAAACACTAAGACTGGGTCCCTTCATATAAATATTAGTCCATTGACACAAAGAATATGTAATCAGACTTTTCAGATTAAAACACATTTAAAATATGTTAAGTACTTGGGAGTTAAAATTTATAAGAATTAGAATAATATTTTACTTTGTAACTATAATTTGATAATTATGAAGATTAAATATGATATAATTAAGTGGAATAAGTGAAACCTGTCACCCTTAGTCCAAATACAAGCAGTTACAATGATTGCATTTTCAAAACTACAGTATGTTTTCCAGTAAATATCCCTATCCTGTCATGATAGTCATTAAAAATTGGCAAAATAATGTTAAATAAATTTATATTAAATAAACAAAAATGATCAAGGTTACAAATGAAATATATACTAAAGTGCAACATGGAGGTTGGGGTGTCCCTAATCTGTGGGTTTATTTTAATGCCTTTCAGTTAAAAGATTTTTTGGTAATTATATTGAAAGATGACAGAAGTCCATGGGTCTAAGTAGAATTTCTTTAAACCAAAAGCTGAATTTGATGCATATGGTTTTTACAAGAATGTAAAAAAATAATAATGGTAAAGATTGGAAGTAAAGAAGAATCAAAAACAGTAGGAAAATTTGGACTAGGCAAAAGGAATGAAGCAGGTGAGTGTTTGATACATTTTTGTGAAGCCAACAACCTATTCATTGCAAACACATTTTTCATACAACCAGAGAAAAGGTTATACACATGGACATCACCAGATGGCCAATACAAAAACCAAATAGAAGTTGGAAGTAAAAGATGGTGAAGCTCCATACTGGTGGCCAAGACTAAACCAGGTGCTGATTGTGGCACAGATCACAAACTACTCATTTCAAAAATAAAAGTAAAACCCAAGAAAAGAACAAAACCAGTCATCATACCGAAATATGATTTAAACAGCATTTCCACAGAATTCATTGACAATATAAGGAACAGATTTGCAGTACTAAGAATAATAGATCATGAACGGGAAGAACTTTGGTCTGAAGTTAGGGGCATAATAAAAGAATGCATAAAGACACTTCCAACAGACAAAAAGAAAGTGAAGAAACCATGGATGACAGATAGAATGCTACAAGCAATAAAGTAAAGAAGAATAACAAAACAAAAAGGAGATAGGAATAAACTAAGAACCATGAATGCAACAGTACAACAACAGCTAGTGCACAAAGATAAGGAAAATTACTATGACAAATGTAGAGAAATAGAAGACAACAACAAAAAGGGAAGAACGAGAGACCTATCCCACAAGATCCGAGAAATCAAGGGAAAGTTTAACCCAAGGACCGGGATGCTCTACAACAATAAAAATAACACAATTCAAGACCAGGAAGGAATGAAAAAAGATGGATGCAATACACAGAAGAGTTATTTAAAAGAGATGGCAACATGAAGGACACATGGAATGAAGAGCCATATGAAGATGAACCCCAAATTCTAAAAACTGAGATGGATGCTGCAATAAAAGAAATGGCCAAAACCAAGTCTCCAGGAATAGATGATATTCCAATAGAACTGCTACAATCCACATTGACACAGTCAATGCTAATGCTAACCAACATATGTCAACAGATATGGAAAACAAAATGATGGCCAACAGATTGGAAGCAATCAATATATACCCCCATCCACAAAAAAGGAGACACAAGAGACTGCAGCAACTATGGAACCAAAGCACTAATCTCCCATGCAAGCAAAATCATGCTCAAACTTCTGCAACATAGGCTCCAACCATACATGGAGAGAGAAATCCCAGAGGTCCAAGCAGGCTTCAGGAAAGGAAGAGGCACTAGGGATCACATTACAAATATACGATGGCTAATGGAGCATAGCAGGGAGTTCCAAAAGAAAATCAGCATGTGCTTTATAGGCAATAGCAAAGCCTTTGACTGCATAGATCATGAAAGGCGATGGAATACCCTTAAAGACATGGGAGTGCCGACACATCTGGTAGTCCTAATGAGGAATCTGTACTCTGGACAAGAGACTACTGTCAGGACAGAACATGGAGAAACAGAATGGTTCCCAACTGACAAGGGAGTCAGACAAGGCTGCATCCTATCACCCTACCTATTCAACTTATATGCAGAACTTATTGTAAGAAAAGCAGGCTTGGACATGGAAGAGGAAGGAGTGAAAATAGGAGGAAGAAATATAAACAATTTGTTGAACACACTGTTGAATACTGTTGAACATAAAGAAAACAAAAATAATGACCACAGAGAACTTACACACATTCAAACTAGACAATGAGGAAATAGAAATAGTAAATGTCTTCTCATATCTGGAATCAAACATTGATCAGAATGGGAACTGCAGCCAGGAAATCAGAAGAAGATTAAGAATGGGGAAGGTGGCTATGAAAGAACTAGAAAAATTCCAAAAATGAAAAAAAAATACAACTTAGCACAAAAGTTAGAATCATACAAGCCATCGTGTTCCCTATTACCATGTATGGATGTGAGAGCTGGAGAGTCAAGAAAGAAGATAGGAAGAAATGCAACTCATTTGAAATGTGGTGCTGGAGAAGAGTGCTGAGGATTCCATGGACAGACAAAAGGACAAACAAATGGGTCCTAGAGCAGATCAAGCCAGAAATATCCCTAGAAGCCAAGACGACAAGACTTAGGGGCTTTGCAGACAGGGGCCATGGGCCGCCCTGAGAAGCAGAGGATTGGGGCTGAGCCAGAAGCCTCCCTAGAAGCCAAGATGCCCAAACTGAGGCTGTCATACTTTGGACACATCATGAGAAGAGAGGACTTCTTGGAAAAGACAATTATGCTGGGGAAGGTGGAGGGAGGAAGGAAGAGAGGAAGGCCACATGCTACATGGATGGAGTCTATTAAGGAGGTCATGGGATTAAGGGGTTGCAGGAATTAAGCAGAGCAGTGGAGGACAGAGGGTCTTGGAGATGTCTCATCCATAGGTTGCCATGAATCGAAATCAACTCAGGGGCAGTTAAGAACAAAAACAAAAAAGGGGAAAGTGAGAGGAGGAAAGAAACACAGAAGCATTTTAAAGAGAACTGGAAAAGATTAATTGAGACTGTCCCTACCAGGCTGGGACAGTTGGAGCATATGGCATTTATGCAGTATGCATTTTGCCACACTTCTTGTCAAAATGCGTTTATTATTTGTCTCTTCCTTTTATTCCTATGACCTTGTTCTACTTTTAACTCATTCAATTTTGTTTTTGTTTATGGTACCTTTAAAAAACCCACACCACCCCTTTTTCAGCTTAACAGGAAACTGATTCATATCTTCCTTGGCTTCCTTTTATATTAAATCTGCTTTGCAGCATCCGTTTCTGAGCCCTTTATGCAAATTCCTTTACAACAAACTACCTAAAGCAAATAACTCAAAGAACAGAGTTTTTTTTTTAAGAGCAAGAGAGAATGCATAATAAATGCTACAGAAGTGGAGGCTGACTTTAGAGAAAAGCAGAACTTGCTGAAACTTCCATTTTGGTGCTAATGCGGTTATAACACCCATTAATAAAGCTCAAAACAACAGCCACAAACCTCTGTTTGGGATTTGGACAAGATTTGCTTTTGCACCCCTACACTCTATAGATTGTTTAAACCGTAGCAAGTCATGTAATTTCTTACTCCACTTCATAATAATAATAATAATAATAATAATAATAAATTTTTATTTATATCCCGCCCCTCTGCTCAGCAATCGGGGCAGCGTACAACAATTTAAAAAGGCAACAGTTAAAACATTCCTTTATCCCGCACCCCAACCCTCCCACCCCTTAAAACTGAATTAAAATACAATAGAATTAAAAACAGGAGGAAACTTAGAACATCCAGCTTTTCCCTATTGGTCAGGATGCTTTGCACTATTGCTCAGGATGCTCCATTCCCCATTTACTGTACTCTTTGTTATTTGTATAGCAACACCTGGATACATGATGTTCTATAATGAAATGTTTTAAAAAATGACATCCTCTACACCAGGGACTGGCAACCTACAGCCCAGGGGCCGGTTAAGGCCCAGGTTCCTGGACTTACCGGCCCAGGCGGAAGGTTGCGCCGCCGCCGCTGCCAACGCTGTGCATTTTTGCCGCCGTGTGACTGTGCGCACCACGACCGCCATTTTGGAAATCGAAATGGCGGTCGCGACACGTTTGTGCATGCACAGTACTCCTGTGCATGCACAAACGAGTCGCACCTGCCATTTTGAAAATTAAAATGGCGGCCGCGAGTGGGCCCCGCGATTTTGGAAATCAAAATGGCAGCCATGACTCGTTTGCGCATGCGCAGGAGTACTGCACATGCACAAACACACTGCAACCGCCATCTTGATTTCCAAAATGGCGGCGGTGGTGCACGTGGAGGCAGCTGTGCGGTGGCAGCGGTGGCGGCAGCGCGTGCGTGTGCACATGCGCGTGCCACCATTCCCCCCTCCTCAGCCCAGCGGTGGGAGGGACTTCGCGGGACCGGCCCCAAGGTAAAAAAAGGTTGCCTACCCCTGCTCTACACCAAGAGATTGCATGTGAAGGGAGACAATCAAATGGAAAAAGCTGAGTCAGGTGACACAGAGAAGGATGTATGTGCAAGTCAAAGCTAAACAAACTATAAAGGTGAGCAAATATACTTAAAGATGTGAGAAAACAAAGTTACTTAGAATTCTTGTGGAGCAAAGAAGAGGGACCATGCAGAAAAGTGGTGTTTGAAAGAAGAGAGCTGACACCATATGTTCCTGATAAGCAAGTGGCCAGGAAGCATTTCAAAAAGGGACCAGGAATAGGGTTTACATGATCATGGAGCATCATTTCCAGAATCAATACACAGTGATCCTGGAGACTGCAAAGTCCCTCTTGCATCCAATGCTCTTGGAAATCATGAAGTGACATTCGCAGGAGCATTCCTAGGCCCATATCAAAAGGGCCCAGAAAGGAGCACACTTCCCAGCTGGTGAGAGTGTTTCTTACTTCTGAAGCAACAGGGAGAGAGGAAGAGACTTCACACTGCCTCTGAACTCTTTAATAATTCCTCATCTTCAACCACCTCCTAACATTTGGGGGGACTTCTGAGTTCACTAAACATCTGGCTCAATCAAGATATTCTGTCAAGACCTAATTCCTGAAACAAGTAGGATCCTGGTGGTGACTCTTATCATTTTTTCCCCTTTATTTAGAGTATTTATACCCCACCCTTCAACCACTAAGATTCATAGAGCAGCTTGCAATTACTCAGTTTGACAGTTCCTTAACCTCAGGTTTCCAATATAAGTAAGACATGATGGTATTGTATGAATCAAGTTCAGTATGTTTAAGCTCCTTCCCCTTCTATGGTGTCAACAACGGTGGTTGGACCATGGAGGAAGAGGCTCTCACTAGCCACTAGGAACTAGACACCATGAAATGTGCCTTGTTGCTCTTCTCTCCTTCAAAGGTCATAGCAATGTTAGTTGTTAGTAGATGTTAGTAGATACACTAGGCCTAAAGTGGGCAACTTGTGGTGCTGAAATGCAACTTGCATCAGCAGTCCATCAATATTTGTGAGCCACAAGTTGTCCATCATTAGTCCCAAGAGTCCTGGTAAAAATGTAGACGGTAGTTCTGTGTCCTATTTATGGTCATGAAAATGGGCCATGCAATAGCTCAGAAAGAAGGGAAAGGGAGGGGGGAGAGAGAAAAATGAACCATGACAGTTGTAGTTTTGCAGTTCTGCTAGGATCCTTCTTTCAAAGCACTTTAAGCAGCATACACTGGTTTGTAGTGGTGCCTAATGGTTCCTGTCTTAGTGGGGAGATGAATCAGCTACGGGTTTTATTCTGAATTTGAAAGGAGTTATGCAAGGTGCTGAATCCATTTTTGGGACTAGAGTTCAGCACTTTGGCTAGTATCTTTAAAATCCAGATTAAAACAGACAGCATATTCACCACCCTTTGACATGGAAACCACCAGCTGCTATGGCTGGTTTTTGTTATTTATTAGAGAATGAGTTTATAAGAACCTGCCTTCTCTATATCCAGACAGGTTCACAGCATTCCAGAATATTGGAATATAATATAAATTATAAAATTTATATGCATGTGTCTGTACAATCACAGTGTTTCTTTGAAAATAGGCAAAGATTGTCACTGGATAGGCATGAGACCCTCATGTACCAGGTTTGATTCTGCAATTTACCCTCTCAGCAACCCTTGCCTTGAGATCTGAGTATTGGCCCCATCCAGGATATTTACTCTCTACGTATTCATGTATTTCTGCATATTTAGTAACAAATAACAGAGAAATGGGGCAGGAGTGGTCACATCTGCAGACAGGATTGATCAGTTCCAGATATATATATAATATATATATATATATATATATATATATATATATATATAAAGAAAACAGCAAGTATGTGTGAAGATTAACCTCGGTGCTTACCCTTCATTAAAATGAAGGATATATGTGCAAGTCAAAGCTAAACAAACTATAAAGGTGAGCAAATGTTATTGATTTTTTAATTGATTTTCCTTTCTTGTTATTCAAATTCCCTCATTTCCTTCCCATGTTTCCCTGCTTTCCTTCCTATTGCTCACTTTTAGGACCAGGAGTCTTATAATAAAAGTAATAATAATAATTAATAGCAATATTTATTAACAGATATACTTGTTATCATTACATATATGTGGGTGTTCCCCCAATACTAGTGGTATTTGGCCCCTGGAAATAGCTTATGCTCCAAAATATATGCTTCTGCAGAGGTACCACACATGAATTTAAAGGATTTTAAGAAACTTTATTTTACATGTAGAAAGATTCTTGATTTACCATATCATTTCTGTCCAAAATGTAAAAAAGAAGCCCTGAAACCAGAAAGACAAAAGGCACAAACATTTAGTGGGAATTTCCACAATGGCCATTCCAATTAAAATTTTGATTGTCCGGAGAGTATAGTAAAATCTCAGAATTGTCATACATTTACATTTATTGATGATAGAAAAGGTTCACAACTTCATCAGTTCAACCAGTTTAGAAATAATTATCTTCTGTCTGCATGAGCTAAAATATTCCCCTGAAATTAACACATGCAGTTTTTTATTGGATTTTTTCCCCTCCCCATAGACATGAAACCTGTCTGGTGCTTTGGTTCTATTTTAACTCCTTGTAGTTTAGGGTGTGTTTTAATCTAGAAAGCATTAATTAAGTATTGGAAACCATGCCACAGCCCTACAGGCAGAGAGTTTCCCATCACAACCAAAGCTTAGCTCCCGGGAACATAGCATTATCACTTGTCTGGCCTCTTTCCCCAGCATCTGAAGTAATCATCATATTAAATACTAACATATCGAGTAAAAATAATGTAGAAATTCATTTAATCCTTCCTGTGCACATTTCCCCCCATATTCACCACTGGGCTCTCACCAGCTTACTTGTTCTTGCTGTAGGCAGGGAAGGGATAGAATATTGGGTTTGACAATTGGGATCCAAAAAGCCCACACACTTCAATATACAAAAGGATCTTGTAGCACCTTTGAGACTAACTGAAAGAAAGAAGCTGGTAGCATGAGCTTTTGTAGAGCTGAGCCAGTTCCTCAGATGCATGTGGTGCATCTGAGGAAGTAGGCTCAAGTCTTTGAAAAAAGCTCATGCTACCAGCTTCTTTCTTAAAGGACCTCTACAGACTGCGCTTTGCACTGTCTTGGAAGCAGGGAAGGGGAGGGGCAGCCACGCGCCAGGCATCCCAACCCCACACCGAAGACGTCATCACGGCGTGTGCTGTTATGCATGGCATGCGCCATCAGAACATCATCACAGTGCAGCATCTTAACACGCTGTGCTGGAAGAGGCACAGAAGAGCTGCGCAGCGGCTCTCAGGGTGGCCTATTTGCTGCCTCTGAAAGGAGCGTCATTTTGGTGCTCCTTTCCAAGGCGGCAAAAGGGAGGATTGGGGCTTACGTGTCTGGCAGCCTTGGCCTTGATCCTCCGTTTCCCGGGGCGACCCAGGGCCGGCCATCTGCATCCCCCCTTAATTAGTCTCAAAGGTGCTACAAAATTCCTTGTATACTGATTTTTCCAGACTAACATGGCTATGTTTCTGAATTCTACCATACAATTCAAGTTCCCTATTGCATCTTCTATCTTGTGTCTCTTGAATAACTGGCCACACACCCCTGCCACATAGTAGCCATTTAAAAATCATAAATTGAGATTTGCAGAAACAGCTTGTAAAGTAACATAGAGACTTGCTGTTCCAAGAACATAAAGTACTTGGGATCCTGGCCACAGAGAGAAGTGGTAACCCATGAGTGGCATGCAGTAGGTTTCAGGTGATGCAGCTCCTTCAGGAAAGCTCATTGACTCCCTGTCCTCTCTTAAGTGTGACCTTCCTCAATCCCAGAGAAGCAGTAGGCATTAAATCCTGGATTAATTTGACCCAGTATGTGCAAGAATGTGAGATGGTTTCAGAAAAGCTAATAATCTTCTGCTTTTACAAACCACATGTCCTCTTGTTTGTTTTTTAATCCACATTTTCTTTTAATTTTGTTTTAACAAAATGCATGTGTTGTACCTTGTAACAGCTCTGGACATTTGTCCATGGTACATGGATAATGCTTCTCAAAAGACAAGTTAATTTTTCTGAACGAGAATCTCAATTTAGAGCCCAATTGGCACATATATTTGTTTTACATTCAATGTTTATTTAGCACCATTGCCAGTCCTTGGCAGCTGCCACTATGCCTCCCTTTGTCTCCCGCCACTGTGTGTTCCAGCACTGAAGCCAACACCTGTGGCTGCATAAAAGGCTAAGTACAGCAGCTGCCGGACTCAGATGTCCACAGTGAAATAAAATTCTAAAGCATACGAGTTTGGATGTGTGGCTGGCTTCCTCCTTTAACGCTTTTCAAGGCTTCGTTGGATGCTCGCTATGCAGGATCCTTCATTTATCAACTGTCTGTCTGCCAGTGTTACTGACCTTAGGTTTTCTAGTGGCCTTGAATACCCTTATTTTACTAATGATGTCCCAAGTCAAGTCAATGAAGTGACTCTGAAGTAGCTTCCTGGAAATCATTGCCATCTTTTAAGACATACCCTGGTAAAGACAATGAAGTGGAGTCCAGCTGTGCTTCACCATCAGTGACGAGGGTATCTGGCACAACAGAGACTGCTTAAACAGGCTGTGTTTGCTATCCTGTTGAGTATATCACAGCACCTGTTTTGTTTGTGACAAATGTGGCGCCTATTCTGCAAACAAAATATTTTTGTCACGTCCATCTAGAAAATAGTCCCGACTTTCTATTCATAGTGAAAACTAAAACAAACCACAAGATATATCTTGGGATACGTGAACCCTGTTTCTTTCCTATTAAGAAAATTTCTAGCTATCCATGTGTTGGCATGAATGGTTTTAGATAAACAGTTGTTGCAAAGCAGATCTGAACCATTGTTATATGCTGCATGGATAGTACTATTGTGCTTGCAATTCAAACAGCACAGGTCTGAATCACTGTTTGTGCCTTCAAGTCATTTCTGACATATAGAAACCCTAATAAGAACCTATTACAGGATTCTCTTAGCAATATTTGTTCAGAGGAGGTTTGCTGCTGCCTTCCTCCAAGGCTGAGAGGGTGTGGCTTGCCTAAGATCACCCAGCAGTTTCCATGGTTGAGGGTCTCCCAAAATCCTAGTCCAACACTCAGACCATTGCATTATGCTGATTCTTGTTGCCCACCACATGCATAATTGTTCTATAAATCTTCAGCTCTCCACCTGCACATTTCTCCCCCAGATTCAGTCATATCAGCTGCAAATCTGCTGTCTAGCCAGGACACTAACCCACAGTGGCAAAATTCCCATTTTACCTTGAAGAGTTTTTAAGTCTCAGATTTTCACAGCCTCTTTAAATGCTTCCAGTATAGAAACAGAGTAGAATCATAGAGTGGGAAGAGACCACAAGGATCATCCAGTCCAATCCCCTGCCAAGCTGGAAGACCCCTGACAGATGGCCATCCAGCCTCTGTTTAAAGACCTCCAAAGAAGGAGACTCCACCACTCTCCGAGGGAGAATGTTCAACTGTTGAACAGTTCTCACTGTCAGGAAGTGCCTCCTAATGTTGAGGTGGAATCTCTTTTCCTGTAGTTTGCATCCATTGTTCCAGGTCCTATTCTCTGGAAACAAGCTAGCGCCCTCCTTAATATAATAATAATAATAATAATAATAATAATAATAATAATAATAAATTTTTATTTATAGCCCGCCCCTCTGCGTGGCAATCGGGGTGGGTTACAGCATTTAAAAAAAAGTTAAAACATTCCCTCATTCCGCAATCCAACCCTTCCATCCCCTTAAAACAGAATTAAACTTTAAAAAGATTAAAATACGACAATGCAATGAAAGCAATAAAACAATAAAAAGAGAATGAGCAGCAATAGGGACATCCCTTCAAATATTTAAAAAGATATACCCTCTTAACCATCTCTTCTCCAGGCGAAACATACCCAGTTCCCTAAGTCGTTCTTCATAGGGCATGGTTTCCAGACCTTTCACCATTTTAGTCACCCTCCTTTTGACATCCTCCAGTTTCTCAACATCCTTGGTGCCCAGAACTGGATACAGTATTCTAGGTGGGGCCTGACCAAAGCAGAATATGGTGGCACTATTACTTCTCTTGATCTAGACACTAAACCTCTATTGATGCAGCCTGAAATTGCATTGGCCTTTTTAGCTGCTGCATCACACTGTTGACCCATGTTCAACTTGTGGTCTACAAGGACTCCTAGGTCCCTTTCACACATAGTCACATTAAGCCAGGTGTCCTCCATCCTATATCTATGCATTTCATTTTTCCACCCTAAGTGCAGTACCTTACATTTCTCTAGTTGAAATTCATTTTGTAAGGTTTGGCTCAGCTTTTGAATCTATTAAGGTCATTTTGAATTTTCATCCTGTCCTCTGGGGTATTCGCTATTCCTCCTAATTTGGTGTTATCTGCAAATTTGATAACTATGCCCCCTATTCTTTCATCCAAGTCATTGATAAAGATGTTGAATAGCACTGGGCCCAGGACAGAATCCTGTGGCAACCCATTGGTCACTTCTCTCCAGGATGAAAATGATGTACGTACGTGCAGAACTAACATCACTGTTGACATTTTTAAACAGAGACATCCAAAATAAATTGGTTTCTCATTAGTTCAATGGATAATTCACATAAACTCTTTAAAACAACTATTATGAATGAATAAATTCCAAAATCTATTTCTAATAATATGCAATGAATCTAATTTTCTGAGTGTGGTAATGGACTGGATGACATCCAATAAATAAGAACTCAATCCAATCAAGACAAAAGTATTGATGTCTGGTAGTTCATCTGTCTGATCAGTGATATTCGACTTATTTTGGAAGCGGTACACTCCCCCTAACAGGCCTAAAGGATTGAATTGGTAACTTGGGAATTCTGTCATTACTGGCACTAGTACCTACTAATGGAGTGTCTTACCAACATACTGAAAACCCTCCTGCATGATGATAGCCTGGATTTAGTAAACCATTCTCTGATTACCTGATTACCTGCTTTAGAGAGAGAGAAGATCTGCTGGACTTATTCCCCTTCCCCTCAACCATTCCCTTCTCCTTTTGTGTCTTTTCTTTTTAGATTGTAAGCCTGAGGGCAGGGAAATGTCTAATTAACCATTTGTAAGCCGCTCTGATAGCCTTTTGGCTGAAGACATAATAATAATAATAATAATAATAATAATAATAATAATAATAATACCTGTCACCACATTACATAAAGCAATCTGGAAACTCAGATTGGTGTAAACTATATGCCAAGAGTACTATCTGGAATTGGATGTTAATATTATGTTATGCAAGTACTGTGTTCTCTTCATGTGGTCCTAATTATTTCTGGGATCAATTCAAAATGTGTTCCTGGTTAGTTTCTAAGCATAATTCAAAGTTTTGGTCATAACCTCTGAAGCCCTTCATTTTTCTCACAGCCATCTAGACAACATTCCCATCTTCTCAATCATAATGTTAAAACAGCAACTTACTTCCTGGAATGTGTAAAATTATTCCCAGCATGAGATCATAGAGCCCAAACAGATGGGCAAGAAACCATTGGCCAAACCCAGCATTTTCCATTCAAATACTGAACTTTCCAGTGCCCACAGACCCCAACAAAACTATTTTAACTTTCTTCTTCTTGGAAGAGAGTGCTAAAGAAAAGTGCTGAGTATGGCACTTAAAGGGCACAGTCCACACCGACTGTGATTAGAGGCTATAGTAGCTAGTCATGAAACTATACCCCTGATTCCATGCTCCCTCCTTTTTCTATCCTGAAGTTTTTCTTAAATGAAGCTTTTACAGGGTGAAGTCTCAGGGCCTCTACAGACACCGCTTTGTGCTGTCTTGGAGGCAGGGAAGGGGAGGGGCAGCCACACGGTGGGCGCCCCAATCCCTTCCCAAAGACGTCATCATGGTGTGTGCCATTATGCACGGCGCGCACCATCAAGATGTCCTCCCGGCACGGCGTCTTAACGCACTGCGCCAGAAGGGACGCAGAAGAGCCGCATGGCGGCTCTTCAGGCACCCAATTTGCCAGCTCTGGAAGGACTGGCATTTTAGCACTCCTTTCAGGGCCGGCAAAAGGGTGGATTAGGGCCAAGGCATGGGGCAGCCTCGGCCCAATCCTCCGCTTCCCAGGGCGGCCCAGGGCTGCCCGTCTGCATCCCCCCTCAGTCTTTGTGTTTCTGTATTCATTTGAACACGATTTCCTTAAAAACTTGGTAGCACTTCAGAGCAGCTCTCCAAACCAGCCCAATTTTGTTTGGGATAGGCCAAATTCCTAATATAAGCCAATCTGAGTCAAAATCAGCTTTTAAAAAAATGTGGCCCAAATTGGAAAGGACAGGAAGACAGAAAACAAAAGGGAGGGCAATATACTGGGGTCAATGTTATCTCTAAACCCTCTGGCTGGTTACCTAAATTAACATGTGTGCCTTTAGCTCCAAAGCAGAGGGTTGGTTACATAAATTAACATTAATGCCTTGAAGATGGTTACAGAGAACAAGCTATAGCTACAGGGTGGTGAAACATTATGGCTTGGAGGTGTGTTTTTTTTCTACAGCTGACATTTTTAACTATTAAGTTCAGTTATAAATACTAACCATGTATTACTGACCAGCCCTAAATTGTGGAAATGTTTGCCTTAAGACAAAAAAAAAGATGAAAACAGCAGCAATAATAAACAAAAGGTTTGAGCCAAAGGAAAACCATTAGATGTCTTTGGGAACCAGTACAGGGAGTAACATTATATTGCCTATTACCTGTTCAGAGGACTTTGTCACATTAGGCTTGTAACGTGCCACAATCCCGTTAGTCTAGCAAATGGAAATATACCAGGCTGCGGACAATCATTACCACACAGTTCTTCAACAGTGTGATGGTGCTGCTTCTATCTCAGCCTCTATCTCCCATATCTCCATGGCCCTGCATCCCTCCCCTATCCCCTTCCAGCATGCTTTTTGGTCTGTATTTATTTTATTTTATTTTTTTAGCACAATTGCATGATCATAGCAATCCATTAAATAAAAAGTAAAGAAAACAAAAGAAAAACAAAAGAAAAACAACCTGCCTGGAATGGTGAGGGGGAGAGGAGCAGAATCACAACTATTTTTACCACATGATTGTCTGCATTTTGGAACAGCTTCAGGAGGAACTTACCACAGTCTCTCAATAGTGGAAAAGCAGCACTATTTGGGGGGGGGGGGGGCATTGATGAGTTTTGCCTGTCAATGAAAAGGAGCATTCTAGCATGGAAGGAAAACAAGATATCTGCTACAAGACAGATAACAGCATCATGTGGTAAGGTATGACTACAGATGCTGCTATCCGCTCTAAATCCACTTTTTGAGCCTTATGTAAAAAAGTCCAGAGCAAAAGTAATGCATATAGACAAAATTGGTACTATTGCAATGCTATCCAGATTCCCAAGTAGCTGCTGAGTGGTTTTCACTTTTTGTTTTGATCAAGTGGATTTCTCCTCCCACTATTTAGTGATGGGATAAAAAAGAATAGACAACTTTTTTGAAATTTATCCCCTCCCACCACCACCCTCCAGCAACAAGCTAATTTCAATGGAGAAAAAAATACATCTGCTTGTCTACATTTCTAAAATATTTTCACCACACGGTCTTTCCACAACTTAAGAGACTGTGGGTTGTATCTAATAGTGCCCTTTGCCAGTGGAAGAGTGCATGCCAGCTAGAGCAGTGAGTGCCCAGATGACGTTGAATTTCACCTAGACAGTCCCACCAACATGTCCAGTGGTCAACTGGGAACCACTGTACTAGTGGAACAGACTACACCTTTCATATGCATGCTCTCAAAAGCTATTCTATAGTCTTAGAGATCTTACCATTTGTGGAACATAACATAGGTGGAGGAGCGGAGGAAAGGAAGGGAATATCCTTTTGTATAAGTGGAAATTTTATTTGACAATATTAAAAGTAGTCCTACAAACAATTCTGACATACATTGACATGCATTAGATATCACTTCATGAGATTCATCTGACACATTGGGCTCTTGGCTCACAAAAGATTTTGAAATTAAAATTTAGCAGCCTTAACAGTAGAAAAACTCTTTTTCTGTTATAAACTAATATGATAATCACTCTAGAAGTCTGCAAATTTAGAAGCCCTGGTGGCACAGTGGTTAAATGCCTGTACTGCATCCACTCACTCACAATCCACAAGGTTGTGAATTCAATACCAGCCAGGGGCTCAGAGTCAACTCAGCTTGCATCCTTCTCACTAAAATTAGTACCCTGCTTGTTGGGAGCAATTGGCTTACACACTGTAAATTGCTTAGGGAGTGCTTAAGTGCACTGAAAAGAGGTATAGAAATATACTTGCTACTTGCTACAAATGCAAATACAAATGAGGGGGAAAAACCTCACTAGTTCCCATTTCTGCTTCAAAAACACATTGATGATTTCGAAGTTGCTGGTATAAATGACTAAAGAATGATTTACAGAGCATATTGTCAGAAATGAACATCTGAAGTTGTCCTTGGTATGTCATTGCAGGCTGCAAAATTCTTTTGGAATTAAGATGAGAAAAGGCAACATCAGGCTGGGGATTTAAAAAAAGAATTTTTTTCAAAGCACCTGAGATTGTTTTTGGACTTGGATGAAGGGTAAAAACAATTGTTTGTTTATTTTCCCATTTGATTCCTCATTACTTCAGTTTGATTACTGAACAGATTGCAAGTCAGAAACATCTGAAAATGTCAGCAGCTCTATACTGACTACAGTCATATTTCAAAGTTTTTCTTATCGAAGCATTTTTAGAAACAAAGATCAAAATTGGCTCGGCATATACAAAATGTTAAATCATAAGAAATTCTTTCAAACAGAGGGGCACAAAATCTTCAGCACAAATGAATCAGGCAAAGGAAAGACTGCATGCTAACTGGCATTGTTTAAAAATATGTGTATCATCTGCAGAAATACAGATACTGTAATATCATCCTACAGCAAAAAAACAAACCAAAAAAACCCTTTCTGCATTCGTTTTGTGATATGTAATCCAATGAAAGATTGTCCCTCTTGTGTCCTTCAGCATTTGGTATCTCCTCCATTGAAAGCAATCAGTCTCACAAATGGTTAATTATGGCTGGATTATGTTTCCTCTTACTTACTTCAGGAGCATTAACATTAATTTTTATCAAACTGCTGCACACAGCCTATCAACAAGAGAGTTTAAGCCTTTATTTCTTAAATTGCCTTTTAAAAAATTGTGTCTTTTTTTCTTTTTGAGCTCTTCATATGTACTACCATTATTTTGGATCTATTTTGTCACATCCATGAAGGCTAAACGTACTGTAGATGCAAGCACACATAAGTCTCAGATTTCTAAGAAAAGTTCTCTGGCTACATAAACATACCTCAGGACTCTAATGCACTCCCAGTAGGCTTATACATGATCCCCTACAGCTTTAGTGATTGAATTACGAAAGTAAGGCTTTGCTCTGAATCTTTTTCTTCCTAAGGTACAGAAATGCATCTCACAGTAGTTGAGCAGTGCAAGAGAATGTTATATTACTTACCCCTATCTGTGTCATAAAGGAAGACGAAGCGGTTCCATTTATAATGGCCCAGCAAACTTAGCAACGCACCCTGTAAGGAAGGCCTCAGTTGCAACACAAACTGGCTCTCACCCTCAGTGGGGAAACTCGGTGTGATGAGGGAGATGTGCAAGGCGCTGCAGAATGAGGTCAAGGTATGTACTGATCTTTTGTCATACAGTCCAAAAATGGCAAAAACTCCTCTTGAGTACTGGGAGCAGACTGAAAGAAAGCAGGAGAAAAGAGATGTTTACAACCATATGGCAATGAAGATTTCCTACAATGGTGATATTAAGATCAACATCAACCATGAATTAGAAGGGTCAGGGCAAACTAATTTCTGGGTCCAGCAGATACGAAAAAATAGCCCCTAATGGTGTCACAAAATACATGATATCTAATACATAAATATCATTTGCTGATAAGAACCACAGCTCATTAATAGAGCACATCCTTTGCACTCAAATGACCCCAAATACAATCCCTGCAAGGCCTTTCCAGGGCTTGGAGAGACTCCTGTCTGAAACCTCGGAGAGCTGCTGCCATTTAGGGGCTGTACAGATGGCCCCTAAGGGGCGCCTCTGTGCTGCCCCTGGGAGCTCCGGATTGGGGCCGCGGCAACTGCACACCACGGCCCTGATCCAGCATTTTGCTGCTCCAAAAAGAGTGGCAAAAAGCCACCCTTGCCACCACGGCAGTGGCTCTTCTGCGGTCCTTTGGTGCAGCATGTCTAAACGCTATGCCAAGGAAGCGCCCTAACACTGCCCGCCATCTGTTTGGGTGGGCAGCATGAGGACGATGTGAGGCAGAGTTGGGGTGGCTGGCATATGGTCACCACACCTCGACTCCACTCCCAGTCTGGCCCTTTTGGCCAGTCTGTACTGGCCTTTAGTATACAATTCAGTGAGCTAAAAATAGCAATAGCAATAGCAAGTACATTTCTATGCTGCTTATCAGTGATCTCAGCGGTTTATAATGTTTAAGCTAAGAGAAAGAGCAGTAGAAGGCAGGTTCCCAGAATCTTGTGGAAAGAATTAATAACTTCTGTCCCAATCAACAGAATTACAGTGGGCCCTCCACATTCACTATGCTGGGATTAGGAGTGTAGGACCCCCATGAAAGTGGGAAAAGGGCAACTAAAAAATCCACTTTTTTTTATACATGAGAGAGAACATTTCTAGAACTCTCTTAAGTCCTCCAGCACAACTCTGTGGTCAACATTTGCTAGACCTACAAATGCCTTATGAAATGTTCTCTCTAGGAACTTCTAGGTCCTCCAGTACAACATCTGGAGTACGCTGACCACTGAGTCACACTGGAGGACCAAGAGACTCATAGAGAGAACATATTAATCAAATTGGTGAGTGATCAAATCTGCAAAAATCAAGGCCACAAATGTGGAGGGATGACTGTACTAAGAATTTCTCAGTAGTTTTACACAGAATTAGGCCCTGTAGAGTTTAAAAACTCACACAATGAAGAATATGCACATATAATTGCAGACTCAGCAACCAGTGCTGGACTACTTATCTGTATCAAGCCAGAACTGTATACAGGCATATCTGTTTTAAGGCCCTTTGCTTTAGAGCGCTTCGCTAAAACCACACTTTTCAGTTATGTAGTACAGTGCTATTTTGTTACCTGTACTCAAGTCTGTTTACAGCATTTGTTGTTTTCTGGGGAAATTGTTTTTTATTGTTTATACTTTTGTATTATTTCTTAAGCCTAGTGCTATTGTATACTTCATAAATGATAGTGTAAATAGTTTTTTAGGCTTTTCTATGCACTGGCAAGGTGCGGGAGGGCTGTGAATTGCTTTAGGGCAATATTTGCTTTATAGCGGTAGTCTGAAATCTAACCTACAGCATTAGCAAGCTATGCCTAAATCAAATCTGCTTTTAGTTTATATAATGCACACTACTCTTCTGATTGTTACAAGTCTGTTTCATGTGTCTCATCTACTGGGAACATTTCATTACAAATAATTAGATAAGATCAAATAGCTGCCAATACCCCAGATGTGTCTGATCCTGGAAGCTAGGCAGGGGGAGGCCTAGTTAATACTTGGATGGCAGACTACAAATGAATACCAGGTGCTGATGGCTATATTTCAGGGGAAGGAACTGGCAAAACCACCTGTAAGGCTGCATCTATACTGTAGAAATAATCCAGGTTGACACTACTTCAACTGCCATGGCTCTACGGTATGGAATTCTGGGAATTGTAGTTTGTTGAGATATCAGAGAAGGCCAAATGTCTCACAAAATTACAATTCCCAGAATTCCATTGCATTGAGCCATGAAACCCACTCCTGCTCTTGATTCTCTAGAGTCATTTCTATAGACTATT
Organism: Phrynosoma blainvillii; assembly: GCA_026167975.1. Taxonomy (NCBI): domain Eukaryota; kingdom Metazoa; phylum Chordata; class Lepidosauria; order Squamata; family Phrynosomatidae; genus Phrynosoma; species Phrynosoma blainvillii. The sequence goes on from JANUYF010000003.1 coordinate 326,966,200, forward strand.
TCAAAGTCACCTGAAGAAAGCCTTATAATATATAATATGCTGAAACATGGTGTGTGTGTGTGTGTGTATACACATACTGTATATAGTTTTCACATTCTAGGGCCTTTCCTTTCATTGACTCCAAAACCTGATGAATTTCTCCTCAAGCTCCCCAAATAAGAAATGCATCATGGGCTGGTGGTTAAGAGGGGAGAGAGATGCTGAGCAGAGTGTGCATAAATGGCAGCTCTAGTTCTTAATCTCACTGAATAGAGACCCTTTAATACTACATGATTAAGGCATTATGATTCCATTTTTTCTGCCATGAATTAAACCACCTTGAGTTCTTGAAATAAATAAACAAACAAACAAATAACTGCATTTTATATAATCCTGGGATCTGTGAGTCTGGTACTAGAGCTCTCTGCCTGAGAATGATAAATGCCTCTCCCTAAATCCCAGGATTCCACAGGATGGTGCCATGACAATGTGGAATCACTGGTAAAACTGTGCAGTATGAAAGGGTACTAAGTTTACTAGGATTCTTCAATCCCAGTGAGGGAAGAGGGATGTTGGAGGCAATATATCACTGAACTGATTCTATATTCAGTGCTCTTTGCTACTTCTCTTTTGTAAGAGTAGAAATATTTATACTTGTTTGGAAATGGTGGATATTCTTCTGCCTCTGCCACTGTACACTCCACATCCATCTTCTGCTTCAGACAGTGTAGACCCAAGTTAAGTAGGACTTTAAAGGTCATAACCAACACTTTAAATTCTGCCTGGAAATAGATTACATTTTCTGTGACTTTAGTACCCACTGATCAAGAAAAAAAAAATCTTCATCTGGCTTAGACTCATGATCTACAATTGTCTAACATTTATCCCTATATCCACTTTAAATTTTGCAGGCATCTTGCTTGGGGACACCTCTATGATATTGTTCTTGCATGGCTTCAAGTCATGATGACCCTAAGGCAAACCTATTGCAGGGTTTTCTTTGTAAGATTTGTTCAGAGGCAGTTTGCTATTGCCTTCCTCTGAGGCAGAGAGAGTATGACCTGCTCAAGGTCACCCAGTGGGTTTCCAGGGTTGAGCAAGAATTTGAACCGTGCTCTTGGTGAGCTGTAGTCCAACACTCAAACAACTATGTCATACTAGTTCCCTCACAAAAACCTCTATACATCTTCTTTTTCACAACTGAACACATCTAGTTTGATCTAGCTAACTACTGATACATATTCCTTTTTAGTAAATCAGGTTATCTAGTGCCATGTATGTTTATCAAGTCAACAGCTGATTAGAATTAAACTGTTTTTTAATGCCAATCATAGCAGGAGGCAGTCACTTCCCTCTATACGTTTTCTCACAATTTTAATTGATTTAATTGACATACATAAATTAAATTGTTTAAAACAACAACAACCATACAGCATATGGGGAAGCAACCCCTTTCTCACCATGAATCTAGAGCTGTTTAACTCTAACCAACTGTTGACCTGATAAATATATACATGATGCTAGATAACTTCTATAGATTTGCCAGAAAGGATTATATATCAGTAGATAGGCAGCTAGATCAAAATAGATGTATCCAGATGTGAAAAGGAGATATGTCAGTTATTGTGAAAAATGACAATGATGTTAATATTGCTGATACTATTAACAACAACATTCACTATATTTATTTATTTTATATCCCGCCTTTCTTCCAGCACAGGACAGAAGGTGGCTTACAACCATTTAACAATGTAATACAATGAAAAGAAAACTATTAATACAAAAGTTAAAACATAATTACAGTTCTGTTTCAAAAACACAAATTACAAACAGCTTCCAACACAAATATATAACACAATAAAATAGGAACACAGCCCTCACCTTAAAAGCTCCATGTACCACTAGAAGTTAAAAACCAAATGTTTGCCTAACTAAAGGTCTTTGCTTGCAGAAATACATCCAAGTGTGGCCAGCTAGACCTCCTGGGGAAGAGTCTCATGTCCTCACCAAACGTGCCTATTCTGGTGGTGGGACCAAGAGAAAGCACTGGTTCACAGATCTTAAAGCTCAGGCAGGCTCATAGGAAGATATAGGGGGGAAGCAGACGAGAGGCTCTGGGACGCTGTGGGACGGTGCGCTGCGGGACCAAGGCATCCGCACCGCGGCACATCATTGGCGTCCCTGAAAGGAGCGCTAAAGCAGCGCTCCTTTTATACGTTGCTGAAAGTGCGCCCCAAAAGCGTGGGGCGCACTTTCGGCGACCCTTCTGCTGCAGCGTGTGCGGATGCTGCGGCGGGAGGTTGCCCTCGGAGCGCCGGCAGCTCCAAGGACGACCTCGGGAGGAGGAAGGGGCACCGAGCGTGAGGCTGCCCCTCCTCTTCCCTGCCTCGGAGATGGCGCAATTAGCCGTCTGCCGAGGCCCATGGTCTTTCAGATAGTCTGAACCCAAGCTGAGTAGGGCTTTAAAGGCCATAACAAAATGCTTTGAATTCTGCCTGGAAACAGATCAGCAGCCAGTGGAGCTGGCTTCACAATATTAACAATAATACTGTGGAATTTTATTTTCCTATGTACGTGTCAGACTTGAGCAAATTCAGGAACTCTGTGTATCAATAAGTCCAGTGAGTTGAACCAATGAGAAGTTTATTGAGAACACATAGTCAGAAATTCACCAGTCAGCGTTTAAGCCCTCCCTCCCTCCACCATCATCAGGAGGGAGAGAAGGCAGAATGCGTGTTGTTTTAATCTTATTATATTTATTTTAATATTGTATTTAGTCTTTCAAGGGGAGGTATTGTATTACTGTTATTGTTGTAATGTATGTTTTTAATCTGTATCTTATATTTGTAAGCCGCCTTGATTGCTTAGGCAAAAGGCAGGATATAAGAAATAAATTATTTATTATTATTATTATTATTATTATTATTAAGCCAGAACTGCCACCTCCAAGCCAAACGATATCTTAAAACCCCCAAACTAGTAAACTCCGCCCAACACACTTGGCACCAAAATCAGCACCCACCTTCAATTCCCACAACCGTTTTCCCCATCAAGCCAGCCCCCTTTTCCAAACCTTCTCACCAGTGCTATCTCTCTTCAGCACAAGCATTCCACCCAGCCAACCTCCTTCTAGTTACATCCAGATACCAACTCTCTGCATCCCACAGCTTACACATTCCAAAGGCCTAACTTTCTCAAAACTATCCTAGCCCATACCAGAAGTCCCAAACCCCCATACCAACTAACATATTTGCTATGACTACTAACATACCCACAATCGCCTATCAACTGCAACTATTGAAATACTAAAACATTTAACCCAACAACAATAAAAACCTGACAGAATCCATGCACACAGGCATGGTTCTGATAGTATGAATACCAGCATTCAAGTTCAGGCTCAATGGGGCACATATAATGTTTCAGCACAGGTGCAAAGTTAAGAACAATTAACTTTTACAAAATCTGACAGGACTTCATAAATTTTTATATATAGTTCCCTTGACTCTTTGCATCAAATCTGTTAAGCCTTAGTAATCCAAGACATACATAAACCATAGCAATATCTGTTAAGGAAAATGCAACATGGGACTTACAGTAATAGAAATAAAATGTGTATGTGAAAGTCACAGTGATTAAGCAGGAGCAATCATGAAGCTACACAGGTGAAAAGGATAATATAATTTGGAAGCCTTGAGAGCCAAGGACAAAGTTATAGAGTGTATATTGAAAGCACCTGTTGTAGATTGCAAACACCTGAGATTCATTAAGTAGTCAAGGTAAAATGATGAAATACTTGGGTTGGTCTTAAGTATGGGATGATCTATGTAAACCAATCAAAATGAATGTACACACCCACTGGGTGGGAACCGACTAGTGGGTGGTGACTAACAATGGCTATAAGTGCAATGTTTGCCAATGCATATTGTGGTGTAGTGTGGAGTAGAGATTGTGATTTGTAGGGCATATAGTATTTATATATAGTAGAATAAAGTAGATCTTTTATATAAGACTACTGAGTTGTCTGGTGTCTTGAGGGAAGATACAAGAACCAGAAGAATCCTGGAGAAGTTTGGAGACATCTCAGGAAGAAGAGTGAGAAGGCTTGGAGAGTTTGTCAGGGTCTTCAGCCTATTCTCTGAAACTCTGCTGCTTGAGAAAGAAGCATCAACCACTGATCAAAGCTGGTCAGCTCTGCTGCATAACAAGGTGGTGAGTTAGGGCCAGAGGTGAAGAGCTACATCTCCCATCATCCCTGACAATATCACTCACAGAGCTCTCTAATTTCCAGAACATTAAGACAATGGCTTACCAATTCACTTAAATATATTCTCTTAGGAATGACTAAATATGCTTGCTTAGTGTTACTAGAACAGTAGGTAATTTAGAAAGTTGCAACTTTATTTACAAAAGTGCTAGCAAAAGAACATGTTGAAAATCCAAAGGCATACACTTGTGATTTATTTTAATTATTAGTTTTCCTTCCATAGTTTTCAAGACTATTTCTTGAGAATTATCTCTAAAATACTGTTGCAACTCCAGATGATTTCTTGAAATAATAGCTGAAGCTTTCAATGTATTTTATGAACGCTGAATAGGAAATGAAAATTAAATTAGTTCTAAATTAACATTAATTGAGTATTTTTTCATCTGGTAAAATAAACTTAAAATGTCATCAAGGCATGATTTGGAAATCATCTTATCACAACTGATACTATACAATGTTTTTAAAACATCTTCTTTAGAAGTATAAAAGAAAAGGAAAAGTAGATTTCTGAAGAATCAGACTACTGGGTAACAGATAATCTCCATGATCTTCTACAAAGATGACTGCCTTAACCATAAGAAACAATACAATATTATCATTATATCCATAGCTGCTACGTTTCTCAACATTTTTCTGCACGCCTGATGAATTCAAACCATGCTGAATTTGATGGAGCTGCAAGAAAGCCAGAAAAGGCAGAAAGCTGAGAAGAGATGACAGCTAAAGAACTGCTACAGACCGACAGAAGAGGTTTATTCAGGGCGGTAGACGTTAGATGTTAGAAGAGGATGCAGGCTAAGTCTTCCTTATTTGAAATGCTTGGGACCAGAAATGTTTTGGATTATGGATATTGTTGGATTTTGGAATATTTGTACAGGCATGATTATGTATCTTGTAGATGGGACTTAAGTCTAAACACAAAATTCATTTATGTTTCATATGCACCTTATACACAGCCTGAAGGTAATTTTATGCAATATTTTTAATAATTTTGTGCATGAAACAAAGTTTGTATACAGTGAACCATAAGAAAGCAAAGGCATTACTATTTCAGCCACCAATGGAAAAAAGTCTTGATTTTTTGGAATAGTGAGAATAAGAAATGGAGGAAATGAGGAAAAGAAGAAACAACAAGGCTATGAAGTGGCCCAAATCTGTTGATGGAAGGATGCAGGTCACCCTAGGGGTGCACAGCTGCCATGGAAAATTATTCCAGTGGCATTCAGGTTTAGAATCTAAACAGTTCCACATAGGAATGGATGCTGCACAAGTGATGTCCTCATGATATAGCGCATTAAACCATATGACAATCTGAGCCAAAGGAATAACAAAAGGCAATCCTTAATCCAGCAACAGTGCTGTAAGGGTGTGCCATTATTACAAAATGTCATTTAACTGCATCTGTACATGAATCCCCTAGGGGCAGGTCTGGGAATCTTGCATTCATCCAGATGTTATTAAACCCCAGCTCCCAGCAGTCTCCATCACTGAGTATGTTGGCTAGGCCATTGAGAGTCACAGTTCAACAACATCTGGAGGGCTACACAACTCCATCCGCTCCTTAATAGGAGAGATGTGAATGAAGAGGCTTCACTCATCTGGAAATCTTTATTGCACACACGTCCCATGTTTGCACTTGCATGTGCCCATGTGTTAGAGACAAGGTCTACAAGAAGGGTTAAAGAGAGAGAGAGATGTCTGGAATGGTGTGATTTATGGGTGGCAAAACATCTGTTGTTCACATAATTGGCCATGATTTAGATCAATCCTCCTGGCCTACATTCAAACCCCTAATTTCAGATTTCTTGGAAATTCCAACTTTTTGTTGCAACATTTCAAATCCCAACACCTGTACTTTAAAATTACAGGAAGCATGGTGTGATCATGGTTCCCTTACTACAAATAAAGTCTCTCACTCTCCTCTCCTTTCCACTTCCTGAATATTACATGGAAGTTTATCACATTAATTTTAAAACTGGCATACCTGATCAGGATTAAATTTTAAATCAGGTGACATCCTGATATTATCAAAAGGATTTAGCTGCCAAAATCATTGCCCGGTTCCATCTTGGGTCCATCCCTGCTCCCAGGGGCGCTCAGCACACCTCTGTTCGAAGCCAGGAGTTTTCCAGCTTAAGAAAATGGCTGCCGGAGCAGCCCTGGGAGCAAGGATGGACCCAGGATGGACTCAGGCGGCGATTTTGGCAGCTAAATCCTTCTGATAATATTTATAAACTTTAAAATTTAATCTGGATCAGGTAAGCCGATTTTAAAATGAATGTGATATGCTCTTTAGTTTAAGTAGGTGATTTGATGGGGAGAGCAGGAAAAGATGCCACAAAATTCAAGGTCTTCTATGCCTCAAGCAGTAATACCTCCCTCCTCATAAAACTGGAATAAAGAACAGCATTTTCACCTGCCATTAATTTCCTACAAACACATATAATAAAACCTTATAAACTTTATTTCCATATATTGTGTTTAATGAAACAGGAGGGAGAGAAAGAAAGATAACCTTGTTTTTCCCTTTTAAGTAGTAAGGCTTTGATGGTCCAATTTTATCCCACCAGTCTTTCTGTTTCTTTTTATCTCAAGAGGGAAGAAAATGGGCTCATTTTTAAAACTAGTATTTCTTTCCTCTCAAGAACGCACTTCTAATTTAAAATGGGAGGGTGGCTATAAACTCAACAGCCTGTTCTGGTAAAAATATTGTTTTCAACATAGAACTACCAAAGACACTATTCATAAGAGCCCCCTCCTCTGTTAGCTACTTCAAACAAAAACACTATTAATTTTCAGGAAGGGAAGAAATAATAATCTCAGCAACTTTTCTATAAACTTATTAGTACTGTCAGCAAAGCTACTGCTAAATGGAATTCACTAAAGGCGTTTGCAAAATAGCTTCAGTTGTTAGAACAGGTGAGCCAATAAGTCAGAAGAGAGGAACAGAGACACAAAAATGTTATGTGATACATTCTTGTTGGCATATTGTGCTCCACATACTGAATTGCAGAGGGATGGGGAAGATTTGACCCTCTGGGTGTAGCAATGCAGCTCCCATCATCCCTCACTCTTGGTTATGCTAGCTAGAACTGACAGGCATTGCAGTCCAACGTCTGGAGAGCCACATGGTATCCTCCTTTGGTGCATTACTAGTACAATGTGCAGTTAGATTCTTTTTTCCCCCCACATAATAAAATACATACAAACATTAGACAAACATACACACATATAATTATACAAACACATTTACAACTACATCTAATACTAACAATATCACATAAACACAATCACATATAAAAAAAACTTCCCTTCCTTTACTAAGACATTTTTTTACTACAAAACAACTTTTAGATTTTCCCTTTCTCCATTCATAATTGTTCATACCTATTATTAGTCTATATCTTACTTTGTTCTGTAACTATTATCAGTTTTAAGTTCACAACTTATCATCATTTTTGTTATGGACACCCATTTACAAAGATCAGGAGTGTAATTATTTACTATAATCCAAAATATATTCTGTAATTTACTTATTTATTCACCCTTTAAGATATTCATATTGTTAGGTTTTGATGGGATATATAGTCAATGTTGAAATGTAAAGATGTGTGTCTGTATTTTTCCATGATGAGAAAACTGCTTCTAGGGCCTAAGGAACAACAATCCCAGACCAGGTGTTTTTTGGAGTCATAACAAGGCAAGTTAACAAGCTGAAATATGTGAGAAAGAGGTTCATGTTTACAGAGAGGATTTAATAACAAAAGTTGTTTTGAGAAAGTAAGTCACATGGTAGAAGATGAATAACAAGGGGTTTGGTTAACATACGTCATGTACTAACCAACCAATTAATCTGCAAGGTAACACCCAAAGAGGTGGGGAAAAGTTCGGCTGGGAGCTGTGCCTTAGGACGTTTTCACACTGGCCTTTTTGAGGACGCTAGCCAGCCTCCCGCCGGCCTCACTCCGGCTCCATTTCCTGTGTGTTCACACACACGCGGCGGCAAACCCCGCCTCTTCCGGTGTCATCCCTGCGTCCGGCCGGCTTTTGGCTCCGTGTGTTCAAACACACGGAGCCCTAAGTCTGGCCTCACTCCGGCAGCGGCAAGCTAATTCCTGGCTAACTCCGGCTTCAGGTAATTCCGGGTGGCAAAAGGAATTAGCCTGCCGCCGCCGGAGTCATTCCGGTATCAGCGGCACCTTGTCCAGCCGGCTTTAGGGGAAGGGCTCCAGCTGGCTTTAGGGAGCCCAGTGTGAAAATGTCCTTAGACAAAGAAGTCAGTCTGTTCTAACCTTTCAACTGTATGGATTAGCTAACACAATTTTGCAGAAGCTGTAGCTTGACTAATTTTTCACAATGTAGCATTTGTTGTTTTGTTCCTTTAGCCAACCTGGCTAAAGTGATATTTGACTGGACTTTGTAGTTTTCTTTACCTATGCTATTTTTTCAATAAAGACTAAAAGCTTGCTGAAGCTGGCTGCGTGTTGGTGAATTTCTACAAGGCAACTAGCCTGCTGTATGGACTGTCTCCTGTATGAAAATCCATCATCATAAATTTTTATTATCAACACATATAATTTATCAACCGGTCAGTATATCAATCTTAATCAGTCTTTCAGAGCAATCACACTTTTTTCACTCCATATCTCCTTAAAATACTTTGTTACTGGTGCCCGGTCTCTTTCATATTTGTTTTTTGTATATCCTTTTAGAAGACTTGTCAACTTATCTGCTTCCATTGTATCATATAATTTGTACTGCCATTCCTGCAGTGTGGGAGTTTCTTTATTTTTCCATTTTCTCGCCAGAGTATTTCTTGCTGCATATAACATATAAAATATAATTTTCCCAAATATTTTTTCTATATTCTCTTCTATCATACCTAATAGCAAAGTTGTGGGTTGCTTATTAATCTTGATATTTAAATTTTTTTCTATCTCTGCATGTATCATTGTCCAAAATTTCTCTGTTCTTCCACACTCCCACCACATATGCATATAGGTACCTCTAGATTTTGAGCAAATCCAATAATCGGCCTTATTTTTCTGATAAATTTTAGAAATCCTCTCTGGCGTTAAATACCACCTATATTGTGTCTTTAAGTAGTTCTCTTTTATTTCATAACTCAGTGTATAATTGAGTCTTTTGTTCCAATTCTTTTCCCACTCTTCCATCATTATAGGTTTTTTTACATCTTGAGCCCATTTTATCATATATTGTTTAACCGTTTCAGTCTCCATCTCCACTTTCAGTAGCAGTTTATATAATTTTGATATCTTGTGTTGAGTTTCCTATATCAAGAGTTTTTCAAATTCTGATTTTTCTTTTTGTATTTGTACTGTTCTTTGATCCATTTAAAATCTCTCATTAATTTGTCTGTATAGGAACCAGTTACATGAATATCCTTCCTTTAATAATTCTTCCATAGTTTTAATTCTTGGTTTATCTATTTCCCAGACAAGTAAGTCTCTATAGGTTATCCATTTTCCTTGTTTCATTCTTTCTCTTTTATAAAAAACTTCATTTATCGATGTCCATCTGGGAATTTTCTTTATGAAAATATCTCTGTATTTTTTCCAGACTCTTAACAATGATTTCCTTATTGTATGGCAACTAAATTCTCGGTTAACCTTATCTTTGTCATAAATTAAATATGCGTGCCAGCCATAAGGTAAGTCTGACCCTTCCAATTGTAATGTTCTATCATCTTTAATGTTCACCCACTATTTCAACCATTCAAGACATGCTGCATGATGATATAATTTAAAATTTGGTATATTCATGTCTCCTCTTTCTTTGTTATCTTGAAGTATCTTCATCTTGATCCTCGCTTTTTTCTTGTCCCAAATAAAATCAGAAAGATCTTTTTCCGATTCTTTAAATGGCTTATCATTAGTTATAACTGGAAGCATTTGAAAGAGGAACATCATTTTTGAAGTTACATTCATTTTAATTGTAGAAATCCTCCCAATCCAAGATAAATTCATTTTTGACCATCTTTGTAAATCCTTCCGAATTTCATCCAAGTCTTCTCATAATTATTCTTGAATAAATCAGTTTCTATTTGTAAGATAAATTCCTAAATATTTTATCTTTTTATTTACCTTGAATTGAGATACATGCTGCAGCTGTTCAGTCTCTGTCTTGTTAATATTCATTAATAACATATTTGTTTTCTTATCATTTATTTTAAATCCAGCATGTCTTCCATATTCTCTAATTGTTTCCATTAGTGGGTCAATACATTCTAAAGGGTCAGATAATGTTATAACCAGGTCATCTGCATATGCCTTCACCTTATGTTCATATTTACCAGTCCGTATTCCTTTAATTAAGTCATTTCTTCTAATATTTTCCAGTAATGGTTCTAAAGTCATGATAAACAGTAAAGGAGATAACGGACATCCTTGTCTCGTTCCTTTCTCAATCTGACAGCATGCAGTTTTATCCCCATTGACTAATATTCGAGTTTCTTGTTTCTTATATATTTCCTCAATCCATTTTACCATATTATCTCCAATTTCTATCTTCCTCAAAATTCCCAATAGAAAATCCCAGTGAACCTTGTGAAATGCTTTTTCCACATCCAAAAATATCAATGCTGCTTTTTTATCTGGTCTTTTTTCATGTAATTCAATTATATCAATTATATTTCTTATATTTTCTTTCATGTGTCTATTTGGTAAAAAACCTGATTGATCCGTGTTAATCCAACTACTCAAGATTTTTTTTAATCTTTCTGCCAAGATCAATGTAAATATTTTATAGTCATTATTCAGTAATGCAATCTGTCTATAATTTCTACCTCTTGGATTTCTTTTTTTTCTTTAGGTATAAGTGTAATATATGATGACCTCCACATTTCTGGGATTTCTCCTTCTAGTATAGAATTCATTGTCATTTGTAGTGGATTGACAAGTTGATTAACAAAAGTCTTATAATAAAGCGCCGTGAATCCATCTGGGCCTGGAATGTTGCCATTCTTCAATCTCTGTATTGTGTTTATTATTTCAGTTGTCGTGATCTTCCTATTTAATTCTACTCTTTGTTCTTCGGTCATCTTTGTTACTGGCAATGTTTCTATGTATCTTTCTCTGTCCTCTTTATTCGTATTTCTCTTTGTAAATAATTATTTAAAATATTTATGAAAGTTTTTTCAATTGAATTTGTTCAGTATATATTGTTGTACCTTCCTTTATTTTCCAAATCATCTTCTTTTGTCGGTTTTTCCTCAATTTCCATGCTAACAATTTTCCAGGCTTATTAGCAAATTCAAAAAATTTTTGCTTAGCAAATTTAATTTTCTTCTCTACCTCTTCCACCATCAACATTGAAATTTGCTTTTGTAGTATTTGGATTTCTAATTTTAATTGATTGTTCTCCAGATTTCTTTTTAATTGTCCTTCTTTACCTTAAATTTCCAACAGTAATTGATCCATTTTCAGTCCTTTTTTCTTCTTTCTTTGTGCACCCTTTTGAATAAAAAACCCCTTCATTACTGCCTTGGAAGTATCCCATACAGTCTGTATTCTCAGTTCTTTATTTATATTCTCCCAAAAAAAATGATCCAAAGTTTTCCGAGCTTGTTTAATAATTTCTTCATCTTTCAGAAGCAATTCATTTAGTTTCCAATTATATTCCTTTTTCCTGATTTTAATTTCCATTGTTATTGGGTTATGGTCTGAGCCAATTCTTGGAAGGATATCCATTTTGGAGATTTTCGGTGCAAGGGATGTAGATATTAAAAACATATCAATCCGAGACCAAGATTTGTGTCTTTCAGAAAAGAAGGTATAGTCTTTTATATTACCATATTTAACTCTCCAAATATCCATCAGAGATAACGTTTCTTCCATCTCAATAAATGACTTTGGGAGTTTACCTTGCTTTTTTTTTATTTGTTTCTCTGATTTTCTATCTATTAATGGATCGATGACCCCATTCCATTCTCCAAGTAAAATGATATTTTCGTAATCATAGTCCGATACAATTTTTGTCAATTTTTTGAAGAATTGATCCTTTTGTTCTATAGGTGCATACACTCCTACAATCAATACTTTTTCCAGCACCCAATTAACTTCAATTCCAATATAATGTCCATAATTATCATTAAAAAGTTCTTTAGCCTCCAATTTATTATTGACATATGTAACTACTCCTTTCTTTCTTTTCTGTCCTGCCGATACAAATTCTTGTCCTAATTTGGAATTTATCAAAAAAAAAAAATTCCATTTTCTTTATATGAGTCTCTTGAAGACATAATACATCAAATTTTAACTTCCCCAAATGATGATAAATTATTTTCCGTTTCTCTGGACTATTAAGTCCATTAACATTCCACTATAAACATTTTATCATATTCAAAGTTTCCATCTTATTTTACATTGATTTTAACTCTCCTTCTTCCTCTTCTTCCCCCAGTCTTTTATCTTTCTTTTGTCCTTGGTATTCTCTAGATGTCTTTTCTTCTTGTCCACTTCCTTGTCTTCTCTTCTTATCCATTTCCTTGTTCCTTGTTTAGAAGTAGTGCTTCTAAAAATTCTTGAGCACTAATTGTTGAATTAATCTTAACCCTCCTTTGTCTGTATCTGAAGGATAAACCTTCTGGATTCTCCCACCTGTAATTTATTCCATTCTCTCTCAGTTTTGTTGTCAAAAAACTGTATTCTTTTCTCCTCTTCAAAACCACACCGGGCACATCTTTCATCAACTGTACCTCCACTCCTTTAATTGATAATCTCTTTAAGAAGTGTTGTTGAAGAACTGTCTCCTTCATTTGTGTCCGTACAAAATATACCACTATGTCTCCGGGTAATTTCTTCTGTGCAGCTATCCATGAACTAATTCGGAAGGCCTTATCGATTTCCAATTCCATAATTCCCTTGTATTTTCCAGTAAATTCCGCAAGCGCAGTGTCAGTAATTCAATTAAATCTTCATTTTCTCCTTCTGGAACCCCTCTAATCTTTAAACACTGTTTTCTCATCTTACATTCCTACATTAGTTTCTCGTCCTGTATATCTTTCCTTTTTGCTACCTCTGTATTTAATTTTTCCTCCAACTCTTTATTCTTCTTTTCCAATTCACTTACTTTAGATTTTACCACTTTAACATCTGTAGACATGGTTCTCACAGATTCTTTTATTTCATTGTCTGTTCTGATTTCTCTTTTAATTTCCCCTTTCATACTTTCCATATTCTGTCTCAATTCATCTTTGTCTCTCTTCATCTCTTGGCTCAATTGTCGTAGTTCCCCTTTCATATTTTCCATATCCTGTCCTTCCTCTCGGGTCGGTCCCAGAGGGTGCTGCTCGGGGACTGTAGCTCCAGTAAGAGGCAGCTCACTTGTGGGGTCCCTCAAGGAGCCATTTTGTCCCCGATGTTGTTTAACATCTATATGAAGCCGCTGGGTGAGATAATTCGGAGTTATGGAGCTGGGTGTTATCAGTACGCTGATGACACCCAGATCTATTTCTCCGTGTCTCATTCGTCGGCCTCAAATTCCAATGGCATCTCCTCTCTCAATGAATGTCTTCAGGCGGTAATGGGCTGGATGAGGAAAAACAGATTGAAATTGAATCCAGACAAGACGGAGGTGCCCCGAAACCAAGAATTGGGTTGCAACCTCCAGTCCTGGATGGGGTCACGCTCTCCTCCAGTGACTGTGTTCACAGTCTGGGGGTGCTCCTTGACTCGTCGCTCCTGATGACAAATCAGGTTAATGCGACGGTCAGGAGCGCCTGTTATCAGCTTCGGCTGATACGCCAGCTGCGCCCTTTTCTGGAAGTAGGGGATCTTGAGACTGTTGTGCACGCGTTGGTAACCTCACGCCTCGATTTCTGTAATGTGCTCTACATGGGGCTACCCTTGTGCTTGGTTCAGAAACTGCAATTGGTTCAAAATATGGCAGCCAGACTAATATCTGGCACATCTAGGGGGGACCATATTACCCCTATATTAAGGTCCCTCCACTGGGTGCCTGTTAGTTTCCGAGCCCAGTATAAGGTGTTGGTTATCACCTTTAAAGCTCTAAATGGCTTGGGTCCAGGCTATCTTAAGGACCGCCTCCTCCCGTATAATCCTCCCCGCACCCTCTGGTCCTCTGGGAGGAATTTGTTACAGCCTCAAAAAACGAGGCTGGTGACGACCTCCCAGAGGGCATTTTCTGTAGCTGCCCCCAAACTGTGGAATGGCCTGCCAGAGGAGATCCGTCAATTGTCATCACTTGACAGCTTCAAGAAAGCTGTCAAGACGGATCTCTTCCGGCAGGCCTTCCCGGATTAATCTACCAGCTCTGACTCCAGAATCTCCCTCCGAGATGCTGCCCTTCTGTTGACTAGGTTCTCTTATAAGCCTGCATCTATATACCTGCCGCACTTTCTTCCTTTTGTATTGTTTTGTGTTTTTATATATGGAGGAATCCATTTTTTATATCTTGTTTTAATTTGGAATTGGTTTAATAACTTTTTAAGGGGGGGAGGGGGAGGAAATTGTTCTTAACTGTTCTGTTTGATTTTATGATGTAAGCCGCCTCGATTGCGCTCAGAGGGGCGGGGTATCAAATAAAAATTATTATTATTATTATTCACTTCCTTATTCCTTTCCACACCAAACCTCGTTAATTTAAATCCTCCAAACTTTCCTTCTTCTTTAATCTCTGTTGAATAATCTTCTTTTGCAGTCCCACCTTAACTTCTGCCGTCTCTGTCATCCCGTCCGCTTCCCCGTCTTCTCTCTATAGACTTTCTGTACACTTTCCCTTTCAATCTTCACTTTTTACTACGGACCTCTTTTTGCGATCTCCACTCCTCTCCGCTTAAAATCTCTCTCTGCAGCCGCACTTCTTTTATACTACACAGTCAACAATCTCCTTTCTGCAGTTTACTTTTCCCATTCAGCGCTCATCTCATCCTCCGCCACCTCTCACCGCAATCTCCTCTCCTTTCCTCTCCAGTTTCACTTGCAAACTCTCTCTACAGCCACTCTTTCATTTTATTTTTCCCCTCCAGTCTCCGCTTTATTCTTTCCTTTATTCATTGTTCATCCAAATTACTCCACCAAGTCTAATCTTTTATTACATTAAAAAACTCCAATCTATCTTCCTCTGTTCAAATTCCATTTGCTCTGATCTCTTTATACAATCCTGAATAAACACTTTCTACTTTTGTCAGTGTACAGTCTTTTTTTTCTTTAGTAATTGCCTGATAAGTATTAATTGTAAAAAGTCTTAAACTGTATCTAAGTAAAGGATTTTCATTATTATTGTCAATCTGTCTCTTAAATGCTTAATAGTTGGCGGCGTCTGTGAACCATCTAGGATGGCGGCACAAGAACGGTCGTGCTTTGTTCTTCGACCCCCTCCGCTCCTTACCAGGCAACTCTTGCAGATGTCTTGGGTTGTTGCCCGGAGCGGGATTCGGGCCTCAGTAGAACTGCATCCGATCCCCCTATATTTAAGAGGGCAATTTAGCGCTGTTTTCTTACTGAAAACAGCACCCCTGCCGCAGTTTGCAAGCGGAGTTCAAGGAGTATCCCTGAAATTCCACTCAAGCCGACACCATCCTAACTGGAAGTTCCAGATTCTGAAACCCACCCATTCGGCACAGAATAATAGAATCATAAAGTTGGAAATCATCACAAGGGTCATTTAGCCTAAACACCGGTCATACAGGAATACACAACTAAGCAATCCCCAGAAGACAGTCATCCAGCTTCTCTTTAATATTCTCCAAAGAAAAGGCCATCACTCTCTGAGGCAGTCTAATCCAAAGGTTATTCTTAATACAGTACAGGAACTTCAGATCTGCAGAAGTTCAGTTCCAGGACTACTACGCGCAGATGTAAAAAACATGAAAAAATGCCAAATTGTTAAAAAGTAATGTGAATATACCGTACATACATCAGCATGTCTCTGTTCACATCACCACCATTTAATAGTATGAAGTGTGATGTTCCGCAAATGATCGAACTCATGGATCTGAAGTCCAGGGATCTGAAGAGCTGACTGAATTTAGTTAGAAACTCATTTCTTTTCATTTCTGTTCTGTCTTTGAAGCAGAAGAAAACAAGCTGACTCCATCTTCTAATCTACATGATGTTCCTTCAGGTATTTAAAGATGGTTATCATATCATCTCTTAAATCATCTCTTCTCCAAGCTAAACATACACAACAGCCCAGGCCTCTCCTCATAGGCTTGGTATCCACACCTTTTACCACCAAATGTATCTGAGGAAGTAGGCTTAAGTCTACAAAAGCTCATGCTGCAAACTTCTTTCTTTCAGTTAGGAGATTGTCATATATGTACCTCTGAGAATGCTACAATAGTGCTATAAGAGTGGTTGATCTCAGACACTTGGTGTCTTGGGTGGCAGCTATGGTTCAAGATTAGTGGAGTCCAGTGGGACTACAGAAATAAAGCCTCACAAAGAAACCATGAGAATATTCAGAAGGCCCTCACATTTGGTGCCATGACAATGGGATAAGAAGAGATCCCCACTTTCAGTAGCCACAGTGGGAAGACTGAAGTCTCCACATTTGGTGGGAGGGATAGGACAGTTTTATAGTGTTGTAAAGTATGGGTAATTCATATGACAGCTATTTTTTTTTAATGTTTGTACTATCAGGTTATCTGGTTCGAAACTTTGTTGTATACTGTCTTGGGTACCCTGTTACTGGGGTATTTATTAAATAAATATCAAGATGATCTCATGTAGAAAACAATTCATGGTCATGATGTTTTCCCACTACCTGAGATGGTTATGCCTCTGAATACCGATTGTTAGCAAACAGATGTAGGAAGGTGCTATTACAATCCTTTCCTGCTCATGGCTT
Organism: Phrynosoma blainvillii; assembly: GCA_026167975.1. Classification (NCBI taxonomy): domain Eukaryota; kingdom Metazoa; phylum Chordata; class Lepidosauria; order Squamata; family Phrynosomatidae; genus Phrynosoma; species Phrynosoma blainvillii. The sequence continues at coordinate 326,983,277 of JANUYF010000003.1, forward strand.
CCTAGAGGTTGGCTAATGTGGAAACAAAAATCTGAATGAGACAAAGACTTTTGATTGATCTCAGCTTTTCTAATGTTTGCATACAGGTTCTGGACAATCCAGATATTTCAAAATGCCTGCCAATGGTTGGTTTTGTTTATGTCTGAAGAAGGCACCATACTCCAAGTACCAACAGTCCTAGGCACAGGTCTATTGGGCTAAAAAACCAGTCCCAGCTCATGTGTGGTTTCCAGAAGCAAAAGGTTTTGATTTAGCTTGAAAACAGTGATGGGGGGAGGGAGATAAAAGCAGAACTGTTTTCTTTTGCCAGCTGCAACTTGATGTTATCATCTTGTCAGAAAGTGTAAGAATTTGCTGACAATAAAAGAAGCTATACAATTCTGACTTCAGTGGCTAGAGTGGTATGGATGTTTTTAGGAGTTCAGATAAATGTGACATTCCCAAGGTCAGACTGAAAAGCTGGATGCCTGGAGCAATTTTGTGCAAAGGACAAACTTTTATCTGAAACATGAAAATCCCAGCCTGGCCAGACTGAAGTAGATTACAAGTATTAAGGACAATTTACTTCTCATCCCCACCTGCTGCTTTTAGTCTTACCCACCACCATCTCACAGCTTGATTTGTATAATCTGTCACATCAGAATTTGTGCTTTGATTTGTACAGTCTCTGATTCAAATCTCAGTTCAGCTCTAAACAAATTTTACTCTTGGGATGATCTTACTTGCTCTCAACCTTACCCACTGTTCTGCAAGATGGGGATATGGATACAAGCTGACTTTACATGATGAGGTTTACAAAGAGATGATATGCATGAACTACTTTGAGCACTTAGGATATGTTGTAAACTACCTTCAGCATGTGAGCTTGTGGAGGAGCAAACCTAAACTGTATTACAAAAATACAAATATTTTATATAAATATAAAACTATTACCATTTATTTTAGAACAGTATATGTAAAAGGCCTCATGAGAAAAAGCAATCTAATTTGTTTTCCTAAGGAAGGACTAAATAGTGCTTCTCTCACACAAATGCCTACCCACTCAAAAAAAAAAAAAAGTCTTCAGTAAGAAGCTACTGAATCATACCAAACTATACAAGAAAAACCCAGCACAGAAACAATTGCACAGAATCTCTGAATGGCTCACACTGCTTCTTCTTCTTCTTCTTCTTCTTCTTCTTCTTCTTCTTCTTCTTCTTCTTCTTCTTCTTCTTCTTCTTTTGCAAATCCAATAAAGGAAAGTCCATCAACTTCTGAGATGATAATCTGTTCTGTTGAATAGGTGTGAGTGCCAAGTATTTCTTCCTAATATGTATTTATAATCTTCCCTGTAATTTGAATACACTGGTTTGGGTTCTTTTGTCTGGAGTAGCAGAAAACAAGATTGCTCCATCTTCCACATGACTTTGCTGTAGATATTTCAATACACCTATCATAGCACTTCTCTTTTCTTCTTCAAGATTCACAAGGATTCCATTCCACTCCGACCCATAGTGAGTGCCATTGGATCTCCCACATATGATTTGGCCAAGTTTCTGGCCACACAATTACAAACCCATATAGGGCAAACCCCCCATTACATCAAGGACTCAACTCACTTCATAAGAAAAATAAATAACCTTGAACTAAAACCCAGAGACATACTAATCAGCTTCGATGTGGTCTCCCTATTCACCAAAGTTCCCATAATGGACACCATGACACTCATCCGACAAATTTTTCCAGAGGACATCACAACCTTGTTTGAACATTGCCTCACCACAAGCTATTTCCAGTGGGACAATGGATTCTACGAACAGAGAGATGGGGTAGCAACGGGAAGCCCGCTAAGCCCAGTGATCGCAAACTTCTACATGGAACACTTTGAAAAACAAGCCCTGGAAACAGCACCGAAAAACCCCCAACTTGGTTCCAATACGTGGATGACACTTTCACCATTTGGAGCCATGGAGAAGAAGAACTGGTTGGGTTCCTGAATCACCTGAACAACATCCACCCTAACATCCAATTCACTATGGAAAAAGAAAAGGAAGGAACACTGCCATTCCTAGATGTCCTAGTCATCTGCAAACCAAACCAACGTCTGGGACACACAGTATACAGAGAACCCACACATACAGACAGATACCTGCACAAGAACTCTAACCATCACCCAGGACAAAAAAGAAGCACCATAAAAACACTGGTAGACTGGGCAAAATGCATCTGTGAACCCCACTTCTTGGAAGAGGAATTGAAGCACCTAGACCGGGCTCTACAGGCAAATGGTTACTCCAGCTCAGACATCAGAAGGGCTGCCAGACCCAGAAAAACCCAGAGGACTGAAGACAAGCAGCCACCCAAAGGGAAGGTATTTTTACCACATATCAAAGGAGTCACAGACAGAACTGGCAAAGTAGTGAGGAAACACAACCTCCAAATGGTTTACAAACCAACCAAGAAAATCCAACAAATGCTGCGCTCAGCGAAGGACAGGAGAGACCCTCTCACAGCCGCAAGAGTTTACCGCATACCATGCAGCTGCGGACAAGTCTACATAGGGACCACCAAACGCAGTATCCAAACACAAATCAAGGAACATGAGAGACACTGCAGACTGGGCCAGCCAGAAAAATCAGCAGTAGCAGAACACATCATAAACCATCCTGGGCATAAAATGCTGTTTGAAAACACTGAAATTCTGGACTATGCCAACAACTATCAGGTCAGAATGCACAGGGAAGCCATCAAAATCCACAAACACTTGGACAACTTCAACAGGAAAGAAGAAACCCTTAAAGCAGGGGTAGGCAACCTTTCCCCTTTAAGGGCCGAGGGACTTCAGCTCCCAGAATCCCAGGAGCTATTGGCCAACATGGGACTATTGGCCAACATGGCTGAGGCTTCTGGGAGCTGAAGTCCCTCGGCCCTTAAAGGGGAAAGGTTGCCTACCCCTGCCTTAAAGTAAACAAGATATGGCTACCAGTCCTACAAAATAAGAAAATCGGCACTCAGCAAATGCAAATGGCAAACCAACCAGGGTCAGGGGCTTTCCCAGAAGACAATAGCAGACAATCTCCTTGATTGCATATCCTCACCTGGAAGCCATGCCATTAACAACAGAACATACCTATTCAACACAGAACAATACACAGTTTACATGGGAATAGCAGACAATATCCTTGATTGCATACCCTGAAGCTATGCCATTAACAACAGAACAATACTTATTCAACACAGAACAACACACAGTTTACCTGGGAACCACTCCTCCCTACCCAGGGTCTCACAGTATATATAGACCCATGCTCTTCCATTTCAGTTTTCTCTGAAGATGCTAGCCACAGATGCTGGCGAAACGTCAGAAAGAAACTCTTCTAGAACATGGTCACACAGCCCGAAAAACCCACAAAAACTATGGATGCCAGCCATGAAAACCTACGACTTCACATACCTGAATTATTCCTTATAGGAATTGATTTTCAACTCTCTTCTCATCTTGGTTGGCCACGATAGGAAACATTTAAACTTCAAATTTTGTGCTTGAATGGTGTTGCCTAGAATTGGGACAGAATGCTGACCAATGTAAAATATAGTGGTACTGTTATTTACAGTGGTCTGAACTATATACTTGTTGTCCAACCCTCATCACCGCATTAACTTCTCCCCCCCCCCCCTCAGTGTATCACCTTGTAGAATGTGTTTAGCTTATGGTCTACTAAGACCTCTAAATCCTTTTCACATGCACTGCCAGCTAACTAGGTATTACCCCACCCTATATTTGTGCATCTATTTTTCGTCTCCAAATATAATATCTTACGTTTATCCCTGTGGAAGTTCATTTTGCTAGTTTGATCTAGTTCTCCAGTCTACTAAAGTAATCTTAAACCCTTGATTCTGTCTTGTAAGATATTAACTACCCTTCTGCAGATTTGATGATCTTAATCCCAAGTCATTTATAAAAACATTGAACAACACATGGCACCTCATCATCTTGTAGCCAAAATCACTCTTGGGGGAAGGGGGACAGGAATCAACTCTGTACTCCAATGATGGAGCATGGTTCTAAACAGTTTGTTTCCCTGTGTTAACATTCTTCCAAGCACTTCTTGTATTTATTTGGTAATCTTTTTCATTCTTAGGCACTCTCCCCACCCCTTCTGTGTCTTTTCTTCCAGGAGGATAACCAGCATGCACTTGATGTAGGTATAGCTTTCTACATCTAGGCAGGAAAACAAAGACAGCACAAATATTTCAGGTCACTTTAGTAGCATCCTTCCTCTGTATCTCTTTGTGCTATGTAGCCAGTGACATAGCACTCCAGGACTCCCTCTTTGAGCTGAATGCTCACATAAAACATTCCTTTTTACTCTCTCTGTACATGAAGCTCTGCTCACAATCTCACAAAGACTGTGACAGCAACCACCGAGAGTTACTGGCTCTCAGCTCCACCCCAGAGCAAATCAGTGATTCACTTTATCTCATCTTATCTCACCCCTTACTACATGAGCTCTAGGAGAGCAGACAGCTCAAAATACACAAACCCTCACAAATCTGCATCCAAAATAGCTTAGCTAACCAGTTGTAATCCAAAAGACACAAGTTCATCTTGCTACATGTCTTCCAGCAACCCATGCCAAAGAAGCCTGTCATAATGTTTTTATAATCTTAAAATGTATTTAATGAGTTTTAACCTTTCATTAATTTCCTTCTTTCTTTCCTTCCTTCATTCCCTACTTCCTCCCTCTTCCTCCTCCTTGCTGCCAACTTGCCAAGTTCCTCTTGATACCACTCAGTCTCTTAGCTAACCCCACCACCACCACCACCATACACGTTTCCTCCTCTCTTTCCTCCTGGTTGTCACACATACCAGTTTGGGTCTTACTATTACTTTTTTGCTCCCCTGGCATCTTTCTCATCCTTCCGCTCTCTCCCCACACCTCTGGCATATTCTTTCTCAGTTTAGCCTACTTGCTGCTTTCTCCTCCTGATTCTATCCACCCAATTGCAGTTAAGGAATCTCCTGTACTTCAGCTGTCTGTGGAGATGCACAACACCCACCTGTGATGTCAATCAGAAGTTGTCATCTCCAGCAGTCCAGGACCAAATCTGTTGCTGCAGAGAGGTGCATCACATTTCAGTGGGCACCGTGATGAATCTGTCACACCTCATATCATATTACATGGGATATATCATACACCCCCAAGTGAATGACACTCCCTCTATGTATCTACAAATATTAACATAGCAAGAGGAATACTCTCTCTCTGATGTTATAGTTACAGGCTTGGTTTATGAGTTCTCTTCCAGATCTGAAGGGCTCCTTGACTACAGTCCTACAATCCTCCTGATAATAATAGGAAAGGCAATTTTCTCTGATCTTATCTCCTGCAAATCCCTCATTCTTTGAGAGAGCCACACAGCAAAGGCTTTGAAAGAGGGAGAGAAATGGCAGAAGGTGCTTCCCTCCATGAAAACATTCCATGACTGGAGTGCCATTACAGGACACTTCTGGTGTGACCCAAGAGCCTAGTGACTAGAAATTAAACTCAAGGATGAATATTAGGAGCTCAGAATTATCTTTCAGGATCAAATCATCTTTGAATTGACAAGGATGAAGACTATTTCTGATCTCTTGGAGCACAACATAGAAAAATGTTCCCTCTGTCAAATATGGACTCCCTTTCATTGTTATGGCTAATAAATGTTGATAGAAATATCCTGCACAAATCTGTCTAAATGTTTTGAAAACCATCTAGGCTGGTGGTCTAGACTAAGAAAAACCTTCCTACCTGAAATGAACATCATTTTTAAAATCACCTTAAATGCATACCTTAGTAACATCATCTAGACTGGTGGCATCACTTGCAGTAATGAAGCATGTTGGGGTGCTTTTTGACCTCAGACTATTGACCATTTCCATCATCAAGATACCTGATTTTGAAAGGGAGAAATGGAGTACAGGATAATGGTGTCTACCAAAAATTACTTATTGTTTACTCCTTAGCACAGTCTGATAAGTTTTGTATTGTTACGTTTTCCAAAATCAAAATCAGATGGGGAGATGGATTTTTAATTTTTTTTTAAAAAAAAGGTGGAAATACTCTGGAAATTCTGTTTAGTTTTTGTTTCATTCAAGCTTTACTTTAAGCTTTTTAGTTGTCTTCTTCTTACCTGAAATGAACATTGTTGTTTTAATTACTGTACTTTAAAAATATAACTTAGTTTTAACATCTTTTCACAGATTTTTTTTTAGTTTCCTAAGAACAAACTGCTCTGTTGACACATTACCACTAGATCAAACTATGACTCCAGCTGCCTATAGATTCAGCTGTTTCAACAAGCAGCTTCAATTTTGTTCTAACGTGTTATTTGTTTTCTACTTTCCCAAGGCAATCATAGCTAAGGAAATCTTCAGACTTATAGACTCCGGTTTCTGTGGGCTCATCATATCAAACAGATATCAGGGGAACTAAAGTATGTGAAAGGTGAAAAGTCCAAGGCTTATATATACCTCCATTGTGATTCTTTTTTTTTCTTCATGTCTTCAAAATTCTCCATGTACCTTCAACTTTTCTTGTCTTTTTTTCAACAGACAAGATATAGCTTCTCTCCCTCTGTCACCTCTCTGCTATCAGTTGCTTGATTCTAAGAATGCCTACAGCAAATATGTACTGACTGATGTTCCAAGCACAACACCACTGAATATTAAACAAATTTGATGTTCCACTGTGAAGATGATGATACATTCATATTGCATATGAAATTTTGATTAATATTCCTCCCATTTTATAGATGGAGATAGCACAAAGCCAGAGCAGAGATTACTCACAGAGGGATATTCAAGTGAATTAATGGTTTAATGTGGGATTTCAACCAAAGACTCCCAAATATTCAATCAGTTCTCAATCTATCCATTAGACTACCCCTTGGTTTTCAGACAGGAAATGGGATGATTACACAGTATGCTAGTTTTCAGTCATATGGAAAAAAGAGAATCCTTCATGTACTGAGGAAGGAGCATCAAGGGTATCACTTAGCTGTTCTGGAAAGGCGATAAGGATGTTTGGTCCTGGTTTCAAACCAAAGCCTAATCCCCACATGGCACATTAGCCGGATTCTGGGACAGAGATGGGATATGTATGGGAATGGTGAGGATCCTGAGCAACCCTTGAAGGTTTTCCAAATCCCCAGCTCCCCCCCCCCCCCCAAAAAAAAGCAATAAAAATCCAATTTAAAAAATAAAAATAAAAGTCACTCCCTGGGGAGTGATTTGGGTTTCGTTTCTTTGGCTTTAAAAGCTTTGCATTAGAATGCTGTTTCAGAGGAGCAACCTCAAAGTAAAAGACCCCAAATGCCCCACAAAATTACTTCTGATCACACAAAATAGTGGTGGCCCACAGTAGTGCAACCCATGAGGGGTTGGCTGATACAAAAATTCCTCCAACCCACAGTGTATGCAAGAGGTCAATGAAGACTCCTCACACACAGCTGTCCTCATGTCTTGGGAAATTATGGGGGGAAGCAGACAACTGCTCCCGGGACGCCGCTGGACGGAGCACCGGCGGAGCAGAGCCTCCACACCACGACGTTCCTGCAGTGTCCCTAAAAGGAGCTCCAAATTGGCGCTCCTTTTAGATGTCAGGGAAAGTGCGCCCTAAAAGTGGCGGGCGCACTTTCCCTGACTCTTCTGCCGCAGCGCATGTGGTCGCTGCGGCGTGAGGTCATCCCCGGAGCGCCGGCCGTGCGGAGGGCCGGCGACTCCGAGGGCGACCTCAGGAAGAGGAAGGGGCGCCGCTCGTGCGGCTGCCCCTCCTCTTCTGGGCCTCGAAGATGACTCTATTAATCATCTGCCGAGGCCCTATGTTGTGTAGCTTGGTATAGATGTCACTGAAATAAATAAATGTAAAACGGAGCTGAAATCACAGTTCTGCAAATACTTTGACAATGCCTCACCCCCAAACTTTCTTCCAAATTTCTCTGGGCCTCGGCAGACGACTAATAGAGTCGTCTTCGAGGCCCGGAAAAGGAGGGGCAGCCGCACGAGCGGCGCCCCTTCCTCTTCCTGAGGTCGCCCTCGGAGTCGCCGGCCCTCTGCACGGCCGGTGCTCCGGGGATGACCTCACGCCGCAGCGACCGCATGCGCTGTGGCGGAAGAGTCAGGGAAAGTGCGCCCGCCGCTTTTAGGGCGCACTTTCCCTGACATCTAAGCGCCAATTTGGAGCTCCTTTTAGGGACGCCGCAGGAGCAGTCGTCTGCTTCCTCCCTCTGTCCTTTGTTCATACTTGCATTCATTTTCAGTTGTCCTCAGTTAATTTCAATAATGATATCACATAGCTAGATCTGGTAAACAGTGTTGTAGCATCTTCATTTTCTCTGTAAGAACTCTGGACTATCATGTGTCTACTCCTGGAAGGAGGAATCAGTCCCAAGCAATGCCTGAACCAGAATTCTTAAGGTGCAATCACAGTCTAGATCTATTCTACTGAAATGATTAGTTTCTATTACAAACTAAAACTAAAGACATTTAGTATAGTAGCCCACCTGTAACTCATAGTCCTCACTGTCCAACTGTCCTTTTTAAAATTCTGTTGAAACATTCAGCCTGGCAGCAGTCATTAACAAGTTCTTACTCCTTCCAAGCACTGTACCTACATAACAATATTTTACTTTAATAAGCACAACAATCCTTTCTACAAAAGTCTACATCAGGGGTCGGCAACCTACGGCCCGTGGGCCAGTTACAGCCCGGGCCCCCGTGCTTACTGGCCCCCGCCGCCGCCTGCACCGCTGCCGCTAGTTTCGGCCGCCACGTGGCCACACGCGTCACACCCCCCATTTTGTTCTCCAAAATGGCGGTCGCAATGCGTTTGCGCATGTGCAGTACTGCTGTGCATGCGCAAACGCGTCGTGGCCGCCATTTTGGAGAACAAAATGGTGGCCATGGCATGCGCGGAGGCGGCTACAGCAGCGCGCGTGGCGGTGGCGGAGGTGGCAGCAGGGGTTGCACGCGCGCCGCCATTCCTCCCCTGGCCCGCCAGAAGGGACGACTTCGGGGGACCGGCCCCCGGCTCAAAAAGGTTGCCTACCCCTGGTCTACATCATCATAGTGATCTTCTTAAAATCTTTACTGGTATCCAAAGATTCTGAGGCTGCAATCCTACATGCAATTTTTAAATGGAAAGTTCCAATGTGACTCATGTTTATTTCCTCCGCCCCATAGGGAATCAGGGGCTATGCAGATGAGCAGCTCTGGGCTGCCCCTGGTAGCGGCAAATCAGGGCCACAGCAACCCCACGCCGCAGCCCCGATCCTTCTTTTTGCCGCCCCTGAAGGGCCAGCCTAAGAGGCAGCACCACAGCTCTTCTGTGCCCTTTAAGCACAGCGTGTCTACACACTGCGCCAGGAGGGCGTCCTGACACTGTATGCCATGCAAATGGGTGTGCGACATCAGGACAGCGTCAGGGTGGGGTAGGGGGGGCTGCCGTGCGGCGGCCCCACCCCAACTCCACCCCCAGGCTGGCCCTTTAGGCTGGTCTGCAATGCCCCTCAGCTACACTTTTCTTATTCTTACTTCTAAGTAAACCTGAGTAACATGGCTGTGTGTGTGCGTGTGTGTGTGTGTGTGTGTGTGTGTGTGTGTGTATGGGATGCAGGGGCTCAAGTGGTTAAGATTCTGACTCTGTTGACCGCAAGATTGACAGGTTGGCAGTTCGAGGCCTGGGTGCTGCATGATGGGGTGAGCTCCTGTCACTAGTCCCAGCTTCTGCCACCCTAGTAGTTTGAAAAGCATGAAAATGCAAGTAGATAAATAGATGCCACTTCGGTGGAAAGGCAAACAGCGTTCTGTACAATCATGCTGGCCACCGATCACAGAGTAGTCTCTGACAATGCTGGCTCTTTGGCTTAGTAACAGAGATGACCACTACTCCCTACAGTTGGACACAACTTGACAACCTTGTCAACAGGGAATACCTTTACATATATATATATGCACACTTGACACAATTAGATAACCAGCTAAGAGGAAATTAAAAAGTCTTTGACAAATCAAAGCAGAAACTAAGGCAAGACCAACCTAGGCAATGTGCCCAATGGAAAAGAATACATCCTGAAATTCCCCTGCTGGCAGTAAAACAAACAAACACACACACAGTAATAACAAACATTTTTTCACTCACTGATGTTAACCAAGTAGCCCCACTTCATTTATTTATTTATGGCATTTGGCAGCTTGAATCCTTCTGGTGATCAGAGGCCAAGGCTTTCCCTTGCCAGCAACCAGTCCCTCTCTGGTATTTCCTGGTGCATTTATAAGGACCTCAACTCCTTCTGAAACCCCAGTGGCCGGTGGGGTGGGGGTGAGATTGAATAAATAATTGTGTGTTTTGATTTACTCTGTGTGCACACACAGAGTTGCCTCATTAGATCAATTCCTATGAAGGTAAGAGAATATGGTTGCCTAGCTAGAGAAAGCAGAGTTCAAAGAAGTGTTTGGGGAGGCAAGAAAGCTGAGAGTTGGAGCTGTGGCCTCACCAACTTTGCACCATCAGCCACCCTTCCTAAGCTGGGCAGCCTTGGTCTTTCAACTTGCCCAGGTTCAGAGTTAATCAAATCCCTGCTACAAACCCCACCTGTGCAAAACCATGAACAGAGATGGGACAAAAGTCCATGAACTAATGAATCCATCAGAGGCTCTTGGGAAGCAGTGGGTGGGGAAATTGCCCTATGAGGGTGACAACTCAGTGTCTCTCCCTTGCTGGACTCCTCCCTTCTGTTTTCCACATGTGAATTAGACCAGGCAACTCAACGGCTGTTTCTCTGTGTGTTGCCAATAAATTACTTAATGAGGGAAGCTGTTAAGGAAAAGAACTCCAGGGAGAGTGGGTGATGCCTGCATCCCCAAAATCAATTGAGCCTGACTTCCCTCCTCCCCATTTCTGCTAGGCTTTGGGGACTATGCACCCACTTCAGGAGTGAAAATATCTTCCTCTGTATTGACCCAGTTACAATTAAGTAGCATGCATTGATCTGATGGGTCCACTGTAGTGTTGTTGTTGTTTGCCTCCAAGTCATTTCCAACCTATGATGACCCTATCAGAGTTTTTTTTCTTGAAAACATTTATTTAGAGGAGGTTTACCTTTGCCTCCCTCTGAGAGAGACTTGTCCAAGGCTACCTACTAAATTTCCATGGCTGAGTGGGGATTCTACCCCTGTTCTCCAGAGTTATAGCTCAAACCACAACACCACACTGCCTCTCTTACACTGGTAATAACAAACAAATGGAATTGGGGCAAGGTGTTTTTAATATGAGAGAAGGGGTAGGAAGTGTGCAGTCTTCCAGATGTGCATTTGCAACTCTCAGCAGCCGGAGTCAACATACTCATGTACAATTCCCAATTGTGTCATAGAAAAACCATGAGATGTAGCTACTCTTAAGTATGCTACTATGTATATTATTATTATTATTGTTCAGCAATATTCCTCTTTTTTCAATGTACCAGGTTATCTCCTTGAAGAAATCTTGCCTGTTGCAAGGCTATCAATACTCCATAAGCCCAGAGGTTTGTACTCTAGGGAGACACTAATAAAAGAAAACAGCAAGTTCTACATACATTTTCTCTTTCTTTCTTGATCCAGCCTTAGAATACAAAAAAAGGAGGGCTGATTAAATACGCAAGATATTTAAAATCTTGGATGTAAATAATGCAGGAGCGTGTCATTTGTAATAACACTCCAATATGCATTAAATTATTTTGCTATAAACACTGCTTTTCAAAATTAAAAAAAAACAACTTGTAATTCTGCCTCAGGCATTGCGCAGGGCTAGTTGATTTTTGTGGCAGCATTTACAGTGGGTGGAGGGAAAAGATCAGAATTAGTTAGCACAGCTCACAGCTGCAATTGCTGGATAGTTTCATAGAAGATGCTAGCTCAGATTCTGAACTGCAACTACCAGCTGTACTTTACTCCTCCTCCACTGGGCCTAATGCTAATAATATTTAAATGGCCTGTTAGTTACAGCCATGGCCTCAAGCTACCTCTTATTTCAAAACCTGTTAAGGCTCATGTTTTCTTTAAAATGTTTTATGATCTTACTTAACATATATTAATTTCTAATTTTCAAATAGTCTCCTCATTAATAACATAATATCAACATGCACACTCTCACACACATGCACACGCACTCAGAGAGAAGCTCTGGCAATGCATCAAGAACAAAGCCTAAGAGCTGGTAATTTACATCCCAAACCAAATCAATCAGGCAAAATAGATAAATGCGGCTCTACTGTTGCTGTACGTGCTGCTTTGCTCTGCAGTGCTCTGGTGAATCAAACTGGCTGCTCTTGGAATAATGGATCAGAGTTGTCTGCAGGCACACACAGAAAGAACACAAGTCCTGTGTCGCTGCCGTTGTAAACAGAATATTCCTATTTTCTTAACTCACCAAACAGAAAGTCAGCCTTCTACCCAGGCTTAACCTTGTTTACTCCCAAGTCCCAATGATTTCAACAGGATATATGCATATCCTGTATGTTTGTACAGAGGCACGCACATATGTGATTTAAAATCAAACAGACAACATATCTGTATCTATAAATGATTTAAAAGCAAATAAGCAGAATGTCTTACAAGCTTGTTCTGTTCTATACATGCACACACAGACACAAGCAACAAAGGAGGATGGAAGCTAGAACATTTAATTGAATATTAATTCTGTTTGTTAATTACATCAATAAACATGTATTTTTATATATCTATGTGTATGAAGGAGACATATGCAAACAAACAAACAGCAGTTCTGTAACATTTGTTCTGCACAGCAGAAGCATACAGTTAATCTCTAATTTACACACACACGTGTATGTGAGAGAGATAATGATTAATAAACTGAATTTAATAAATTAGCAAAATGTTTCAGCTACTGCTTTCTTCAGTTCTGAAAACAAAAGTCAGCAGCATTGAAAGTGGCATTTCAAAACACTCGGGTGCAAACAGTCTTAAGTGGATGATGGTGTCATGTGTTGTCATCTAGTGTGAAATCATGTGGTATTAAGGCCTCAAGTTTGTGGATAAGGAATTCTTCATTATATCAGACGTACTTGAAAGAAATGGCAGCTGGGCTCCAAACTTCAGTCAAATCAGAGTCTGTGGTGTTCCCAGTTAAAATATCTAGCTACTGGTTACTCAAGCTTCCTGGTCAGGATTGCAAACCTGTATCCTGAAGAAGGCCTATGGTTGTTTTCATCATGTACTGAAACTGGCATTCTGTATATTTGCATTCAATTATGCAAAGAAGACTTTAACTTGGGAACACCACAGTCTCTCCATGACACCTTTAAACCTTAATACTGTATTATCATTTATATGATAACCAGAATACAAAGTTGAAAAAGATATACAGAAAAGGGAATGTCAACTTCTTATCTGCTATTGGGGATAAATGTATTTTTGAAAAAAGAAGATGGAGGAGAAAAAAAATGTAGACTGTATAAATAACAGCAAAACTAATGCCTCATTCATCAAAGTCCTCTCCCCATGACCATCCCAGTGAGGGGTAAAAGGTGAAACTCTCAGGTTTGATCATTACACAAAATTATTTAGGGTAGGGAGAACAAAAATGAGTTATGAAGAGTTCCAAAATAATCTCTAAACTGGAGTAATGAGCATTAAAATGTCAAATGAGATTTAACGTAAATGAGTATAAACACATTGCGGCAAAAACATCTCAACTTCTCATATACGTTGATAGGATCTGATCTAGCAGCACTGAACAAGAATGGAATCTTGTGGTTGTACTAGATAACTTGATGAAAACAGTTAGCCTTGCTTGTGGCTGGCCTTAAGAAGGCAAACCATGTTGCCACTACATGTATACTAGACCCTTGCTCTTCCTGGGTTATTAAACAGGCCAGAAGAGGACTGGCAGAGTGGGTAAGGGATGTAATTAATGCCTCTTTACAGCAAGGCAGGGTCCCAACATGTCTGCTGTGGTAAGACCTCTTTTGAAAAAAATCTCCCTGGATCCTACTTTACTAGATAATTACAGGCCAGTCCTCAATCTTCCATTTTTGGGCAAGTTGCTGGAGTGTGTGGTGACTTCCCAACTCCAGGCATTCATGGATGAGACAAATTATCTAGATCCATTTCAGTCTGGTTTTAGGCCTGGTTATGGGACAGAAACAGCTTTAGTTGCCTTGGTGGATGACCTACGCAGGGAACTAGACAAGGGGAGTGTGTCCCTGTTGGTTGTGCTGGACCTCACAGTGGCTTTCGATACCATCAACCATGGTATACTTGTGAGTCACCTCTCTGGAACTTGGAGGCACTGTTCTAGAGTGGCTCCATTCTTTCCTGGAGGGGTACTCTCAGAAGGTGGTGCTGGGGAATATCTGTTTGACTCCTTGCCCACTGGCCTGTGCTGTCCCTCAGGGCTCAGTGCTGTCCCCTATGCTTTTTAACATCTACATGAAACCACTTGGAGAGGTCATCTGGAATTTTGGAGTAAGATGTCACCTGTATGTTGATGATACCCAGGTCTACCACTCCTTTCTACCTAATTCCAAGGAAGCTGTTTCTATCCTAAACTGGTGCCTGGCCACTGTAATGGACTGGATGAGGGCAAACAAATTGAAGCTTAATCCAGAAAAGGCAGAGATGTTGCTGGTCTGTCGAAAGACAAATCCGGGAATAGGGATTCAGCCTGTGTTAGATGGGGTTACACTCCCCCTGAAAACTCAGGTTCATAGTTTGGGGGTACTTATAAATTCAGCGCTGAGCCTCGAAGTCCAGGTATCAGCGGTGACCAACTAAAAACTTGTGCTCCAACTGCACCCATTCCTGGAGAAGTCAAATCTGGCCATGGTGGTACATGCCTTTGTTACATCCTATTTGGATTACTTTAATGCACTCTACATGGAGCTGCCTTTGAAAAGGGACGAGAGCATGAAATATAAGCGAACCCTCCCCCCCTTAAAACAGAATTAAATCAAAACAATATAAAAACAACTGTTGAGGTTAAAATATTAAACCATCCAGCCCAATGACTCCATAAGCCTGGCGCGACGATCCTTCCATCACTTGATGGGGCCACGTGAGGATCGTCTCTTGGATAGCTATTAATCTGAGGCTGGAAGGACTAATCTAGTATAACTAGTCTGGAAAGGCCTGCCGGAAGAGATCCGTCTTGACAGCCTTTTTAAAGCTGTCTAAAGATGTTAAAAGACGGATCTCGTCCGGCAGGCCATTCCAGAGTTTAGGCGCAATAACAGAGAACGCCCCCCGGGAGGTGGCCACAAGCCTCGATTTCTGAGGCTGTAGCAAATTCCTCCCGGAGGATCGAAGAGTGCGGGGAGGATTGTATGGGAGAAGGCGGTCCCTGAGATAGCTTGGACCCAAGCCATTTAGGGCTTTAAAGGTGATAACCAACACCTTGTACCTGGCCCGGAAGCTGATAGGCAGCCAGTGGAGGGACCTCAAAACCGGAGTGATGTGATCCCTCCGAGATGTTCCCGAAACAAGTCTGGCTGCGATGTTCTGTACCAACTGTAATTTCCGAACCAGGCACAAGGGTAGCCCCATGTAGAGTGCGTTCAGAAGTCGAGGCATGAGGTTACCAATGCGTGCACCACAGTTTCGAGATCCCTTACTTCCAGAAACAGGCACAGCTGGCGTATCAGCCGAAGCTGATAATAGGCGCTCCTGACCGTCGCATTAACCTGATTCGTCATCAGGAGCGATGAGTCAAGGAGCACCCCTAAGCTGCGAACACAGTCACTGGACGAGAGCGTGACCCCATCCAGGACTGGAGGTTGCAACCCAATTCCTGGTTTCGGGGCCGCTACCGTGAGCACCTCCGTCTTGTCTGGATTCAGCTTCAATCTGTTTTTCCTCATCCAGCCCATTACCGCCCCAAGACATTCATTGAGAGAAGAGATGCCGTTGGAATTCGAGACCGACGAACGAGATATGGAGAAATAGATTTGGGTGTCATCAGCGTACTGATAACACCCAGCACCATAACTCCGTATAATCTCACCCAGCGGCTTCATATAGATGTTGAACAACATCGGGGACAAAATAGCTTCTTGAGGGACCCCACAAGTGAGGTCCCTC
Source organism: Phrynosoma blainvillii (assembly GCA_026167975.1). Lineage (NCBI taxonomy): Eukaryota > Metazoa > Chordata > Lepidosauria > Squamata > Phrynosomatidae > Phrynosoma > Phrynosoma blainvillii. The sequence continues at coordinate 326,999,373 of JANUYF010000003.1, forward strand.
TTGCTGGAGCTACAGTCCCCGAGCAGCACCCTCTGAGACCGACCCGAGAGGAAGGACCGGAACCACTGTAAAGCAGTGCCTCCGATACCTAACCCCCTCAGGCGGTCCAAGAGGATGCCGTGATCTATTGTATCGAAAGCCGCTGAGAGGTCTAGGAGCACCAACAGGGTCATGCTACCCTTGTCGATGCCCAGACGCAGATCGTCGGTCAAGGCAACCATGGCAGTCTCAACCCCAAAGCCTGTCCTGAAGCCGGTTTGAAATGGGTCTAGATAATCGGTTTCATCCAAGACTGCCTGGAGCTGAAGAGCATCTGCTCTCTCGATCACCTTGCTCAAAAATGGCAGCAATGACACAGGCCTATAGTTCTTCATGTCCAGGGAAGGTTTTTTCAGAAGCGGCCTAACCGCCGCTTCCTTTAGACATGATGGGACATGTCCTTCCCTGAAGGATGCATTGACGATATCCGTGAGGAATCTCATCAATGCATCCCCCCCCCCCAGATGGCCAGCCAAGATGGGCAAGGGTCGAAAGGGCAAGTCGTCTTCCTCACCTTACCAAGCAGCTTGTCCACGTCCTCGGTACTCACAGATTGCCACTGATCCAGTAAAATTACATCGGCGGAGTCGGTGGACGCCTCACCTATAGACTCTGTCCCAATAGTCGCGTCAAGGTTGGCTCTTATCTGAGAGATTTTGTCTGCAAAGTAGTTGTTAAATGCATCACAGCAGGCCGTTGTCGGGTTGAGCAAGGGATTTGGCACAGGGGGCACCCTTACCACCCTAAACAGCTCTGCCGGATGAGACTCTGCAGATGCAATACGTGCAGAGGAGAATGCTTTCTTCGCTGCACGTATCGCCTCCCGATAGGAATGAAGAAAATTCCTATGGCGAGTTCTGTCAGATAAGAGTCGAGTTTTACGCCACTTGCACTCTAGCCATTGTCCATACCGCTTCATCCTCCTAAGCTCAGGTGTATACCATGGCCTACGATTAGGAGCGGGGTGGCAAGGGCATGTTAACTGGAGCATACAGGGAGCATACAACTTCCTTGTTGCAACAACTCCATTGGCTGCCAGGTCGTTTCTGGGCACAATTGAAAGTGCTGGTTTTGACCTATAAAACCCTATACAGCTTGGGTCCAGGCTATTTGAAGGACTGTATCTCCCTGTACGAGCCCCCCCCCCCCCCGCCCTGAGCATTGAGATCATCAGGAAAGGCCATTCTCTCTCTCCCACCACCCTCTCAGGTGTGATTGGTGGGAACAAGAGAGAAGGCAATTTCAGTGGCTGCTCCCAAGCTTTGGAACTCCATCCCTAGAGAGGCCAGGATGGCTCCATCCCTGATGTCCTTCTGACAGCAGATAAAGATGTTCTTGTGCCAGCAGGCTTTTGCAAATTGCTAAGGGCTGGGAATGTTGTCCCAATGAAATTTTAAGGTTTGTATTTTTAACATATTATATTTGAACTCATAACTGCTTTAACTTTTAAAATGGCTTAATTGTAAAGTTTTTTTGTGGGTTTTTCAGGCTGTGTGGCCATGTTCCAGAGGAGTTTCTTTCTGACGTTTCGCCAGCATATGTGGCTGGCATCTTCCAAACTGTGGAACTTTCTTCTCAGAAGATGCCAGCCACAGATGCTGGCGAAATGTCAGAAAGAAACTCTTCTAGAATATGGCCACACAGCCCGAAAAACCCACAAAAAACTATGGTTTAATTGATTTTTAAATTTTATATTTATACATTTTAATGTTGTATTGTTTTTAAATTGTATTGTTTTAAATCTGCTGTTTGCCACCTTGACTTCCTATACTGGGAGAAAGGCAGGATATAAGAAAATAAAATAACAACAATAACAACAATAACAATGAACATATTAGAGAAGAAATCACAAATAAAGCTGTAAAGGGCATATTGCCCTTAATACAAATTTATGGTGTGAACATATCTAGAATGCCATGTAAATCTTACATCACTATACCTGAAAAAGAATATAAGCTAAGGGAAGCTCTAAGATTTGCAGTGGAGGGATTTCAGCCTCACTACCTTCGCAGGTGCAATTGCTGAGAACCCCAGAAACAGCCTTTTATTTGGCTGCTTCCAAACTGTGGAACTCTCTTCCCACCTAACTTTCTGCAGGCAGGAAAAGATGTTATTATTTAGGCAAGCTTTGAATTTTAAATGTGAAGCTGCAGTGTGTGAAGTGGTATGCTGTGTAGTTGGCTCTCAGTATCCAAGGGGGATCTGCTCTGGATCTCTCCACCCCCGTGGATACCAAAATCCATGGCTGCTCAAGTTCCATTGTCCCCAATGGTGGTGAGTGCACACAGCCACACCACCATTAGGGACCATGGGACTTCAGTGGTGGCATATGCACATGGCCGTGCCACAATTAGGGACAGCCCCCATTGTCTTCTGTGGTGGTGCGTGCACACAGTCATGCCACCATCAGGGACAACAGGATTTTGCTTTGTCAGGGCATAGAGGAGGAGGACAAGGACGAGGACGAGGAGGCGCTGCTGGGGGACCTGGCCCTCACTCCCACTGTGGCTGCCAGCCAGATGAGGCCAGAGGGAGCCACCAGCCACCCTGCCCACAGCACTTCCTCTTCCCGCAGCAACACTAGGGCTGGGTGAGAAAAGGAGGGCAGGGGCACCTGAAGTCCCATTGTTTCTAATGGCAGTGCGGTCATGTGCACACGCTGCCACTGGGAACAACACAGGCTTCCTATCCATGGATGCTTGAATCCACAGATGGCAAGTCCATGGATATTCGGTGTGTGTATCTGTTTAATGTTTCAGCTGCTTTTAATCATTTTTTTAAAAAAATAATGTTTTTATTTAATTGCTTTTTAACTTTTGTACTTTAATATTTTACTTGGACCTTTTTAAAATTGTTGTAAGTTACCTTGGATCCCATTTTGGGAGAAAGGTAGCATATAAATGCAACAACTAAATAAAAATCTAAACTAAAAAGATGTGGAATTCACTGCCCCAAGAGGTGGTGATAGCTGCCAAACTTTAAAAGCCATCCAAATTGGCAGAGACATTTGTGAAGTTTAGGTTTATCGATTTTTTTACTGGCCACCACTGCTTTACGTTTATGAGTGGGTGCTGGTTATATATCAGCTCCAGGATCAGAGGCAGATTTCCACAGTATATCAGTTGTGGAGGGGAAATATGAAATTGAGGTTAAAATGGTACTCATGTCCTGCTGATGGGCTTCATTAGGCTTGCCACAGTTTGAACAGAATTATGAAACCTTAGATAATGCAAACCCTTCTCACAAATTCTTAACTGTTATTTATTTATTAGTGGCTTCCAGATTGGTCATCACTTGTTTTTTTGAAAGATTTAAAGAGGTTATCTGTGATAACCTAGTATAACAAGGTATAATATCAGGTATAGCTCTGATTGAAAAATTAACTAACAAACTTCAAATATGATTCTATGATCCTTCCAAATAGCCAAAGGAAAGACAGAAAAACATAACTTGACTGTGCTTTAGAATTGTTTTGTTGAATATATTGGGCATGTGGTGGTGGTGGTGGGGTATGTTGGTTTAATGTTGGTTTTCCAAAGGCTTTCAAGTCTTTTTGTCTGACTAAGGGCCTTTGCAGACTGCCAGAAATAGTGCACATTAAATTGAGGCACTGCCCTGGCTCAGTGCTAGGGAGTCATGGGAATTGTATTTTTTTCTGGGACATTGAGCCTTCTCTGTCAGAGAGCTCTGGTGCCACAATAAACTACCGTTTCCATGATTCCCTAGCACTGAGCCAGGGCAGTGCCTCAATTTAATGTGCACTATTTCTGGCAGTCTGCAAAGGCCCTAAGGAAACACTTCTGACATCTTTTATTTTGGCATTATGTTAACCTTTTAGCACAATTCTAGAGTTATGCAACTACAATTTAAGTTATTTTAAAAAAGAAAAGAGATATAAAAAAATAAAGGCTGCTTGGGAATAGCAAGGGGGAGGGGGCACAGGACTGTGACACCACATGACTGCCAATTGTGCAACTGCCACAACAGTGATGTTTCACACATGAGGACTAATGGGACTCTAGCACAGGGGGCGGCAACCTACAGCCCGCGGACCAGCCCCTGCCCGGTCCTGCTGCCGCCACTGCCATGCTGCCACCATCTTTCATGGTTGCGGGGCCTCTCAGAGGCCCAGTGCAACTGAACGAAGCCTTTTGGGTGGCCCCGCGGCAGCGCTGGGCCTCTCGGAGGCCCGACGCTGCTGAGGGAAGCTTCCTGGGGGGCCCCCACGGTGGCGCTGGGCCTCTCAGAGGCTGGTGTTGGCGAGGGAAGCCTCCTGGGGGGCCCCAGCCGTCGTGCGCATGCGTGCGCAATGCAACGAAGGATTTTGTTTTTCAAAATGGCATTGCACATGCATGCATGCGGGGGCAAGCGCACGCACGCTGGCCCCCAGCGCCATTCCCCCCCCCCGGCTCGTCAGCAAAAAAAAGTTGCCGACCCGTGCTCTAGCATGATTGGGAGCTTATTGATAGGATTCCCATACATTTTGGTTTAAGAGCTGTGTGTGATCATTTCCTTAGGCACTAGATCTTAGACACTAGATCTACAACACCAAAAAATGGACGGGTATATTGTTCAAAACCAGGCCTAAGTAGGTTCTCAGAAACAACCTTGCTATCCCAGCCTCTTATCCTGACAGGCAGTTGGGTTTGAGAACATTTGTGAGTAGGCACAAGGTAATGAAAGAAGCAGAGAGTAGTGAAGCCAAAAATGGCAACTCACCTTCCTGTCTGATGCTTTTTCTCATCTACTAGGGGAAATTCCACACTGATGGCCTTTCTGATATTGTGAAAGGCCCAGCTTAGCAAGTGGGGATGGTCAAGATGGCCCTTCAACATCAATCATGTTTGAGATTTTTGAACTTGTCCTTCTAGATGTGAGAATGTAAGAATTGTGAACTTGTTCTAAATAAGAGTTTTTCTTCTTTTGCCTTCACATTAATAAATATGTTTCAATGACAACAAAAAGAATATCAGACTACTGTCTTGCTTTGTGACTGGTCAGTCAACAGTTCTTCTCACAACTGATTCTGAGCCCTTCTAATGAGGCAAAGCAGGTATTGCTAGCTATACTGAGAAAACACATCAGCTCAAGTATTCACAATGTGGTTGATTTAATTAAAAATGTACATTTACAATACACAACCAGTTTGCCAATTCTGAAACAGAAATACATCACGGAATTTTCTTGTTAAGTCTAACATACTGCTAACATAAACCTCTGAAATTAATTCCTGCCCCTTCAGCAGCTCTTTTATTATTGCTGCCATCCTTTTTCTCCAGAAAAAAATATGTATACTATGCCTCTCACTTGAGTGTCCCTATGAATACAAGATTATGCATTACAAAAAAATTATATTTATGTATAGCTATATTAATTAATTCAAATACATTCAACTCTCAAAACCACTGTCAGTGAATACTGAAGCTAAGCAAAGAATAAAAACCTCCTGGTTGTTAAAACAAACACAATCAGATATCTTCAAGGCTGACTAAATGAAAACCCACCTGATTGATGCATGACATTGCTAGAAATACAGTTCTATCAAGCAAACCTTGTCAATGAGCAACATTTCCTGTATACTGTAAAAATGTCTTAACCAGTCATAATGAAATAAATGTTATTGTTGTTGTCATCAAGTCAGGTTCCAAGAGAACCTGTCATTGAGAGCCTTGCTCTGGTCTTGCAAACTCAGGCTCATGGCTTCCTTGACTTAATCAATGCCTCTGTAGAGTGGTCTCCCTCTGTTCCTACTGTCTTCCACTTTACCAAGCTTTAGCATTTGAATGAGTCATGCCGTCTCATGAAATGCCCAAAGTACAACAGTTTCAGTTTAGTCATTTTGGCTTCTAGCAAGATTTCAGGCTTGATTTCTGTCAGACCCATTTATTTGTCTTTTTGAAATCCCATGGTATCTGCAGATTTCCCATGATTTGATCTTCTGTCAAAGAAATCAGAAATACTATTGTATGGATGATTCTGATTTTGGTACTTAATGATATATATTTTCTTCTGAGCATTTTATCAAGTTCCTTCATAGATGCCCTTTCAAGTCCTATTTTTTTTTATTTCTTTCCATTTCTCTCCATTTTGAATTAAGACTGAGCCATAACTATTCAATTTCTTCATAATCTGCTTTTAAGTTATATAAATCAGCTATGATCACTATTTTTGATTTCTTCTTATTCAACTGTAACCTTGCTTTTGCACTTTCCTGGTTTCATCAATAGTAGCTCCAAGTGATTGCTATTTTCTGCTAGTTATGTGATTGATGTTCCTTCCCTGAGTTTTCCCAAATCCTTCCTCCAAGTCTAATTCTGCTTTCTGCATGATGTTCTACATATAGGTTCAACAGATAAAATGATAAAATTCAGCCTTGTCTGCCTCCCTTGCCAAATAGAAACTGTTCTGTTTCTCCATATAGTCTGGCCTGATAGGGCTCTGTTGTTCAAGTTATACATTTGGGCAATCAAATGTGGCACACCCATTTCTTTTAAACTGATCCATAGTTTTCCGTGATCTACACAATCAAAAGTTTTTGCCATAATATATAAAGGGTAGATTGATTTTCCTCTGAAATTATTTGGTCCACACAATTAGCTAATGTATATTTGCAATATGAGCTCTAGTCCCTCTTCCTTTTCTGAACCCAGCTTGGGCATCTTCATTATTTGCTCCATGTGGTAAAAGTCTTTGTTGTAAAATCCTAAACATCATTTTGCACATATGAGGTATTAATACAATGGTCTAGTGGTTATTATAACACCTGTTATCCTCATTCTTCTAGACTTGTTTTGTTTTCTATATCTGGGGGAAGATTTTTGTTAGAATTTGGATGGATTCCTCCTTGTTAGTTTGAAATAGCTCTATTGATAAATGAAGCTGCTATAGCAGATCACTGGTCTGTACAACTCAACTGCTGACTGACATGGGAGGATACATACCACCATTTCACAATCACCAACACTAACCCACATTGCCACAGCCTCCACATATTCTGTCTCATTCCAGTGGCATCACTAGGGGAGTGCAGGGTGTGACACTCCAGAAAGAGTGACACCCAGCCAAGTACACTCCACTCCCTGCTGACGAATAGAGCAGCACATGACACCATTGTTTTCTTCTGAGGATCTCTTCAGAAAGACACATCCTAGTTCTCTGGCAGTGCTAAGCACTAACAATCTCTGAGGATAACTCACCCACTATTCTGTGGCAGATATCACTCCACAGGCACATTTGTGCCTAGCTGGGTCTCTGAAGCACCTGCCTATTTCTTTAAGGGCATTCTCAGCTGTACCAGAGATTCTGGCCAACCAGTATCTCCCTCTGAAGACCCTTCAAAACAAAATACAGGGCAGGAAGATGGTCTTGGGATCCCAACTCTGTGGGATATCTAACTTTGAGGGACTTGAAGACAAACTATGGGAAAACAGATGGTATAGGAAGTTCCACTGGCTACTCTCCTAGTCCAATATTTGATACAGCAGGACTGCTGGCTCTGTGGAAACAGGGGATTCGCCATATCTCAGGGCAGAACTGGCCCTATGCTCACTACTGGTAACTCAATGTACTTAGTGTATCCAACAGCCCTGTTCAAAAAGATTGTCATACAGTGGAGAAGTGAGAGGTCTAATCTAGGATTCTATGCATTCAAATAATCTGCTCTCCACCACTAACCTTAGGGGCCAATCCCAATGATCATCTCCCTTATCTTGCTTACAGGAGAAATATATATAATATTCCTTATTCCTTCTCTCTCTCACACTTGAAAAATTGGGATAAGCGAATTAAATTTCAAGGGATGCAGTGGCTCAAGTGGTTAAGACGCCAACTGTGTTGACGGCAAGATCAACAGGTTGGCAGTTAGAGGCCCAAGTGCTGCATGATGGGGTGAGCTCCTGTCACTAGTCCCAGCTTCTGTCAACCTAGCAGTTCGAAAGCATGTAAATGCAAGTAGATAGATAGGTACCACTTCTCAGTGGGAAGGTAAACAGCGTTCTGTGCAATCATGCTGGCCACATGATCACAGAGTAGTCTCTGACAATGCTGGCTCTTTGGCTTAGTAATGAGATGAGCATTGCCCCCTATGGTCAGACACGACTTGACAACCTTGTCAATGGGGAATACCTTTACCTTTACCTTTATTGCATTTAGATGTAATTCTAACACAGGAATGATGTGAAGAATGAATGTAGCATTATTGAGCTTTTTACAAAACATTCTTCTAAGATGAACTTTCCTCACCTTATATTTGTTTGTTTTTGTGTCAGCATAGAAATGTGTATAAATATGTATAGAAAATTTATATGCATTTTTATATGTGTAGTATGGGCCTCTGACAGTGAAGCTCCTCTTTTCTTCAAAATGCAAACCATACAAACTTCCCCATCATCCTTTATGGAGAAGTCCTGTGTAGTAAAATAGCTCATGGAGATTATCACACAAGACTTTTAAACCTTAATTATAGCTGTAAAATAACACCTTTGGCTTATCACATATCACATGATATTGCCTCCAATCTCTAGAGGCTGTGTCTGGAAAGCATGGTAAAGGCATCTCTTTTTATTGATGGAGGGGGACATGTCAATAAGCTTCCAGCTGCACTGCAGTCCCATTAGACCCCAGGTGCAAAATGTCACTACAGGGGCAACTGTCATATAGGCAGTCACTCAGTGTCACAGTCTTGTCCTCTTTCCCTACCATCCCAACCAATCACTATTCCTAAGCAGCCAGATTCCCTTTATTCCCCCCCCCCTTTTTAAACTCAAATTGCATTAACAGAACTATGTAATTGTTTTTAAAATGTCACAGTCTTGTCCTCTTTCCCTACCATCCCAACCAATCACTATTCCTAAGCAGCCAGATTCCCTTTATTCCCCCCCCTTTTTTAAACTCAAATTGCATTAACAGAACTATGTAATTGTTTTTAAAATGTCATAAATAAATAAATTTAAAGGCATGCTGGGTAGGGCATAGGGCAGGGAAAAAGGATTTAAGAGGAAGAGAGCATGATGGCAGGAGCAATCCCAGTTGCTCAGTTGTGAAGACATGTGATAATGGCTGCTCTCAAAACTGTTTCCATTTTTATTAAATAGCACAATTGTCAAGAATGGGGTTCATGTGATAATATCCTATGTCTATACATCTGAAACCAAATGTGATAGGAGGAAAAGGGACAGCATGGATCAAAGTCACAATGTGAATTTTATGAATAAGCATGAATATGAACCTCATTCTGCTCCTGGCTCTGTTACTTTAAGAATCTATCCATCCATTTATCCATCACTTTGTTATGTCCTACCTTTCTCCCAGGCTGAGACTCAAGATGGCTTACAAAAACAGAATACAATAAAATACATATGGTTAAATCATACAAAATCAAGATTAAAACAGTATTAAATGACAACAGAACTAAAACCAATTAAGAACTTACTTTAAAACAGATTAAAAAATAGTACAGCAGTGTAAAAACCATTTTTGTTCAAAGTAGTTTCCAAAAGCTTGCTCAAAAAGAAAGGTCTTAATCTGTCCCTGAAAGGAAAACAATGAAGGAACCATCCTAGGGAGGGAGGACCAAAGTGTGGAGCCACAGAAATGGCCTCCTCCTTTGTCCCAACCAGCTGTGCCTGTGAAGGCGATGAAGTAGAGCAAAATGTCCCCCCCCCCCCCGTAGATCATAGAGCTTGAGCAGTTTCATACTGGAAGAGATGGTTCTTCAAATCATCACAGTGGTTCTCCTAAATGTAACTGTTATCCTGCACTTAGACTGAGTCATGTCCATGCAACTTTTAAAAAACTTTTTGTACACATCCTGGCTTGTAAATAGTGGCTATTTACTCTCTGTTGCTGTAGTTTTAGTCAAAAAAGTAAAGTGCAGGTGTCCTCCTGTAACCAATTATTGAACTGGAAATCAGCACCTCCTGAAATAATTACTAGCCTTTGTTTACCTCATTGAATCCTGCTATGTCTTATTTAGGTTTTCCAAATTTTATTTTGAGGAAGGGCAGGTCTTGTGACTTTAACAGATCCTTGACTAGCAGAAATAGAGCTCAAGAATCTTTTCTCCTCAATGTGCCTCCATGCTAAGAAAGCTTCAGTTTTGTATGCATCCACCAATGTATCCAGTCTTCCAAATAAGTCTCTTATTTCCTTTTGCTTTACCATTTCTCTCCTTCCTAAGTCAGTTTTATTCTTCCAAGAGATTCACAAAAACGAGAGAAGGGTGAGTACTGTCTACACCACATACATATTCATAGTTGTAATTTTGATAACCATATTTTCAAAAGATTCACTATTGAATGTTGTTTCTTAGTTCCTTGAGTGGATTGGTTATATTATAAGACTGCATTTGAATGGATATTACATTACTTCTTATGTTTTTCTAGAGAACAACAACATTCCACAACTCAGATGTGTTCCCTTTGTCACCCCAGCTATGATGGCTGTCAAAAAAAGAAAAAAGAAGAAAAAAAAGAAGAAGAAGAAGAACAAGAGAAAAGAAAAATACCTTCCGTTCCTGCTTGGGTAACCTTTTCCCAAAATCCTGATATAACTAATGGCCCTTATGGCTCTCTAAATAAAATGGCATAGCTGCATTATGAAACAGAAGAATATAACTATAAAGAATGTATCTTTTGTTTTCAGATGACCTTATGACTGTATATTATTTATCATAATAGCTTAAAAAACACATAACAATGTAATTTCATTAGTCAATCTACATTGCATCAGATGTACAAGCAATAGGAAGTAGGTGTAAAACACAGTAACACCTGCATCTTCGCATCCATACTTGGCCTACTGAACTTGATGTCATATCCCACAAACACAACCGAGGGCCTTTTAAAATCCCAAACTGCTTGTTACTTGGAATGAAATATTCAGTAGCCATTTTCAAATGGAATTGCCATAAAAAGTCCAGGTGCCAGCAAAACAGTTTTAGTTAACAATTCCGTTTCCATAAAATTTAAGGGGCAATGTTCCAAGCCCAGCTGCGCACAGCTGGTTCCCCTTACAAAGACCTACTTTATGCAAATTTCAGGAAAGAGTAATAGAAATCCTGAGGTATCAGCATCAGTTATTAACACTATAAAACAACAAACTGCAGAGATGCACTGCATTGTTTGTTGTCTATAAAAAGAACTAATGAAACAGGGTTAAGGTTCAAATTGGTGTTTCTTACTTGCATATACCTGTGGCTAAGCATTATTTAAGGAATTTGTTTTTGTTTTGAATTCCTTTAATAACTTAATGGTAAAAGAGCTGTCGTGCTGATATTATTTTGTCTTTTCCAAACATCCTAATACTGTCTCCAGAGACATGCTCTGATAAAGAGTATATGTCACATTTTGAAATTATAATGTCATCCACATAGGTTTTTAGTGGCATTACTCTATAAAACTGTGATAATATGGGGACCCAACAAGATGAGCAGCAACTGGAGCTGTCACAAAGAATAAGGGCAAAACAATTTATTGTACTTGTCTTATACTAATTTCATGATCCAATACTGAGCATATTTATGCTGACATCCACAAACTGATATTCTTGCACTGAAGCTGGTCAACTTCCTATGTAAATGCTAGGCACAGCATTTAAGATGTAGTTTTAAAAAGAATTTAAGTACAGTTGGTCCTCTGTATCTACAATTTTTTTATCCACAGATTCAAGCATCCACACCTTGAGAATATAAAGTCCAATAAGCAAACCATGATTTTGCCATTTTATATAAGGGACACAATAATAACAACAACAACAACAACAACAACAATAATAATAATAATAATAATAATAATAAATTTATTTGTATCCCGCTTTTCTGTGTAACACAACCGGGGCGGCTAACATGCTAAAACATACAATCCTGTCTCCCAACAATCACCTCCCCAAAATACAATTAAACAGTCATAGTGTAAAATATACTTTAAAACAACAAATAAACAACAAGTAACAAATAAATTAAAATAGCTGTGACAGAAGTCGGGGTGTAACAGGCACAACTTTTTCAGTGGCCGGTTGACTATTACTCCATTGTATTTAATGGGACTTGAGCATCCATGGATTTTGGTATCCATGTGGGTCCTAGAACCAAACCTCAGAAGATACCAAGGGAACACTGTAATTACAAGCATTATTGTTCACTTATAATGTTGTCAGCTTTCAATCTGGCTGAGTTCCTCTGCAAAACAGTTATTCAGCTAGCAGAAATCTGGAAGCAAAAGCCTTTTCAAAGGAAAAAAAAAACCCACAGAAATCAACAAGATGGAAATGTATGAAAAAAGGAAGTATACATCACTTGACTATTATGGAAAGCTGTGGTAAATCTGTGTTAGGACGTTCCAATGCAAAATATAACCACCCCTCTGAATCTTTAATTTTTGTGCAGGAGAAGCAATTTAAAGTGATATAGCTTGCATCTGTAAAGCAGAAGGCGAAAGGAAAAGAGGAAGATCACATTACCTACAAACTGATTCAATAAAGACCTGAATTTGCAAGAACCAAGAGGGCTGTTGTGATAAATGGGAGTGCCTCCATTTATCAGGGCCTTCTTCCCTGTGGGAGGGGGTACTGGAATCTATGAGCAGGATAACATCATTAGTGGTGTGAGGGCAACCAGCCAATCAGATGGCTGTGAGAAAAAAACCCTCCAGATGGTGGTTGGAGAGAGGCAGTTGAAGCAGTTGGGAAGGGTAGAAGCTGAGAAACAGCAAGGTCTTACCTTTTAGGGTTATTATTATTATTATTATTATTATTATTAATATTATTTTATTAGACAGGGATTCAGATTTGCAGTATGCTAAGGTTTTGCTGACATGATTGTGTTTTGAAATTGATACTTTAAGTTTATGTGCCTAGAGGACCAGTTGTCTTCCATGTTTCTTTTCTTTAATGTTATAATAAACCTTTTTCTTTAGTTAAAAAAAGGTACAAACTAATAATAATTTCAACCAAACCCTGGCGGTGCAGTGGTTAAATGCCTGTACTGCAGCCACTCACTTACATACCACAAGGTTATGAGTTCAATACCAGCCAGGGCTCAGGCTTGATTCAGGCTTGAATCCTTCCAAGGTCACTAAAATGAATACCCAGCTAGTTTGGGGCAATTAGCTTACACATTGTAAACCATTAGGGAGTGCTTAAGTGCACTGATAAGCAGTATAGAATGTACTTGCTATTGCTATCCCTTATATAAAATGGAAAAAAATCAAGCTTTATATTTTGGAATTTTTTTGGGGTGACTATTTTCAACATCAAACATGGATTGTTGAATCAGTTGATATTGGCTTGAATGTTCTTTTAGGAACAGAAATACTAGGTAAAAATTATGAAATAAAACAAAGTCATATCAGTCTCAGGACATAATTTAAAGACAGAGGCTGAAATATCATTACTGAAGCTAAGATGATTTAGGTCTGTCAATGCTTGGATGGGTGAGTATATGTATTCAACTCAAGGCTTTCTTGAATGAAACAGATTATTTAGAATCTTTCCCATTTGGGCTCAAGCAAACATTGAGTAATGAAAAGGCTTTGGGTGGTTTAGCAGGTGTCATTTAGATAGGACAGTGAGTCTCTGTGGTTCTGTTCCCTCTCAGTGACCATCAATCAGCCATGATATTCATCTGCATAGTCTGGTATCAGGCTTAGAGATGTAGTTTGTCATAGCTTCAATCCTATCTACTGTACATGATTAGATGTGCCAAGAAGCTAGTGCTAGGGAATTATTGCTTAGCCTCTTAGCCACTAGCCAGCGGAATTCCTTATGGTTGCATCCTATGTAAGATCTAGATGAAGCTGCTGGGAGAGGTCATCAGTAGCATGGCATAGAGGTTTGAATGTTGGACTATGATTCTGGAGACCAGGGTCCGATTTCCAGTTCAGCCATTAAACCCACTTGGTGACCTTGGCCAAGTCACACGCTCTTAGCCTTGGGGAAGGCAATGGCAAACCCTTCTCTGAACAAATCTTGACAGGAAAACTCCATAAGTTCACCTTAAGTTTACCATAAGTTGGAAACGACTTGAAGGGAGAGGTAAGATATATGATCATGTATTGTTATTATGTATTGTATTGGTTTGTTTTAACATGTAAGCCACTCTGATTGCTATTATAGTAGAAAAGTGGGATGCAAATAAATTTATTATTATTATTATTATTATTATTATTATTATTATTATTATGGCACACAACAACAATCAATATGCTGATAGTACTGAACACTACTCTCCTTTGCATGTGCTGCCAAATAAGGGGTGCAGAACACAAAACACTGTTTCAGTGCTGTGGTAGAGTGGGTGTAACATTCTCAGGCTTAATCCAGACAGGACAAGCATACTGATTCAGAAGCAAGGGAAATAATCCCTAAATAGACTTACAACCTGTTCTGGAGGAGGTTGCATTTCCACTGGGATCTTGGGGTGCTCCCAGGTTCCATGTGGATATATCAATTTGGTTGACCAAGGATAGGAGGATTAGGAGTGTATTTCCCAATGTCAGCTATTGCACCAGCTGCAATCCTTCCTCTAGAAGATGTACTAGACCAGAGTTACACATGCCTTAGTAACCTATAGATTAAATCACTGCTTTATGTCAAATGTTCTCATGATCATATCATACCATGCCAAGGTACTGATTATTGCCTAAAGGTAAGGGTAAAGGTATTCCCCTTTCAAGGTTGTCAAGTCGTGGCTGACTGTAGGGGGTTGTGCTGATCTCCGTTACTAAGCCAAAGAGCCAGCATTGTCAAAGATGACTCTGTGATCATCTGGCTAGAATTACTGTACAGAATGCTGTTACCTTCCCACCAAAATGGTGCCTATTTATGTACTTGCACTTCTACATGCTTTCAAACTGCTGGGCTGGCAGAAGCTGGGACTAGTGATGGGAGCTTACTCTGTCACATGGCGCTTGGGCCTCAACCTGCTGACCTGCCGATCTTGCAGTTGTTAGAGTCAGCGTCTTAACCACAGAGCCACCTATAAAGCCCTAAACAGTTCAGGACTAAGATATTTGAATGACCACCTCATTTTGAATGAACCTGTCCATCAAACATAATCAATATCAAAGGTCATACTTGATGCTATGGGTGGTACAGTTGGTGATAGCATGAGACAAAGACTTCTCATAAACCCAATTGGTGAATTGCCTTTATTTTTCTTTTCTCATTTTTTGGTAAGACGGTTACTGTTTGCTTTTCTAATTGTGTGTGTGTGTGTCATATAACTGATAGATGAAGCAATAGACACAGCAGCGAATAACTCTTTCAACAGACCCTACAGAGGCTACACTAGCAACATATGAAAACTTATAATGAATGGTATATGCTGGCTATTTGCCGTAATAAATGAAATGAAATGAAATGAAATAATGAATGTCCTGTCCCTTTCTCTAATCAAGTCAGATTGGCATTGATATAGAACTCCTAGATTTTCCATGCAGGATTTCTAGATAAAAGAGATAAAAGGATATAAGATTCATTCAAGGAATAACTTTTTTTTAAAATGAATGTACAGTTTTAGAAAGTGAAGGAAAATTGCTCTCACAGCACTTGGGAGAATTAAATTATTAGGGGCAGGCAGCATACCAATAGAACTGTTTGAAGCTACAAAGACAAAAGCCATTCAAATTCTTACTAAAATCTGCCAACAAATATGTAAAACACAACAATGGTCCACAGACCAGAATAACTTAATATACATTCCAATATTCAAGAAAGGGGACACCAGGGATTGCAGTAACCATCGGACTACTGCATTAATCTTTCATGCAAGCAAAGTGATGTTCTATTTTTTCCAACAAAAACTTTTACAATATATGGAGAAAGAAATCCCAAATGTTCAAGCTTGGTTCATAAAACAGATCATAGTAGATCAAAAAACCCTATAGATCTCTCTAAAAGAAATGGATGTGTCATATTTGATTGCCTGAAATGTAATTTAGACAAGAGGCTACCATAAGGACAGAATATGGAGAAATATAATAGTTTTCAATTATGCATGGGGTCAGGCAAAGCTGCATTTTATCACCCTATTTAATTTATATGTAGAATCTTTCAGAGAAAGCAAGATTAGTCTTGGAGGAAGGGGACATGAAGATTAGAAGAACGAACATCAACAACTAAAGATATGCAGATGATATAAAAGACTTGGAGAGAGGGCAAAAACAGAGTTACAGCTGAACACTAAGAAAACAAAATAATGAGAACAGATCATCAAAATATTCAATTATTTTCTCTTCCTACTCAGTCATTCATCAAAATGGAGACTACTGTCAGGAAATGAAAAGACTGGGACTTGGAAGAGTAACAATGAAGGAACGAGCTCAGTTCCTCAAGTATAAAGGCATATTATTGAATACCAAAGTCAGGATTGTCAATTTCACAGAATTTTTTATTTCTAAGTATGGTTGCAAAATTTGGACATTGAAGAAAACTCACAGGAAAGGAATCTACTAATTTTAAATGTATGCTGGAAGATAGTTCTATAGATTACAAGGACTGGCAAAGTGACTAATAAATAGGTTCTAGAACAAATCAAGCCTGAACTCTCCCTAGAAGCCAAAATGACCAAACTGAGGCTATCACACATTGGCCATATCATGAAGTGAGATGAGTCATTTAAAAAGATCATAATGCTTAATAAAGTAGGAGGCAACAGGAAGAGAGGAAGCCCAGAGAACAAAAGCATAAACTCAAGGAGAGAGGACACAGAACTGAATTTACAGAACTGAGCAAGTCTGTTAATGATAGGGTATCCTGGAGATCTCTCATTCATAGTGTCACCATAAGTCAAAGCCAACTTGGCAGCAAATAACAACAACACTGACTCCTAGTTTCTAAGCCTAGGCCACATCAATGGCCAAGACTAACTTTCACTAATTTCTTCAGTGAACAACTTCAGTAGCCATGTTGATAAGGCAACAATTATTGAAATTTTCATAACCACAGAAATATATTACTGTAGTGTGCTCTATGCACAGCTGCAGTTGAAAGCTGTTTGGCAGCTTCAGCTCACATCAAATATGTTGTCCATATTGTGACAGGGCTGGGACATTGGGGAAGCATTTTATATTTCTATTTTGCATTTACAGTAGAATTTACTATCTTCTGAGCAAAGAAACAAGTACGATGCTTGATGCAGTAGCTAAAATGAAACAAAGTATGGAAAACATTGGGAAAAGAAGGTCAGGATTATCCCTTCTTTCAATGTTGACACATCAGATCTCTAAAGCTGCTGCCATCAGGGGTGATGCAAAGCTTACCATTATGATAGCTTAATTTGGTAATAACATTCAAGAAAGACGTAGGGAATTTCTGGCTGTGGAACAGCTTAAACAGCAACTTTTAAATATTAATATAGCAAGTCAGAATAACATGGTATACTTTTGTCCTTTGGAATGGGGAAATGGCAGGCACTGAGAAGAGGCATCTTCCTACTGTTTCTGTTACCATAAATTATGGCAATGAATATTTTCTCATGTCAAAGATAGGAGAGAAGGGTGTCATTTGTTATCACTACAGTAATTTTACACCCTTCTTAAATGCCATCACCACACAAAAAGTTTAGTTTCAGTAACTTTGATTCTGTTGCTTCTAAGATTCAAGAACTGTGGGGGGTTGCAGACTGCCAGAAATAGTGTGAATTCAGTCCACTTTTAGGGTTAGGATTAGTGCTAGGGAATCATGGGAACTGTTATTTTTCTGAGACATTGAGCCTTCTCTGTCAGACAACTCTGATCCCACAATAAAATACAGTTCCCATGGTTCCCTAACTCTAACCCTAACCCTAAAAGTGGACTGAATTCACACTATTTCTGGCAGTCTGCAACCCCCCTATGTGTCACACAAAAAGTTCAGTTGCACCAATTTGGAGTCTATTGCTACTAAAATTCAAGGACTATGTGTTTTATTCAAGAGACACTGGCCACTTAACGCAATCCTACTCAAACAGGTGGTCCATGGACTGGTGCCTGTCCATGAATCCTCATCAGCTGCTAGTCTGTGGCAAGTTTCCGGGAAAGAAAGAAACAACTGTAGCCAGTGAGAACAAGCATGGTCCCGGCCCTTGACACATTGTGGGGGGATGGGGAATTGTGGGTCCTCTTTATCAAACAGCTTGACTTAATAGATACTACTAAGTTCCTTTCTCATCCCCACAAAGCAGTTTGTTAGATTTGACTTGCTTACCTATTTAATTTGCAAAGATCCATGCTTGTTACAGGAGGTCATTTCCACAGATATTCTGTTCTAGTAAAAAGTTTCACTGCTTACTTTTATCCCAGTACATAATGGCACAATTTCTTTTGCATCGATTTGCTTTAAAATCCTGTCTTGTGTATTATTAGAAAGTGACTTTGTGTTACTACAGCAACAGAGGCAGGCTGGTATTGGAGGGTAGGTCATTAGAATCACCTTAGGCTACTTATCTGTCAGCTCCAGCCATTTTCACTGCATATAGGCTACTGACTTAACTCCCACTCCTGTTCTCTCTTTTTCTACTCGAAGCATCAATGGCAGCACCATTTCTTTTGCCTCATCATTTTCTCCACCATCTATGACTTGGTATTCAGTGTCTTTCCCCTTAGCATTTCTAGACCTTCTGTTATCATCTTGATCTGCATTTGCACATGAAAAGCTCTTGCTTTTATCCCTTATTACTTTTCCTGAGCAGTAAACTTTATGGATCCCTTCCAAAAAGTATGGCAATGAATGGGGCCTTGCAAAGAGGGGCTTCAGTATACTCAGGAATGCTCTTCAGGTATGTACAAAAATTATCATCTTGATGATGATGATTATGGTATTTTGGAATACGCCACTTTGTCATCAAAGATGAAGGCTTTGATGAGGCTTTTGATGAGGTTGTCAATGATGAAGACCACTGAGGCTGCACCCACACTAAAGATATAATCGAGTTTGAGACCACTTTAACTGCCATGGCTCAATCTAATTGAATTCTAGGATTTGTAGTTTTGTTAAGCATTTACCCTTTTCTGTCTGAGAGTTCTCATGCCAAAACAAAGTCCAAATCCCAGAATTCTATAGCACTGAGTCATGGCAGTTTAAGTAGTGTCAAACTGGATTATTTCTGCAGTGCATATGCAGCCTGATTCCTAAATTATTGGATAGATTCTGAATTACTGATGCTCTAAAATTCCAGCTGGGAACAGCGGGTAGATTGTTAAACTCAGATAGTAATAATAACAGAATTGACAGAGGGGGAAAAGATTAAGAAATACTGTGACCTAGAAGAGAAATAATTGTGGTTACATAGAGCTAGTACTCTGGAAAATTCCAAATGGATTGACAAAGGATATGAATGAAATCACCATTGATAAGATCACAATTGCACATTATTATTATTTTTATAAAAGTTGGCATTACTTGGAACATACCACATAATCTGACAGTACTTCACTGATTCCTAGTTTCCAAGGGCTTGTCTACACAATTAAAATACTCCTTATTCCAATCAAATAAGACTGCAGCCTCACACATATGATTCAAAGGAATTCCGGCTTCTGGGGGATGAGGGGCAGAACTCCATAAACTCCAGTAAAAACAATTCACCATTTTTACCAGCATATCTGTGTATATCTGCAAGAATGCACATTATTTAATATGTGGCCATTTGTCCACTTTGCATTTGCATTTTTTGTCAGAGGGAAGGCAAAAAGATGCAAATAGATAGGATAGTGAAGTTAATGTGAACATGCAGACATGCATAGCAATTCACGTAATACATTTATGTGTAGAGTAGGCACTTGACATTTGAACAGAATGCAAATCATTGTTAGTTCAAAATGTGGTCAGTAACACCTGGTAGGCAGTGAATGTGAGTATCTTGATGGCTAAATAAAAATGGTTTGCTTGAACTAAGGGCCAATGCAGACCGGCCACAATATGGGAGCGGCGGATCAGGGCAATGGCAACAGCATGCTGTGGTCCCAGTCCTCCTTTTTGCCACCTCCAAAAGAGCAGCAAAATCACCCTCTCAGCCATGGTGGCAGCATTTTTGCATGATTTTGGTGCAGCGTATGCACACGCTGCACCAAGAGAGCGTCCTGACACCACACAGCATGTGAAGGGTGTGTGGTGTCAGGATGGGGTCAGAGTGGAGTCGGGGTGGCCAGCGTGCAGCTACCCCACTCCAACTCCACCCCCAGGCCAGCCCTTTAGGCCGGTCTGCAATGGCCCTAAGTCAGCCATTATAACAAAACTGTACATGTGCAATGCTGTCCCACTAGGTAATAATTTTAGAAACAGTTAAGAGTTGTGACAGTGATAAAAAATGGGTCAGTGATGAAATTTGCAGCTGGAAGATGGTTGATTAATGATTAAATTATAAATTAAAACTACAGATCATTCTTCCAAGCTTTTGTAGAATTTTGTGAGAGTAAAGCACGTTTAAAAAAAGAATGACAGGGCAGTATCTGGAACTGAGGGTAAAATATAGTAGGAAAGTGATACAAAACTGTTTTACTTAAGCAGATTAAGAAAGAAATCACCCATGAGGTACAGTGTTCATAAAATTATAAAAGGAATAAAGATGAAAACACTGTATGTCTAAAGAAAGAAGAACAATCCCTACAGAGAAAAAAGGGGAGAAAATTTATAAAAGGAATAAAGATGAAAACATTGCCTAAGGAAAAGAAAGAAAGAAAGGCAGAAAGGCACTGACAATCAGAAAACTAGATAAATGTCCAAGTTCAGAAACATTTAAAGTTAGAAAAGAAACTTTAAAAGGGAAAATGAGTGCAAAATCAGAATTTTTATGAGAGGAAGGTTGTTGCCATGAAAGCCTATACTGAAGAAAAGGAAGAATTAACTTCCTACTGAAAAAAAAAAATCAATTAACTGAAAGAAGGAAGGAAAGAAGGAATATAATTATAGAAGCATGCTGATATACTCCACCAAGAAGGGCAAGCATGAACATCCATTTCTTGGGTGTCCCTTTTGTTTCCTGCATGAAGACTCACAATGATAGAAAAGAATGATAGAATCTTAGGCTGCATCCACATGGAGAAATAATGCAGTTTCATACCACTTTAACTGCCATGGCTCAATGCTATGGAATTCTCATAGTTTTCTGAGATATTTCATTTTCTCTGTCAGAGAGCTCTGGTACCACAGCAAGATACAAATCCCAAGATTTCATATCATTGAGCTATGGCAATTAAAGTGATATCAGACTTGGACTACATGATTCCTGCAGTGCAAATACAGCCTTAGAGTTAGAAAGTACCACAAGAGCCTTAGGAAAAAGAGAAAAATCCCATCTTGGAGGTCCAGGTAGCATAAGAAAGTGACCTTGTACCAATCAGCATCTGTGATTGCCCCTTGGAAGAAGGACTTCCAGGGGAAGACTTTGAAATGATAGTTTTCTTGGCCTACTTTTGGGGCAGAGATTAAACGTTTTTTCTCTCTCTCTGCTTCAGCTGTTGCCATTTCTGGCTTCACCACACACAACACCATATGCCTTCAGTCATCTTCTGTAGAAATGAGTGCACGTTGCTGTTAGTTGATAAAACTGAGATGGAATTTTAACCCAGAACATGTATATGATGAAGAAACTATGTTTCACAAAGTCTTTATATGCCTGCCCCTTTCTTCCTGGTTCTCTACCTAGCTGGAAGTATTTTAGCAGCAGAAACCTTGAGAGGAAGACAAAGAGGGTTGGACAAACAGACTCTTGATGTCAGGTTGCCATAGTGTGTCTGTAGTAATCAATGCAATATAGCTTGAGCTAAGGAAGAATGGGATTCTGCTCCAACCAGTCATACTGCAGTTTTGTGCACCTCCCTACAATGTTGTAAGCCACCTCAATTGCTCTGCAGAGGGGTGGGGTATAAATAAATTATTATTATTATTATTATTATTATTATTATTATTACTACTACTACTACAATAGGTAAGGTAGAAAGCATTAGCCATCAGAATACATTACTGAGTATGCATAACAGAAGGTAAAGGTAAAGGTATTCCTCATTGACAAGGTTGTCAGGTTGTGTCCGACAGTAGGGGGTAGTGCTCATCTCCGTTACTAAGCCAAAGAGCCTGTGTTGTCAGAGACTACTCTGTGATCGTGTGGCCAGCATTATTGCATAGAATGCTGTTTATCTTCACACAAAAGTGGTACCTATTTATCTACTTGCATTTGCATGCTTTCAAGCTGCTAGGTTGGCAGAAGCTGTGAGCTCACCCTATCATGCAGCATCCAGGTCTTGAACTGCCAACCTGCTGATCTTGCAATCAACAGTCAGCATCTTAACCACTTGAGCCACTGCATCCCAGTGTAACAGAAACCAGAAAGAAAAGGGGAGACCAGCTTGCCTATCCAGATACCCCAGCACTTTGAAAAAGCATAATATGGTTGGACACCAAAACAGAAATAATTAAAAAAAAATGCAGGCTGGAGAGGAAGCCTTCATGTGATCTCAGGAAGGTTCAAATTGATTCAAGGCCAACATAACAAGGTTGTTTCATTTCACAGGTGCATATTCCTATTTTAAAATTAAGCTTGACACATACTGAACTTTTTTGTTATGTAGGAACCTATCCCTATTCTTTCCATGTTACTTCTGCCTCTGGTATCAACATTTCCATTCAAGAAACAATGCCATCTACTTTATTAACTGAGGTATACCTGTAGCTCAATTGGGTTTAGCACACTGTAGTTTTCATCTTCCCTGGAACAACATGTCCCAAAATAATGTTTCGGACTATGCTCTCAGTTCTGGTCACCACAATTCAAGAGGGATTTTGACAAACTAGTGGATATCCAGAGAAGGGTGACCAAAATGGTGAAAGGTATGGAAACCGTGCCCTATGAGAAATGTCTTAGGGAGCTGGATAAATTTAGCCTGGAGAAGAGAAGGTTAGGGTGTAACATGATAGCTGTGTTTAAATATTTGAAGAGATGTCATATTGAGGATGGAGCAAGTTTGTTTTCTGCTGCTCCAGAAACTAGGACATGGAGCAATGGATGCAAACTACAGGAAAAGAGATTCCACCTATACATTGGAAAGAACTTTTTGATGGTAAAAGTTGTTTGCCATGGAAGGAGGCGCCACGAGGAATAACCACAATACTGTCCAGGAAAGCCGCCAAGAGTGCTGATAGCAGCTTCTTGTGAGGGTTGAATGCAAACAAAAGTCTTTTGCTAATGTAAAGCAAGAAAGCAAAGGTCCGTATTACCAATCCAAAGGTCCAACCAGAAAATGGTCAAGCAGTCCAAAGGTCTAGGATTCTAGAGAGGCAGAGCAACAAGGCAGTCCAAAGGTCAAGGGTCCCAGAAGTTCAAGATAAGTCAGTGGTCCAAGAGTCAAGGTGTCAGGCCAAGGACCAAGGAGAGCCAGAGGCTTTCGCTAGAAAGCTCAGATAATCTCTGGCACCGAGGCAGATATTCTGCACCAGCTTAAATTACCAAGATGCAGGAGGCTCAGCTGAGGCTGATTGCTCCGGAATTTTTCATAAAGTCTCCTTGAATGCCAAAAGCCCTCCCTTTCTGCTTGATGCTGGTTGAAGATAGGTATTGTCCCTTGATCCTCCTCCATGTCTGAAGGTTCTGCTGCTGGGAGACTTGGCTGCTGAGCCTCCTGAGAAGCCACAGGCTCTGCTGGAGCTGGCAAAGCAGAACTAGAGCCAGGCTGAGACTCCACAGCTGCAGGCTCAGGTTCTAGAGGAGGTTCTGGCTCATCTTCTGAGTCTTCAGCCCAGGCTGGGCATGACAAATACACCCAATTGGAAGGAAAAAAAGGCCACAACTTTATTGAATACAGCTGCAAGGTAAGGTTGGCCCAAAGTGCATGAGATCTGAATCTGGCATCGACCAACCCCTTTTGTTGGTCGATGGACCAATTTGCTTGGTCACAGCTAAGCTTCAGAATGACAAAAGGCGTAACTGGCTAATCGACCATTTGCATCTCAGGTAACCCATTGATCATATATTCGCATCTCTAGCCCTTGTCACTGGGGGATGCTGATCCGGCATTGCCCCCGCAATAGCAACACCACAACGCTGTCAGCACCCCCGAGTCCCTGATGGACTCCTGACCCAGTGCTCTGTAGCACAGGAAACCATGCCCACCAGATCCAAGGCCTATGCTACCACCCCTGAAAAGCTGTGGCAGCACAACCCTATCCCTAAATAGAGGGAGGGAGAGTGGGGAGAGCCAAGCTGGAATGGCACTGTCCACCCATGTCACATGGCCTTAAATAGGCCTATCCACCAATCACAAGCCTGGAGGCTTGGAAGTCCCACCCCATTTGGTTTCCCCACCAATCCCAATGTATGTGCTGTCCCAGCAGCGGCCAATGGGGCTGTATGTCCAGCCCCTGATGCATGCCCGGAGTTGTAGTCCTGACACTGAGGCTGGAAGCATCACCCTCCCCAACCCAACCAGCCAATCAGCGCCCAGACATCCTGACGTGATGCCTGCTGGGACATGGTCAGGACTGACCAGTGCGGCCAGCGGCTCCCCCCCCCTAACTGCAACTAGGCCAACCCAATGAGTCAGGCGGCCTCAATTGACAGTGGAACACATTCCCTTGGAGTGTGGTGGAGTCTCCTTCTTTGGAGGTTTTTAAACAGAGGCTGGATGACCATTTATCAGTGGTACTTTGATTGTGTATTACTGCATGGCAAGGGATTGGATTGGATGGTTCTTGTGGTTTCTTCCAACTCTGTGATTTTATGATTCTCTCTTAACTTTTCAACAAAGTTCTAGAGGGGTTGGAGATTCATTCTGGAGGGACAGAGGTAATTTACTCTTAAATATGAATGGGCACCCTGAAGACACTACATGAAAGCAGGGAAGTACCACTCTTTAAAAATTCTCTCAAAGATGCACTTGGGGGGGTTGCAAACTGCCAGAAATAGTGCAAATTGAGTCCACTTTTAGGGTTAGGGTTAGTGCTAGGGAATCATGGGATTTTTTTTTTTGAGACATTGAGTCTTCTCTGTCAGAGAACTCTGGTGCCACAATAAAATACAGTTCCCATGATTCCCTAACCCTAATCCTAACCCTAAAAGTGGACTCAATTTGCACTATTTCTGGCAGTCTGCAACCCCCTTTAGATACAAAAAAAGAAGCTAGTAATCAATATATTTCTTTCACCAGTTATCTCTTTTACTGAAGTGCACATCTGTCTAAGCTGGAGTTGTAAAGACACTGAAAATGAATCTGATATATCAGCTTGAAATTTATCCGTTTGAAATGAAGCCAGTCTAAAAAGGAGGCAAGGAAATAGGTTTACTGCCCATGAGGGGAATAGAATACAAGACTCTGGGCTTCACAAAACTCTTGCTCAGGCAGACATAAAAGGCAAATTGAGAGACTGCAGTGAATTTCAAGGATAATTAATGTATTCAGTGCATTTTCACATTCTGCTTTTCATCACTCTTGGTAATTTTATCTATGCTGGCTACTGATGTATTGTGGCAAAAGACCAGAAATTTCATTTTGTAAACAAGTCCTAAACACTAAGAGGAAACAGGTGTCCTATGGTCTAGCAAGACAGACAAAAACCTAGCAGTACTAAGGTGAAGCGGGGGGGAGAGGTGTGAAGGCTACTGTTCTTTCCTGATAGTACTATGTTTTTGTTCCTGTCTCTTTTAAGGCTGGTGTCATTCAGGCTAATTAGCAAAAGAAAAATATGTAAAAAAGAAAAACCCATCAACAGCTTTCTGAATGGTCATACATTGGCCTAATTCCCAGTCCCTGTGGGCTAAATCCAACATTCTGCTGGCCAAATGTTTGGAAATTTCTTCTCTTTCCCCCACCCTGCTCTGCATTTCCCCAAAATCAATTTTGGACAGTTTCCCAGCCATCCAGAATTGGTTTTGAAGGCATTCAGTGGACAGAGTGTCATTTCCTTCCCAGTTCCTTTCAATTTTACCATTCCACCAGCAGAGGTCCACCTGTGGATCCTTTCCCAGAAGCACAAATATGAGCATGCCACCATTATTCAATATTTTTCAAGAAAACACCTTGTACTTTGCCAAGACTATAGCTGTACTGATCAGCCCTTTGCAGAGTCCCTAAAATTAGGTACATAATGCATGTTGCAGTAGCACTCCTAGTGGTGTTTTACTGAATCAATGTTATTTTGCTGGTGACAGATCACAATGATGGTCATAATGTTGCACCAGTATCTAGATTACAGGGAGCCTTAGGATTCTCACCAAATTGTCTTTTGGGATATTCACCAAAGTGAACTAAGTCACCACATATGGTAAATGTAATGTGCATGTGAAAGGCAAGTATTTGAACTGTTAACAGACATCCCCACACAGCTTTTGAAAGGATTACCTAGTACATAATATTGCCCACACAGCAGTTAGGTCTGCTATCACACTGCAGAAATAAAGCAGTTTGACACCATTTTTACTACCATGGCTCAATGCTATGGGATTCTAGGATTTTTAGTTTGCTGGGACACCAGACCACTCTGACAGGGAGGGCTAAATATCTCACAAAACTACAAATTCCTTGGTCACACTGGACTTGTACTCACCCTGGCATAACATTCCAGAGACAATGTACCCACTTCTACTGAGATACCATGCATTTAGCTGGGAACTAGTTGGTTTTAGCTTCTCCCTCTACTCTTGTCAAGCCACGAGAGAAGGGAGAGGAATGTTATGGTGACTGCTATGCTTTTTGATTCTGGAGTCTGAGGAATGGTCAGAGAGAATACACAAAAGTCTTAACCATAAAGAGACTCCTTCCATCTGGCATCAAGGGTGGGAATCATGTGGCCCTCTAAATACTGTTGGACTGCAGCCCGCAACATTCCTCACCATTGGCGGGCTAGGATTGCTGGGGTTTGACACCAACAACACACAGATTGCTAAGTGATTCCAATCTCTCCCTAGACCCATTAAATCTAAGGTACATGCTTGCCCTGGAGGGGACCCATTTACACATCTGCTGTTCAGCCCGGGCACAGCAGGTGTCAGGTTAATACTGTGGGCCTTTGCAGACTGCCAGAAATAGTGCAAATTGAGTCCACTTTAAGGATTAGGGTTAGTGCTAGGGAATCATGAGAATTGTGTTGTTGTTGTTTTTCTGAGACATTGAGCCTTCTCTGTCAGAGAGCTCTGGTGCCACAATAAAATACAGTTCCCATGATTCCCTAACCCTAACCCTTAAAATGGACTCAATTTGCACTATTTCTAGCAGTCTGCAAAGGCCCACTGTGTTGCTCAAATTTGTGGCCCATGGACCACTGCTCTTCCACATACTGTTGACTCTATGGTGAGTTTAAAGGAAAGAAAGAGATGAAGTCAGTGGGCACATATATGATGCTGGTCCTTGGCAAATTGAGAACAATACTCTGCTGCTCTCCCATACTGATTAGATCAAGAAGCACTAAGTTTATACACACTACTGCTCTAATATGTGCTCTGACAACATTGATACCAATAATCTGCATTCATAGGAAGCAATATCGTTTGAAGCATTTGTTTTTATACTCAGTAATCCTTACAATTCTGTAAGGTAGATCAGTTTTATTAATACGCCCTACACTGCAGACAGTGGTATGATCAGCCTCTAAAATGGAATGGTTTGCCATCTATTTCATTCATAACTGAAGTGAATTCTCACAATGTTTTAATAATCAGAGGCCTTCAAGCACCTTCCCAAATGTTAATAGGCAGGGGCAGTATGTAATGCTTGATTTTTCAAGGGATGCTTCACTCACTTGCCAATACTAAAGCATGACAGCACAAAGCTCCACCAAATTAAATTCAACCTGCACCAAGGTAAGAGTCTATAGGATTGCCATATGAAATGGAACTGAACACAGGCCTGTACTCACCAACTTGCCAATCTGTCACAACACTTCTCTAATATTTTTAGGAGTGAGTCACAATAGAAAAATGCAGAACAGCAATGGTCATTTAAGTTGCAGTGAGTTCAATGTGATTTCAGTGCTTTGAACTGAGCTCTGTATTGCTGCTGAGTTTCGTAGCTAGCCCGCACTTACTAGCAAATTCTGGAGCTGAAGAAACAGCTTTTTCTTCCCAGTGAGAGCTTGTATCTTTTCACAACAGACCAGAAAATGTTCAATGGAGTGAAACCATGTATATAATAGCAACAGGTACCTCTAGACACAACAACTTGGGCTGACAGCCACTGCTGTCAAACATTTTCCCTCTTGGCATTCTACTATAACAAATGTTCCTTAGGATACAAAAGCATCTTGTATCCACAGACGATAAGTCTTATTCAACAGTTAACTGCTGCAGATGGCTACAGAAGCATCCTTCAAAAGCAAAGATGGACTGGATGACTTGAAGTGAATATTACAAAGTATGGGCATGTGGGACCTTCCTACGTAGTAAAGACTGTTACTCAGTAGAGGTGGTGAAATGGAGGGTGGAGTCTCAAGATGTGATGCCAAGGCATCAACTACCCATGGGACAGAAAGAGGAGCCACATTTACTCTAAAATATTGAAGAGGAGTATATCACACAAGGCACTCATTTGAAATTCTATTCTCTGTCAACAACTCTCAACATTGCAGTAGGAATCCACAGTACTAAAAAGAAGAGGAGGAGGATCAATTACAACCTTCTGCAAAAGCTGACACATGGAGAGTGAGACCATCTTTGCACAGTTGGAGTGTGTGTGGAGGAGATAATAAAAACAATTGTATCCTTGGGAAAAATAAACAGTAGCTAGAAAGCAGAAACAAGTTATTAGTTGTTGTAAACTGCCTTTAAGTTGACTTCGACTCATGGTAACCCTGTGAATGAGACACCTCTGAGGCACCTTATCTTCAACAGCTCTGTTCAGGTCCTGCAGACTCAAGGATGTGCCCCCCTTGAAGTATATCCATGTGATATGCAGTGTCTTCCTCTTTTCTATTTTTCCAAGCATTATCATCTTTTCTAGTGAGTAATGTCTTCTCATGATATGGCTGAAATACAAGTCTCAGTTTAGTCATCTTGGCTCCTAGGCTTGATTTGCTCTAGGACCTTTTTGTCTTTTTAGATGGCCACAGTATCTATATAACTTTTCTCCAGCAACACATTTCAAATGAGCTGATTTTCTTCCTATTAGCTTTCTTCATTGTCCAACTTTCACAACAACACATATAAATAAGAAATACAGTGGCATGGACCACCCTAACTTTAGTATTCAATGATATACCTTTACACTTCAGGATCTTATACAGTTCCTTCACAGCTAACATTTCTAGTCCAAGTCTTCTCATTTCTTGACTGAAATCACCATTCTGATTAATGTCTAAGACAAGGTATGGAAAATCTTGAATTATTTCAGTGTCTTCATTGTCTATGTTTAAGTTATGTAAATCATCTGTGATCATTACTTTTGTTTTCAGAGCTAAGCAAGGTTTTAGAGTATCAAAATTACACTTTTTTGCAGGAACATCATCTCAGTCATAGTGACTGTTTCCATACCTAATCAAATTTAAAACTGAAGAATATCATGGTAGAAAAATCAATTTTATAAATATCTATGCACAAGTAAGATGACCTGGATAATTATTTAACTTATTGGTTGTTATTATTCGAAGCTGATCAATCAAATATGGGTGGACACTTATCAAACACAACTACTTTAAGAACGATGAAAATATGAGGTCCAGTCAGTACAGCTGCATCACTGATTCTCAATCTGAGAGAAAAGTACATTTTCAGAATAATTTGGGCTTGTAGTGTGGTTTTAAATTAATGAAAGGAAGTAACATAGAGAAAAATAGGAGTATGCTCACTGGCATTTAGTACTTTCACTACATGTTTGTCAGGTGAATCAGCATTCTGCACTATACCCTCCAAATGTCCCAATCTGGCAGGGACAGTCCCAATTAATCCCCTGTTATAGCACCTTTCCAGCTGCTTTTAAAATTTGCCATTTTCTCTCTCCCCCTTCCATTTTCCCCTTTTGTCATCAGCTTACTTCAACTGATGGAAACAAACCAGAAAAAATTATTTTGTGCTCAATTAATTCTGTAGGAAAGAGAGGATAGAAGGCATGGAATATTTCCTTCCCATAGATTCATGCAAAAGCAAACTACTACAGCCTGCTGCAATTTGTGTGTTCTTCCTCATTAATCACTTTTGCCATCTTGACTACTCTGATGTTGCTTTGCCACATGTGTCCTGATTTTCACCTGCGAAACATTGATAGGCATGCTAAACATCTATATAGTATATTTTCTCAGGCATCTAAGTATCTAATGCAGAAATCCCAAATTTAAACTGACAGATACTATGGAGATTCTCACACCTAATATAATGTGATTTACAGCAGTCACATTTAAATTTTGAAGCAGGTTCCATTGCATGCACTGGGGGCTGGATGACTGCAACCCAACTGCATTCCGGACCCCAGCCACACGTATCTATGGCTTTTTAAAAATGGTAGGCTATCATTTTTGAAAATCAGCCAACTAAGTGTGACTGGGTTCCATGATGCAGCTGGATTGTGCTTGCCTGGCCCCCGATATTAATCAGCCTCTTCCCACCCTTGATTGTGCAACATGTTTAAATGTGACTGCTGTAAGTCGCATTATATTAGGTGTGATAATCTCCTAAGAATGAACAACAACTCTCCAAACAATTCCTGTCAGGAAAAGTTTGCTCATCTGGGGCTCTTTCACACTACACAGTTATCATGTTATGACTGCATTCTAACTGGTTTGGTAGTATCCGATGGAACCCTGGGATTTAAAATGCCTTTATATTTTGCTCACACTCATCTGTAGCTCTCATTCAATTCCCAAGCTAGAAGGGATAAGCCAGGCAGGCATGTTGTTGTTGTTGTTAACTGCCCTCAAGTTGGTCCCCCACTCATGGCAACCCTGTGGATGAGATATCTCCAAGATTCCCATCCTCCACTACTCTGCTAAGGTTCTGTAGATTCAGGCCCATGGCCTCCCTGATTGAGTCTATTCATCTCACATGAGGTCTTCTTCTCTTTCTACTGCTCTCCACCTTCCTTAGCATTATTGTCTTTTCTAGTGAGTCATGCCTTCTCAAGATGTGGCCAAAGCACGACAGCCT
The DNA here is from genome assembly GCA_026167975.1 of Phrynosoma blainvillii. Taxonomy (NCBI): domain Eukaryota; kingdom Metazoa; phylum Chordata; class Lepidosauria; order Squamata; family Phrynosomatidae; genus Phrynosoma; species Phrynosoma blainvillii. The sequence continues at coordinate 327,030,442 of JANUYF010000003.1, forward strand.
CGGTTTCATCATCTTGGCTTCTAGGGAGAGTTCTGGTTTAGTTCAAGGACCCATTTGTCTTCTTGGTATCTTCAGCACTCTTCTCCAGCACCACATCTCAAATGAGTTCATTTTCTTTGTCACCTTTCTCCACCATGCAGCTCTCACATCTGTACATGGTGATGGGGAATATAATGGCTTGGACACTTCTAAGTTTAGTGCTCAGTTGTATATTTTTACACTTTAGGATCTTATCTACTTCTTTCGTCATTGCACTCCCCATTCATAGTCTTCTTCTGATTTCTTGACTGCAGTCTCTGTTCTGTTTTGATCAATGTTTGATTTAAAGTATGGGAAATATTTAACTATTTTGATTTCTTCATTATCTAGGTTGAATTTATGTAGATCCTCTGTAGTCATTATTTTTGTTTTCATTATGTTCAGCAGTAAGCCTGCCTTTTCACTTTCTTCCTCAATCTTTCTTAGCAAATGTTCTAGGATGTTTTCCATTAGTTGAATGTCATCCGCCTATCCTATTTGTTTGACATTCCTTCTATTTTCATTCCTCCTTCTGAGCTCACACCTTCCCATCGTATGATAATGTTTTCTTTGGAGACCATTGTTTGTTTCTTCTTGTCTATTTCTCTCTTCCCTCTTATCCAGGTTGGCCTTAGGAGGTCCTGGAGAGCAAGACTGGTGTGGTGTAAACCAAAGGAGAATAACATGCAAACTCCAAATGCCAGTCCCCACTCATGGGAAATTTGCCACACTGCAGAAATAAAGCAGTTTGTTAAAGCACCACTTTAATTGTCATGATTCCATCCTGTGGAATTCTGACATCTGTTGTTTGGTGAGGTATTCAGCCTGGTCTGTCAGAGAGTTCTGGTGCCTCACCAAACTGCAAATACCATGATTCTGTAGGATAGAGTTATGGCAGTTAAAGTGGTATCAGACTGCTTTAGTTCTTAGTGTAGCTACACCCTGAGCCATGAAACTCATTTTGTGACCCTGATCTCTCTCTTTCTCTTTTCCTCCTCCCTCAGTTCTACATTCTTCACAAGACTTGTGAAAATAAACTTGGTGGAGGAGAGAAGTAAGCTATACATGGCATCTGCAGCTCATGGGAATAAATATGGGATATATATGTAACTAATGATAAATAATAGATGAATAAACCAAGGAAGAACAGATGAAGGAGGTGGGATCCAGGATAGGGCTAAGAAGGAAAGCCAAAAAAAAAAAGAGTGAAGGGAGTTGCAGGGCTTGTCTAATATTGTTATGAGTTCATAATTCTTTCAACTGATAGTACACACGTCTTAGAAACCTGGATAACTGAGATATAACATTCCAAGAAACATTTGACATTGAAATGAAATGATATTCTGCATATTGTCAAAGTGTAAACTGGGCCAGATAATCTCTTCCGACACGTCATTGGAGTCCCAACAAACAGTGACCCAAGCTAAATTTATTCCAACTGCTTACAGGGACACTACAGTATACTACATACTGGTTATCAGTACAAATGACATACTTTTTAAATATTAATTATAGGAAGTACTGGCTTATTAACTTATAATCATAACTGAAATTCTAATTTGTGAATTAAAAGGATAATTATATGATTTATTTACTTTAGAAATACATTGTATTTAGAGTATTTAATTACATTAAGTTAATTTGAGTTTATGAAACAAAATAAAAAAAAAATATTCCCAAAAGACATCTTTAGAAAAATTGACTACTGATTCAATTAAGCTGAGGCTGCAGCATTGCAGCACAATCAGATAATGTGCTTTTACCAGTTTTCTTTTTAATTATAGGTTTTATCACTTCCATACTTTGATTATTGGACATGGGAAGTTATGAAATGTCTTCAAATAATATAAAACTAGCACATGACCTCAATATAGCATATCTTTTTTCATATCTCTGTGAAGAGCTACCATATTGTGGTATGCTTGAAAAATGTCATAACCTTGTCCTTCAGTCTCATTTTAAGCTATTACTACAATCCATTCAAGTATATTTTACTAACATTTTAAAATCCATTATCTAAGTGGAAATACTCTTGCATGTTGTAGAATTGCCACATTTTTTCAGGAATCTTTCTGAAGGATCTCTTTGCTGGTGTAATGGTTAGAAATGTTCAACTCAAACAAATGAAGTCAAAATATGTGGATTTGCAACCCAAAACTATGTATTTTGCTGGCTTTGTTGTGCAAATTCAGGAAACCTGTTTCAAGAATCCACTTTGGAATGTGACAGAAGAAGGCAAAAAGTGCCATGTGAATGATAATAAGACTTTTAATAAATACTAGTTCCAACAGGGAAAGTAGTAATAATTTGTCTTGTTTGTTATAGGTCCCTAATGTGCAAAGAATGAGAGCCTTCTGGTGAGACCTATTTCACACAATATAACAATACACACAAAAATGTTAATTGCTAATGTGGAAAATGAGGAATATGCCATAATAACTAAAAGGAAAGTTAGCTATATTGACCTTAACAAAAAAGCCAAAATCTCATGTAAGAAAGTTATCACTATGTGTGGGTAACACCTTTATGAAACCAGCTCAAAGGTCATAAGAATTTGCAACTTTTAAATATCTTCAAATCTCTCCATCAGGTAAGGAGAAAACATGTTATACATTTCTTTCTCTTAGAAGACAGAGTCATATGTGCAACCTGAAACCATCACATCCCCTGGCAAAATCAAATTTGAATGTCTGAAATCTCCACCCGCATTTTATTTCGAGATACTCATAATAATGATATTAATCAGCCTCTTCCCACCCTTGGTTGTGCAACATGTTGTATGATGAAACTCATGTCCACATGGAGGAAAGGAAATGTTACTGCCCTGTTCTCACACTGCCCTGTTTAGATGACTAGCCACCTTGAATCCCATTTTGCAAGAAAGGCAAGCCAATAAATAAATAAATAAATAAATGACACACGAGACCAAAATGGGTGGCATGGGTGCAATCCATGCTTCAGGGCAATTCTCCAAAGTAAAAAAAAAAAAAAATGACGTAGACACCAGTGTTGTAACAGAATCAATTGACAAGGTGTCCAGCAACTCCATTGATGAAATTTTACTGGTTCAGTTTCAATCTGTGAGTACTGATGAAGTGAACAAGCTTCTTGGTAGAGTGAGGAAAACAACCTGCTCTCTTGATCCTTGCCCCTCGTGGCTGACCATTCGGGGGGGGGGATCCCTTGAGGATGTTTCTTAGGGGGGTTGCAGACTGCCAGAAATAGTGTGAATTCAGTCCACTTTTAGGGTTAGGGTTAGAGTTAGGGAACCATGGGAACTGTATTTTATTGTGGCATCAGAGTTGTCTGACAGAGAAGGCTCAATGTCTCAGAAAAATAACAGTTCCCATGATTCCCTAGCACTAACCCTAACCCTAAAAGTGGACTGAATTCACACTATTTCTGGCAGTCTGCAACCCCCCTTAGAGACATCATCAAAGCATCCCTTAGGGAAGGTCATGTTTCATCCTGTTTGAATGAAGTGGCAGTTAGGCCGCTTCTAAAAAAAAAAAATAAACCTTCCCTGGACCCTCGACATGAACAGCTATAGTTTCACTACTACCTTTTCTGAGCAAAGTGATAGAGAGGATGATTCCTCTTCAACTCCAAGCTGTCTTGGAGGAAATCAATTATCTAGATCCATTTCAAATGGGCTTTAGAACAGGATATGGAGTTGAGACAGCCATGGTTGCCTTAGCTGATGACCCCCGTCTGGACATCGACAGGGGTACTGTGACCCTATTGGTGCTACTGGACCTCTCAGCGGCTTTTGATACAATAGATCATGGCATTCTCTTGGATTGCCTGAGAAGGTCAGGAATTGGAGGCACTGCACTGCAATGGTTCCATTCCTTCCTCTCGGGCAGATTCCAGAGGGTGATGCTTGGGGATAGTTGCTTTACAAGGAAAGAGCTTAATTGTGGCATCCCACAAGGTACCATCCTGTCCCCGATGCTATTAAATATATATATGAAGCTGCTGGGAGAGATCATCTGGAGACATGGGGTGGGGTGTTATCAGTACGCTGATGACACTCAGATATATTTCTCCATATCTCGGTCTTCATCTTTGAGTTCAGATGGTGTCTCTCCTCTTAATGATTGTCTTAAAACAGTAATGGACTGGATAAGGAAAAACAGTTTGAGACTGAATACAGACAAAACAGAGGAACTTAACAGTAGCAGTCCCAAACCCAGATATTGGGATGCAACCTCCAGTCCTGGATGGGGTCACACTCTCCTCTAAGGACTATGTTTGCAGTCTGGGGGTGCTCCTGGATCCGTCACTTCAGATGATAAATCAGGTAAATATGATGGTCAGGAATGCCTGTTATCAGCTTCAGCTGATATGCCAACTGTGCTCTTTCCTGGAAGTTAGAGACCTTGAAACTGTGGTGCATGCGCTGGTAATCTCTCATCTTGATTTCTGTAATGCACTCTACATGGGGCTACCCTCGTACTTGGTCCGGAAACTTCAACTAGTACAGAATATGGCAGCCAGGCTGGTCTCAGGAACAACGAGAAGAGACCACATAACACTGATCTTAAGATCACTTCACTGGCTGCCTATTCGTTTCTGGGCCCAGTACAAGGCGTTGGTTATCACCTTTAAAGCCCTAAATGGCTTGGGTCCAACCTATCTTCGGGACCGCCTACGCCTGTATAATCCACCCCATGCATTCCTCTGAGAGGAATCTGTTGCAGCCTATAAAAACTAGACTGTCTGCACCCGCTCCCAGATTATGGAATGGCCTGCCGGATGAGATCCATCATATTACCACCTTAAAAGGCTGTTAAGATGGATCTCTTCTGGCAGGCCTTTCCTGAATAGATATCCTGGCCACCAAAAGATAGTCCAACTTTCTTATCCCTGATTCTGCTGCAGTTATTGTTTATCTGTGTTATTATTTTAAGTGTGTTTTAAACTGTCAACTGTTTAATAGTATTTTAAGGGGGGTGGGATTGTGGGATACAGAATGTATATTTTAATGTTATAATGTTGCCTCAGTTGTGTTGTGCAGAGGGGCGGGATAATAATAATAATAATAATAATAATAATAATAATAATAATTTTATTAATAGAGCCCTCATTTGCTCCAAATCAGGCTGGAAGCTCTGGAGAATCCCTTGAGTGTGCAGACTGTGTGCCAGTGTGGAGATAAGGGAGAGGTATTGGTGGCAGAAGAGACTGGGAGGAGGTACCATGGACCAGGTGAGCTGCTGACTTCTTCCCACCTGGAAAGTCCAACTCCCACCACAGAGTTGTCACTAGTTTGTGTGCTTCTTCCAGTGCATACTGTGTTTAATGGTATTGGCTCCTTATTGGGTGCCAGTTGTGCAAACAGCTTGTCCTGTTTGTGGATCCAGATGGGTTTTCCCATCTGTGTGGACACAGCCAATGATGCCTGTTCTCACTGGACAATTATAGCACAATGATTCCACTTTAACTACCATGGCTGCATCATACAGAAATTCAATTTAGGAAGCGGCTATTTAAAATTTTCTACGAGAGACCTCTAGTATCTATAAACCTAAGGATTCCATCGGATATGGCCATGGCCATTAAAGCGGAATCATATGTCTATTATTCGACAATGTCGACAGGCCCTGTGTTATCTCCCTTTGTGACAGTCTGCTGGAATGGTTGCTTGGAAGGAAGATCTGTACCCACACATGGTAAAGGTGGATGAAGATGTGTAAATGGAAGTGCATTTGCAGTGAGGAAAGGGCCCCTGGAGATTTTTTTTTTTTTTGTGACCTTTGAGTTGATTCAATAAAGGTATATTTTTGGACTAGATCATTTAATTGCACTCATCAGGGAGTGGGAACTAATCATGCTATCTGTGTCTAGTTTCAAGTTGTTATGCATCAGTTATTCATCAAAGGAGCACTGACACATGGAACTAACAGAGGGCATTATTCATGCTGCCTCTTCATGAGGACCAGAAGCCTTTCTATGCATCTTCATGAGGACCAGAATATTTTGATAGTCAGTCATTCCATTCAAGAATACTTTAGGATAAGGACACATGGGCCTGGAAATGGAGTGTGGTCCCCCCCCCCAATGTTGTCATATTCAGTGCCACACCACAAAACTGTGTGACACATCACTGAAATTCCAGGGTACAGCACCAGTGTAGTTAAGAGAATGCTCCATTTTAGCCTAAAATAATTTTGGCAGCACACAGCAAAGGTACATGGAATGGGAAGGGAAATTGGTATTCAGCTCTGACAAAGTTCTGGAAAGTTGCTTCAAGAGCAATTTTGTACCCTCCAGTGCCATTTTCTGTCACACTGTAGCAATCATAGCATAGACTTAACTGAGTTCTGGATTAGCTCATTTTACAAACATCAGCAATTAAAGCCCCCATAAGTGATAGCTGTCATTAAGGCAAAAGCATGAAAAGACTTGCTTTTTTCTAAACTTAACAATGTCCAAATGTCACAATTAGCTTATTTTGAAGTCAAAGTATATTTAATAATAAATGGAAATTTTCCTGTGGCATTGGCACCACATGTATAAATAAGAGATGAGAAAACCAGGGTGGATGAAATGCAAAACAGCTTAGGCTAGGTTTATTTGACTTTGCTTCTGGCAAATAACTCTTTGGACTTTAAATGACATTTTTATTTCAAACTCAGAAGCCTCTCCTAACTTTCTTCCTTTCTGCTTAGACAAGATTGTGCCCGACTTTGTCCACTAAATTCAGAAGGATTCCAGTCATTTCCCAGTTAGTATAATCCACTAACATTATATAAGCTTACTTTTATTAGTTTTGTCTTGGAATTTTCAAATGTCACCAGCCTTAATAGCAGGAAAAATGACCTGAGATTTTCATGCAATGTTAAACAAACCTTGTGTTTCAAGTCATTTCTAATTTATGGTGACCCTAATGAATACCTATAATGGGGTTTTCCTGGCAAGATTTGTTCAGAGAAGGTTTGCCACTCTCTTCTTTCAAGGCTGAGAGATTGTAACTTACCCAAGCCATCCATGCATGACTGAGAGGGGATTTGAACCCTGGTCTCTCAGGGTCTTGGTCCAACAGTAAAATCATTATACCATGCTGAGTGAAACTGTAGTGAGTAAATATTTTGGTTAATGCAGTCCAGTGGCAAAAATACAAAAATAGTTTGTATTTTCCCATTGCTCATATCAAATAAATCAGTAAATGCTGTGACACTTCTTTGGCCTTGAAAATTAGATTGTTTCCCCTCAACAATGCAAAAAAGGCACTTTGCAAATTAATCCACTGATCCATGGGGCATGTTTCATTCAAAAAACAGCAAGGGCACAATACATTTTTCAGAATTCCACAAAATTCCACCCTTCCATTTAGTGGTTAAAGAAGATCTATCAGCTTGTGGCAGGATCAAAAACAGTCATGCAGAAAGAAAGAAGCATTCTGAAATTCATATACAGAATGCATGCAAAGAAAAATATGCATGTCATATTTGTCAAGGATGACAGAGATATGGGCGGAAAGTATTGAGGATTGTGATTGATTAATTAATAATAATAATGTCACAGCCCATTTCTGCCAAAAAGTAGAGTTTGAGGAGCAGTGGTTTCACAAACACCCTTAGAGTGTCACCTGGTGCAGTCCAAACCCCCTGCACCCTCCTTATGATTCCACTGACTACTCTTAGGTAACAAAAGTGAAATACCTGCTGCTCCAGAGACTAGGACATGGAGCAATGGATTCAAACTATACCAAAAGAGATTCCATTTCAACATTATGAAGAACTTCCTGATGGTAAGAGCTATTTGATAGTGGAATACTGGGCCTTGGTGTGTGGTGGAGTCTTCTTCTCTGAAGGTTTTTAAACAGAGGCTCAATGGCCATATATCAGGAGTGCATTGTGCATTCCTGCATGGCAGGGGGTTGGACTGAATGGCCTTTGTGGTCTGTGACACCACATTTTCAAATACACTTGTCCCTCCACATTTGCTGGTGTTACGGGCACAGGACTCCCATGAAAATGGAAAAAAAATTCTTCCCTTATAATATTGCCAAAATTCATCATTTTCTTTTGGCCTCCACTGCCAAGACTCTGGTCCACGCTTTGGTGGTTTCCTGATTAAACTACTGTAATCTCCTTCTACCTGGGCTTCCCCTCTCTCATCTTCACCCTTTAATTTCTGTCCAACATTCAGCCGCTCACATTATTACTTCCACTTGCCGCTTTGACCATGTTTCCCCTTTGCTAACTTCTCTTCACTGGCTCCCCTTTCCCTTCCGTATCCAATATAAGCTTCAGTTGCTAACTTTCAAAGCTCTGCATGGGCTAGCCCCTCTTTATCTATCTGAACTTCTCTCTCCTTACATTCCCATCTGTAACCTCTGTTCTAGTACTCAAGGCCTGCTGTCCCAACCTAGGATCTCCACTGCTTCATCCCGGATTCGCCCCTTCTCACTTGCTGCCCCTCACTCCTGGAACCTTCTTCCCATTCAAACACGGGTCATTACTTCTTTCTCTACTTTTAAATCTGAGTTAAAGACCACCTGTTCAGGCAGGCATTCCCAGGCACCATCTAATATACATTTATTCTTTCTGTTATTTGGGCTGACAGTGGCTGTTGCTGTTTAATTGTTTTAATTGTTCCCTGCTTTTAATTAACTTTTATTTTATTTTACCTATTGTTTTGTATTTTTAGATTGTACGCCTTTGGTAGGTTTTTATTTCTATTTTATGCTTTGATTATATCTTTGTACAGTGCTGTGTACATTGACAGTGCTTAATAATAATAATAATAATAATAATAATAATAAAATTTATTTATACCCCCCTTAAATGAAAACAATCTAAGCGGCTTACGTCAGTTAAAACCCCATACAACAAAATTCATACCCCAACCCACCCCCTTAAAACAGTATTAAATGGCAAGATAATTAAAACAGGAATATAAACATTCCAACACAAATAAAACAAACATGAAAGTATAAAAATGTAAAAATATAAAAATGCCCTGATTAGACTCAACTGCGCTCCCCATCCATCAGCAATTGATGGGGCCACGGGAGGAGCGCAGGGATCAAAGAGCCCAAGGCCAGGAGAATCTGGAAAGGCCTGCCGGAAGAGATCTGTCTTGACAGCTTTCTTGAAGCTGTCTAAAGATGTCAGCTGATGGATCTCGTACGGCAGGTTGTTCCAGAGTTTGGGGGCGACGATAGAAAAGGCCCATAGAATTGTGCTTTAGAAATAAACTTTAATAATAATAAAAATCACAAATAACAAAAACACTATGTTTTTACCTGAGAGAACACCTCTCTAGAAATCTCTTGGTTGTCCAGTTCAACTCTGTGGTCAACATCTGCCAGACATTGACCATAGAATTGTGCTGAGGGAGCTGCAAATGCCTAGTGTTCTCTCTAGGAATCTCTAGGTAGGTCCTTCAGCGTGAGTTTGGGTTAAAGTTGACCATAGAATTGTGCTGGAGGACCTAGATATTCCTAGAGAGAACATATTAATAAAATCCGTGAATAATCAGATCTGCAAAAGTCAAAGCCACAAATGTGGAGGGACAAAGGTATACTTCTGTAACTGTCTTTCTTGTTAATAAAATGATTTTTGGATATACATTTTAATATGAACATGCAGAGCTTCAAGGGGGTATGTCAGTCTTCTGTGTCAGTCATTTTTTGCTCTTATTTCAGCTGAATTTTGTAATAGAAAGAATAAGCTTTAAAATTATTTTGCTTGAAGGCAGATACTTGCTCCTTAAAGACATGGGCCGTTTGACATTTTGGATACTGCAAGTGTGCACAACTAAGATACAAATTGTATCCTGGAGGCTGAAAGCAAAATAAACAAAGCAAAATGATTCAACCCTAAGTATGCTGCAAGCATCTTAAGCTAGCTTTGACAATCTAGGAGAGTGCTTAAAAAACAAACCCAAAAAAAAAAAAAAAACCCCTTCTAGACACTGATAAATTTTAATAAGGTTATATCCCAAAGATCTGTTGAATATGGGATAAAACATGATGAGGTAAATAGGAAAAAAAATAAAGCAAAGGGGAAATCATCAGAGTTTATTTTCTTTGAGCCATAAAAAGAAAAAAACAACACATTTCTTACAGAAAAACTGCTTTGCTTCCACCGCCTGAAAGCATCAAAGAGGAAAAATGAAAAGATGTAAAGAAAATTACCATACACAATTGTTTTACATTTATTTCAATAACTCAAGAGCAGCTTTTTAATAGGCATTTATATAGAACAGCCAAGAAAAATGGCAAATAGCATCAATCACTGAATTTGTGGCCTGGTGAATCCATAAATAATTCTTTAGGGTGGTCAGATATTAAAAGACTAATAAAATTGTGGACTGATTCTGTTAGTGCCTCATAATTTCATGGAACAAAAAGTAATAAGCCTTTGTAAATTTGTTTTTCCAGGCTGACTTGAAATCAGAATGCAATAAGTACAAAAACAGAGCAAGAAATTTTTATCAATTTCAGGATCTTACAACATATGAAAGGTAACCTACAATGTGTTTCCAACAGCCATTCCTTCTCTAATACTACTGGGTGAATGAAGTGACAAAGGCTGCATCTGCAATGCAGAAATATTACAATTTGATACTGCTTCAAGTGCCATGGCTCAGTGCTATAGATTTCTGGGATTTGTAGTTTGTTCTGGTACCAGAGAGCTCTGGCAGAGAAGGCTAAATAACTCACAATGCTAGAAATCCACAGCATTGAGCCATGGCAGTTGATGCGGTGTCAAACTGCATTATTTCTGCAGTGCAGATACAGCCAATGACATTATTGGCAGTAACTTTGTTTATATTTTCTCTTAAAAGAACCTTACATAAGAAACAGAAACTGATTTTACAATAGAATAATAAAAGCTGTGAATCTTCTCACTCCAGGACTCTAAACTGAGACCATGAAAATCCATATTCACATGCTGCCCCTTCATGTTCAAGACAATATTCTTTGAAAGGAAGAACAAGTAGAGTCTTCTCAGGAAAGAAAGAAAAATTTAATAAGGCTGCACCCCGAGGACCACTTTGTTTTAAGAAGAGGTCATTCAGCAAGTGTGACTCATTGAGATTGTTTTTTTTAGCACTTATCCTCGAAACAATTTCCTACACATCAGGCTTTCCAGTAATATTCTTGCACATATAGAGTATTTAAGAAGAGGTAAATTGCATGTTTATGCATGAAGTGAAGGTCCCTATCCACATTAAGGACTGGTTTTGTATTGATAATAAAGTCAATAAAGTAATATCTAACATAAATTAAAAGCAAACCTACACATTGCATTTTTAGGTAGATTCCTGAGATTTTCTAAGATGTCCCCATGGGCTGTGTTTCCCTTGGCCTCACATTATGCTTTCCCCAGCCTCCTGTTTGGACAATGCAAGCCAAACCCCCAGGGTCAGGCTAGATCCTTGCAGACTGGTTGCAGATCTGGTAGATCTGGCACAATCTAGGGTAAATGTGGATAAAAATGACCCCCATTTGCTTTAGAGTTTCCTGGAAACTCTGCAACAACCCCCTGCTGATTAGATGACTCAGTATATGCCTTATCTTCCTGCACCAATGCCCTTACTGAGAAGCCCCCCCCCCACTGCTGCATCTGATGCAGAAATGAGGTACCTCGCCATGTGGTTGCAGCCAAGTACCCCATTTCTATGTCAGATGTAGTGATGGGGGTCTCTCAATAAGGGCAATGGCTCAGGAAGATGAGGAGTATGTGCAGCTACCCCATCCCTGGCCAGCATGAGAACAAGTGTATAAACACTCGCCCATTCCCCATGAATGCCCGGGGACTGACCTAGATTAGCACCCAGGCCAAAATAGCACAGGTTCAGCCCATGCTATCCTGGACTGTCTGCTAAGCCCATTAGAAAACAGTTTTTCTCCACTATATAATACAAACTGCAGATACTGAATTACGTCCAGAGTCTAGCACTAACCCAATATTTTGTAAATTTTGTAGTTTACTCTTGTGTATTCGGATTGGTGGCTTCATTTCTTTTTAATGTTTTATTTATATAGAATTATCAATATATATTACTTTACAAACAATAAATCTGAGAGGTCCTTAGCTCCACATGTTTACAGTCTAAACAGAGAAAAGAGGAGGGGATGAAGACAGGGGTAAATAAGAGAAAATACATGATTACCTCAATGATATGTAGTCTAACTCAGTTGCACTAGGCAATGGGTTATTTCAACCATTCCTGCAAACGTTGTGTTTTTGAGGAGAGACTGAACAAGAAATTAGTCAAACCTTCTGGGAGACAGGTTTTAACATGTATTTCCAACCTTATACAGAAGGACCAAAAAGGATGAAAAAACAAGAAGTTCCAATCCCATGGAGAACCCAGTTGAATTCAAGATGCATCTTCTAGCCATTTTTATACATTAAAAATGCAATAGCACAAGTAATTTTTCCCTAGGTACTCTGATGCACACAATGTTCTTACACTCTAATTACAGTTCAAAATTCTTTTTTTCTGATGCACCCACAATTGAATCCAGCCTTTGTTAAAGCAAAATCTATTTTGTAGTTCTCTTGTATCCAGGAACTATTAATGGCACAAATTAGAGAAGATATATTCCATGAATTGTAGATAAGGGTTTGAATGGATTTTACAGTACCATATTCATTTTCTTGGACTGCAAAAGGTTGATGATAATTTTCTATCACAAAATATTTAATAGCAGCACAAGCCCTAATAACCCTATGATTTCACTGCATAGCTTTAGGCACACTTCACTTCAACCATGCAATATATTATTGTTAGAAATAATTTATTCACACACACACCAGCAGTGCTTGTGTCATGTTGATGGGATTGTAAGCTGTTGTGAATGGTGGGATTGTGTGTTTCTGTGAAGCAAGAGGTCATGCTGCTGGTTGGGTCTCCCACATCATACAGGCTTTTGCTGAGGGGCCATACTAAATGTGACAAACAGTTGTTGGGCAACAGCAGTAATAGGAATGACACTGGAGGAGTATTTCTCAGAAACAGCAACAGTGACACCATAATTAACACTTGCTGGTACTGTGCAGAAGAAGACACAGGAAACCCCTTTTAACAGTCTATTACCAAAAAACCCCCTAAAATTAGACAATCCAAAATAAAACAAGAGATATGCGAGAAGGTATAACTCCCATGTCAGAAGGTAGTCAACGAGACACTGGAATACAGCGGAGGGCAACTATGAGTAGTGCTGTAGTAGTTGTTAATGATGCAACTGGCTAATGATGCAACTGGACTAAGCCAACAGGACATTCAGCTGTTGACGTCTTCAGAGGTGAAAGGAAAGTCTGAAGCTGCACAACATATATTATAGGAAAATGGAATGTGAGAAGCATGAATCAGAGGAAACGAGACATAGTAAAACAAGAAATGGAATGTATACACATTGCAATACTTGGGTTAAGTGAGCCAAAGAGGACAGGAAGGGACGTTTTGAGTCAGATAATTACAAAGTGTTTTATTCAGGATACGATAACCTATGAAGAAATTGAGCAACTATAGTGAGGAGAGATGTAGCAAAAGCAGTCAAAGGATATAATGCAAAGCCTGACTGAATCATATCAATAAGACTTGACGGGAATCCAAGATTATGTCCCAGCTAAAGGGGCAGAAGAAGGAGAAATGGAAAGATTCTATCCTGGAATCCAGGGCGAAATGGATCACATACAAAAACAGGATTTATTGATAATCAGAGGCAATTTAGAATGCAAAAGTAGGAAACAAAGCAGAACCAAAGATTGTTGGACAATTTGGCCTAGAATCAAGACAAAGGGGGGTTGCAGACTGCCAGAAATAGTGTGAATTCAGTCCACTTTTAGGGTTAGGGTTAGAGTTAGGGAACCATGGGAACTGTATTTTATTGTGGCATCAGAGTTGTCTGACAGAGAAGGCTCAATGTCTCAGAAAAATAACAGTTCCCATGATTCCCTAGCACTAACCCTAACCCTAAAAGTGGACTGAATTCACACTATTTCTGGCAGTCTGCAACCCCCCAAAGAAGCAGAAGAGTGACTGACTGGATTTTATAATACTAACAACTTGTTCACTGCAGGCACATTTTTCAAGCAACCCAAGAAGCAACTGTATACATGGACATCACCTGAGGGCCAAGATAGAAATCAATGATTGGAAACAGAGGACAGAGCAGCACCATTCTCTCAGCAAAACAAGAGCAGAAAGTGGCACAGATAATCAAACGTTCCCCATGACATTCTTGCAAACATGCTGGTAAAATGTGGGCTAGACAAAGTAACTGTTACATGGATTTGTAATTGGTTGACTGGCCGAACCCAAAGGGTGATCAACAATGGCTCCTTTTCAACTTGGAAAGAAATGACCAGTGGGGTGCCACAGGGCTCTGTCCTGGGCCCAATGCTATTCAAAATCTTTATCAATGACTTGGATGACAGTATTGGGGGCATAGTTATCAAATTTGCAGACAACACCAAATTAGGAGGAGTAGCTAATACCCCAGAAGACAGGATCAAAATTCAAAATGACTTGAATAGACTAGAAAGCCGGGCCAAAGCTAACATAATAAAATTCAACACAGAGAAATGTAAGGTACTGCATTTAAGGTGGAAAAACGAAAAGCACAGATATACGATGGGGGACACCTGGCTGAATGAGACTACATGTGAAAGGGATCTAGGAGTCCAGGTAGACCACAAGTTGAACATGAGTCAACAGTGCGATGCAGCAGCTAAAAAGGCCAATGCAATTTTAGGCTGCATCAATAGAAGTATAGTGTCTAGATCAAGAGAAGTAATAGTGCCACTCTATTCTGCTTTGGTCAGGCCTCACCTGGAATACTGTGTCCAGTTCTGAGCACCACAATTCAAAAAGGATGTGGAGAAACTGGAGCGTGTCCAAAGGAGGGCAACTGAAATGGTGAAGGGTCTGGAAACCAAGCCCTATGAGGAACGACTTAGGGAGCTGGGGATGTTTAGCCTGGAGAAGAGACGGTTAAGAGGTGATATGATAGCCGTGTTTAAATATTTAAAGGGATGTCATATTGAGGAGGGAACAAGCTTGTTTTCTGCTGCTCCAGAAACTAGGACCCGGAACAATGGGTGCAAGCTCCAGGAAAAGAGATTCCACCTCAACATTAGGAGGAACTTCCTGACAGTAAGGGCTGTTAGACAGTGGAACACACTCCCTCGGAGTGTGGTGGAGTCTCCTTCCTTGGAGGTCTTTAAGCAGAGGCTGGATGGCCATCTGTTGGAGATGCTTTAATTGGGAGTTCCTGCATAGGGGTTGCTGTATTTTGGACATACCATGAGATGATATGTTGTTAACAGCCCCCAAGTTAATGCTCAGTTAAGTAGAAGGCAGTGGCTAAAGAAGAAGACCACACAATAGGTGTATTGACTCTATCAGGGAAGCTATTATTGCCCTTAGTTGTGAAATCTAGGCAGCGCTGTTAATAACAAGGTTGGACTGGATGGCCCTTGGGGTCTCTTCCAGTTCTATAATTCTATGAAATGTCAATATCAAAAATTAGAGTAGAGCAAAAGAAGAACAGTAGAAAGACCACTGAGAGATCACGATTCATGCAGTGTAATTCTATATATACTTACTGAGAAGCAGGTTAAACACCTAAAATTAGGTTAAACACTTAAAATGTGTTTAGATTGTAGACTTGGAGGACAAGGGTAAATAACAGAAGGAGGCTGTATCCAAGGGTAGCTCTGTTGACCATGCAGCAAAGTGCAATAATACCCCATATCCACAAAACAGCAAAACCTTTATTGGGACAACCAAAACACACAAAACACAAGATGCAAGCTTTGAAAACTCCACTGACTTCCTCATTAGGTAATAGTGTTAAAAATGAAACAGTAGAAAAATATATATGAAAATATTGGCATCAAACCCCTACATTTTGTCAAAATGTTGTTATTGTTTTTCTCGGTTAA
Source organism: Phrynosoma blainvillii (assembly GCA_026167975.1). Taxonomy (NCBI): domain Eukaryota; kingdom Metazoa; phylum Chordata; class Lepidosauria; order Squamata; family Phrynosomatidae; genus Phrynosoma; species Phrynosoma blainvillii. The sequence goes on from JANUYF010000003.1 coordinate 327,046,377, forward strand.
GACGATACAGAGGGATGTCCATGTAGTCACAGGCCAGTCCTCCCTTTTGGCCATATGGGCTCTGGGAAACAGAGTCATAAAGTCCAAGAAATAAATTTTAAACGTCCATTAGGTTGTTGTAGTTGCTGTTTAAAAATCCTTTCAAGTTTCCCCTCCCCTCATGTACTGATACATGAGACTTCTTCTCCTCTGTGTTATTTATTAGAAAGAAGTACCCTTGTTACTTGATTTGGATACAGAAACTCACAAGAGAAAATACAGTTCCTTCAAGTGACCTCTGGATTTTTTTTTACAAGAGAAAATACAGTTCCTTCAAGTGACCTCTGGATTTTTTTTACACTGGATTATTTTAATCCAAGGCTTTCTAATCAGTTCTAATGAGAATGGAATCAATTTCTGGATAGACTAGACTACACTGAAATAGCAAAGAATGCATTGGGCAAGTATAAAAACATCTTGCTTTATACAAAGAACTTTGATACAAAGCTTCTATTTCATATGAATTAGTTATCAAGAGGTAGCTTTCTTTTACTGCCAAGTGGTAAATGAAAGATGATAGGTGGAAATCAACCACAAAAGACACAGAGCCTCAAAAGGCAAACATTTTTATTGCCTTTTTTTTTTTTGTAGAGGAGAAATTGTCTAGTGAATATAACAGTCCAAATGACTGTTATATTATTGTGCTCAATAATAAGAAATAGATATACTCTTCAAAGCAGATGGTGTTTTAGTTCCTAGATTCTTTGTTGGTAGATAGTTTCAAATATGTTTAATTCTGAGTGCCAAACTATATATGAGATGTGTTTGTGTGTTTGTATCTTGACAAAAATTCTAATTCCAATATATAGGAGCACTTCCATAACAATCTTACAGCTGACAGTTACAAGAATAGCTAGGAAAGGGACTTGTGAATCTTCAAGGATATTATTGCCGGGGAATGTAATAGTAGGGTGAACAAAGTTTATGTACTTTGTAAAGAATTAAAATGCTACCGACTTCTTTCTCTCAGTTAATTTCAAAGGTACTACAAGATCCCCTTGCATATCTTCACTTACTACATAGCTTTTAGAAATAATATGGGATGAATAACTAGAACAGTGATGGCAGACCTTTTAGAGACCGAGTGCCCAAACTGCAACACAAAACCATCTTATTTATTGCAAAGTGCCGCATCCCTCTGGCTTTCTAGGAATGAGCTCTGGCAAACTCTGTGCTGGGGCAATGGCACACGTGCCCACAGAGAGGACTCTGAGTGCCACCTCTAGCACATATGCCATAGGTTCACCACCACTGAACTAGATGTACAACTTATTTTAAATATTTTATTTATCATTCTAAAAAGGAATATTCCATAACCAATTTTCCCCATTTTTCTGGGGAAAACATTCTCTTCTTTTCTGAATATGTCTTTGCCCCCTCCCCCACACACACACCTGGGGCTACATAACTCTGGTTATTCTGTTATAGTATTTTTTACATTTTCTTTTAAAATAAAATACTATGGCTTTTCAGTTTTGAAAAACAGTCTACAAATTTCTTAAATAGTAATGCATATTTTTGATTAACATATTAATACAGATATAGATTATTTAATATGCCTCATATCTCATAATAACTATAGCAAAGTTATTAACACAGAGATCACTCTTACTAATCTATTTTCAAAATATTTCTGCCTAAACTGTTGTCTTCAAAGCAAAATTTCAAATGTGGTTGACCAGTTTTGGTTTCAGATCTTGGCCAATCAGAGTACAGGTAGGGGCAACAAGTGAAAAAAGGGGATATGAAGAAAATCAACTCATTCAAGATGTGGTGCTGGAGAAGAGTGCTAAAAATACTGTGGTAAGCTAAAAGAAAAGGATTGAGCATATGCTACAGATTATTCACATTTCCGCTTGAGTTTCTGAACAATGTCAGCAGTTTTGGTTTAAAAGTTTATTGTACCTCACCTTTAGCCATTAAGCCAAATGAATAAAAACAATATAATCCTGCTTGCTTATAGTAAAAACATGTATCTCCTTTTGATAACCATATGCAACTCCTGATGGTATTAGAATGACCTAGCATCATCATATGCCTTGAATCTATTTTGGAGGACTAGGAAAATGAATGCAATGAATTATAAAGGTCATAAACTGGATATGCTGACTAGACTAGAATTCTCTCCTTTTGGCAAAACAAAATGTGTCAAATATATATACAGGCTGAGTCTCTCTTATCTGAAATTCTTGGGACCAGAAGTGTTTTGGATTTCTGTTTTGTTTTTTGTTTTTGTTTTTGGAATTTGCATATAGGGACATAATGAGATATCTTGGAGGTGGGACCCAGGTCTATACACAAAATTCATACATGTCTTGCACACATTTTATATGCATAGGCTGAAAGTAGTTTTATACAATATTTTAAAATAATGTGCATAAAACAAAAGTTTGTACACACTGATCCATCAGAAAGTAAATGTCAACTTGAGACATTGTCTCAAAAATGGTTTTAGAATCTTTCAAATTTTGGAATTCCAGATAAGCTGCAACCTGTAATTTGATTTTAAGAAAGATTCACTGTAAGGGACAAAGAGATTTCAATTATCTTGACATCTGCAGAAAGTTTAACTCTGCTGAGAATGGAACATCCAATAAATTATTGGCAACTTCATTTCTCAGGAAGCAGAGGAAGAAACAAGTAGCTCTGTTACCTTGATCTTAATCCTGACACTTATTTTGCACATTTGATCCTGCTCCTCAGTCAAAAAGGTAATGGGCTGGCTACATACAAATAATAAACTATATATAGTTTCTGTCTTCAGTCCCACAAATATGTGACACAAAAGGAAAATGAAAGGCAGATGAAAGAGAGGAAAGGTCTGATAGTATGGTCCTGCCTCTCATGGGCCCTTTCACACTACACATTTATAGCCCAATAATTCCACTTTAACCTGTCATTATTCCATCCTATGGAATTCTTGGATTTGTCAGTTTTTGAGGCATTCAGAATTCTCAGTGAGAGAGCTCTAGTATCTCTCCAAACCACAGGCCGTTGGATTCCCCAGGATGCAGCCACAGAAATTAAAGTGAAATCATAGTGCTATACAGCTGACCCTTAGTGTTCTCTAAGGTCTGGTACCAGGATGCCCTATGGATACCAAAATCCATGGGTGTTCAGGTCCCATTAAATACAATGGCATAGTAAAATGGTGTCCCTTATATAAAATGCATAAATCAAGATTTGCTTTTTGGAATTTGTATTTTTTTTGAATATTTTTAAGATGTGGATAGTGAAATCCATGAAGAATCCATGGATAGAGAGAGATGACTGTAAGTGCATAGTGTGAACAGGCCCAATATTACCTCCCTTTGTGAATGCCTGCTGAAATGGTTACTTGGAAGGAAGATCTGTGAACACAAACAGGCTTGCACACAGATCGCAAAGATACATGCAGATGTGTAAATGGAAGTGTATTTGCATACATGTTACAGTGCTCACCTGGGCACAAAGGTACTGTTGCTGCTGCTGCTGCTGCTGTGTAACTTCAAGTCATTTCCAACTTATGGTGACCCTAAGGCAAACTTATGAGGTTTTCTTGCCAATATGTGTTCAGTGGCCTTCATCTGAGTCCAACAGAGTGTGTTTTGCCCAGGGTCACCCAGTGGGTTTCCATGGCTGAGTGGGGATTTGTACCCTGGTCTCCAGAGTCATAGTACAATGTTCAGACCACTCCATCATACTGGGCCATGGTACTGCTTGGATCCAATGTTTGATGTAAATGACAATATGCATCCCATCCAAAGTATCTATATGCAATGAGAGTGCTGTCAGAACTGATATTTCTTAGATAAGAAAAGAATTCAGATGTTGAGTTGTGTAGAGGTCCTCATTCATATGAGAATTTTTATTCTTTCTACACACAAATCCAGTAGTCTAATACAGGGCAAGACACTGAACAAATGTCCTTAATCTAATTAAGGCACTGTAAAATTGTATATTCAACACATTAGTGTTAAATATGAACATGCTAGCTGATAAAAAAAAGGGAATTTTGAGGTTAAGTTGCCAAGTCACATTTGAATTCATGAGAGCAAGAGATGTGTTTCTCCTTTTATGATGCAACAAAACAGAGAGTTCGCATGACAAAGATATTGCACCAGGCTGACTGGGGATTTTACTTTTCTTGGAGAAATATCAACATTTATCATTTTAGGTCTAGAAGGTACAGCACCTGTCTCTGTCATTCTGAGGATGGAGCAAGCTTGTTTTCCTGTTGCTCCAGAGACTTGGACTTGGAGCAATGCATTTAAATTACAGACAAAGAGATTCCACTTAAACATTAGGAATTGTAATAACAAAGCTGATAACCGCTCCTTCCCTCCTCCAACTCATCTGCATTTTCTCTTGCACCTCTTGACAAAGGATCTCCTTGCACCCTAAGCAGTAGGCCAACCTCTCTGCCTACCCCCTGTTGTGTTCCCAGCCAAACTTCTCTGTTTATCCATCCTAGGAATATCCTGATCCAATTGTTGTTTTTGTCACACTAAACTTATAGTCATCAATCAGTCTGGAATTCTTATTCCTGAGAAAGGATATCCAGTCTTTGTTATGCCTTGGGGCTATATTTCAGGTATAAATATTAGCTCCAAGACCTAGTCCCCCCATGCTCACAGTATGAATACAGTTGTCCCAGGATGCACTCTGTGTATGAAACTGTGCTTCCCTCAGACCCCCCCCCCCGACTGAGCCACTCCAACTTTACATGGTCTCTTATCACCTCCCTGCAAACCCCTTAAACTCCACTATCCAGTTTCCATATTTCCATTTCAGTTAGTTCTGAATGCTGTGTCAGTGTGAATTATTTGTGCGTGTGTGATTGCACTCAGCATTTTTCTAAATAAAACTCTCTCAATTCACTACCAAAGCTGTAGTTTTCCTCAGTTATTACTGGCACATGTGGATCCTAATGGTTCTAAAGTTTCCCCAGCCTCTTGCAAAAGCTAACTTCCCTAACAATTAAAGTAACACTGGCATATCAGATAGGGATCCCCTGTCCCCCTGTCTTTTGGGGTCTAATACTATGGGGTCTCTTCCAATCCTATGCACTTGAGTATGCCTTATATTATTTTTCTCAATAGGTTTATATTTCTCATTTAAGGGCAACATATTATGAGGAAAGTCATATTTCTCTGCTATTAGGTATCATGCTGCTTTTGCAAAATGGAAGATGTGTTTAAGTGTCTCCGGCTTCAGAATGTATAAGAAAAGTAGTGTCTGTGAAATGGTACAGTAAAACAGAAATGACAATAATACATTTGTACCATAATTTAAAGTATTTTCCCCTACTTTTCTGTTTAAAGTTCAAAGCAGAATGTCACAGGAATTTTCTCTGTAATTTAATTCAACTGCATCACAATCTCATGAATAATTAATGACATGATGAAACAGAGACTCTTCAAAGAGGAAACCAGAGACACTGGCAGCAAGGGGATAGGATGGACAATTGGTGAGGTGGGTGTGGGTGAAAAGAATATCAGTGTTAACAGCACCTAAAGGTACTGAAAACTGTAAAACCCAATTAATTGTTCAGAGCATCAGTGGTAACTTGTTGTCAGAAGAGACTTATGAATATCCAAAGCAAGCTGGAATTTATACATTTACAAACTACAGATCTATCAATGGCATTATTTTTCCTTTGTGGTGGAATTGTTTGTTCCTATGAGACAAGAGACGAGTAAAACAAGAAACGGAACAAATAATCATTGCAACACTTGGGGTGAGCAAGCTAAAGTGGGCAGGAATGGGAGATTCTGAGTCAAATAATTCATTTACTCAGGAAATAAAAATCAAAGAAGAAATGGGATAGCATTAACAATGCAGAAAGAGGTAGCAAAAGCACTCAAATCATCTAGTGCAAGGAAACAAAAGAATGGTCAACAGATTGGAAATGTTCAATATGCATTCCAGTCCCCAAGAGAAGGGTTGCAGTAACCATGAGACCATTGCAGTAATTTACCATGTAAGCAAAAAAGACTTTGACCATACATGGAGTGAGAAATGACACATGTCCAAACTGGCTTCAGGAAAGGAAGAGACAGTAAGGATGATATGGCAAACATGTTGGATAACAAAGTGCACCAAAGATTTTCAGAAAAATCAACTCGTGTTTTACAGGTTATATAGCAAAGTTTTTGATTACGCAGATCATGAAAAACAATAGCTCGCTCTTTAAAAATGGGTGTGCTACAACATATGATTTTCCTGATGCCTAACCTCTACTCTACCATCAGACTACCATAAGGACAGAATGTGGAGAAACAGAATGGTTTCCAATTGGCAAGAGGCTCAGACAAGGTTGCATTTTATCACCCTATCTGTTTAACTTATATGGTGAATGTATCATATGTAAAGCAGGAATAGACAAGAAAAAATAGAGGAAGGCATATCAACAATGTAAGATATGCAGATGATACCAGACAAGACAGAGGTGCTTACCATCAAGTCTATGTCAACCAGTTCTGGATAAGGTCACAGTCCTCTTGAAAGACTGTGTTCACAGTTTGGGAGTACTCCTGGATTCCTCCCTCCAAATGTCATTTTAGGAGCTTATTGCACTGCTAAAATAAAGTGTTTTACCTGTCCCAAATTCAGTCTTAATTCGGGTTGCATCCAGACCCTATCACAGCAATTTTGCCACTAAAATTGTTGCTCGCATAATAATAATAATAATAATAATAATAATAATAATAATTTATATCCCGCCCCTTTGAGATCAATCGGGGTGGCTAACATCAATAAAAAATACAATACAATGCATCAAAATACTTCCCTCCCCCCCTTAAAAAGTTATTAAATCAATTACAGATTAAGATCCAACAATTAAAAACACATCTATAATAAAAAGCACAATAGCAATCAGACAACGGCAGCATTTACATCAGATCTTCAAAGAGGATTTGAGAGTCCCTTTAAGGAGGGATTCCTGAGGCCAGGATTTTCTATCCTGGAAAGGTCTGCCGGAAGAGATCCGTCTTGACAGCCTTTTTAAAGCTGTCTAAAGATGTCAATTGGCAGATCCTGTCCGGCAGGCCATTCCACAATCTGGGGGCGACAACAGAAAAAGCCCTCTGGGAGTTAGCCGAAAGCCTAGATTTTTGAGGCTGCAGCAAATTCCTCCCAGAGGACTGGAGTGCACAGGGGGGAGGGGTTGTCAGGAGAAGGTGGTCCCTGAGATAGCTTGGACCTGAGCCATTTAGGGCTTTAAAGGTGATAACCAACACCTTGTACTGAGCCCGGAAACTAATAGGCAGCCTCCTCCTAGATGTTCCTGACACTACTCTGGCTGCCATGTTCTGTACTAATTGCAGTTTTCGGACCAAGCATGAGGGTAGCCCCATGTAGAGTGCATCACAGAAATCTAGATGCGAGGTTACCAGCGCGTGTAGAACAATCTCGAGATCCCTTACTTCCAGAAAAGTGCACAGCTGGCGTATCAGCAGAAGCTGATAACAGATGCTCCTGACTGTCGCATTTACCTGATTCATCATCAGGAGCGACGAGTCAAGCAGCATCCCCAGACTGCAAACACAGTCACTGGAGGAGAGTGTGACCCCATCCAGGACTGGAGGTTGCAGCCCAATTCTTGGTTTCAGGGCCGCTACTGTGAGCACCTCCGTCTTGTCCGGATTCAGTTTCAATCTGTTTTTCCTCATCCAGCCCATTACCACCCAAAGACATTCATTGAGAGAGAAGACGCCATTAGAATTTGAGGCTGATGAATGAGACACGGAGAAATAGATTTGGGTGTCATCAGCATACTGATAACACCCAGCTCCATAACTCCGAATGATCTCACCCAGCGGCTTCATATAGATGTTGAATAACATCGGGGACAGAATAGCACCCTGTGGAACCCCACAGGTGAGCTCCCTTTTACTGGAGCAACTGTCCCCGAGCAGTACCCTCTGGGATCTGCCCGAGAGGAAGGACCAGAACCACTGCAATGCAGTGCCTCCAATACCTAACCCCTCAGGTGGTTCAAGAGGATGCCGTGATCTGTCATGTCAAAAGCCGCTGAGAGGTCTAGGAGCACCAACAAGGTCACACTACCCCTGTCGATGCTCAGACGCAGATCGTCGGTCAAGGCAACCATGGCAGTCTCAACCCCAAAGCCTGTCCTGAAGCCAGTTTGAAATGGGTCTAGATGACTGGTTTCATCCAAGACAACTTGGAGTTGAAGAGCAACCGGCCTCTCAATTACCTTGCTCAAAAATGGTAGTAAAGAGACCGGCCTGTAATTTTTCATATCCAGGGGGTCCAGGGAAGGTTTTTTCAGTAGTGGCCCGACAGCCACTTCCTTCAGACAAGATGAAATATGTCCTTCTCTGAAGGACGCATTGATGACGTCCGTGAGGAACCTCCTCAATGCATCCCCCCCCCGGACGGCCAGCCATGATGGGCAAGGGTCGAGAGGGCAGGTCGTTTTCCTCACACTACCAAGGAGCTTGTCCATGTCATCGGTACTCACAGATTGCAACTGATCCAAGATAACTTCATCGGCGGAGTCACTGGATACCTCGTCTACCATTTTTGTTAGAAGACTGGCGTCTAAGTTAGCTCTTATCTGAGAGATTTTGTCTGCAAAGAAGTTGTTAAATGCGTCACAGCAGGCCGTCGTCGGGTTAAGTAAGGGATTTGGCGCAGGGGGTACCTGCGTCAGCTCCCTCACCACCCTAAACAGTTCTGCTGGACGGGACTCTGCAGACGCAATACGCACAGAGGAAAAGAATCTCTGTGCTGCACGTATTGCCTCCTGATAGGACCAAAGAAAGTTCCTATATCGAGTTCTGTCAGATAAGAGTCGACTCTTCTGCCATTTGCGCTCTAGCTGTTGTCCAAACTGCTTCATTTTCCTTAGCTCTGGTGTGTACTATGGCTTACGGTTTGAAGCGGAATGGCAAAGATGCTTAGGAGCAATTGTGTTGATGGCCTTGGTGAGATTGGTGTTCCAAGTATTAACTAAAGCATCGACAGGATCACTGGCATTCCCAACCATTAAACCCTCTAGGGCTTTCTGGAATCCAATTGGTTCCATTAGCCTTCGAGGGCGGACCATTCTAATGGGTCCTCCACCCCTGATGGGGCGGATACAGACTCTAAGGGCCTAAGCAGATGGCTTAAAAGGTCATCTTGGGGGCAGGGAAGGGGAAGGGCACTGACCATCCTCCTCCCGAGGTCATCCTCGGAGCAGCCGGCCTTCCGCACGGCTGGCGCTCCGAGGAGGACATCCCGCTGCAGCCTTTCCACGCGCTGCGGCGGAAAAGTCAGCGAAAGTGCGCCGCAGCCTTTTGTGGTGCACTTTTGCTGACTTGTGAAAGGAGCGCTAATTTAGTGCTCCTTTCAGGGGCGCCGAAGGGGCGCCGCAGGATCGAGGCATGGGGATGCCTCGGTCCTGCGGTGCACCTTCCCAGGGCAGCCCATGGCCGCCCGTCTGCTTATCCCCTAAGTTCCGTCTCACATCCAGCCTGGGTCCCAGGGGTCTCAGTGCACCTCTTTTCAAAACCGGGAGTTTTCCGATTTAAACGGCCACTGGAGCACTCCTGGGATCAGGGCTGGACCTGGGCTGGATGCGGTCGGCAGTTTTGGTGGCAAAATTGCTGAGATAGGGTTTGGATGCAGCCTGAATTAAAACTGAATTTGGGACAGGTAAAATGCTTTATTTAGCATTGCGATAAGCTCCTTAGATGGATGTGACTGTCAGGAGTGTCTGCGTGGCTGATATGCCAACTGTGCCCCTTCCTAGAATCAGAGGACTTAAAGAAAACCGTGTATGCACTGGTAACCACAAGGATGGATTTCTGCAATGCACTCTATATTGGGCTACCTTTGTACCAAGTCCAGAAACTCCAACTGTTCAGAATATGGCAGCCAGGCTGATTATGGGTACATCCAGGAGTGATCAAATTACATCAATTTTAAAAGCATTCCACTGGCTGCAAACTAGTCTCCAGGCAAAGTGCAAAGTGCAGGTTAGTACATTTAAAGTCCTACAGGGTTTCGATCCTAAAGGATTGCCTTCTCCTGTACATCTTTCTTCCAATTCGCACTCAAAGCAGCTTACAGTATAAGTTAAAACAAGATCACTAAAACAGTATATAGTACAAAAGTTTTAAAAAGATTAAACCACCACTCCAATTAAAACACTACTTTAAGAAATTAATTAGAAAATACATGAAATACATACAGTATAACATATCAAAACCAGCACACCTAATTGCATGTCCCTCTACCAGATCTGTTAAGACTGAAGGCCTGTTTAAACAGGATGGCCTTTGCTTGCCAGCAAAAAGAGAGCAGAGTGGGGACCAACCAAACTTCCCACATATTCTAGGAACAGCCACCAAGAGGACTCTCTCCCATGTCCTTACCAGAAGAGCCTGTGAGCATGGTGGGATAGAGAGAAAGCCCTCTCCTAAATATCAGAAGACTTAGGGAAGCTGCTAGGGGAGTTACAGACTTTCAGAGAGTCTGAAATAAATGGGTCTTAGAATAAATCAAGCTTGAACTATTGCTAGAAGCCAAAATGATTAGATTGAAGCTTTGATACCTATGATACTTAGCTATCATGAGACAAAATCCTTCATTAGAAAAAAAGATAATGCTAGGTAAAATGGAAAGAAGCAGGAAAAGACGAAGACAGCATTAAGATGGTAGTGGTGGTGGGGAAGGTTGACTCAGGGGGGTTGCAGACTGCCAGAAATAGTGCAAATTGAGTCCACTTTTAGGGTTAGGGTTAAGGTTAGGGAATCATGGGAACTGTATTTTATTGTGGCACCAGAACTCTCTGACAGAGAAGGCTCAATGTCTCAGAAAAAAACAAACAATTCCATTACTCTCTAGCACTAACCCTAACCCTTAAAGTGGACTCAATTTGCACTATTTCTGGCAGTCTGCAACTCCCCTCAATCAAGGAAGCCATGGCCCTGAGTTTATAAGACCTGAAAGCACATAACAACAGCAACAAATGAGAGTGCTGTTGTAAAACAGAAGTTCCATAGCATCCATTTTGCAACTCACATGAGATTCAGGGGCTACAAGATTCTGATTTGACTTATCTTGTTCCACCTACACTAAAATGGAATGTGTTGTGGGATGGCAAAAGAGGCACGCACACTGATCTACCATGATTTTGCAGATCTCTTCTAGTTTACAAGCATCAGGTAGAATTGAGTATGCCAAGACTGTTTTGAGGCTTGCAGTAAAGCAGGTAACTTGCTCTTCAAATGATACAGGAGGTTGTTTTTACATCAAGCTTGAATGATTTGGCCATATCAATAACGTGTTGAGTATATAGTCTATCATGATCTGTGGGTAATAGGAGTACTGTACTTGGTTACACACTAGTGTCCTGTGAAGAAACAAATCACCACTGAAAAGTCTAAGCAAAATTCGGAATTGTTATTTTCACAGTCTGATTCTAGAGGTACATTGGTGCATCTCATATATAGTAGTAGAGGCAAATTAATAAGAGGTAGCCTTTCACATCTCTGAAACAGATGCAGTAGTCGTAATCAAGATCAGTATCAGAAAGGTCTGTGACAACAGCATTAGTTGTAGCATTAGCAAGTATCAGTAAAAAGAAATGTTGTACTGAAAAGCATGGAGCAGGTGCTCATGTAACCTTTGGTACTGATGAAGCATTGGACTCCAAGGTTTGTGGCACTGGTACCAGTGAAGCAGTACTGATGCAGTGAAAACAACACCAAAAACAACTATCATAATTATCAAAATGGAAACTGGATTACTGACAAGCAGAGGTGACATATAAAAAGAATTCAGATGGAGGACCTATGTCCCTAAATAGAACCTTTGCAGAGATCTTCCTGAAAGGCCTCAATTTCTTTTCCAGACAGGGGACTGGCCCATACGAAACCATACAATTTAGCACAACTTGTCTTGCTAGTCAATGTCAACATAATAAGAATTTCGTTACCAGCAAACCTAATTAATGCCATTTGAGCCCTGGTGGTGCAGTGGTTAAATGCCTGTACTGCAGCCACTCACTCATAAATCGCAAGGTTGCGAGTTCAGTACTAGCCAGGTCTCAGGTTGACTCAGGCCAGAATCCTTCCGAGGTCGCTAAAATGAGTCTCCAACTGTTTGGAGGCAATGAGCTTATAGTTGTAAACTGCTTAGACACCCCATAGCGTGGTATGAAGCGGTATAAATGAAACTGCTTTGCATTTGCTAACTGGAAGAAAGAAAATCAAAATTGATTCCTGTTTCTTAAAATATGACTGAGGAATAAGACCCACTCCCCTTCTCCACATATGAATTTACAATGCTTCCATTAATCTAGCTCTGTTCCACTGCTGGTATAACCATGTTTCCACAACTTGTGACCCATTAAGCTAAATACATTCTGTCACCCATGTCTGGAACCTATTGTTGTTGTGTGTCATCAAATCATTTCTGATTTATGGTGACCCTAAGGAGAACCTATCACAGGGTTTTCTTGGCAAGATTAGTTCACATGGGGTTTGCCTTTGCCTTCCTCTGATGCTGAGAGTGTATGATTTGCTCAAAGTCACCCAGTGAGTTTTCATGGCTGAATGGGGATTTGAACCCTGGTCTCCAGAGTCATAATCCAATGCTCAAACCATAGCATTACACTGGCAACCCAACTGTTGGGGGGCAATGAACTTACAGTTGTAAACCGCTTAGACATCCCATAGTGCGATATGAAGCGGTATATAAATGAAGCTGCTTTGGCAACCCCATAAAAATCTTTCCTGCCTGAAACCTGCTTGCCTGAAACTACAGTTTCAAGGCAAAAGCATAGCAAGTCACATATTATGCACATCTGAATTAATCCCACCATGTTTGTGGGCAACACAACCAGCACTAAATTTTCTGAAAAGTTCTCTGAGAAGTCCTGGATTAAAGGAAAAGGGGTTCTGAAAGGTTGATCGCACTTGTTCAAACACTGCCACTGCACAAAGAAAGTCTTTCTCAAGTAGCTTTATTATTATACATGGTATACATCTAATGCAAGGCAGCATTCACTTTTGAAAGACATCAGTCCCATAACAAAATGTTACTCCTGTATCAGTTAGTAGGAGGACCAAATTCTTATCCTAGAGAGAGCAGCATGGAACAAGAAAAACAACAATGCTTTGCTTCAAAGCATAATATTTTCCATACATCTCCTGGCTGTAAAATAGGAGTACCGTAGATATTTTATCATTACCTGTGGAATTGTTACTGCAATACTGTAACGGATTTATGCCTAAACCTGATTTATTTACAACCACTGCTTTGAACATGATATAAATCTTGCTGAGACCACATCTTAGTTAAGCTGCATTCCATACCACCACCTAAAAATAAAATATTGAGAGCTGACATTTCTGTTTTATACATAGCCAATGAGCACATATGAGCTACTCTTGGTCCTAAATATTTTTCATCAAAGTGAATCTCACTGAAATCTGTAGAATTTGATTCTATGTATTATATCTGATTCAGTGACACAAATTGTTACAGGAGATTGGAAGATAAATTTAATGTGTGGAAGGAGAAAAGAAGGACTCACATGCAGAATCTGCCTTTCACATGTTTCTGTACCAGCTGTGTACACTATCTGTCACTGTTAAACACTGACAGAAAAGGATCCTCTGCAAATCATAGACTCATAGAGTTGGAAGAGAGCACGAGGGCTTTCCAGTCCAACCCCCTGCCATGCAGGAACTCTCAATCAAACCCACAGGAGGTTAGTAACTTGTAATATTGGAGGGAGTTTTGTTTGTTGTTACTGCCTCACTGACTTCCTTCATCAGGCAAAGGTATTAGAAATCAAACAGACAGAGACAGTGCGGATCTCAGTGGAGGTTCTTTTTATGTAGCTAAAGAACTTTAAATTCTATTTCCAGAAGTTTACAACACTTTGCTTTCCAGAGCCTGCATGTCCAAGGAGGACGGATGGTCTCTAAGTATATAGATATCTCTCCATACCACCTTAACTATGAACAGATATGTACAAAATGACTCCAATGTCATTTTTTCGTTCTTTCTCCTGTTTCATTTTTAAAACCTTTGCCTGATGAAGAAGCCAATGGAGCTTGCATTATGTATTTTGAGCATCTTGGTTGGCTAGTAAAGGTCTCACTGTCTTGTGGATTTTGGATGTTATTTGTACATATATACCTGTTAGACATGTATGTCTGCAAAAATGAAGAAGCAATCTTTGTAAAACTTCCTTGCCTGTTCACCAGGAGGCAGTTCTTACTCAACATAGGTGACTATGGGGGGTTGCAGACTGCCAGAAATAGTGCAAATTGAGTCCACTTTTAGGGTTAGGGAATCATGGGAACTGTATTTTATTGTGGCACCAGAGCTCTCTGACAGAGAAGGCTCAATGTGTCAGGAAAAAAACAATTCCCATGATTCCCTAGCACTAACCCTAACCCTAAAAGTGGATTCAATTTGCACTATTTCTGGCAGTCTGCAACCCCCCTAAGTGAATGACCCTTTATGAGATTTTGGTATTTTAGGTGTCCTGCTACTATTACAGCTAGAAACAATCTTGAAGCAGGCTAGGAAGTGGGAATGCTCTTTAATACAGAAACTAGCACAACCTCCTCTTTATAATTATACAAAACAGTTGTCTACAAACATTTTAATAATCTGCCTTTTACACCCCCAAACCAGATATAGTGCTCCATTCCTACTCTGTCAGCCCTTCACATAAGTAAAGGCAGGTTATCAAAATGTTGCTGTGATAGATATTCTGGACACTTAGAAGAAGGCTTCCCCCATACATTTCCTTTACAGAAATATATAGGTTGGCCAGATTATAAAAGTTCCTCTTTTTCATTCCAGCATTCCAGATTATAAGAACTTCACAAGGATATCTTGCTACCTTTCCCCCATTCCCCTTGTTGGCAGGCTGCTGAGCCCTCAAGATATCTAACCCAGTTGGATATGTTACTTAGGAAGACTGGTAATATGCCCCATATGGTGTAGCAAGGAATCAGTGGTTTTAACAAGAGCAGAGGAAAAACCATATAACAGACATGTGGGGTCAGTACAGTAGCAGGTCATATAATCCAGTACTATAACCAATTTGTTCTTCTTGTTATATGCCTTCAAATCTACTCTGACTTATGGAAAACCTATGCTAGAGTTTTCTTGGGAAGATTTGTTCAGCAGAGAAGGTTTGCCATTGCCTTCGTCTGAGGCTGAAAGGGTATGACTTACCCAAGGCTACCCAATGGGTCTCCATGGTTGAACAGAGAGTCAACAACTGGTTCCCTGGAGTCCCAGACCAACACTTAAACCACTGCCCCATACTAGCTCTATAACTCTAACTTTGTTTTTGTGTGCCTTGAAGTTGTTTCTGACTTACGGCAACTCTAAGACAAACTTATCATGGTTTTTTCTTGGCACGTTTCTTCGGATGGGGTTTGCCATTGCTACCCTAACCATCATTAAAATGATTCTTCACAATGGAGCAAAGTATTTAAGGATCATCAATAGGTTCATAAGAGCTATGAGACTAAAGGTCAGCATACCCCTAGAGTCAATGCTATAGGAAGAGCATGTCTTGATTTATTTGGATTGTGAAATATGCTCTATAGAGTCTTTTGATCCTTCTGCTGAAGATATGACTTTTGTCCAGTGTACATGAGATAAGACCCAACTATGTTTTCCTTTGGCTACACCAAGATACTATATAACCACAGGGCTCCAGGGAGCAGCTTTTCTTCTGTTCCTGCTTTGCTCGCAGCAGATCTACTGTCCTGCTCCATTCTTATTTTTTTAATTCATATAGTCATAATTCTAAATCCCAGTGATTAGTTGGTAGACTTTTGAGTCATGTCTGTTTAATAAAAATTCCCAGGAGAAGTAGTTCTGTTTGAATATGAGTAATGGGGATAAATCTACTAAGACATGCTACTGTCAAAGTTCAAAAACCCCTTATAAGCATGTAATCTCAGTATGCATGGAGTTCACATATTCGACTGGAGAGGTTACATGTTTGCTTGTTTTATATGCCACCTTTCCTCTAAAATGGATGCAAGGAAGCTCACAAAAAATGCATTTTAAAAACAGTTTGTTGTTGTGTGTCTTCAAATTGTTTCTAACTTATGGCCACAAAGGTGAAATTATCATGGGTTTTTATTGGCAAATTTCTTCTGAAGGATTTGCCATTGCCATCCCCTAAGGATGAGGGTGTGTGTCTCACCCATGGCTAAGCAGGGAGTGAGACTACTGTGGGGAAGAGGTAACAAGATGGAACTAAAGGATCCCTCTCAGAGTTACTGACCTAAAGGACAGGCCTGGGGGTGGAGTTGGGGCGGGTCGACAGCATGCCAGCCACCCCAACTCCACCCCATTGCTGCTGTCACACCATGCACCTGACCATATGGCGTGCTGCATCAGGGTGCCCCTTTGGTGCAGCGTGCACACATGCTGCACCAAAGGGGTGCAAAAGAGCTGCGGCGGTGGCTCTAAGGGCAGCTTTTTGCCACTCCAAAAAGAAATGGCATTTTTGGAGCAGCAAAAAGGAGGACAGGGGCCACGGTGTGTGGTTGCCACGGCCCCAATCCAGCACTCCTACGGGCAGCACAGAGCCACCCCTTATGGGTTGTCTGCATTGGCCCTTTAAGGCTGCAGTTTCTCCTATATCCACTTTTATAAGCCTAAGGCTGCATCTGCACTGCAGATTTAATGGAGTTTGACACTATTTTAGCTGCCATGGCTCAGTGCTGTGGCAATCTCCCATGCAAGCAAAGTTATACTCAAAATACTGCAACATAGACTCCAACCACACATGGAAAGAGAAATCCCAGAGTTTCAAGCAGGGTTCAGGAAAGGATGAGGCACCAGGGATCACACTGCAAATATACAATGGCTAATGGAGCGTAGCAGGCAGTTCCAAAAGAAAATCAGCATGCGCTTTAGAGATTATAGCAAAGCCTTTGACTGCATACATCATGAAAGGCTATGGAATGTCCTTAAAGACATGGGAGTGCCAACACATCTGGTAGTCCTAATGAGGAATCTGTACTCTGGACAAGAGGCGACTGTCAGGACAGAACATGATGAAACAGAATGGTTCTCAATTGGCAAAGGAGTCAGACAAGGCTGCATCCTATCACCCTACCTATTCAACTTATATGCAGAACATATTGTAAGGAAAGCAGGCTTGGACATGGAAGAGGAAGGAGTGAAAATAGGAGGAAGAAATATCAACAATCTGAGATATGCTGATGACACCATAATACTAGTAGAAAACTTCACAGACCGGAACAACTACTAAGGAAGACCAAAGAAGAAAGTGTAGAGGCAGGCTTACTGTTGAACATAAAGAAAACAAAAATAATGACCACAGAGAACTTCAAACCAGACAATGAGGAAATAGAAATAGTAAACATGTTCTCATATCTGGGATAAAACATTGATCGGAATGGGGACTGCAGCCAGGAAATCAGAAGAAGATTAAGAATGGAGAGGGCGGCTATGAAAGAACTAGAGATGCAAAAACATACAACTCAGCACAAAAGTCAGAATCATACAACCCATTGTATTCCCTATTACCATATATGGATGTGACAGCTGGACAATCAAGAAAGAAGATAGGAGGAAAATCAATGTATTTGAGATGTGGTGCTGGAGAAGAGTGCTGAGGATTCCATGGACAGCCAAAAGGACAAATAAATGGGTACTAGAACAGATGAAGGGAAACATATCCCTAGAAGCCAAGATGACAAGACTCAGGACCGACGCAGATGGCCCCTGTGCCGCCCCTGGGAATGCTACATCGGGGATGCGCAACCACACACTGCAGCCCCGATCCTCCATTTTGCTGCTCCAAAAAGAGCTAGCAAATGCTGCTCCTTTTTGGGGTGGCAAAAAGCCACTCTTAGAGCTGCCACTGCAGCTCTTTTGTGGCTCTTTGGCACAGCGTGTGTGTACGCCGTGGCAACAGGCCACCCTGATGCCACACGCCATGCGGTCAAGTGCACGGAGGGATGGCGGCGGCAGGATGGCTGGCATGCAGTTGCCCCACCCCAACTCCACCCCCAGGCTGGCCCTTTAGGTGGTCTACATAGGCCCTTAGACTGTCGTACTTTGGACACATTATGAGAAGACATGAATCGTTGGAAAAGACAATAATGTTAGGAAAGGTGGAGGGAATTAGAAAGAGAGGAAGCTTATATGCTAGATGGATGGACTTTATTAAAGAGACCACGAAAATGAGTTTGCAGGATCTGGGCAGAGCAGTAGAGGACAGGGGGGCCTGGAGCTGTCTCATCCATAGCTGTCTCATCTCATGCCATGGGTCGAGACTGACGCAAAGACAGTTAACAACAAAAAATATATTTAGCCTTCTCTGTCAGACAGCTGTGGTGTGGCAACAAACTACAAAATCCGGAATTCCATAGGATGGAACCATGACAGTTAAAGTGGTGTCAAACTGCATTGATTCTACAGTGCGGTAACAACCTATGCACTATTGAACTCAAGTGTATTTACTCCTGAGTTAGGTCACTGTGGTTAATCTCAATTTACAGATGGGATGTGGCTCCAGTTACAATAGTTGGTACTGTTTCACAAGGTGCCTTTTGCTGTACATTTTGTGAGACCTACAACTCAGATTTCTGTCTGGCCCATTTCCACCTTGCCTGGGAGTGTGCGACACTGACTGACTCTTGCTATAAAAAGTTGTGATGGCTGCTGCTGAAGGTACTTAGACATTGTGACAGTGGGATCGTCTCTAAAGGTTGTTGGAGCAACACTTAGCATTGGACAAAATTAATTTTTGCTGCTATTCAGGTTTTCCTTTCCTTTCTTCAGGATTACATTTTTTTTTATTAGCTGCTAGGGTGAATTATTAAATGATTGTTTAATCTTAGTTATATTTATTACTGTGAGACACTTAGCTTATTGTGTGGCTATTTAAATCTTGAGTGGTAATTGTTACTGAATTAGCTGGAAATGTTTTCTATTGTATACCTTTTATTTTAATAATGTTACTCTAAGCTCCTTTAAGTATGGCTTTATCATGGAAAAGAAGCAAACAGATAAATACAATGATAATGACAATCCTGAGCATAGGCATAGTCAAACAATTTTAAACGCTCAAGGTAGGAATCCAAATGATGTGGAATCTCTGTTCCTGAGATAGAGATACCTACTGAATGTCTGCATCTCTGGCAACTACTAAAAACACAGGGACACTGTGAGGAGAAAATGTAATTTAAAAACTGGAGTCATATAGGAGTTGGGTTACCAGAGTGGAAACTGGAGATGCCTCTTGTACCTTTCATGGTTGTGTAGTAGAGGGAATTCAGCCTCTGCTGAAATTGTTTTCAGTGTTGCTTGTTACTTGATTTTGTTGCAAGTAACGCCTGCTAAAATTTGATCTCTTATACTACCTGTCAAGTCCAGTAGGGTACCAAAATTTAGAAGCTTGAGCTCAATAGTAAAACCTCAGATATAGTAAGATTAATGCACTGTTTTCTTGAGTGGGGAGTTATTATATATATATATATATATATATATATATATATATATATTCATGTATAAGTCTAGAAATTTAGGTTAAAAAATTGACCCCAAAAACCTGAGTTGACTTGTCCATGGGTCAATGTAAGTACTCTAAGGGCTGATGCAGACTTGCCATAAGGGTCAGCCTGGGGGTGGAGTTGGGATGGGGCAACTACACACTGGCCACCCTGACTCTGCCCTGATGCTGCCATCATGCCTCATGCCCAACTGCATGGCACGCCGTATCAGGGTGCCCCATTAGCACATGTAGACACGCTGTGCCAAAGGGGCACAAAAGAGCCACCCCTGCGGCTCTAAGGGCAGCTTTTTGCCACCCCAAAAAAGAGCGGCATTTGCTAGCTCTTTTTGGAGCAGCAAAAAGGCAGATTGGGGCCACAGCGTGTGGTTGCCGCAGCCCCAATCCGGCACTTCCAGGCCCTATTTATTTATTTATTTTTTAAAGGAACCATCCCCTGGTGAAAGGCAAGAGCATAATCTGTACTGGAAGGACTGACCTTGCTCTACTCTCTCATCCATCCATCCTTTAGTATGAGCACAAACTGTTATGCCTGCTGGAATTTTGTTATTTGGCATTGTTTTCCTTTGCTTCATTCTTTACATCTTTTGTTCCATGTCCCTAAGTTTTACTCTTGATGTATCCATGGATCATACCAAAATCCATCATATTTGTCCAAAATCTGCCCTCTACTTATACATGAGGTCAATTTATAATCAAGTATATACAGTAGGCACTAGCTCTCTGCAGGCAGAAGGCTTTAAAAATGGACTATAACCAAAATGGCTCCAAGTAAAAATGAGGAAGAAGGACAAGCTGATTTTGTAGCAAAAAGTATTAGGTGGTGTTTTTTTATTTATTTAAAAGACAGGAAAAGATAGCAACAGAAACCAAGAGAACAGGCTTTACTCGATGCAAGCTGTTCCTCAAAGTAAAAAAAGAGGAATATAGCATGAAACCTAAAAAGTAACCAATCCTAACCAATCTATGGACCTTATCACACGGGGGTCTGAAGCAGTGCCATCCCCGTCGCATCCCCGTCCCATTGCGCTTCCTTTTCCTGGGTCATCACACGACGTCGCAGAGAAACCCCGCCCATCCCCATCCCATTGCGCTTCCTTTTCCTGGGTCATCACACGACGTCGCAGAGAAACCCCGCCCATCCCCATCGCATCCCCGACCCATTGCACTTCCTTTTCCTGGGTCATCACAAAACGTCTCAGAGAAACCCCGCCCGTCCCTGTCGCATCCCCGTCCCAATGCGGCATCATGCTGCATCATCCGGCATCATCCCCGTTCTTTTTAATTCCAGTTGTAAATGGGAATTACATTTCCCGCGACCGGAATGATGCTGCTTTCTGTATAAGGCAGCGCAATGGGACGGGGATGGCACTGTTTCAGACCCCGTGTGATAAGGTCCTATGGTGGTGGGGGGGGGGGGGCTAGAGAGGTAAAGCTAAGCATTGGGAGCTTACAGAGTAAAGCGCACACATGGAATTTCTCACCCTCTGACACAGAGAAGACATGGAGACCGTGGAAGATTAGAAACACAGGTCAAGGAGAAGGCAGGTCAAAGAGAAAGAATCTCTCTCTGTGTGTCTGTTTTTAGGGTTTTTCTAACTTGCAGAGGACAACATGGCATAGCAGTTTGAATGTTGGACTACCTCTGGAGACCAGGGTTTGATTGCCCATTTGGCTATGAAACCCATTGGGTGACCTTGGATAAGTCATGTGCTCTCAGCTTCAGGGGAAGGCAGTGGGAAATCTCCTCTGAACAAATCTTGCCAAGAAAAACTCATAATAGAGTCACCTTAGGGCAGGGGTAGGCAACCTTTCCCCTTTAAGGGCCGAAGGACTTCAGCTCCCAGAATCCCAGGAGCTATTGGCCAACATGGGACTATTGGCCAACATGGCTGAGGCTTCTGGGAACTGAAGTCCCTCGGCCCTTAAAGGGGAAAGGTTGCCTACCCCTGCCTTAGGGTCTCCATAAGTCAAAAATGACTTGAAGGCACACAACGACAACAATGACAATGGTTTGCTAAGAGTGAAGGATATGCCTCTGGGTGGAGCAATCATGGGTCACAACATGTGCCTGCAAAAGGACAGAAGTGAACCTGCCGTTCAAGTTCTGATAACATTTAATTCTATTTAAATGGTCACTTTTGTATGTTTTTAATTATAATGTGCTTTTAAATTGTAAGCCCCTTTGAGGCCCAATTTTGGGAAACAAGCAGGAAATAATAATAATAATAATAATAATAATAATAATAATAATAATAATTCTTAAGTCGTCTGAGCAAGACCAGACAATGGAGTTGGGCATACAGAGGACAAAGCTAATCAGTATTTACTTCACAATGGAGGTAGACCAGTCCAAGCCAGTCAGGGAGGTCTTCATTCAGCAGAGGTAGAAAAGACAGTTAAGCATTGATTTCTCTCCATCAGTGCAACAATTTTCTTGCCAGCAAGGGAGGTGCAGAATGAATGAATTTTGCAGTCTTTCAGTTTATAATGGGGCTTGGCTTTACAAGATGGACAAAGAATCCCAGCCACAGCCTACTTGTTCCATTATGAATTTTTAACAATTTGTGCAGCTGACCACTTTCCTGTCTTATGCATCCCTAGTTACAGAGACCTTTATTAAGAAAAGTATAGATCCAGTCTGGTGACTTTCATTGCCAGAACTACCAGCAAATGTTGCAACCACATAAACTGCACATAATTCAAACATCAGGTGGTCTTGATTCTTATTAGTTAAAATGAATAAACACATTTCTCTTGCTTTTCTCATACTGCCCCTTTTCTTTGTTGTTACTGCCAGCCCCGCACTCTCTCTGAAATGATCTTAGCCATCACTGCCTCCTTTTCTGGCTTATCTCAGCACCTGGACTGAACTCACAGTTCTAAAGCACAGTTCTAAAACATTCCTAAAAGAGATTATCACTACTACATATATATCCCATTACTATATTAAGGCAGGACAAAAGCATATGCAACTCTATCACTAAACTATCACTAAAGATACAGAAATTGTCTCCCATTTTCAATCTCACAGTCCTTCATAGGAGTTCACATCACAAAACACCATGATGGTACATCCCTGCATTGTATACAAAGATCTAAGAAAATTAAACACAGTTGAACCTGGGCATTTCTTCTACAAGGTTTCTTTTATCATAGCAGCCCTGTGAGACAGCACCTAAGGTTAACTACTAGAAAATTCCATATGTAAGCAAGTATTTGAATGTGAATCTTCTGTTCCAAGTTGCTATACCACACTAGCATCAGTTTCATTAATTATGCTGGTGCCCTTCCACTAGCTGGTGCTATCTATAAAGTCATAGTGATGCTGTCCTCTGTAAAATATGATCCCTAAACCAAAGAACAAATCTAACTCATCAGCTAAGAATAATGAATGCTCTCTGGGGACAAAAGGTTTTCATCTTTTTTGGTATTCCTTAGTAAGCAAGGAACTCTTTGTATACCAACAGACTTTCTGACAATTATTCATCACCTTGACCTTCTTGAGATTGCTTTGGCTGTGCTAATAAAAACAATTTCCTTCACCTACAGATAGTGTTCTATAAAAATCTTATAAATCTGAATGAGGCAGAAATATTACAGTAATCTATAAGTCTGGCACAGTATTCAATATGAGCCTAAACCACAACTTTTAAAGATGCAGATCATGAAGCTTTATTACTGATGTCCAAAGTGTTTAATGTTATGAAAGGTCAGTGAATCTCAAACTAAGAATTGCTCAGGAGATTATTAAAGATTTCCAAAATGTTATTAAAGGACCTGTGAAAATAATCTGGGTTTCCAAGAGCAATGTGCGAGTTTTCCTTGCAGACCAATGTATGTGGCAAAGAGTTCCTAAAGTTATACAGTTTGGAAATATCTTCTTAGATGGTACTAATTTAGTACCTTGCTATCACCATTTTGTTGCTTCTGTTCAATTATCCTTTGGCATGTTTAAAACTTTTTGGAAGTTTGTAACAGCACATATCCTTTGCCCTCCCTTGCCACTCTCTGTTTTGCTCCAGCCCTCTAATCCCAAAATCTTGGAATTGTTTCAGTGGCTAGAAGTGATGAGTGTTTCAGTCCTAAATATTGTACTGGTCAGTTTCCTCACTCTTGTCTGTCCCTTGCTAGAAATTATTAGGAAAGGAGTAACCAGAGATCAGCCAGTATTATAATTATATTGCTGTTACACAAATTCATGGTAGCTACATTTGGAACATTTAAACCATTTTGAAACCTGCTCTTTATCACAGTTTCTTGTTGTGGATGGCAGGGAGAATGGTGGTTTAATAATCCATAGTATTGATATCAAAGTTTAGTGTGCAAAGGAAGAGACAGTAGGGAGCAGAAGCACATCTCATTCTCTGTCAACCTGACACTTATTTCTGAACCAGTCCAGAGAAATCTAGAGATGAAAATGTTTCTGTCACTGACCTGGATTTGGCAACAGTTTCTTCATCAAGTCATTACTGGATGCAGGATTATCTTTATGATTCAATTCATGATCCTAATCATCAGGTTGTAGCTAACAATGGTCCTCTGCTGATAGAAGTGGCATGCTGAGAGAGGTGATTTCCCCCTTCCCTAGTAAAGCCATACCCCCAAATCTGCTGTGGAGGGTTGAAAATCTCCCTTTGAGGCAGACATGGGACGGTATTGGTGGCTCAAGGGGAGAAAAGGAAGGACAGGTCTGGTTGCACAAGTCTGCTCAAATGTAGCCCACTGTTCGCTTCAATGTTATCATGAATCATTCTTCTTGTTGTATGCCTCCAAGTTGTTCCCAAATTATGGTGACCCTAAGGTCTCATGGGGTTTTCTTGGCAAGATTTGTTTAGAGGAGGTTTGTCATTACCTTCCTCTGAGGCTGAGAGCATGTGATGTGCACTGGGTTCCATGCCTGAGTAGGGAATCGAACCTGGTCTTCAGAGTTGTAGATCAACACTCAAACCACTACACCATGGTAGCTCATCATGAATTGTGCAAAGCATTAATTTACCAGGTGTATCTTATCTAGACTCTAACATTGTCCTTGAGACAGTTAATTTTGCATTGGGATGGAAACTTGAGACATTTCTCATGCTTCCACTAGAAATGACATCTGCTTTATCTTCAAGTATATGATACACATTCTAATTTTAAGCACTGGTGAAAATGCCCAGTCAATTCAGAAATTTGCCGTTACAATTCTAATCAATAGATGTTACATGAACCTGCAGCTCACCTTACATGAGTGAATAATTACACAACATGGTATTTATGACTTGAAGAGCTTTTCCTTGAGGACTTCCATGTTCATGAACAGAAAGTCTTTTGCTTCTACTTCACTTGCTTGTTGAAAACTGATGTTTTATGCATTGCCATCTCTTACCAGGTAATCTCTTGCTGATTATAGTCGGGCTGATTGTTTGAGATAAATAAATCGTGAAAAGACCTTATTCAGAGCAGTTTACATCACTTTTTCAATGGAAACCAGACATAAGAGAGAAATACATGGCAATGACACCCCCTTCTTCTTCTGAGCATATTTGGGTGTTAAGAGATGGCAGGGTTTATTCACAATCACCAATACATATTGACTATTAATCTTGAGATTAGAGCTGGGAATGAACGCTTTTGCAGGTAAATGGATTTCTATTTCAAAGTTATATTTTCATTACCTTTGAAGAAGAGCATGAAAGATCACTCTTAATGCACTTATCTGTTCATCCAAACTGTAATTTAAATGGAAATATTTTTACAGGTCATATAGCCTGGTGTATAAGACACGGTAAATCCACCAAGCTTTAAATGTCTTTTCTATGAAAAGAACAGAGTCCAAACCCATCTTAACTAATAAAACATAACCAAATGTTGGCAAGGTACTATTTCTTTACTTACGTTGACCTCAGCTGGTACAGAATGCAATAACCATGCACTTAAGGGCTCCTCTTTTATTCTTTTGATCCTAATTCTGGTATATACTAATAGCTGATAATGCAGATTTTTCTGTTCATTATTGCTGTGGTAGAGGGTCACATTGGGAAGACCTCTTGCATTACTCATGCACTGCTTGTCAGCATACAGACTGGAGCAAGATTACCAATACAGCTGTCTAATTATGCTGCGATGGTTGATGTAAGTACTTGCATATTCATTCCTTGCACAACCAGAAGCCAGTCTGCTGGAAAAAAAATAACAAAGGCTATAGTTCTTTCTCCTTCACCCCACTCAGTTGTGAAAACTGCTGTGAGAGATGTACTTTTCCTGCCCAAACATATGGTGGTAATGTGCAAGAAAAATCTATTTCCTGTGTATAGCGATTTATTACAGTGATAGTGTGATAGTATCTCTGTATATAGTGTGTGTGTGTCTGCATGCATTCAGGGAAGCTTTGACATTACACAACATAGGCTGAACATAAAATCACAGTGAATCATACCCCGAGCAGGGAATAATTATTCTGGGACAACCAAAAGAAGGACTTCATGTTGGCTCAAGTCAGGGAGTTTCTAACACTCTCAACCACAATTTCTCTGGATGCCAAAGATCACCCGCCACTGAGCCCTACCCCTTCTAATCTGTATATAATTGTACTTTAATGGAAAAATAATTTCAAAGTACCAATGCAAGTACCACTATCCTCACAACTGCTATCTGCCCAGTTTCTACCATTGCTTCTTATCATATAAGTACAGGAAAAACAAGCCAGTATTTTAAGCCAGTTTTCAGGGCAGCCCTCTTAGAAAGCACTATGCTAACAAGAATTGAGTTAGATACAAGCCATAACAGCCACAGTTGCAAGAATACAAAACACTAAAGCTGATCTGAATGCATAAGTCAAATATAAATTGGATTCAAGGCAGCTTTAAATAGAAACATGTACTGTTTATCTAAACACTTGCACAGAAAGAACATGTCAATAGGAAGGGAATTCCACAGTGCTACAGCTAGCGCCCAAAAGGCCCACTATCATGTCTTTGCCAGCCTAAACGTTTTGAAGAGCGAATACTTGAGGGAATTCTCTGACACAGTGTACAGCAGGATTATATGGCTGAAGGTGGTTCTTCAAATAGCCTGGTCCCAATGAGATCAAATGGGATCAAATGATAAAACCATTACCTTAAATTGAGACCAGAAGCTTGTTGGCATCCAGTGCAGATTACACAAAATTGGAGTTTTATTTTCCAACCTCTTGGCTCTCACCAGCATTCATGCAATTCTGTTTGGCATCAACTAGAACTCCTAGTCAATATTCAGAGGCAGCTCCATATGAAATACATTGCAATTAGTCCTGGATGGAGGGAACCAGTTTATGAATAACTGGGGTCAGATCTTATCATTTCAGATAGAGCCACAACTGAAAAGCACTATTTTAAAAACACAACTGCATCATTTTGTTTTTGTTTTTTTTAAAAGGATTGCTGGCTGAACCATAACCTCAGATTCCAAAGCATAAGTCCAGAATATTCTCCCCAAAAGTATGTATAGTGGGCCTTTGGTATCTGCTAAGGTTAGGTTCCAGGACGCCCCATGGATACCAAAATCAGTGCATGCTTAAGTCCCATTATATACAATGTGTAGTAAAATGGTATCCCTTATATAAAATGCCAAAATCAAGGTTTACTTTTTGGAGTTTTAAAAAAATATTTCCAAGCTGTGGATGGTTGAATCCATGGATGCAGAATCTGTGGATACAGAAGGGCCACCTGTACCTAGTCCTTCAAGGACAGCACAACCACATCAAGGACCAGTTTCATAATGCTATCTTGATCTGTCAGTTTACCAACCACAGAATCTTCCTATTTCCCAAATTAAGTTTTACCAGGTGTCATTACCACATCTAGACATTTGTCCTCACTTCCCTTGCATTTTCAGGTGGAAAAGAGAGATCAGAATTGCATCGGTATATTGACATGAAACTCAAATCTTTCCGAATGATGGCAGATAGATGTTGGGAAACCTTTCATGATAAAATGTTGCCACCTGGAACCAGGTAAGCCAAAGGTTGAGTGGACTCAAATAAAAACCACCTTCTAACCCCAAGCAATAAGGAAAAGCTAGAGCAGTGGTGGCGAACCTATGACATGTATGCCAGAGGGGGCACTCAGAGCTCTCTCTGTGGGCATGCGGACCATTGCCCCAGCACAGAGTTCACCAGAGTTTGTTACTAGAAAGCCAGAGGGATGTGGCACTTTGTGATAAATAAGTGGGTTTTGGGTTGCAGTTTGGCCACTCAGGGTCTCTACAGATGGGCCCTTTGGGCCATCCTGGAGGCAGGGATGGGGAGGGGCAGCCACACGCTGGCCACCTCAACCCCTCCCCAAAGACGTTCTGACACCACGCGCTGTTATGCACAGTGCACAGCATCAGGACATCCTTCCAGCACAGCCTTTTGACACGTGGCAGCTCTCAGGGCACCCTTTTTGCTGGCTCTGAAAGGAGCGGCATTTTGAGGATTTTGGCAGCCTCAGCCTCAATCCTCTGCATCTGGCAGCCTCAGCCTCAATCCTCTGCTTCCCGCAGTGGCCCAGGGCTGCCTGTCTGCATCCCCCCTCAGTCTCCAAAAGGTTTGCCATCACTCAGCTAGAGCCTCTGGAATACTACATCTCTTAATCCCAATCCTGGCAGTAAGGAAGGCCACATTGATTTATGGTGTTAACTATAACTGAAATGTCCTGAAGAAGGGCTAAAAAGTTAAAAACTGGCTGCCAAGACTGGTTACAGCATGAATTGGTGAATTCTCCTAGCTGAAGTAAGAAGAGCTGGGATGGAGAAAGGTTAACACTTTGTAAATAGTTAAAAATAAAATTAAACAAATGTCTTAAAGACAGTGGATTCTTTTACTGTTCTGTTGAACTGAACAATATCAGGCAGAGGGTTGCAAATTTATGGCAGTTTTTTGTGGATTATAGGAAAAACAAAAAGGATGGTTCCTGAAAGAAAACTATTTGCTAATCAGAGCAAAACAGCATGCACTATGGCTATCTCTACATTAGAGAGAATGGAAATAGATTTGTTAGGCTTGCATTTCCCTATGGAAACATATAATTCACATCTCCCAAGAGTATCAATGGAATATACAGCATCTGGCCTCAAGACAATCTTATATTTATGAGTTTTGTGGTATGTTTTGGAGGGGCCGGATACACAAAACTATGCACATGTTTTTAAAATCCACACAATTAGAAATGAGTATATTTGAAATATATACACACACTTTGTGGGAAAATGCATCAAAGCCCAAAACATTAGAAATACGCTTCCACAAATGCCTACTTTTTAGGGGGAAGTGCCCCCAAATACACACGAATTTCCATACTAGAGGGAAACTCTTGCAACCTGAAATGGAAATAAGACAAAATAACAATATTGGTGGGATCCTGAGAACCACAAGAAATAAAGATATTAACAGATTTCCACATCCATATTCTAACCCATATACAATGGACTGGATCCATACTAAGTTGGCCCTAGTTCAATGGGACCAGGTAAAGGTGTACCAGGGGACTATTTAATTAATTAATTAATTAATTCTATTTATATGCCATCTTCCTCCCAGCATGCAGCAACTCATAAATCTAAAATGGCATCCACTAAAAACCTGAAAATAAATATTAAAAACACAATTTAAAATCTTTTATATTGAAAGCATTACCTTACAGCCATTTACATTAAAACCATTACATTTTAATGTTAAAAACATAGCGCACACGCACACGCGCGCACACACACACACACACACACTACAATAAAATGGCTCCCAGCAAACAGTTACTCATTCAAAGCCTGCTTGAACAAAAAGGTCTTCACCTACCAATAAAAGAGAGCAGAGAGGAGCCTAACCTCCTGTGGAAAGGTTCATATAGGCAGATACAGTCTTTCAGATAGTCAGACTTAAGCTGTATAGGGCTTTACTGATCATGACCAACACACTGAATTGTGCCCTGAAATGAACTGGCAGCCAGTAAAGCTGTTTCAACAAGTGACCTATATTCTCCCTATGACTAGCCTTAGTCAACATTCTGGCCACAGCACTTGAAGCTGCTGAAGTTTCCATATAGTTTCCAAAGGAAGTCCCTTGTAGAATGTGCTACACTAGTCCAAATAGTATATAATGAAGGCATGTGTCACCACAGCCTGATCTGACTTTGCAAGGAACAGGCATAGCTGGCACACTCATTTTCACTGCACATTGATGAAACCTGGGCAAGTAGGCTCAGGCTGGCTCCAGGAAAATATCCAAATTGTGAGCCTGAAATTTCAGGGGGACTGTTACCCCATTCAGTGCAAGCTAACTCCCTGTTCCCTATTGTCTTTCAGGTGACTAGGAGTCCATCTGTCTTGTGTGGATTACATTGTTGGACAAATGTCAAGATTGTGTGGATAAAGTTGTTGGGCAAATCCAGTCCATTACTGACAACAGAAACTGGTTCAGTACTGAGATAGCTTCCTTGGAATCAGAGGGGAAGGAGAGATAAAGTTGGGTGTCATGAGCATATTGGTAACACAAACCTCCAAAACTTGGGTTCATCTCTCCCAGTGGTTTCATGTTCATGTTGAATAGCATGGGAGACAGAACCAAGCTCTGAGGGACCCATACGTCAACAGTGTTGACTAGGAACCTCAACAATCCTTTCTGAGTTTCCTTTTTGGGGAAGTACTAGAATCACTGTAAAACAGTGCCCTCAACCAGTGGTGTCCCTGCCCCAGGTGTTGCCTGGTTTGGGGGGGGGGGCTCAGGGGGGGGGGGGGCTTCAGGAGGCAGCATGCCTGGCACTCTCCCTCATTGCCTCCATGCCATCTTACCCATGAGTGGCAGCGAGGGGTGCCGGAGGAGGCTCAACTGGGTGACACCCCTGCACCCCCTTAGTGATGCCACTGCCCCCAACAAGTGTTCCATTTATTTGTTTTGCAGAGTAAGATTGCCATCCTACCTGGGAGTAAATCCCATTATGTCAGTTGAGTTTATTTCCAAGTAGACATGAATCAGATTGCTCTATAACTCAACCAGGATCTAATACAATATGCACAATTGTGTATCACCTTATAGCTGTATTATATCCTAAAACTGTACTATATCTTGAAACAAAACAGGTTATTGAGCTTTCATTTGTAATACACAAAAAAAATCAAAACTTTCTACATTGTCTAATCTATTATTTTGTATTTATAGCATATGGTACATGAAAGACATCAAAACTGAATGGGGGGGTCTCTTAAAATATAGGGTCACTTAAATCACAAATACATCCACAGGATGCTCCTTATCTTCTAAAATTTGAATAGGGAGGTATACAACATTCTGCTTTTTTATTAATTTCAATAACAAATGCATGCTGTGTTATGTTTGTCATCTGAATCCTTTTTTTATCAATTCATATCAATCAAAGATAATTAACACTGGTAAATTGTACATTTTGGTTTCTCAATTAAATAGAAGAATCAGATGAAACACATAATACAAAGAGATGATTCTTTAATGGTTTCATAATTGCGTTATGATTTTTCAGCACTATAAACAAGTCACTACAAGGCAAACACTGCCCTGCAGACAAAATATGAAAAGGGAATTTTATTTGCTTTAAAGCTAACTCTATTATCTGTTCATGGAAAAGTTACTCACAACTGTTTTTTTTTTTTAAATCCTAGAGTTTCTAAAAGATTAATTCAATACAATGTTTTTGGAAAGCTAATCAATAATTAAATACAGAGTTTTACTTATAAAAAGCCAAGTTGTCTAACTTTTTTAAAAGAGCAAACATTTGATTCCACAACAACTATGGACTATGACTCTGGAGACCAGGGTTCGATTCCCCACTCTGCCATGAAACCCACCGGGTGTTCTTGGGCAAGTCACATGCTCACAGGAGAAGGCAATGGCAAACCTCCTCTGAACAAATCTTGCAAAGAAAACCCCATGATAGGTTCGCCCTAGGGTCACCATAAGTCAGAAACAATTTGAAAGCACACAGCAACAACAGCAACAATGAAGAAATCAGTATCCAAACAACACAATATGAGAGAGACATTAATTTCACTACCAGAACAAAAGCAGATATCCAAATTCCATTAACAATTTGCCCATGAACCCTCAGATTTTTTATCACGTTTGCCAATTTTGACAGCTCTTCATATTTTGAAAGCTTCACAGAGACACATGCAGCAAGTGGCCTTGCCAACTCAACTTGCATTGTCCCGTATTTTTCATCTTGTATTGGAAAATCCTGGAATCCTTAGTATCAGCAATGGAAAAAACAACAACATTATTTCTTGGAAATCTACAAAGTAGAGTAAATAAAGTAATTAGACCATTATCAGAGTATACCCTCCAACTGTCTAGATATGGCAGGGACAGTCCCAATTAATCTTTTGCTCTCCCATTTTTTTCATCTGTTTTTAAAATGTCCCAGGAAGTGGGCCAGAAAGTGATAATAAAGTGGAAATGAGGCATTCCAAAAATAAACCGAAAATAAACCTTGATTCCGCAAATGGCTTTCACACGTAATTACCTTAATTGCGAAATTACAGTAAGCGCATTTAATGTTCACACACAAGTGAGAAAAGCCCGTAAATGTACTAGAAATGATCTTCTTGCACATGCGCAGATAGAGGAATGCTCGCTGTGGAACCATGGGAAAAGCAGGGAAATGCTCCCAAATGCACATTTGCTTTTCACATTACGGTAAATGTGAATTTACTGTAATTTCGCAAATGCATTTCCTCAAAACTACCAAATTTCAAAAGATCTCGGATAACACCAGTTTCTGTTCAGTTTCTGTCCAGTTTCTGTGCGACGTCGTGTGAAATCGTGAGGCACAAATCCAGTTTCTGTTTGGGATTTGTGTGGATTAACCAGCAGATTTCCCCCATGTGATAACGTCCCCAGTTTCTCTTTCCTCCTCCCCTTTCCTCTCTTTGTCCTCAGCAGACTTCATGGCAAACTGAGCTCAAAGGACAAGAGTAGTTTCCACTTAGTTAACTCAGCAGAGGGTGAGGAGTAAGCTCAGGCAAATGCAAACTGCTGCAACCTCTCTTAGTTTGTGTGCCCTACCTCATTAATACATTTTGCCAACTTGCTGCCACTGATACTGCTTGCCCCCACATACACCAGTTTTCATCTGTGAAATGTTGGAGGAAACTGGTATACCTCAATTAATGAAGATGTGTCCCCATGGGTGACCACTTTAACAGAAAATTTGATATTTTAAAGAACTGGCTTGGGATTTTGTATTGTTTTAATTGTATTGTTTTTAAGTATTTTTATCTTTTTAACTGCATTTTATTCTTTTCATGAATAATGTGTTTTAATATTGTAGCAATTTAAATTCTGTTATAATATTCATTTTTGTATGTTTTTGATTGCATTTTTTAAATTTTAAGCTACTTTGAGTGACAACTTTGGGGGAAAATGGAATACAAATAATAAGATGATGATTGATGATAATAATAATAATAACAATAATAATATATCCCGGTCCTCTGCAGAGCAATAATCATCAATGATGATTATGCAAGTGGCAGAAATAGCATGAAAATAATACACCATAAAAAAAGAAGAGTAGTTCAACATGTTTCACCAAACTTACTATTCAAAACTGATAATATGCACATGGGAAATGAAACAATCAGTTCAAGTAAGCCTTCCATAACTAAGCAAGAAACACTTTGAATCTTCTAGAGATCACTTCTTCCAACACACATCTAGGTGCAATTTATCTCTCTCACACCATTGTCTGGTATGTTATGATTTCAATTTTGGTGGCTAAACTTGCACATAATTTGTGAGGCAGGCAAATAATCTGCTTTCCCTCTTTTTCTCTCTTTTTCTATCCACAGAGATTTTGGCAGTGGCCTGTTATATGTAGGTATACATATACAAATATATGGCCCAATACAAGTTACACTGTTTTGTGGATTTTGGATGTTATTGTACTTTGTTACATTGCCAACATGGCTACGCCTGGATATGTTTCATGAAACATGATGAAACAAGGCATTCTTTCCATGTTACTTCTGCCTTTGTACCAGTTTTTCTGTTTAAAAAGTCATGCTCAAGAACACATACTCTTCATTAGTTGAGGTATACCTCTACACTTATTTGTCAACTAGATTCATACAGGAATAGAAATCCTGAAGTATTATATATTATATATTATAATATTATTATTTCTATGCTGTTTTAAAGAGTAAAAGCAGCACCTTGAATTAGACCTAGAAACAAACTGCATTCCAGTGAAATTGAGGCTAATATGGCAAAATATTGTCTGCTCTGTCTTGAATACTATAAGAATATGGTGAAGTAACCTGGAATCTTGAGGGGGTTTTTGTTTTGTTTTTTATATATATCTTTATTGCATTATTGTATCATAATAACATAAACAAAAGAAGAATGATGGGCCTTTCACTTGTTTTCTCCGTTATTTACATAAGGTACAAAGGAAAAAAAATGCCATTAAATACCTGAATAGCACTTATAGTCCTAGCTGGCAAATGTAACATACAATTAAACAATAACTTTATAGCTAGTATACCTTTCCTAACTAACAATAACTTTTCAACATTTTATACAATCCCTGTGGCTTCTTCTTTCTGGTTCTCTCCCTTTCCTTTCCTTTCCTTTCTTTAGGCATTTCTATTTCCCTCTTCTTGTCTTCTTTTTTTCCTTTCATTTTTCTTTATAGCCTTATAACAGCTCTGTTTGTGTTATATATCATGTGGTTAGCAGTCCACTGCTTTGTATTTTTCTATATTTATATAAACTTGAATAAAAGACTTCCCATTCAGAGAATTCAGCTGCTATTAGCTTCTTTTCTATCTACTTCTCTTTACTATTTTCTATCATTGCACTGTTTCCTTCCTGACTCCTTACTTTCTCTACTTTTCTATTAATCTCTCATTTTGATCTTAATAACTACTATGCCTCTAGCTAATTGTATTATAGAAATACCTATCTACTTTTATATATACATCTGTATATCTATCTTTTTAGCTTTGTTGTTTTCTTTATTTACCTCGTACTCTCCAATTTAGTATTTTCCTTAATTACTTGTTTCCACAGTAAATTTGGATTAATTAATACATGATTAATATTAATCTTATCATAAGTCAAACTTATTGATCGGTATTTGAATTTGTACTGAAGATTGATTATTTACTATTTCTTTCCTATAAATAATATTTCATTCATTGAATTGTAATGCCTGTTTGCCCCATTTGTTCTCCCATATTGTATTTAATCTTTTCCAATCATCTTTTCTTTCTGTTATGGATTTTCCATTTACTATGTGAGTCAGAATGTCCATTTCATACATTTCGTATAATTTGATTAGCCATTCATCTATTTTTGGTTGTTCATTTGATTTCCAATTTTTGGCTATTACTAATCTTGCTGTGGTAATCATATATAACAAAAGCTTCCACTTTTTACTTTCTGTTGATTTATCTAAATTACTAAGAATATTTAGTAGGTATATTTCTGGTTTCATGGGGTAGTTTGGGTTATTAACAAATTGATTTTTTCCAAGTTTTTATTTTTATTTTCTTACAATGCCACCACATGTGGTATAGAGATAAAGGCACCCCTGAAGAAGTAGTCTGGGAAGCATCTAAAGCATATGTGCGTGGATTCTTTATACAGAAAGAAATTGAGAAAAGAAGGAAAAAGAAGGAGAAAGAAATGCATCTCCAAGAAGCTATTATTCAAAAAGAAAAAGAATTAAAAGCCTTTCTCCGGGGAAAAATAAATAAACCAGGAATTAAAAATGCTTCAAAAGCAGTTAGAAACATTATGTCCTTAGAGATTGAGAAATCTTGGGGATCTTGAGTTTTAACTGAACCAAAAAGCTTTAGCACTGAAGAGTTCTTTGCATATAAATATAAGGGGACTTTAGGTTGTTTTACCCTTGAGCCTCATGCTGCAATATATTGAGCAAAATGCTACTGGCTAATATCATACAATAGAAAGTTCCATTAGCAAAACTTTCAAAGAAAACATTAAGAAAGTCCCCAAGCCCCAATAATCAGGCCCATTTAATCCAATACCTTTCTTTCCAAATAATACTTCAAAAGATTCCTATAAACACAGAAATTCAGCAATTTGCTAATAGTTAGTAATGTTAATTTTCTAATCAAAACACATGATTGTTAATTATCCAGGCCTTTTGCTAAGTAATAAGAAACTGAAATTCATAATCAGCAATACGAAGGGTCCTTTGATGTTTGGAGGTTTAAGGCACATATTTTCCTCTCAATTCATATCCATAATTCATTAAGGATAATACTAGAATATGAAGACTTATAAAGAGATGATTTCAGTCTGTCTTATACATTTGTGTTATAATTTACCAAACATTTATCTTGTATTTTATCTTAAATGTTTTTCATCCTGACGATTTGGAGACACAACAGCTTATACTATCTGACCCCTGTATCTGATGGATTAGGAAACAGTGGTTTCACTTTTCAGCATCAGGGAGAGGGGAGAAGGTCTCTCTAAGCATCTGGAGGTCCTCCAGCGCAACTCTATGGTCAACTTCTGGCCAAACTATAGTGTTCATTGTTCTGTGGTTCTTGCTATCCATAGTAACTCTGGAAATATATCCCCCAAGGATGTGGGGGCTGGACTGTATTTTATGTACATAAAATTGTCAAATATAGATAGAATCAGACCTGAAGTTTATAAAATCCAGGTTGTTAGGCAAGAGAGTTCCTATTCACTAGTATTAACTCAAACTGACAAATTAGTTCTTGTCAAATTTTAAATTGCTGTAAAAATTGTTGTTAAAGTATTTTTGACAGTACTAAAAGTGCATTTTTGAGTATTAAAAGAATATGGTTGAATGTACAAAACCTTGGTATGTTTATCTTACTTTTTGATATATCATCATTAATTCAACAAAAAGGGCTGGTATTTCATAGTGAAATCATGATGAAAAAAATATTTTAAACTAAGGGGGGAAGCAGACTGGCGGCTCTGCGCCTCCCCGGGAAGGTGCGCTGCAGGACCGAGGCAGCCCCACGCCTCGATCCTGCGGCGCTCCTTCTCCATCCCTGAAAGGAGCACTAAAATAGCGCTCCTTTCACAAGTCAGTGAAAGTGCACCCCAAAAGCGTGAGGCACACTTTCACTGACATCTGACGCAGCGTGTGCGGATGCTGCAGCGGGAGGTTGCCCCCGGAGCGCCGGCTGTGCAGAGGGCCGGCGGCTCCGAGGGCAACCTCGAGAGGAGGAAGGGGCGCTGAGCGTGCGGCTGCCCCTCCTCTTCCCTGCCTCCAGGATGGCTTTTTAAGCCGTCTGCTGAGGCTCTAAGTCTCTAGACATCAAGACAACAAAGCCACAAAGTTTGTAGCTCATCAGCTTTACATTCCTAAGTTAATTCCAAACAGTATTTCATTAATAATAATAAAATACACATGGCACCTTTTTAGCACTCAAAGCTCTTCAGCTGCATTTCTCAGTAAGCTTCAGAACCTTTAAAAATGATAAATGTATCTATTTAGGATCTAAAGGCCCTCTCATCAAAAGATATCAAGGTGGTGAACAATAAATATGACAAAAAACAACATATGATGGAATCCAATGAAAACAATATATATATTCTATATATATATAGAATATATATATATTGAAATAACAGAAAGTTTGGTACTGAAATAACAGAAAGTTTGGTACAAATCACACATTTCTGTGACACACATAGGACAATGTAACAGAGACATAACATCTTTCCCTGGTTCCCAAGGAGAGGAAGATATTGAGAAAAGAGTTTTTAACCATATGTAAAGATGGGTCAACATTACTTTCCCCATAATGTGATGAGTTGAGACACTATGGCTCACAGTTAATGATTCAGCTACAGTCATCTACTGAACTCATGGCTTTGGTGAGAGGAGAATGCACAACTTCCCTTGAAAAAAACTTGAAGCACTCAGGTTGTGCAATTCCTAGCACATATCCCCTTATAACACATTGAGTGGCATAAGGTATATCCTCATCCAATCCATTACTGCTCTGAGACAGTCATTCAGAGGAGAGACACCATCTGAAGTCTGAGTCAATGATCTAGTCATGGAGAGATAAATCTGGGTGTCATCAGCGTACTGATGGCACCGAGCTCCATGCCTCCGAATGATTTCACCCAGCAGCTTGATATAAATGTTAAATAGCATCGGGGACAGGATGGCGCCCTGAGGAATGCCACATTTAAGCTCGCTTTTGGAAGAGCAACTGTCCCCGAGCCTCACCCTCTGGGATCTACCTGAGAAGAAGGAACGGAACCACTGCAAAGCAGTGCCTCCAGCTCCTAACTCTCTCAGGCGATCCAAGAGGATGGAGTGATCTATTGTGTCAAAAGCTGCTGAGAGATCCAAGAGCACCAACAGGGTCACACTACCCCTATCGATACCCAGGCGGAGGTCATCGGTCAGAGCAACCATGGCAGTCTCCACTCCATAACCTGTCCTGAAGCCGGTTTGAAATGGATCGAGATAATCGGTTTCATCCAAGACTACCTGGAGCTGGGAAACAACTGCCCTCTCGATCACCTTGCTTAAAAAAGGAAGAAAGGAGACTGGTCAATAATTGTTTCTATCCAGGGGGTCCAGGGAAGGTTTTTTTCAGGAGTGGCGTAACGGCCGCCTCCTTCAAACAAGATGGTAATATACCTTCCCTGAAGGATGCATTGATTGTATCCCATAGGAAAACTCTCAACGCATCCTCCCCCCCCCCCCGGACAATCAGCCAAGATGGACAAGGATCAAGAGGGCAAGTCGTCTTCCTTATTTTTCCAAGAAGCTTGTCCACGTCATCAGTACTCACAGATTGAAACTGATCCAGTAAATTGCCATCAATGGAGTTGCTGGACACCTCGTCTACGGATTCTGTCAAAACAATGGCGTCCAAGTCGGCTCTTATCCAAGAGATTTTATCTACAAAGTAGGTATTAAACGCATCACAGCAGGCCGTCGTTGGGTTGAGTAGAGGGCTTGGTGCTGGGGGAACCTTTGTCAATTCCCCCACCACCCTAAACAGCTCTGCTGGACGGGACTCTGCAGACGCAATGCGTGCAGCGCAGAAAGATGCTTCCTATGGCAAGTTCTGTTGGATAGGAGCCGAGTCTTCTGCCATTCGTGCTCTAGTCGTTGTCCAGCTCACTTCATCCTCCTAAGTTCCTCTGTGAACCAGGACTTTGATACATCTGGAAAATAAACTGTATTATGTTTTATTTTGCTTGGCCTAAAACCTTCATGTTTGGTATATTAAAAGTACACTTTATTTAAACAATAATTGCAAATTGAGTCCCCCCCCCCTTTAAAATTGTTATTTCTTGCATATGGATCTAAAAGATTTTGAACTGTAAAGAACACCCAGAATGTAAGGAGCCACTTTATTTGAGAAGATGGTCTGAGTCATATTCAGGACATCATCACTAGCTGCCCATATAGCTCTGGGTTCAATTCTATTTATAAAAGCTCACCACAATCAGGATTCTGCTTATCTGTTAATGCATCTCTTTTATTTTGTGTCTAACACCATATTCAATTTTATTCTCAGGATCTGCTTAACATTCAAACTCCATAAAAATGAAGATTTTTGAGACAAGCCTCACTCCATAGGTATGCAATCTTCCCCTTTTTTGGGTCTTCTATTGGAGAGACTACAAACTGCAGCTGTTCTATGTGTCAATAGCTTTGAATCAATTGGGTGTTGTTTTTCTTGTTTTGATCTGTTTGGATTTTTATTTTTATTTTTAAAATTATTTTCTTTATACACCACCTTGAGTGCTAGAATAGCAACTGAAGTTATTTAAATCAATCAATAATGCACCATTGACTCTTTGCCAAAACACTGTGTCAGCTCTCACTATACTTATCACTTTTGCTCATTGGAGATCAGGCTTTACACAATTTGTTTTAGTCTATGTTGTCAGCCAGCTTGGATCCCATATTGTGAAAAAGGTAGGATATAACTAAAATAAATAATGGGACTGAACAGACAGCATGTTTGAGCCTGCTTGTGGGTGGCTTGGAGGCATGGCATTTAGATGCACCATTCCCCCAAGCAGGATAGAAGTCAGACTGGCAATTAAATGCCAGCCAGCTTCTCCCCTGCTTGGGGGCATGGCACTTAGATGACACTTTCCCCACTTTCTCTCCTTCAGGAGAAGGGGTGGCTTCTTTCTGTGCCAAAAAGGAGCAGATCTTCATGTGTTCTGTTGCATTTGCACACCTAAATGACCCTCATCCAGAGACAGTTAGGTGAAGAGTGGTGTTTTGTGCAACCAGTAACCTGAGATAGCAAACATGCATTCCCACACCATTGCTTTGTTGAAGGAAATGTTTATCTCCACATAGTACAACATGTATAGTGACTGTACATTTGAGGCCAAATGTTTTTTTTTTAATCTCTTTGGGAATAAGAAATTGGCCACTGGGTTAAAAAACAATGAAGCAGAAATATTTAATAAATGCAACCTTCTGTAGTAAAATATATAAACATCATTCCAAGTAAGGGCCATATCTTTCCATTTACATCTTGGTAAATAATTCTTCCCTTGCTCACAAAGCAAAGAAAAACAGAAACAAGAAACAGAATTGTCTGAAAACGCTGTCATGCATTTGAAGTGAAAACATATCTCTGTACAGCAACACTGCAGCTACATAATAATAATAATAATAATAATAATAATAATAATGCAAAGGCCAGTGTGGCAGTAGATGTTTCTCTCAATTGTGCCTCCAGAATCAGGAAACTAGGAACAGTGACATGGGTCACCAAAATCTCCTCCACAGGATCTCCCTCAAACTTCCATGCTCCACTAGCCTCCTGTATTGGAATCAAACAAGACTTCTTCCTTCCCTGGTTCTAGAACAATACATAATATATATGTGGCTCACAACAGAAACAGTGAAGAAGCATAAACCACTGGATTCAGGGAACATAACATCACATAATCAGGATTAGGGAATTGTTTTGAGCCTGTGAGACAGATTGCCCCCAGGAACAAGCTTGCTCCCTCCTCAATATGACATCACTTCAAATATTTTCGGGGATGCTTTGATGTTGAGTTCCTGCATGGCAGGGGGTTGGACTGGATGGCCCTTGTGGTTTCTTCCAACTCTATGATTCCATGATTCTATTTAAACAGGGATATCATATCACCTCTTAACCATCTATTCTCCAGGCTAAACATACCTAGTTCCCTGAGGCGTTCCTCATAGGGCATGGTTTCCAGACCCTTCACCATTTTAGTCACCCTCCTTTGGACACACTCCAGTTTCTGAATTGTGGTGCCCAGAACTGGACACAGTATTCCAGGTGGGGCCTAATCAAAGCAGAATACAGTGGCACTATTACTTCCCTTGATCTAGACCAGGGGTAGGCAACCTTTCCCCTTTAAGGGCTGAGGGACTTCAGCTCCCAGAATCCCAGGAGCTATTGGCCAACATGGGACTATTGGCCAACATGGCTGAGGCTTCTAGGAGCTGAAGTCCCTTGGCCCTTAAAGGGAAAAGGTTGCCTACCCCTGATCTAGACACTATACTTCTATTGATGCAGCCTAAAATCATATTGGCCTTTTTAGCTGCTGCATCGCACTGTGGACTCATGTTCAACTTGTGGTCTACTAGGACTCCTACATCCCATTCACACATAGTCACATTAGGCCAGGTGTCCCTCATCCTGTATCTATGCATTTCATTCTTCTGCCCTGAGTGCAGTACGTTACATCTCTCTGTGTAGAAATTCATTTTGTTAGCTTCGGGACAGCTTCCTAATCTATTAAGGTCATTTTGAATTTTCATCCTGTCCTCTGGGGTATTAACTAATCTTCCTAATTTGGTGCCATCTGCAAATTTGAGAAGTATGCTCCCCTATTCTTTCATCCAAGTCATTGATAAAGATGCTGAAGAGCACTGGGCCTAGAACAGAACCCTATGGCACCCCACTGGTCACTTCTCTCCAGGATGAAGAGGAGCCATTGCTCAGCACCCGTTGAGTTTGGTCGGTCAACCAATTACATATCCATTTAGCAGTTGGATTGTCTAACCCACATTGTACTAGCTTGTTTGCCAGAATATCATGGAGGACCTTGTCAAAAGCCTTACTGAAATCAATATATGCTACATCCACATCATTGCCTTCATTTACCGAGCTGGTAATTTTATCTTTCTGAAGATGGGGACAGCGTTTGCCCTCCTCCAGTCTGCAGGGACTTCTCCTGTTCTCCAAGACTTGTCAAAAATTAATGCCAATGTCTCTGATATTACATTTGCCAATTCTTTTAGTACCTTTGGATGCAATTCATCTGGTCCTGGAGACTTATATTCATTTAGATTAACCAGGTATTCTTGTACTACCTCTCCTTATTTTGTCCTGCATTTCCCCTATTGTGTCCTCTATTCCATTTTCCTTAAGCTGAGCACCTTTTCTTTTTCTGAGAAGACTGAGGCAAAGGTGTTGAATAGCTCTGCCTTTTCTCTGTCCCCTGTTAGCATTTTGCCATCTTCTCCATGCAATGGCCCTACCATTTCCTTCTTCTTCCTTTTGTAATGGATATACCCCAAAAAGCCCTTCTTGTTGTTCTTAACCTCTCTAGCAAACCTGAGTTCATTTTGCACTTTAGCTTTTCTAACTTTACTCCTATATGTGTTCATTATTTTTTTTAAATTCCTCTTTGGTGATTTCCCCTTTTTTTCCATTTCTTATACATGTTCCATTTAAAAATTAGCTCAGTTGTAATTTCCTTAGTAATCCATCCTGGTTTCTTGAGTCACCTCCCATTCTTCCTCCTCATCAGACCTGTATTAAATTGCACCTTCAGTATCTCCTTTTTGAGAAACTCCATCCATCCTGAACTCCCTTCTCTTTTAGTATTCCTGACCACAGGACCACCCCCAGTATTTCCCTAAGTTTACTGAAATCAGCTCTCTAGTCTAGAATACATGTCTGACTATGGGGGGTTGCAGACTGCCAGAAATAGTGTGAATTCAGTCCACTTTTAGAGTTAGGGTTAGTGCTAGGGAATCATGGGAACTGTTATTTTTCTGAGACATTGAGCCTTCTCTGTCAGACAACTCTGATGCCACAATAAAATACAGTTCCCATGGTTCCCTAACTCTAACCCTAACCCTAAAAGTGGACTGAATTCACACTATTTCTGGCAGTCTGCAACCCCCTTATGCCTGGCTTCTCCTTTCCACTGTATAACAAACTCCAGAAGAACATGATCATTCCCACCTAAAGATCCTACCATTTTCACCCCGTTTACCAGGTCATCTCTGTTGGTTAGGATCAGATCTAAAATAGTGGATCCTCTTGTTGCTTCTTCCACCTTTTGGACAATGAAATTGTCTTTGAGGCAAGTGAGAAATTTGCTAGACTTTAAAGTTTTGGCTGAGTTTGATTTCCAGCAAATATCAGTATAGCTGAATCATCCATCACTACTACATCTCTCCTTTCTGAGTGTGTGGTCATCTGTTCAAGAAAGACATCATCCAGTTCCTCCATCTGATTTGGGGGTCTGTAGTAGACTCCCACAATAACATCCCTGTTGTTCCCCTCCCCTTTAATTTTTATCCAGATGCTCACCACCTGGCTTCCAGGACTGAAGTTCTGCACTTCTTCACTGGTGTAAATATCCCTGACATATAATCCTCCTCCTTTCCTGTTTGGCCTATTTCTCCTAAAAAGGTTATACTCCTCTATTCCTTTTTGCCTCCCACTCTTGGATCCTTGCAGTTTGCCTTGTTCCCTCTATGTCACTTTGACTATTTTCTCTTGCCCTTTTGCCTTTCAGAATACTGTCTCCATCCCCAATATAACCCAGTTTAAAGCCCTCCGGATCAGACTATTGGCAAAAATGTTTCTGCCAATTGGGATGAGATGCAACCCATACAGTCCTGGGGTCTAACTTTTATCCATGCATGCTGAATCCAGGAGCTAGTCCTGATCTCTCATCAGCACCCCTATTTCTCACCACTAACTTACCATCTTTTCCCAGATCCAGCAAAAATGTATTTTCTCAGCCACTGAGTCCTGACTGGCCTTCTGCCCTGCTCTTCCTGCCCTTATATCCTTAAGCATTCTTGCCTGTGGTCTTCAGTTCCATTCTCCTCCACCATCCTGGAACATCTTAATGTGACACCTGTCCTAATTCAGGTTTCTGTTCAAATGTCATCCTTTTAATAATTTTTGAATCTACTTCCTAGTTACCATGTCCAAACCTAAAACTGTATAATTGGAACAATTGTACATTCTTTCTGTGTTGACCCTTGCCTTGACACTTTTCTCTGTTGTATCCTTTGTTTCAGTTATTAGATTCTAAGCCCCTTTGGCAAG
This sequence comes from Phrynosoma blainvillii, assembly GCA_026167975.1. NCBI lineage: Eukaryota > Metazoa > Chordata > Lepidosauria > Squamata > Phrynosomatidae > Phrynosoma > Phrynosoma blainvillii. Next base: position 327,090,268 of record JANUYF010000003.1, read on the forward strand.
GGTGAAGAAACAGAATGTACCAAGGATGTTGAAGATATCCTAAGATATAATTTGACATAGTTTTTGAAGATGTAGGCTTAATCATGCCAGCAGCTTTGATCATCAGTGTATAGAATACTTTTCTCACGTAGAAGAGCATCTTGCTATTTCAAACATGCTGACTTTTCAACATTCCAATTATATTAATTAATACATATCACATGATTTGAGGTCCTCTGGATCAAGTAAGTGTTTCAATATCTAGAGCTGTTCATATTCCCCAAGCAGGATCTTTCTATCTCCTTCTTAACAGATATAATCCATAGCCTACTTATCTACACAGAATTCTATTAAAATCAAGCAGACTGATGTTGAGTAAGTGGGTTGTGGATCATACACTTAATTAGTAAATCCAGCAAGGCAAAATGAAGGGAGAAAATGTTTCAGCTTGAGTCTACATCAGCTGCAGTGAACTATTTTCAATTTAGCCTTCTTGCATTCCAGTCCTAGGCCTGACTGTTTATCTTCTTCCTATTAATGAATTATAAATAAACTTGATAATTAAAAGCTGGTATTTACAATCTCTGTTACACAACCCTTGCACAGTAAATGGATGATGTGAAGCTGTCGCTCTGCATTACATGCCTGTGTTTAAAGCTGTAAGGATCTTTTGACAGCATTACCAGTTTTTTACCGCAGCAATAATGAAGAAGTCTTCTCTGAAAGAACAGCACCATCACATTAATACTTAAAAACAACTTACCTTCATCTGGTTATCCTTGATTTTAAGCCACTGCAATAAATCAATAGATTACTAAACGCCACAAAGACAACTTGACACTCACAATTTCTGTCACTTCTGTATAGCGCAACACATAAAAGTATTTCATTTGAAACTTATCTTTCCAGGATCTCAGCTCAGGGAAGTGAACAAAGGGCACTCCCATTCCATCCTCACAAAATTTTGAGGAGTAATTTATACCGCAAGACAGTGAGAAGTTCAGAGTCCCCAAAGCAAGCTCACGGTTGAGCATAATCTCCCCAACCTATGTGCAGATTACAACATTGTACTATCATTCTGTTTCTCTAATGTCATCTTCCCACATCTCATGCTGATTTTCCACTTTACCAGCCTCAGCTTCCCAAAGATCTTCTTTGCCCTTGACATCCCTTTACAAGGACCAACTTCTCTGTATATAAAGGGTGAGCAAAGTGAAACCCCAGGAGTACACGCAACCCCCAAGGCTACTTATGCAGCACACATGCCCCTCCAACTTTCCAAGACAACCTTGGGGGAGAAGAATTGTTTTTCCTGGAAGCGTATTTAGAGATTAAATAAGTCACCAGTTCCTCCTGCATAGCTCAAAATAAAATATTCTCTGCATCTCTCCCCTTCCTCAGAAGTAGACTTTCACCCCCTTCAAGTACAGGTTTAATCTCCCTTATCTGAAATGCTTGGGGCCAAAATTTGTTTTAGATTTTCGATTTTCCCCCAAATTTTGGAATATTTGCATATACATAATGAGGCATCTTGGAGATGGGATCCAAATGTAAACATGAAATTTGTTTATGTTTTAAATACATCTTGCATATAGCCTGAAAGTAATTTTATACATAATATTTTTAATAATGGTGTGCATAAAGCAAAGTTTTTGTGCACTGAACCATCAGAAAGCAAAGGTGTCATGATCTCAGCCACCCATGTGGATAATTTTGGGGTTTCTGGAATTCTGTATAAGGGAGATTGAACCTGTACTATCTTTTTAAAAATTGTGTTGTTTTGGGGTTTTTTTCCAGGCATTTTTTTGGTAGTCCAGGTAGCCCCAGATGGCCATAGAGGCATATTTGCTGGACTGCCCACCCTGCTATACCTGTTTGAAACAAAGCTGATGTGCACATGCATCTTCCTTTGCTAACATTAACCCTTTCTTTCCCTATTCTCCCAACCACCATCACTCATTGTTCTCTTCCCCGCTGTCTACTACGGACTAAACTTCTTGGAATAAATGTTTGCATGGCTTTGCAGATATTTTAAATTTAAAAATGGTTCATAAATATATGCAATGAAACAAAGAAAAACTAGAACAGACACCAGCCCATATTTTGTTTATGACAATCTGTAGACTTCCATGGACACTGTTGCAGTAGCAATTATGCAATAAATGCAATAAATGTAGCATCATTCATAAGGTCTGTCACACCCTGTTTCCTTCTTCCTACTCTTTTGTTTCAGAATCTGAACTGTGGAAATGAAATCATGGGAACACAACCTTGAGGAGATGAGCAGCCAACTTTCTATCTTCTGCTGGGTAATGTAATAGTTTCTCTGTTAAGGGATTTATTTATTTTGCATAAAGAAGAAAGAGGAAAGTTTTATTACAGCATAATTAAAACCCATAAAGACTTAAATAGCACTGACATCTACATTTAGAGAGCAATACAAGGGTAAATCCCCTGGTGAAATGATGACTGATACCGATCCCCTGGTTAATTTCCAATAGCTAAAAAGAAGATGCAGTTAGGCTTGGGGTAAATTTTCCTCATGAACTGCATATATCAGCTGTGAATGTCACTTGGTGTGAAGCTGAGGCTTTTCTATCCCTGCTTCCCAATATCATTTTATCAGGAGATAACAAGGACTGAGCCTGACTCTTCCTACAATCTGAATCCATCAAGCTGAAGCTACAGATTCCCTTTAAGTGCATCTAACTTGACCTGTATCACCTCAAGTTTGTAATATGCAGAAACAGAAACAGAAAGCAGTCACATTCCAATGAAGAAGTGGTATAGTGTATGTGCTGTGCTTGAATGTTGCCACATCTCAGGTGTGTGTCAATGATCCATGAAATGGCATTAATCCAGTACAATACTCCTCTTCTGTGCTGCATAGCAATTAATCTTCTTGTGCTCTTCTTCAGGTCTATTGCCATTCCAGCCATGTATTACAGCCCACTGGTGTTTGACAACATCAGTATATGCTTCTGGATATAAACCAAAGTTACAAAACCTCATCTGTCATACTTCATATATCCCATGGGACTACAATACTTATGCTTTGTGGGCCATTTTCCATAGTGCATTCATATTTTTTTAAGGGACCAAGAAGTTTTTTTTAAAAAAAACAAACCCCTCAACACTTAAGTTCCACTGACTTTCTCAATAGGGTTTAGTCAATAGGATTTTAGAATTACATTTCAGATTAAAATGTCTAGTCTTTCTTGCAGCTGAAAGCTTGGCTTTGCCAATTAAAATCAGGTAGTTTTGAGCATGCTATTTTATGGGCAGTGGACAAGAACCAGTTTTCATAAGAGGAAACAAACATAAGTTGACTTTGCTTCAACTGTTATTCTAAAATATTTGCAAATCCTTGATGGAAGTCAGTACAATTAAGGCTACAATTGCACACCCAGTTTACTTGGAATAAGGCCCACTGAGGTCTAATTATGGGGATATGTGTACAGTTGGCCCTCTATACCCACAGATTCCTTATCTACAAATTCAAGCATCCACAGCTTGAAAATATTTTTTATCATATATAAATTCCAAAAAGAAAACCTTGACCTTGCCATTCTATATAAGGGACACCATTTTACTATGCCATTGTATTTTAATGGAACTTGATTTTGGTATCCACAGGGGGTCCTGGAACCAAACCCCAGTGGATATCAAGGCTCGCTGAATAATATTGCACTGGAAGCATCTTTACAATAATATGGTCTGTAACAGAATCATATTATAATTTACCACTCTAGAAGCTGTTTTTTTACATCCCAAGTTGTCCTATTAATATATATGCATATGGGAAGGTCATTTTTAGATCTCTATTTCTGGATTTGTTGGGAAAAACTAGTCTTGCACTGTTAAATAGTATACAGCAGAAACAGATCTAGCAGATGAGTCTTTTCCCTTTAAGTAAGGGGTATACTTGTATATGTCGCTATCTCTATAACCTACATGCTGTTTAAAAAGTAGTTATCTTTTCAGTCACCGTTTGACAATCTTTGTCAAGATGCGTATGATGCCAACATCTTTTTGGCTCCAACTCTCCAGCCATGAATTTTGAACTTCATTACTGGAATTGAAGAGCCACTGGAGCCATATAACAAAGGCTTCATTTAACATGATAAAAATGTATTCTTCTCCAGCATCTGCCAGAGAGGTGCCACAATATTAATTGGTACCACTGAAGTGTGTTTTTATCACACCAGTCTTAGCTGCACCACGTACATATTCACTTTCAGCCCCAATTCATGGTGCTGGTAGTGAAAATCTTCAGTGAAAGATTTGAAGAAGGACCCATAATTTGCAGTCTTCCTTATCAGATGAATTCTGTATAATAACAAAGTCTTTCTCTCTCCCTGTGTATGTCTTTCTCAATCTCTCTCTCTCTGTGTGTGTGTGCTGGCACCCTGACCTTCCTAAAGAAGTGCATTTGTGGATAAAAAAAATTCCATAGTTGGCACAGATGATTTATTCTCTCTGCCTTGAGAAATGCCTTGTCTTGCAGTATTTCATCTGCTGCCTCATATTCTTGGTCGTGTTAGGATTTTAGGGTATACTTTAATGTTTTATAAGATAAATTATTATTTTGAGCATTTCCTTTTAGTGTTCTGGAATTTAATCGCTGAAGGGCAATGTACGAATATTTTAAATAAGACAAATAGAAAGGAGTTGACTGCAATTGCACAGAAGGACTGAAATCTCATGCATGTTGTACTGGATATAGCCTCAATTAAATAGGGTGAAACAAACCTCTAATGATGATGATGATGATGATGATGATGTCTGACCTTCTTCCCAAACTAGGACTCAAAACTGGCTTATAACAATTAAAAAAAAACTTTGTTAAAATCCACTAGATACAAAAGTTAAAGCACAATTAATTTAAAATACTTAAAACCAGGTTAAAACATACATAATTAAAACACAGAAACAGCAGCATAGTGATTAGCAATATCCACCATACTGTGTACAATAGGCCTTTATAATCAATCATCAAAAGCATGTCAGGATACAAAAGTCTTTGCTTGTCTGCAAAAAGAAAATAGGGAGGGTGCGAGTCTAGCTTTTCTGGGAAGGAAGTTCCAAAGCCTGGGGTCAGGCACTGAGAAGGTCCTTTCTCGAGTTTCCAGGAGATAAGGGTGGTGGGACAGAGAGACCCCCCCTACCACAACAGATCTCAGAGCACAGGCTGGTTCGTAAGGGAGAAACAGTCTTTCTAACAATCGGGACTTGAGCCATGTAGGTCTTTAAAGGTCATAACCAGCACTTTTAATTGTGCCTAGAAATGGACTGGCAGTCAATTGAGTAAAGGTGTAAGAGAGCATTTCAGAACATTAACTATAACATAGACTTCCTAAAGCCCACTGACTTGTTATTGTAAGATGAGCAGAGTAGATAAATCTTTGTGGAAACCTCCACTGCTGAAGCCTCCCTCCACTGCGAGTTGATCTCCATGTCGGTCATCTCTGGTGCTGACCTTACCACCTAGGAATGCAGCCTTCTCATTAATCAGACCGGAGGCAGAAGATAACTCTAAAGAGACACATTTTATTCTCCAGTTGAAGTAAATACAAAATAACTATTTACAAATAAATCAAAACATCAGCAGGCAGGAACAAAAGGATCATAAGAGCTAACCAGCTAACCAGCAGAAGAAAGGAAAAATTCCACTCTCAAGCTGAGGGCTTAATTCATTTGTGGACACTTGCTAAACAGCCTCAAAATCCAGCCTCTTCTTGTGACTCATAGTCATATGGACAATGGTTCTCACAAAACATGATGATCTAATATGATTACAACTTGCCTTCCATGTTCCCAGACACATACTATCCTTGACTATCTTCTCTTGTGACTGTTTTCATATTCTACCTGCAGGCAAACTTTCCCATGTTGTCATTTTTCCCCACATCTATACATTTCCACACAAGTTACATTTTCCAACATGACTCTGGTGACATCTGTGCAGTCTAAGTAGGGACATGGTAGTCTGTTAAGGAAATCAGTGCTGTGACATGATTAGAGATTTAGTAGCAGTAGTAAAACCTCTGGCAACACGTACCTGTGCTCAGGACTGGGTTAAGTCAAGGGAACGGGTTGCAACTAGCTAAAATGTTCAAATACTAAACAGCCATGTGAGACCTAGATTGGTACAGTATTTGCACCATAGCACTGACATTTGGGAGATCTGTTAAAATCTCTGTGGAGTTACCTCAGAAGGTTGTTTGAAGATAAAGGGTGGGGGAGAAGAAGTACAGTTGCCAGGTTTTCATAATAATAAAAAGGACAGTTGAATTTCATAAATCATAGGGTTGAATTAGCTACTAATATGGTGTGCTCTGTATAATACAAAATTAATGTAGCCATGTGTTTCTTGTAAACTTAATATATTATCCACATTTTCCAAACATAAATTACAAGATGCACAAACTTCTGTCCTTATGAAAATTCATATCTGGTGGTTGTCTTCAGTTTTTTCTTTTTTGTTATTTTTTGGCATGCGGCTCTGAATCTGTTTTAATCATATCAAAAACAGTTTGATGCCTATAACTATAATTCAGAGTAACCCAATCTAAAATTTGGTTAGACTTACAAAAGATCTGTTCCTCTGTTTACTCCATTTGTGGCATACATAACTGAAAAACCCTTTTCTACAAAAGCATTTGATCCTGGAATGCTCCAAAATAAAAAATACTAAATTCTAGCAACAGTTAACACTCAAATCACATACAGAGTAACAATCCAACTTGACTTCAAGGGGCTTACCCAGGTGATTTCAAAAGCCTCCAAAAATTTAGCTTTTCTTTGTGGAGAAAATATTTTAGTGCTTTGATATTTTTTGTTCACCTTTTCTGAGGGCTTCCAAACTCCACAATATCCTATTTGAATGTGAATGACAGAATGCAACACAAAATGAGCCATGCCACAGCTGCAGATTCCTGCATTGGCAGAGGTTGGGTTAGATGAACTTTTAGGAACCCTTTCAATTCTAAAATTCTAGGATTCTATAGATTCACCTGATGGAATTATAAGGTTCTAATCCAAGCCTTTCCCATATAGCTTTAAAAACATCACATTTTAACCCAATCTTCACTATGCATATGTAAATACATTTAGGTTGTGCTTATGATAGTGTAATTTGAAAGTATAATGTTAATTTTGCTAGTTGTTTATGCCACAACTATTAGCATTACATTCAGTGATATATGGAATTATGATTTACAAGTAACATTAGTGCAAAAAAGCACTATTAAGGATTCTGTATGGTGTGAAATGGGAGGAGGTCAATGTGGGGGGATGGCACCATGAGTTACTGTACCTAGTGACACCAACCCTAGGGATGCTGCTGCCTCTTCACTTAACCTACCCCACAGAACTGTTGGTAGGATAACAGTTGGAGTAAGGAAAAAATAATGTATAACACATACAACTCCAGGAGATTAATGGAATGAAATTAGCTAAAATACATATAGTGGGGGAAAACAAGAACGTCATAAAGAAAATGAGAATTTTTCAGTATTTTCCAGAAATATTAGAAAGTCTCATTTAGGCTACAATCCCATACACATTTACCTGGGAGTAAGTCCCTCTGAAGTACTGGGGCCTACTTCTGAGTAGATACATGTGAATTTCATTGTTAATTTAAATGGATTATTACTCGGTAGAGGTGGATTTTTTCAGACCCATGGGCTGTAAGAGAAACTGTGACTTGTTGCTTCATCCTCAGCTATCTCTCTTTGCTCTGCTGCTCAAAGAATGTCTACCTTGAACAGGATGTATGGGCAGTGAAACAGAAGTTGCCAGGCAGTCATCATCATCATCATCATCATCATCATCATCATCATTTATTTATATCCCGCCCCTCTGCAAAGCAATCAGGGTGGCTTACAGCATTAGAATTAAGCATAAGCTTACAATTCAATACAATAAAATCACAATCCAAATCCCAAACCTACCCACCCCTTAAAAAAGAATTAAACAATCATAAATTAAAACATTTTTTAAAATAAGCCTCACAAGCCTAAACAGTCTACAACAATATACAACAATAGTAATGACTACGATAGAGAGTAATAAAAGGGCCTCGGCAGACGACCAATAGGGTCGTCTCCGAGGCAAGGAAGAAGCAACCTCCCACCGCAGCGTCCTCACACGCTGCAGCGGAAAAGTCAGGGAAAGTGCGCCCGACGCATTTAGGACGCACTTTCCCTGACTTCTAAAAGGAGCGCCAATTTGGCGCTCCTTTCAGGGACGCCGCCAGTGCACCGCCGTGCGAGTGCCTCGCTTCAGCAGCACGCCGTCCCAGGGCGTCCCCGACGCCCTGGTCTGCATCCCCCCAAAAGAGAGGATGGGCTAACTCCTGGGACCAGGAAATCTAGTCAGGGAAGGCCTGCCAGAAGAGATCCATCTTAACAGCCCGTTTAAAGCTGTTTAAGGTAGTAATATGACAGATCTCGTCTGGTAGGCTGTTCTATAATTATGGGCATGAGAAAGAGAGATTGTAATCCACTTCCCCCTCACTTACTTTGATTGGTTACTAGCTTGCTCAGTAGAAAATGCCCACTAGCTTTAAGGCAGAGATGAAGGAGATGAGACATCTAATCATCTGTAAGCTTCAGAGGAACTCAACGACTCATTTGTTCCTGCAACTTGGCCTCAGCTTTTCTATATGGTCTCAGAATCCAAAATACAGAATTTTAATTTCCAGGACTCAAGTAAAGTAGACCCTTAAAATAAGGGACATCTGTAAACTCTATAAGAAACGTCTTAAATAAGGGCCATTCCTTATAATAAAGGACACCTGGCAATACTAGAAGTCAGCCATATATGCTGCCTTGAACTCGTTAGAAGAAAGAAGGAAGGTAGCATACATAAATAGAGAGGTGGGAAAACAGAAACAAGTATCTAAAAAGGAGACAACCCAAGGAAACAGTATGGTCAGAAGAGGGCATAATCCAGGGGAATGAAATTAAGGAAAGTGCCAGAGAGGAGAGATGAAGGCAAATTGGAAAAAGAATCTTCAAAGAGAAGTAGCTCACATGGCAATCAATTCTAGAGGAAAATATGTCTAAATAATAAGCAAAATCTCTGGCAGCATACTTCCAGAACACTTGGCTGATCTGAATGTCCATCTATACTATCTGACAATTCTGATTTGAATGGTAGGAACATTTTACATGACTTATGGTGAAGATGTGATGTGCAATGCCAAAAGTGACAAATACATTTCGAATTTAATAAATATGAAATGCAGCACTGGATTCAAAATGAGTTACTTGAACTTAGGTCACATTGAACTCATGAATCGTGAATTTCAACATATCTGTGTCCAACAACTTTAGCTTATGTCCAGGACACACACGGACCTGGATATCATAGACACACTATGTAAACACAAGAATGCATAATTTCCAGTTCCTGTTTTGGAAGCAAATTATACCTTGCAGCATAATGGAGAGAACTTGAGCATGTACAAAGAAGAGGATGGATAACATGATCCTCAATGGGCAATCCAGGCTCTGGTCACAATAAGTGAACCAGGTCACAGATTCATCATTTAGACACATGCCAACTTGCATACTGTCTCAGGAATACTTTGCAACACTGAGACATTTTACCAGTTGCAGAAAACAGTGAAAGGAACACCAACCTACATTCTTTCTATGTAGTTCTTCTATCAAACATTGCAAGGAAAAGAGAAATAAGGAATATTATTATAGAATTATTCTTGCTACCATAAATTTTAAAAACTACCTCTATGAATAAGCAAAAATATAGTCCTTTAGGGATCATGATAAATTCGCCAGCTGTCCCCAGGCACTAGATTTAGTATTTTGGCATTGGAATTAGCTAAGAGGTAAAAGGAAAAGTATAAAAGCAAAACGAAAAACAGGCAAACCATTCCAAGTACATAGCTATGTTTTGGCTGTACATCTATATAGGCTTCTGGCTAACAGCATTTCCACCTAAATGGTGACTACTGACTTTCAAATGATAATCTGGTGCAAACACAAATACTCTCCCTCTTTAGAAACCAGAAGGATTTTTATCCAGCACACTTGAAGAAGAAAGTCATCCCTTTAATCTCTTCATTCAATGCATGCTAATCAAACTAGTAGATTCTTAAAATAAAATATTTATACAGGTTTTTCTCATTTAAAAAAACAACAACAGAATAAATCAACAAAGGAGCACTCATTCAATATTTTACATTTAATATTTGGCTATTAAAATTTCAACCATTTTCATTCTGCAGCTTTGTTCTGTATGAATTTACAGTGATAATATCTTAAGAGACATGCTGCAAAAATATATATGAATAATTTTTGGCAGACAATTTTTATAATATAGATTGGGGGGAAAACCTGCATCATAACTCAGAATATATTTTGTATCTCTACCAAACTGCCTTTGTAGCCACTTTGTGAATGTATGTTGTCATAAAAAGAGTAAATAGAGTGCTAAACAAGTAAAAGCCAGAGTTACCTGCTTGGCAGGTACCTCATAAATGAGCTAACCACTGCAAAGAACACAATCCAATACACACTTCCATTAATGTTGCACATGTTTGTTAGAATCAGTTTGCCATTTCCATTCAGCATATGTTACTGTTTCCCCTGATGTTAGTGCAATAAGGTAGGGATGCCATTTAGTGGTTATAGTTATGCCTCATGCAAATATCATAAGGTTTCAAACCATGATGCATGAGTCTCATGTATGGAGAGGGATGAAACGAAAGCATCTGTTGAAGAAAAGTTCCCTACCTCCCAGATCAATGTGTTTTTCCTCTCTGAAACCCAGGAGAGTACTCTACAAGAAAGAGTTAAAGAACAGAGCTACTCAATTCCTATCCTTTAGGTTGCTGCCTAGCTTGAAAGTCTGCATTAATATACCCTCCCCATCCAGTCCTTTGAACAAAGAGATTATTTTGTTCTTCTATTTACCAGGTTCTTCGGAGAGGTTAAGAGAGAGTATTAACCTCTCCCCAGCACCACTGCTATCCCTCTCCAATATCCTTTCCCTGTAACCACCAAAGAACACACAAACACACACAAAACACCCAACAACAAACAAACAAAAGTATGTGCACATAGGATCTTTATTCCCTTTAAAGCAATATTATATGTCATGGAGTCATATAACTGAAGTCACAAGTCTGAAGTTTCCAAAGTGACTGCATGATTGGTCAATACAATGTCAGATGATATTCATTCTACATAACCGTGAACCAAAATAGATTGAGACAAAAACACTTCACATATGTTTTCCCCGTTACTGTGTATGGTTATGAGAGACGGACACTGAAGAAAACAGATAGAAAGAAAGTCAAGTCAAATAGATAACTCTGGCTTTTACTTGTTTAGCACTTGGTTTACTCTTTTTGTAACAACATCCATTCACAAAGTGGTTACAAAGGCAGTTTGGTGGAGATGTGGCGCTGAAAAGGAGTACTGAGCATATCATGGACAACCAGAAAGTCAAACAAATGGGTACTTCAGCAGAACAGGCCTGAGATCTTCTGAGAAGCCAAAATGACAAAACTGAGTCTGCCATACTTTGACCACATCATGAGAGAGATGACTCACTGGAAAAGGCAATAATACTAGGAAAAGTGGAGGAGAGTAAAAGTAGAGGAAGGCCTCATATTATATGGATAGACTCAATTAAGAAGACCACAGCCCTGAGCCTACAGAACATGAGCAGAGCAGCTGAGTATAGGGAGCCTTGGATATCTTGCACTCATGGGATCACCATGACTTAAAGTCAACTCAAGGGCAGTTGACAATAACAACAATATGTGGATAAGTAGGTTAAACTCTTTAAATTAGGGGAACATGATTAGAATTTCATAAAATACTTGGCCCTATTTATCCACACAGTCTGCATTCATGGACTCAGCCATCCACAGCATATATATATATATATATACAGAGAGAGCGAGCAAGCCTTGATTTTGCCAATACCTGTTGTACAGTTAGCTCTCCATATCCATAGATTCTTTATCAATGGATTCAACCATCCATAAATAATAATAATAATAATAATAATAATAAATTTTATTTTTAACCTGCCCCTCTGCTCAGCAATCGGGGCGGCATACAACCTTATAAAAACAGTAAGCAATTAAAACATTCCCAAATCCATAGCTTGAAAATATTTTTAAAATATATACATTCCAAAAAACAAACCTTGATTTTGTCATTTTATAAAAGGAACACCATTCTACTACACCAGTATATATATTGCGACTTGAGCATCCACAAGTTTTGGGTCCTGGAACCAAACCTGAGCAGATACCAACAGCCCGATCTTTTATGCATAACAGGAGAATTTTAAATTCTTTCACAATAACTAGAATTTGGATTCCTCCTGCAATTAGCAGCTCTGACAAAAGAAAAAACCTTTGTATTTGCATTACCAAATACTTGTGAACACAACTTCTAGAATTTCTTCACACAAGATACAATGATGAAAACTTGCATGGATAGCTCAGGGCAGAAGGCTACACAAATTCATGGACATGCCTATCAACAGTTATTGGCCATGATAGCTAGGAATGACATTGACTTTTTCAGAAACTGTTTTCCTTCAATTTCCCACTGTAAGTGATAAAAACACAGGCTAGGTGGACATTGGTTAGATTTATTAATGCCATTAATCTGTTCTTCTGTTCCAACTAATTCATTTATTTCTAAATTCTTCCAAAAGCTTTATGCTATTCCAAAAGCTTTATACTGTGAAAATCCTTCAGCAATAACCTTAAGCTTAACCATTTTCATGTCATCCTTTCAGGACAGAAAATGTCTATACAACACTGGGATTCTCTTCAGGCTTGGAAATGAATGCTGTAAAATCATCTAACGTATATGTCTAGCAGAATGGGAAGCACAAAGAGCTGAATCTGTAAATAAATAAATAATACAGAGTAGACAAAATGGTGTACATACATTACCACAAATCCATTACAGAATTAAGCACCTTGAATTTGTTGTGCTCCACTGTGAACATACCATCATGTGACACATTCACATCTTCATTCTCATTGTTTTGGACAACTAAGGTAAAAACTAAAGGTATTCCCTGTTGACAAGGTTGGCAAGTCATGCATGCATGGGCGGTGCTCATCTCCGTTACTAAGTCAAAGAGCCAGCGTTGTCAAAGACTACTCTGTGATTATGTGGCCAGCATGATTACACAGAACTCTGTTTATCTTCCCCCCAATGTGGCACCTATTTATCTACTTGCATTTGCATGCTTTCGAACTGCTAGGTTGGCAGAAGCTGGGACTAGTGATGGGAGCTCACCCCATCATGGAGCACCCGGGCCTTGAACTGCCAACCTGCCGATCTTGCAATCAACAGAGTTAGTGTCTTAACTACTTGAGCCACTGCATCCCTTGACATCCCTTGGACAACTGTGGTGCATTAAATAAAAATACAAGAGCAGGAACAAGCAAATTCTCTACTGATATGAATAAACACAATTGTCAGCACTGTATCAGTTCTAATCATGTGATATTGGTGCCCCATTAAAAACATGAGCAATAGATCTATTCCAAAATACAAGTTTCATTGAGCTTCACCTACATTGCCCCCAAATGGTCATTAAATGCTCTAGTGGTGTAAGAGCATTCCCATAACTGGCAGGCTAAATATCCAAAACATGGCTATCTTCAAATAAGTCCAGGTTGTCCCAGATGGCTCTGTTATGTGCTAGAGAGCTATATTCCACATGTGATTTATTAATACATTCAGCAACTACTTCTTTATAAATAAGTACACTTTAGATACTTTTACTATGTTTTCTGAAAAGAAACTCTCAAATTAGCTGTTTTGTTAGGCAGGATTTGTTAGTTTCATTGGATATTTAAAAGGTGGTTAAAAATAAGAATTGAGTTTGCATGTACTGTCAGGAAATTAGCAGATACAATCTTCTGAGAAACCATTTGTTCTGTAATCAAAGGTAGATAGAAGTTTAACTTTCTTAATTTTAATTAATTGTGGAAAACATTTTTTTTGGCAGGAAAAAGATCCCGGCGGAATATATTGAACTAGTACAAACCACTTGCTTATTACATCAATAAATCCTAACAATCCTTCGACAATTCTGTTCCAGAAAAGGAGTTGGAGGGAAGACTGTGCAACCTCTTAATGCATTGTCTAATAAACCAACATTTTAATAGCTAATCCGTTGGGTTATAACTCATGGTACACACATTAACTTGCATAAGAGTAATGGGAACTGTAAGTGCCACCTAGAGAAGAATGCACTGTGGTTACATATATTTTCCTTGTAAGGATAAGGAAAAATACAATAAATATCCCAAGAATGTATTCCACTCTAATGGTCTCCTAGGTATAAAAACCAGATAAAATATTGAAAAATCAACAGTAAGTAACTCAGATGGATTCTGTGCACTTTTAATCACTAGTCAGTCATACTAGCAAGCCCATGGCTTGATTTTACTGCCCCATTTAAACTATTTACTCCAGGAACCAAGAAGCACTAGCAATTAAACAAATTCAGTAGTTAACACCAAGCAAGAGTTTACAAGTGATTTTACAAAAGTGTTTTGAGGTGGGACTGTGTTTTCCAAGTATTGGAGACCCATAACAGGCATTCATTAGTGACAGTTCAGATGTGGGCACCCTTGATAATATTCCCCCTCAGTTAATGTTTACTGTTTACAGTAGGGATGGAAAGAGTATTTAACAAATGCCCCAAAATGGTGGGAAAACATTTATTTTAAGTGTTGAGAAACCCTGATGATAAAAATCCTGGATTGACAAGAATCTTAGAAGTTCAGGTTTATTCTGTGTAAAATTCATACACAGCTGTTTTTATGCATAGAAAGCATCATTTCTTGCACAGAAAACCACATTTTCTGCACAGGAATAAATATTTTGACATTGGCGTATATTTTTTTACACAGAAAATGCTGTTTCCTGTGTGGAAAATGCTGTTTTCTGGGTAAAACAACCATGTGCAAATTTTGTGCAGCATAAGCCCTAAATTGCAAATATTCTTTGAAAACGGTGTGGTTTTTGGAGACTTTCTCACAGTGGGAAGAAAATTACTGAAATTACTCATTCTATTCATTATTTATTCATTTAATCATTGCTGCCTTTGAGAAGAAAATCAGTGAAGAATTGCAACCCTAGTTTATAGGCGGAAAGAAGGGTAACTTTCATCATCATTGTTTGTGTGCCTTATGGCAACCGTAAGGCGAACTTATCATGGAGTTTTATTGGTAAGATTAGTTCAGAGGATCAATTCATTTCTTCTTCTCCCCATCAACAGCATAACCATCTGATTTATAAACTCTAATTTTTGTTCAAAGAAATCAGCCACCCACAAGTGTAACCAAACTAGTTACAAATTAGGTCAAATGTGGGTATTGTCCCCCAAAACAAATTCTACCCTGCCAATAAAATTTTCCCTCAGCCTCCAAATTTCTAGCATTGAAGTGAGATACTGAAAACTGTTCACAACTCAAACTCTTATACCATAATGCTATAAAACTAAGAGACTAAGGGCCTTTACAGACTGCCAGAAATAATGCAGCTTGAGGCCACTTTAACTATTCTGACTCAGTGCTAGGGAATCATGGGAATTGTAGTTTTTTTCTGAGACATTGAGCCTTCTCTGTCAGAGAGCTCTGGTGCCACAATAAACTACAGTTCCCATGATTCTTAGCACTAAGCCAGGACAGTTAAAGTGGCCTCAAGCTGCATTATTTCTGGCAGTCTATAAAGGCCCAATAATAACATTTAATGGGGTGGAAGAATTCTGATGGGAGGCAGTAATGCCCTTTTTTAGCCCCTTCTATAGCCACACTCCTGAATCACATACAATTGGTGATCCATATCCATGGATTCTGTATCCACAGATTCAACCATCTGGGGCTTGAACATATTTAATAAATTACAAAAGGAAAACCTTGATTTTACCATTTTCTGTAAGGGACATTTGCTATGCCATGGTATATAATGGTATTTGAGCATCCATGGATTTTGGAATCCACAAGGGCGGTCCTGGAACCAGACACCAATGGTTACCAAGGGCCCACTATATTTATAATCTCTCATCCATGGTAAGCAAGGCAGTGAAATATATAACAATAAACCTTGTAGTCATTATGCTTATTGCACCTACATTGTATACATTGTACTGTTGACCTTCCCTCATTGGAGAGCTTCTGCCTCACAATAACTATAGTACTCCACAACATGACTTCCAAGATTTCCTCACATTATTAATCTAAAATATTATAAGAAGCTACAGTACTGAAGTTTGCAACATTTATATATGGGTAGGGGGAGGAATTGTGCCTATCAGTTTTTTGGTGTCCATGACTTTTCCCCTTATCCCTATAGGAAGTGCCTGATGGTCATGAGGAAAGACACTCATTCATTAACTACAAAAGCAGAAATTTTACAAAATATTAAAGGGCCCTGTAATAGTTTTTAGCTTATTTAACGATTTTATTGTTTTTAATGGTTGAACTTGTTTTAATGCTATTTGTAAGCTGATCTGAGATCTTTGATATAGGACAGGGTAAAAATATTTTAACAATAGCAGCAGCAGCAGCAGCACCACACAAAATTTCAGTTTCTGATTATGATAAATATGTTGGTTGACTGGTTTTCCACAAGCAGGAGGTAGTACAGAAAAGGCAATGGTATAAAGCATTCAATTGATATTTGAAGTCCAGTGGCTGTTCTACGTTCATACTATGAATTACAATTAGAGGAAGATCCACATAGAATGCTAGCCACTTACCATTCCTGTTTTTTTCATAAATTATTATAATGTGTCTTTTTATTATAGAGCAGCAGCTGATTTAATTAGGCTCTCATAATAAACTTGTAATCGTAACAGTCATTCACAAAGCAATGGTATTGTGGTGTCCTCTGGATTATAAAGTAGTTTGCAAAATGATACCACATTACCCAGTGGGATATTACAACGGTGTTCCTTGAAAAACAAACATTAATGGAATATCAATAACAGTTTGTAATGCAACATGGAGTGGTCTGCTGTGCAAAGTAATGCATCAAAAATATCACTAGATTTATGCAAGATCTTTGGTCTTTGTAAAGTAACTCTGCAGCAAACGTTGGCAAAATATTTGTCCCTGTTGACTCCAAACTGAAATTGCATATTCATTAATGCAAATAAATATTCTAAAGAAAAAATAAGCATTCACACAAGTGTATGTGCAATCTGATGAGCAACAGCTTGCCATTATGTAGGGGACTGATGAGAAATAACCTAGGAAAAAAAATATGTCAAATAGCGAGTTGATCCTTTGGAATGGGAACAAAGAACAATAAAAAAAAACTGAGAGAATGTGTGAAAATTATCCTGAACATACAGAGAGAACTTGGGAAATGTTGAGCATTTTTACATATCTATATGCTAGAGAGTGGTATTTATGGATTTTTTTTTAATTAAGCATAAAGCATTGTTATTAGCTTGATACTAAGATAGGCTATGCTTTCAAGACAAACAAAATGTTTTTGAATATGTAACCTCTTCAGTTTCACTGCTGTATTTCCTGTGCTAGATTCTTAGAATTTGGACTGAGAGTTGGAAAAGCTACATTCATTCAGAATGCACAGGACTGCACTAGATAGAATATTTGTCTGAAGTAGGCTTTCCAATCCAAAGTTCCCATATATACTGGAACACAACTCCCATCATCTTGGAGGATAGAGGATCATCTTTTACAATTACAGTAGCCCCTCCTAATTCGGGGGGATCCATTCCGGACCCACTCATGAAAATGGTGACTCTCACATATACAATATCCGAGTCCCATAGGAAATGATGGGGCACACACCCTGTGCTGCTATTATATTAATAGGTGTTTGTCCCTCCCACGAAGAACAAGACTTAAAGACCACAAAATTCCAAGACCACAAAAAGGGACAACTGTACTCTTCTTTACTCTAACAGATAGAAGATCTGAAAGGACTGACAATAAGACTTAAACGGATGTCAGCAAAAGATTGTGGCTGCATCCACACAGCAGAATTCATGCAGTTTGACACTACTTTAACTGCCATAACTCAATGCAATGGATTTCTTGGATTTGTAGTTTTGTGGGATATTTAGCTTTCCCTGTCAGAGAGCTCTGGTGCCACAACAAAACTACAAATCCCAAGATTCCATAGGATGGAGGCATGACATTTTAAGCATTGTCAAACTGCATTAATTCTACGGTGTAGATGCAGCCTGTCTTTAGAGAAAAAAACAAGCAGTATTTAGTTGTTCCAGAAGAAAATAAAAGTGCAGAGTTCTCCTTCATCTGCCAGACTTCTGAAGAGAAACATAGCATAGTATAGCTCAGGGGTAGGCAACCTAAGGCCTGGGTGCCGGATGCGGCCCCTGAGGCCTTTGGACCAGCCCCAGGCTAGTCCTGCCGCCGCCCGCCATGATGATATTGATTATTGTAGTTATTACTTGTGCTTGAGGTTTTCTTGGCAAAATCTCCACAGGAGTTTTGCCATGGCTTTTCTGGGACTGAGAGAGTGTTTTTTTTAAAATAATAATAATAATATTTTTTAAATTTTTTATTTATTTATTTATTTATTTTTATTTATTTATTTATTTATTTATTTATGGTGCTTTGGCCCCCCAATTGTCTGAGGGACAGCGACCTGGCCCCCGGCTCAAAAAGGTTGCCTACCCCTGGTATAGCTACTACCAACCCTCTTGCAGACTTTCATACCCTGTAACATTTTAGAGCCTCTACAGACGGCGCATTATGCTGTCTTGGAGGCAGGGAAGGGGAGGGGGAGCCACACGGTGGGCACCCCAACCCCTTCCCAAGGATGTCATGATGGCACATGCCATTACGCACAGTGTGCACCATCAAGACATTCTTCCACCACAGCGTCTTGATGCGCTGCACTTGAAGAGACACAGAAGAGCTGCATGGTGGTTCTTGATGCATCCCTTCTGCTGGCTCTGAAAGGAGCAGCGTTTTAGCACTCCTTTCAGGGCCAGCAGAAGGGAGGATTGGAGCTGAGGCGTGGGGCAGCCTCGGCCCCAATCCTCCGCCTCCCAGGGGGGCCCATGGCCGCCCGTCTGCATCCCCCCTTACTGATGAAAATAGGGGCAATTATGATGAAGTGATTTTAGAGTGTGATCAAGATGGCCAAAGCTATTAAGGAGGAAAATACACACAAGCTAGGAGAAGCTGCAGCAGTTTGCTTTTGCCTGAATCTACTGGGAAGGGCAAAATGTATCTCCTTACTCTCCGTTCCACCGCTTGATTGAATGCAGAGTATTTCTGCCCTTTGAACACTGTGTGCAGCAACTGAAAAAAGCTGAAGAAAAGGGGGATACTGGGAGCAGGAGGTAGAAATTGGTGGATTTTAAAAGCAGCAAAAAAAGTGGGATAACATAGGATTGTTGTATATATATGTGGAGGGCAGGTATTGGAGCCAAAATTATGGATTTTGATATGACCCATGGATAAGCTGAGAATAAAATTTAGGGGCATGTAACAAAGGATGTAAAGTTGGAAGCAAAGAGAAATGACGCCAAAGAACTTACAAAATGCCAGCAGGCATAATTGTTTGTACTAAAGACTGGGCAGATGAGAGAGTAGAAGGGGTCAGTGTTTCTAGGACAGATTACACTTTTGCCGCCTTTATTTAATAAGGAATAGTCCCTTTTTTGATAAGAATTAAATTACAGCATTTATGTTGACTCATAGTTAAGTTGACTCAGGTCAATATATACAGTAATCTGCCAAATAGGGCAGTTGGTGATGCATGCTGCAGTCTTTCCTGTTGTCATGTGCCTTCAAGTCATTTATAATTTATGGGGACCCTTAAGGCAAACCTATTGCAGGGTTTTCTTGGCACAATTTGTTCAGAGGGGTTGTTTCTTTGCCTTTCTCTGAAGCAGAGAGAATATGACTAGTCTCCATGTAGTACAACACAGACCACTACACCATGCTGGCTCCTGGCTTCCTCATTAATCATTTTTGCCATCTTGATCACATTCTAATGCTGCTTGGCCACATGTTCCCTGGTTTTTATTTGAGAACTATTGGAGGATATACCTGTCTGATTTCCAGCATGTAGATGTCCTGAATCCAAGTGCCCATAATACTGTCCATCTAGAAATGAGAGGGAAGCAGCATTAGACTCCCTTGGAAAATAATTAGTTTTAGGGGCTCAGATGGATGATCACATAGGGCTCTTTTCCATGCTAAAGAATGGGTTACCAGGAAGCTTCTAGCTAGGAGAACCAGCGGATGAGGCAAAGGTAACTTGAATGTAAGTTATAAAAACTGAATGAAAAATTATACATTAAACACATGTTAAGAAATTATAAATTCACTTAGCTTATAAGTCTTTAAAAGTTTGTACATATAGATTTTAACTGACACCAGCTAAAACTGCAAGATTGCAAAACAGCTTAAAGAGGTCAAAATTTTCAAATGCTAAATTGCAAGGTTAAAAGAACAAAAGGCTCAGTGAAAAGTTCTGAAAACGTGGAGCATGTAACCATAGAAATTAGATAAAGATATGAAGAGGAAAGCTATGTGTGTCTGTCCTTGTAACATGAAAAGTTACAAATCAGAGTAAGTCTTTGTCTGTTAAGTTTCGTTTTTCTGCAACTGTTTTATTTTTTATATAATCAGAGCAGCCTTTGTTTTATTCTCTATGAGCAGGAGGGCCTCAGAAAGGAGACTACTGCGCATGTCTATTATGTGATTAAACACTTGTATAAAAGTTCTGGAAGAACAGAGAGGGGCGGACAGTTCTTGTTTTTACCTTTGAAGGTAAGCTGCCCCTCGGCCGGAAATAAACTGAGTTACTTGTTTTGAAGCCAAAAGTCTGGACTCCTTGTTAATTTCTCCAGCTCACACTCTAAACCCAGGTATATGGGGAACTATCTGAAAGTTCCCTAACAGAAACATTTTAAAATAAACCAAATTTAAAATTGCCAGCCTGATATTTAGGAGGTCACAAGCAATAATTAGAAATCCCAACAATTGGTGAAATGAAAACACTGTTTCTACCCAATGTCCAAAGAATATTACAATCAAGACCAATGGAACTATTCCAGAATTAATAGGTTTTGTATTTCATCCACTGATTATACTCAAATAAGGACACCATCCTCATCCTAATCTTGATCCTCAACTCTCCATTGTTTTATCTTCACAATTACATAGGCGATGCATAAATAAATAAAATCATATTACTATGCCAGCATCCAAACAACATGGAAGAAAATATACCATGTATACTTGTGTATAAGTCGACCTCATGCGTAAGCCAAGGGCAGGTTTTGGGGCCAAAATCATGGATTTTGATATGACCTGTGGATAAGTCGAGGGTCAAACTTAGGAACCTGTAACAAAGGATCTAAAGAGGAAAATAAAACATCACTTCCTTCCCTCCTTCTCCCTCTCTGGACCTCTCGCAAGGGTCATAGTCTTGGCATGCAAAATGGGGAACACAAACACATAGAATGTCTAGCTGGCCAATCAGGAGGCAGCTGAGGGCCAACCAATAGAATTCAAGCTGGGAACACTTGAAAGAGAAAAAAAATCAAGCTAACTGTTGGAGGAGAGCAGTTGGGGAGTTAAGCCAGAGAGAGAGGAGCTGCATTTCTGGGAGTTCTGAGGGAGCTGCAAATTTTGTTAGTTGGAGTCCAGACGGGAGGGACTTGGGACACATACAGAACTCTAAGGAAGGGAGTTACTGTCATGTTAAATCCTGAGGGATACTGTTAGTCGGTGAGGCTGAAATATTAAAAGGGAATTGGAAACAAACTTTGCTGATATGTAACCAAGAGAAACTATGGGCCTTTACAGACTGCCAGAAATAGTGCAGCATGAAGCCACTTTAACTGTCCTGGCTCAGTGCTAAGGAATCATGGGAACTGTTGTTTATTGTGGCACCAGAGCTCTCTGACAGAAAAGGCTCAATGTCCCAGAAAAAAATTCAATTTCCATGATTCCCTAACAATGAGCCAGGACAGTTAAAGTGGCCTCAAGCTGCACTATTTCTGGCAGTCTGTAAAGACCCTATATTAACAAGATTTGGTATAAGTTATATCTATTCCATTCTGTTCTAAAATAAACTTTTATACTCATTTAAACATCATCATCATCATCATCATCATCTATTTATATCCCGCCCCTCTGCAAAGCAATCGGGGCGGCTTACAGCATTAGAATTAAGCATAAGCTTACAATTCAATACAATAAAATCACAATCCAAATCCCAAACCTACTCACCCCTTAAAAAAGAATTAAACAATCATAAATTAAAACATTTTTTAAAATAAGTCTCACGAGCGTAAACAGTCTACAACAATATACAGCAATAGTAACGACTACGGCAGAGAGTAATAAAAGAGAGGATGGGCTAACTCCTGGGACCAGGAAATCTAGTCAGGGAAGGCCTGCCAGAAGAGATCCATCTTAACAGCCCGTTTAAAGCTGTTTAAGGTAGTAATATGACAGATCTCGTCTGGTAGGCATCACTTGGTCTACGTTTTCAAACCAAACTGCGCTACTAACACACACACCCAGGACTGCCATCTTAAAAAGTCAGTTCTAAGGTGAAAGATGGCAAGAGGATTCACCATAGTAACAAAGGATCTAAAGAGGAAAATAAAACACCACTTTCTTCCCTCCTTCCCTCTCTGGACCTCTCGCAAGGGTCATAGTCTTGGCATGCAAAATGGGGAACGCAAACCTCCATTGTTTTGTCTCCCCCCTCCTTTCACCACCAATTTTTCCAAGGGTCATGGCTAACAAAATGGGGAATCCAAACCTCTGTTGTTGTTGTTGTTGTTGTTATTTCTCCCTCCTCCCTCCTTTCACCACCAACATTTCCAAGGCTCAGTCTCAGCATCTGAGCAGTATTATCTTATTGACCCACATATAAATCGATCCAGGATTTTGGAGCCCATTTTTGGGCTTATATTTTTAGACTTATAGACGAGTATATATGGTACTAAAGAAAAACCCCAATAAAGACAAATAAATCTGCCACAGGAAATTGATGCTTCTGAGATCACACAATTAACCAAGAGAGCACTGAATGGGCTGCAAACAGAGCGACAGGTTTATTGTACAATACCCATAAATGAATTATTCTCATTGAGATAAGTAGACACAGTACACTGAGAATTACTCTGGCACAAGTGCCATTGAAATGAATGAGGGTGACTCAGGGCAGTAGGAGGAGATGAATGAAAACTCTCATATCAGTGCCCAAATGACAGCCATAAATAATCGTAATAATACTTTATCACAATTTTTTTCTGCAAAAAGCTTCCAGTAATATAAATTGAGTATTCCTTATCTGGAATACCAAAATCCAAAATACTCCAAAATCCAAAATCCTTTGAGCTACGTACCTGTACTGTGTTTGCAAGGCTGGAGAGAGATGGGGCTGGAGAGACATGTGAGAGACTGTGGAATGGTGGGAGGCATGGATTCATGCCATGCACTTCATTTGGATCCCCACCATTTCACAGTCTCTCTACAACCTCAGTATGTCTCATTATGTATATGCAAATACAGGTATTCTAATTTTTTTTTAAAAAAAAATCCAAAATATGGAACAAATCAGTTCCCAAGTATATTGGTTAAGGGATACTCAACATGTATTTGAAAGGAAAAAAACAAAACAAAAAATGTGGAACACTTCTTGTCCCAAGCATTTCAGATAAATGTTACTAAACCTGTATTTTCAACAGTTTATAATTTTTGCTGCTACTTTGTTTTGCAAACTAATGTAGTGCTTACTTTCTTCATCAGCTTACAATTTGCAAAGATATAGCCATTTATTTTATACTAGTTTAACAGTTCTGATTTCTTCTAGCAAATTCCCCAGATTGTAGTCTGGCATGTTTCTCAGAATTCTCTAAACGCATGGGTTTTGGAGATAATGGTTACCTAAAACAATGCAACACTATGCTTGTCAACACAAAGGAGGCCCCTGTGAATCCAATTAATGTTACTACAGGTAAGTGTGTATAGGATTACAGCCTCAGGCTAAAATCCTCTACATACTAATTTAGGAGCAATTTCTGTTGAACTCAGTGAAGTTAGTATTGCCAGTATGAAAACTGGAGAGGGCTCCTGCACTTTTAATTGTTGTGTGGAAGAGGGAATTTCAGCAGGGGTTCCTTGTTACCTGGTTGCATGGCAAGCAACATTGTAGATTGCTCCACACACATACCTCTTCAACTGGATTCTGTAGTTCTACCAAACAGACAATCCTGAGATTCAACCAATTGCTCAAAACATCAAAGAATCTTGTTGCACCTTTAAGACTGACAATTATGGCATATGTTTTCATGGACACTGTCCACTCCAAGAGATAAAGTAATAATAATAATAATAATAATAATAATAATAATAATAATAATAAATTTTATTTATAACCCGCCCCTCTGCTTGGCAATCGGGGCAGCGTACAACAGATTAAAAATACAACAGATACAAGCAATTCCTACCTCTCACCTCCAACCCACTCACCCCTTAAAACAGAATTACGGTAAACCATCATAAAATTAAAAAATAAAGCTGAGATAAAATACAGTACATGTAATCCAATCTAGCAGTCTGGCAGGAAGGATAAACAGCAGGTCACCTTCAAAATTTCAGAATTTCAAAATTTCAAAACTTCAACATTTCAAGCCGGGCAGTTATTCCAGGAAGGCCTGCCAGAAGAGATCCGTCTTTACTGCCTTTTTAAAGGCAGTAAGAGTGGTAATAAGACTCTTACTAAGCAATGTCCATGGAAGTTTACTTTTGCCATAATAAATCTGTTAGTCTTTAAGGTATCACAAGATTCTTTAATCTATTTGCTGCAATGGACTAAGAGTTCTGATTGCCAAAGACTCCTTAATGCCTGATGAGCCAACACTATTGTGCAAAAGTAAAGTTAAACAAGTCCATGTTTTGGAAATGTTGCCCAGAGGCAAGTTGGAGATGCTGTAGAGGCAAGTTGCAGCCATTAAGTGTGCTGCACACACAGACACACACACACTTTAAACCAGAGTTCAATTACTAACCTTCTTGCCTGCATGAAAAGAAAAGCTTCTGTCTTACAACTAGGAATGTAGCATAATACACTCCATTAATTTGGCTATCTTCTCAAAGCAGCAGGGTGCAAATAAAACACCCTCTTACCAATGGCTCCACAGTACAACACAAGTGAAAGGCAATAAAAGGAAACAGCCAAATGTACATAAAGAAAAAGCTATTTCAAATGTATTAATCTCTGATGGATCTAGTCACTCATTTGTCTATATTTGCAGAACGTTTACTACTAGCAATATATTGGGGGAGAGGCAGAGCTTTAGAAAGCGTGACCAGCAATTATCTATGAAATGAGTAATTATTTAAATTTAAAGACATGGCCAGTGACCATGATATGGTTTCTTTATAGTTGAACAGTACATTGTAATTTACCATTACGCTATAAAAAATCTCATGCAAATTTGTTACCTTCTATATATCTTGTACCTTCTACACATTACTAAACCAAATTGTTAGTCCTTCAGCTGAAATATCTTGCATGAGCCAACATGGCATAGCAGTTTCAGTGTTGGACTATGACTGTAGACCAGGATTCAATTCCCAGCTTGGCCATGAAAGCTACTATGTGACCTTGGGCATGTCACATGCTCTCAGCCTCAGGGGAAGACAATGGCAAACCTCCTCTTATCAAGAAAAACCCAGGATACATTCACCTTAGGGTCACCATGAGTCAAAACAAAGGTACACAACAAACAAACAAACAAACATAAGAACAGCAACTGTTGAAAGGAGGGAAAAAGGAAAAAGCTAATTAACTAATGCATCTGGAAGAGCCCTGGTGGGAAGAGCCCTGGTGGCACAGTGGTTAAATGCCTGTACTGCAGCCACTCACTCATAAACCACAAGGTTGCGAGTTCAATACTAGCCAGGGCTCAGGCTAGACTCAGGCCTGCATCCTTCCAAGGTCGCTAAAATGAGTATCCAACTGTTGGGGGCGATGAGCTTACAGTTGTAAACCGCTAAGATATCCCATAGTGCGATATGAAGCGGTATATAAATGAAGCTGCTTTGCTTTGCATTATATGTATAAGCCTTCTGTAACCTAGAACCCTACAGATATGCTGAAATACAACTCTCATCATTGTCAACTATTTTGGTCAAGCTGGTAGAGCATGGTGGGAATATTATAGTCCAACACATATGCAAAATAACAAATTGGGGAAACCAAAAATCTAGATTATAACACTGGCCACATCTAGATCCTTTAATTGAGATATAACAGGGGTAGGCAACCTTTTCCCTTTAAGGGCTGAGGGACTTCAGCTCCCAGAATCCCAGGAGCTATTGGCCAACATGGGATTATTGGCCAACATAGCTGACGCTTCTGGGAGCTGAAGTCCCTCGGCCCTTAAACGGGAAAGGTTGCCTACCCCTGAGATATAATCACACACAAGATACTGCCACAGTGCACAGTTCCTTGCAACCGTAAACTTAAAAATGAAATTCACAGGAAACATTAGATAAATTTATACCATAAATGACCTTATAGAATGAAAAACCAGCATCCATATCCCAAATTGGCATTGTCTCGCTTTTTATACCGATTTATACTTTATATTTTCTTATATATTTTTCAGGGCTTACTACCTGTTATTAGGCTTTATTATTATTCCTAGGAAGGATGGGTAAACCTGTTTTTCCTTATTAAAAGCAAGAGCCATCACCTGCTACCTCAACCATAGCATTTCCAGTTCTTGTTTCAACACAATGCAGCTTTCCACTTATCCTTCTTCCACAATCAACACAATGCAGCTTTCCACTTATCCTTCTTCCACAATGCATTTATTAGTTGTTTCCTGTTCAGATTTTATTATCCATAACACTGAAGGTGGGTTTTTATGAAAATGTAGACTGAGAGTTCAACTGTTTTTGGTAATTAATTTCAGTTTTTCTTTTAGATTTGTAAATTGCTTTGTGTTTATAAATACGTTGGAGAAAAGCAGTAACATTCCCCCAAAGTTATAATGCATTAAGCAATATGAAACCATTTATAAAACAATTAAGAGTTTTTATATACTCAACTATAAATTGAGCTCATGTATATAGGCTGACAAGACTGGTCAAGCCTACTGACCAATACCCCTTCCTTTTGGTCCATGTGGGAACGAATGACACGGCAAGACACAGCCTTCAGAACATCAGAAGGGATTACGAGGCTCCTTTTCAACCTGGAAAGAAGTGACCAGTGGGGTGCCACAGGGCTCTGTCCTGGGCCCAGTGTTATTCAATATCTTTATTAATGACTTGGATGAGAGTATTGGGGGCATAGTTATCAAATTTGCAGACGACACCAAATTAGGAGGAGTAGCTAATACCCCAGAGGACAGGATCAAAATTCAAAATGACTTGAACAGACTAGAAAGCTGGGCCAAATCTAACAAAATGAAATTCAACACGGAGAAATGTAAGGTACTGCACTTAGGGCGGAAAAACGAAAAGCACAGATATAAGATGGGGGACACCTGGCTGAATGAGACTACGTATGAAAGGGATCTAGGAATCCAGGTGGACCACAAGATGAACATGAGTCAACAGTGTGATGCAGCAGCTAAAAAGGCCAATGCAATTTTAGGCTGCATCAGTAGAAGTATAGTGTCTAGATCAAGAGAAGTAATAGTGCCACTCTATTCTGCTTTGGTCAGGCCTCACCTGGAACTGTGTCCAGTTCTGGGCACCACAATTCAAAAAGGATGTGGAGAAACTGGAGCGTGTCCAGAGGAGGGCAACTAAAATGCTGAAGGGTCTGGAAACCAAGCCCTATGAGGAACGGCTTAGGGAGCTGGGGATGTTTAGCCTGGAGAAGAGAAGGTTGAGAGGTGATATGATAATCGTGTTTAAATATTTGAGGGGATGTCATATTGAGGAGGGAACAAGCTTGTTTTCTGCTGCTCCAGAGACTAGGACCCGAAACAATGGATGTAAGCTCCAGGAAAAGAGATTCCACCTCAACATTAGGAGGAACTTCCTGACAGTAAGGGCGGTTCGACAGTGGAACAGTCTCCCTCGGAGAGTAGTGGAATCTCCTTCCTTGGAGGTCTTTAAGCAGAGGCTGGATGGCCATCTTTCCGGGATGTTTTGATTGGGAGTTCCTGCATGGCAGGGGATTGGACTGGATGGCCCTTGTGGTCTCTTCCAACTCTATGATTCTATGATTCTATGATTCTATAAGTTGAGGGCAGATTTGGGGGGCAAAATTATGGATGTTCATATAACTTGTAGATAAGTCAAGGGTAAAACTTAGGGGCATGTAACAAATGATCTAAAGGAGGAAGCAAGAGAAAACAATGCCAAAGAACTTGCAAAATTCCAGTAGGCATAATTTTTTGTGCTCATAATAAAGAGTGGAAGGATAAGAGAATGGAGACAAGAGTCAGTGCTTCCAGGATTGATTACACTCTTGCCTTTCACCTGGACATGGTTCCTTTTTTATAGGAGTTAAAATACAGTACTATATTGTCCCATAGATAAGTCAACTCAAGTTTTTGGGGTCAATTTTTTGACCTAAATTTCTAGACTTATACGTGAGTATATACAGTGTATGAAAGCAACAGTCGGTTACAGTATGATAGAATTAAAATATGGTGCAGCAGAGAAAAACAAAGGAGCTCATACTTGTTTTACCACCTGCAGTGGACCATTCTTAGCAAAGCAAAGCAAAGCAGCTTCATTTATATACCGCTTCATATCACGCTATGGGATGTCTAAGCGGTTTACAACTGTGAGCTGATTGCCCCCCAACAAGCTGGGTACTCATTTTAGCGACCTCGGAAGGATGCAGGCCTGAGTCGAGCCTCAGCCCTGGCTGGTATTGAACTCGCAACCTTGTGGTTTATGAGTGAGTGGCTGCAGTACAGGCATTTAACCACTGCGCCACCAGGGCTGCTTATCAAGGGGGTGGCACGTGCCACCTGAATATCAGCACACCTCATATTATTTAATGGTGGCACATGCTGAAGCATCCATGTGCATGTCATCAGCATTTTTTGCCAACCATGGGGTGGGCAGAAGTGAACCCCCACAGATGAAGAAGGTCCACTGTGTTTAAACTTTTTAAAAATGCAATTGCCATCAACACATGGCTAAAAATGACTTCCTGACTAAAGAGTCAAAAGTTCCAAGAAGACTCACTTTTCAACTTCCACTAAACAACATCAGATAGTAGCAAGAGTGAGCAAAAAGCCGGTCTGGAAAGACTTGCAAAAGAGATGGTAGTCTTTTTGGGTAGCTTGGTCCAAAAGCATTTAGGGTTATAATCATATTATTATTATTTAGGTCTTTATCATTTATAACCAGTACTCAGAATTATGTTTGGAAATGGATCTACAGTCAATGTAGCTGTTAAACCTGGGAATCACATTCCCTTTAACCTTGACTTCATCAATGGACTGGCTACATTATTTCTGAATCAGATAAAATTTCTGAGTAGCCTTCAGAGTCAACTATGTGCTAAGCATGTTACAATAATCCTGATGAGAGATAATGAAAACTCATGTCACTCTAAATCAGATCACTCTAATTACTGACATAGTTGAGGTATCAGACTCAGGTGACAAAATAATTCCTGGCTACCAACCAGTTCTAGAGGTGAATGCAGAATTACCCCCAAATGACAACTATGGTTGTTCAAGAGGAGTTCAGTACATCCAAAATAGAGTGAATTTAAGTCCTCAGATCTGTTTTTCTATTGACCATCTTCTTAATCTTGAATTAAGTTTCCATTTTTCCCTCCTCATTTAGTCCATTACAACTACCAAAGACAGATTCATAACATAAACAGTTTCCTTGTGTTGGAAAGAGTCTAGTTTTAGTCTCATACTGGTGATACTGAAGTCCAAAACCTGAACTACCTCCTCCAATGGTTTCATGCCACTGTTAAATAGTGAGTAATAGCAGTGACTAATAAAAATAGTAGAGAATGCATTGAACAGTAATCCTGCAACATCACTTTCTGAAACAACCTCCAGTAAAAACTAGAAGCATCACAAAACAGTATCACCCAATCCCATCCCAATTAGACAACCAGAAGGATGGACAATACTATGGAAAGCTACTAAAATTCCACTAGAACCAAAAGAGACATATTTTCCATTTGTAGTTCCTGGCAAAGGCCATCCACCAAGGCAAGCAAAGTAACTTTCATCCTATGAATTGGCCTGAAAATAGGTTGAAATGTATCTAAATGATATGCATCATCTAGAAAATATCTAGAGTTGGGATCATTGGTGGCTGGTGCCTTTCATTGTAATGGGATGGTAAATCTGGTCTGTTTTAGCCAAAACTTTAAATCAGGGGTTGGCAACCTATGGCCCATGGGCCGGGTGCAGCCCGCGGAGGCCTTTGGACCAGCCTCTGCCCGGTCCTGCCGCTGCCGCCGCCGCCACCACCTTTCATGGCCGCGGGGGTCCTCCGGGGTGCCATTTTGGATTCCAAAATGGTGCCCCGGAGGACCCCTGCAGCGGTGCTGGCCCTCTTGGAGGCCTGGCACGGTCGAGGGAGTCCACTGGGGGGGGGGGGTCCCATGATGGCACTGGGACTCTCATAGGCCCAGCGCGGCCAAGGGAGCCCTCCTAGGGGGGGCCCCACTGTCATGCACATGCACGCGCGATGCAGGGGGAGCCATTTAGTTTTTCAAAATGCCATCGTGCACGTGCGCACAGGGGGGCAAGTGCACGCGCTGGCCCCCAGCGCCATTTTCCCCCCCTCCCAGCCCGTCGGCAAAAAAATTGCCGACCCCTGCTTTAAATAGATCCAGCACCTTACATTGCTCCTTTAATGTTTTAAAACCATAAGTGGATTTACTGCTCCACTGAAATGAGCATCACAAACTATCACTGACTGAGCTAATCACACTCATTCATATTAACATGCACATATATATTGTTCTACATAAACACAGACCTATGAAAGGGGCTAATATTTTGATCAGAAGGCAACACTGAGTTTTTTAATATTTCACTCATTTTTCTTACTAACATATGATCCTGAAATGATTTCTCCAAACTTTTATTCATTTTGATCTGGACAAACTCCAATTTATTGTAAACTCTCAAATTTAAAATCTGCTCAATTAATAGTGTGTGAGCCAGCTGAGTGTTAGACTAGGACTCTTGGAGGCCAGGTTTCAAATTCCTGCTCAGCCATGGAAGCCTACTTGGTGACCTTGGGCATGTCAAAATCTCTCTCTCTCTCTCAGAGGAAGGCAACAGCAAACCCCCTCTGAACATTTCTTGCCAAGGAAGTCCCATGATAGATTTTCACTTTAAGATCACCATAATTTGGAAATTACTTGAAGGCACAAAAGAGCAACAAAGATTAATACTGAATAGTTTGAACAATCCATGCAACTTGTAAGATAAAAAAGCAATTATATAAAATTTAGGACAAATATGCAAAAGGGAGTTTGTTCAATGACAATTTTAAAACAGTGTGGTACCAACCAGTTGATTACAGTCTGCCACAGAAGACATAAAATAATAATGATAAATGTTTTAAAAATATTTAAAATAAAGCTGCTTATTGGGACAAGTTCAAAATTTATTCAGCAACACATTCTGATGTACCAATAACATTATATATCACATTCCCTAGGTACAGCAAATTTAGATTATCACAACAGGGTCTTCACTGTGCTTCCTTTGAAGATTAGTCTATAAATGGATCTAGAATATGTATTTATTTATTTGTTTATTTATTATTTTTATAAAGTATTTCTGTCTCATCCTTCAGCCAAAAATGCTCCTAACATGGCTCACTTGAATCCAGTAACCAGGTTGTTAACAGGAGCTACATGCAAGAGACTCCTGTGCTGCATCAGCTTCCAAATCTTTTCCAGGCACAATTCAAAGTGCTCATAATGACATTTAATGGTCTGTATGGTTCACAACTGTGATATTTGAAAGTCTATCTTCTCCTGCATGAACATGTCACCTATTGATATCATCTTTGAAGGCCCTTCCCTGGGTTCCAGGATCCTGCCAAGTAGACTTGCTTGGAACCAGAAAAAGTTTTAGGATCTGTGAATAAATTTTGGAAATATCCAAAATCTAAATGATGCTTTCTAACTTCGAAAAAGCTTTACTTCATAGAAAGTAAATTAATGCTTTACAGAATTGGTTTTTAACAGTGTCTGGATTTTAATCATTTTTATTGCTGCTGTCTCTGTTATTTTCTGCTGCTGTTTTAGTGTTAGATTGTAAATGTTGTTTTAAATTGTTAATTTATAGTTTTAACTTTTTTGTTAGATGCCTTGGATATACACTCATCCCTCCATTGGTCTGCAGTTTCAGTCCTTTGTGGACCATCAAGAAGGGAAGGTTAAAATGGCACATGCAGGAGCGTGTGGCCATTCAAACCCTATGGGGCTTGGACATTTGCAGATTTCCATTTTTGTGGGGGGCAGGTCTAGAATGGACTCCCCGTGAAAATGGAGGGACAACTGTAAAATGTTTTGAATAAATAAGTACACTTGGCAAGTAGCCTTGGTTAATCCTGCTTCTCAAGAAATGACTTGTATGATAATGTTTCCAAGCATCTCTTTGTCATATTCATCTGCTATCTTTTTGGCTGTATTTCTAAATTATGCAATATGTAAAGAGGACCTAAAGTGCAGAGTGGCATTAAATATTTGTATCAGCACATCAGTGAGTAACATCAAGTTAACTTCATACAGTGCCAGCAAAACATCATGTTCTAAGATGCACCACACAGCAGGAACCAGTACATGTCATTCATGTCATTGAAACCATTATCAGAAATAGGTTTACAAACTATTTTTTAGTGCTACCATTATTAAAAAATCCAGTGCTGGTTTAATGTTAATCATAAACTCCTTCCAACAGGGTTCATGAGGAAGGATAAGAGGGAAAGCCTCTTGGATGCTCATAATCATCAAACCACACATGAACACATGAACATATAAATCAGACAAGTGGAATAAATCAGGCCCAGTATTTTGGCTTAAATGGGTTACAGACTGGCCAATAAATTGTTTTGCATAAAGCTAAATATGTAATACATTGATTGGGAAAAACAGTGACTAACTTCACAAATCAGCTTCTGCCAAATTCGTGCATTAATCCATAAACTTCTTAACTAAGTTTTAAAATTACACAAACACAGACGAGTATTGGCTTGCTAACCTTACCTTGAAAATCTCCAAGGACCCCTACCTTAGAAATGTCCAAAGATTACCATTAAGTAGCTAGTTTCCACTAAGAAAAGCAGATTGGGAAGATACAGAAGTAGTAGAATATGTGTTTTTAGAATATTGTTAAATGTGAACCTAGGAAAGAACTAAATATTTTCAGCCTGTAAGGAAAGGATTTAAGGAAGAAAAATGTTGACAGCATGATTCTGAATTTATTCTTCCTAATTCTGTACCATTCTCTGTAGGAGTACTAAAACATTTTTAAACCAACAGTTTGGTAACAGAATATCTAGAAATGATAAAAAAGAAATTGGTACATTTGGAGCTCACCATGTTTTTCTCCCACCTGCACAATCTCATAAATTGCAGGTTTTTTAAACACAGACACAAACACACACGTACACATTTAGATAACTAGAAAATATGTGTATAGTTTTCTTTGTATACATATATGTACTATAATGCCCTGTTAGGTTAATATTTAAATAAAATATTTACATCTAACATGAATTTGAAGACATATGTCCCTACATAAAAGTACAGACCATCACAAGTTAAAAGCCTACTGGAGACTAAAAGCTATAATTGCAAATGAGCATTTCTGCATAGAATATCCTGTTAGATCCCACATTTAAAAACAGCAATTTAAGTTTTATTGTACTCCAGCAATTAAGCGGTCCATATTTAGAAATAATCTTCAGCCCTATTTCATTAGGCACACTTTTTGCTCACCTGCAAGGGAATATATAGTATCAATGCAATATATGAAAAAGTCCAATACATAACAGGAGGAAATGAGCACTAAAGTAACATAAATCATGTCAGCTTTATTGAACTGCAACAGATTCTATATGCTAAAATTGTATGTTTTTCCTAAGATCTCAGCCCTATACAAAGTTGAAAATAATAGAAACTATCATAGGATTTATACAAACAAAAACAAAACGGCAAACAAAAAAGAATAAATTGCCTGTAAGTGTTCCTAATCAAATACCACAGTGCAAAAGAAAGAGCCAATGCATCATAGTAGAAAAAAGAAAGAAAGAAAAGAAAATAGCCAGTTTCTTTCACATGCTTCTACTATATCATTACTGATAGTGCAAGTTCATCTTTAGATGTGGCTTACTAAAAGCTCCTTGTTTATTGCCCCTACTCTCCATTGCTCCAGACACTGCAGCCCAAAAGGTAGACTCTGCAGCGAAATGGAAAATGGAAATAAAGCAAATGGAGAGCATCTTAAATCTTTACACTTGACCTCACATGCATATTCATTTCTGTCCAGTAGCTGAGAGGCTTTCATACTGTAACGTTTTGGGACAAACAGACAGAAAGATATAATAGGACTCTAAGCAGAAATTCAGATGAATCATCTCTTCCTTCTTCCCACAAAATCCACTCCAAAATTATGTTTAATAAATACTCAGATGTATTTTCAGGCAGCCTTTCCACAGTATTAGTTACTGCAATTTTTGTCCATAAAGATCTTTAATTAGGTTAGAACATCTCACACATCTGTGCTTTGGAAGCCTCCGTCAACCCAGCAAATGCAATCACACGGAAACCAATGTCCTCCAGCTATCAGACAATTGATTTTTGTAGGATTCTGCTCATGTGTAGCTCAAGGGACATGCGATATGTTCATTCATTTGTCAGTCAGTTTGCCCATGGTTCATTAGCAGAGAACATTTTTTCTTTAATATTCTCTAGTAACTGGGGGTTACTCCCTAACCCTCCCCCCAAAACAGCAAAAAACATGTACACCATAAACAAAAGAAAGCTGCCTATAAAGGGCAGGATTCAGGCTAAGTTAAACATTGTCAGTTCCTTCCATCTGAATGGAAGGATTAAGTATATCTACTGATGAAATAATTGAGACTAAACTTTATCTGCAGTATGCCAAAAGTGTATAACTCTGAGATAAAAACATAATTGGAAGGATGGCTTGAGTACAGTCTTTGAGAGTACATTTCTCACCCATGGACTATTAAAAATGGTTAGAGCACTGTTTTTAAAAGATAGCAGAAACAAAACCCACATAGATGGAATATAAGAAAAGAGACAGCATCAACCATAGCCAACATGATAGGATGTTTAACTACATAATCCTTGAAGTCAGAGAGATATACATCATGTTTTCAAAAGTGTATCTGTGCATATGTGTGTCAGAACAGTACCTCAACAATTGTGACTAGTCTAAAAGCTATA
Source organism: Phrynosoma blainvillii (assembly GCA_026167975.1). Classification (NCBI taxonomy): domain Eukaryota; kingdom Metazoa; phylum Chordata; class Lepidosauria; order Squamata; family Phrynosomatidae; genus Phrynosoma; species Phrynosoma blainvillii. The sequence continues at coordinate 327,125,694 of JANUYF010000003.1, forward strand.
TCATACCAAAAACAACATCAATAAAAATGATTACAGCACCATAAAAAAAGCTCTAAGAGCATGTTCTCCAAGACACTGGATAAAAGTAATCCAAAACTGTAAGCATGCAGTGTTAACCCCAGTTTGAGAAATCCATGGTCCCTTGACCATGAACCCTATAAAACCTCAAAGGAGACTGTAACATATGTCAATGATGCACACCTTCAGAGAAATCCTCTCTCCAATACACTCTCTCTGTCTCTCTCTCTCTCTATATATATATATATAGATATATGGAACTCACACTAATGCGGCATAAATAATCTTGGGAGAGGAAAGCATATTTGGCGAATTCTAAAGCTTTCCTTGCTAAACAAGACAGGATCACATAAAACTTAAAGAATCACTCCAGTTCCACTTAATGGCTTTCCTGTAGGTTGTCTTTTGAAACAAACTCAGGACATGCAAGCTAATGTTTCAGTGTAGAACACTATGCTAGATATATATGGTTTTTTTTAAAAAATCAAAACATTTCATTTTTTAATTATACCCATAGAAAAAAGTTCTCTGCAATATATTGCAGCAGCTTGAAAGCAACAGCATTTACAACTCCTTGTTTAAACCACAACACTATCCTCTAATAAAAGGAGGAAAAGGGATTTGGGAGAACCAGAACTTGAAATAATGCTGCTGTTGGTTTTTCTCAAGATACAGAACTGGATCTAGAAGAAAGAGAGATTTTGCTACGATACAGTGCTTCTGGCATCGCAGACTCACAGTCCACTAAGCTTGGAGGTATGAAAATAAGAATGAATTGTATGCCTGTTTACACTCAACTTCAAATATGTCTTGCTTAATGCTTTGGCAAGGTTGGATGCTGCATATAGGATGTTCCAAAAACCCCATTTCTCAAGAGCATCTCCCCCCCCGCCCCCAGCTGGGAATCAGTATGCACGTGCACTAGTGCATATACATGGGGCACAGTTCCAGTGAGGGTGGCATGCGCATTCAAGTAGATCAGACGCTAACTTGACTTGGCACCAATGTATGGATGCGTGGAGACATATCCACAGGATGTATACATTACGAGATGATAAGAGACATTTACAACCCAGAATATAGGAACAGGGCAGCCTCAAGTGACATCACCAGATCAACTGCAGTGTCAAGCCATTCCAATATATTATCCTGCACACCACTGCTTTCAAAGCTTCCTTTCTGCTCTAGCCCTCAGAAAGCACTTGTGATTGCAAATACTAAAGGCTTTTTCCAAAACACAGAGAAAGCATGCCAGACCTATTGGCATACAGGAAAGACAGTAGAGGTTAGAAAACTGATCAAGGCATTCATTTAAAAAAAATAATCTAGAAAATGCATCACCATAGAAACAAGAAAGCGTGAAACTACAGTAATAACACTAAAGTAAATGCCATATCCAGTTAGTCAGGACAAGTCAGCCTAAGGGAGTTCCCCGTGGATAAAAAAAAGTAACTGTGAATGGGTTCAATACATCCAGGACAGGGAATTCAATTAATTAAGCATCCTCATCTTTATTTCACTGTTATTTAATCACAACTTCAGAGAAATGACATTGTTACTTACAGGCATTTGTTACAGCGAAGCTGTTTGCTGTTTCAATGTTGTCGACATGAGGAACCAAAGTAAAAGGTGCTTCAGACGCATTGGGGCTGGTGTTGTGAAGAAAAATAGCTAATCGAAAAGCAGTATATTCCTGATCTGTGTTTCTGATGAAGAGGCCACCTACCAAATACATAAAGGAGAGCAGAGGAGAGAGAGAGAAAAGTGTCACAATTCATTATTTCTGTGCCAGCCACTGTACTGTAAAAAACAACTTCTTTAGGTCCCCTTGACAGGGGATGAATGTTTATATGTACATGGAAAACTTGAGACTTTTAGGCTTCCCCCATCCCTCCTGTTTTGCAAAAGTGGGTTTTTTGAGCTGACCTGTTTCTACCTTTTCACATCTTGAACAGTCCTACCTGCTGTGAGAAGAGTGACCTTTGAAGCCATTGAGCTTCCATCTCTATTAAGATGGAACAACATCTCTAAAGTGGCCCTCTACTATTAAACAGCAGGCAGGTTAAAGAGAATGGTGCTTCCACCAAAACATTTGCAGGGGTATTATAACTACTGGAAAGAAGCCATCAGCATCCACACACACAAACTCTTCTTTCTTTCTTTTTCTTTCTTTTTTATGTGCTGATGTGTATTAATGCTGTGAAAACCCTGGCAAGGGAAAGGAAGCCCCTGAACTTTCTCCCTCTGCAAGCGACCAGGGAGCTCTTCAGCCTTATTAGCAGCATCTTTAGGAAGAAGGCATGAGAAATGATGCAGTGATGGAGCTGGATGGGATTCAAGAGCTGCGTCCCATCCAAAGGGGGGAAAGCCAAACGCCAACTGGAAGGGGAAGCAAAGGAGAACCAGATGAGGGAGAAATGCCACCGTTAAATAAATATCCAAATGCCCAAGTTTCAAAGAAGTGATCGGAAATAGGATCCAGCAGCATCAGCAGCATCTCTCCCCCCTCCCTCCTTTCCATCCTCCCCAAGGCAAATGGGTTACTGCAACGTGCAAGCTGTGCTTCCCAGAGCATCCTGAAGAAGAGATGCAGCTCAGAGGCGGGGAAGGCTTCTTCCCAAGTTTGCATACCCCCTATCCACAACACACACACCTGCACACCAGTCTCCTTGCCCTGCGGACCATTGGAAGCACAGCCATCATTCCTCCCCCCCCCCCAAAAAAAATACCTGCTCCCCATCACTGCCTTCAGACAAACACACACACGAGGCTAGCAAAGGGGGTCCTGGAAAGGGGGTTCCCCATCCCTTCTTCATGGGAAACACAGGCATCATTCCTTCCCCCCCCCCAAAAAAAACCCTGCTCCCCATCAATGCTTTCAGACAAATACACAAATGAGGATAGCAAAGGGGTTCCTGGAAAGAGGGTTCTCCATCCCTTCCTCATGGGAAGCACAGGCATCATTCCTCCCCCTCCCCCCAAAAAAGTCCCTGCTCCCCATCACTACCTTCAAGCAAAAACACATGAAGATAGCAAAGGGGGTCCTGGAAAGGGGGCTCTCCATCCCTTCCTCAGTGGAAGTACAAGTACCATTCTTCCTCCTATCTCCCTCCACAACCCCCCCTGCTCCCCATCACACAAACACACACAAGGTCCTGGAAAAGAGGGGGGGCTCTCCATCCCTTCCTTCCTTCCTTCCTTCCTTCCTTCCTTCCTTCCTTCCTTCCTTCCTTCCTTCCTTCCTTCCCCCCATTCCTCTGTCCCAGGACTGGTCTCCCTCCTTCCTCCTTCCACTCCTTCTGCCCCCTCTCCCCCTCCCCTTCCCCAAAGAGGCTTACCTATTTGCACGCTGCTAGGAAAAGCGCCCATCGCGAGTCCCCAAAAGCCAGAAAACAACAAGACAAGGTGTCTGCAAATAATCCTCATCTTCCTCTTTCTCTCGGCTGCCTCCGCGGGTCTCCTCCTCCTCCTCCTCCTCCTGCGCTCTCCCTCGACCGCCTTCAGAGAGGCAGCATCGAGGACCGCGGAGGGAGCGAGGGCTGGCGGAGGGAAGGGAGGGATGGAGAAAGGGAAGGAAGGGAGGAAGGGAAGAAGGAGGGATGGAGAGGGGGGCAATGGGATGGGGGGAAGGAAAAAAGGGGGCAGGGAAGAAAAGAGAAGAGGGTAGCTGGCTGCCCCCTCTTTCTCCTCCTCCCCTCTTCCCCCTCCCACTCTCCTCTTTGAGTAGCCTTTTCTTTTCCCTCCTTTTTTGTCCTCCCTTTTCCCTTCCTCTTTCCTTTCTTTTGTTTTTCCTCCTCCCTCCTTTCTTCCCTTCCTCAGCAAGCCATCCTGTTGAGGCGGATTTTCCCCGCAGTCTCCATAGCCCTCTGGCAAGAGCTTTGCCTTGTCCGGCTGCAAATGTTTCACAGGGAAAGAAATGGGGGGGGGGGGGGGGGAGAGAAAAGAGGATGCTGGGGATGGAAAAGAGAGAGAGAGAGAGAGGAGACTAGTGGCTGCGCTCAGAAATGAAGACATGCGCTATTCCTCCCTCCCTCCCTCCTTCCATCCCTCCCTCCCTCTTTCCTTCCTTCCTTCCTTCCTTGGCTCTCCTCTCAAACAAACACGCAACCACCACAACAATAACAACAACAACCACAAGAGCCACAGGGGTGGGATGCTCTTTGGACACCACTCCTTCCTTAACAGTGTGTGTAGAGGTGGGATGTGGGGTGGGGTTGGGGTTGGGGGGGGATCCATCACTAGGGCAAAAGCGGGTTCTTCCACCCCAATTTAATCCCGCTCAGTCAAAGAGGGAGACCCAGCACCCCACCCCCCAATTACACGGGTTGAGCGACATCGCGTTCACACGTGACGGCGCGACACGCGCGCTCCTGCTTGAAATCCACGCCGCTCGGGGCTCTCGCTGGGCTCCGCGCCTCCTTCGCGCCCAATGGGGAAGAGGGGCAGAGGCGCTTCCAGCCCCTGTTTAGTTGTGACAAGGAGGAGAAGGCAGAGGAGGTATGCACCTGCAGACTAAAAACAAATGACAGTACTTGCCCACAGGGAAACTATACTCGCCCATAGAGAATCACTGCAGAATACTCGCCCACAGGGAAAGACTAATGCCTGCCCATAGGGAAAGATGGAATACTCGCCCAATATTTTCCTATGGGCAAGTATTCTTCCATGTTTCCCTATGGGCAAATATTTCCCTGTGATTCCCTATGGGCAAGTATTCCCCTGTGATTCCCTATGGGCAAATATTCCCCTATGATTCCCTATGGGCAAGTATTCCCCTATGATTCCCTATGGGCAAATATTCCCCTGTGATTCCCTGTGGGCAAGTATTCCCCAATGCTTCCCTATGGGCAACTATTCTCCTATGATTCCCTATGGGCAACTATTCCCCAATGAATCTCTATGTGCAAGTATTCCCCTATAATTCCCTATGGGCAAGTATTCCCAATGTTTCCTTATGGGCAAGTATTCCTCCACATTTCCCTATGGGAGGTATTCCCCAATGATTCCCTATGGGCAAGTATGGTTTCCCTAGGGGCAGGTTCTGTCATTTGTTTTAGTATGTCCCCCCATAGAGTACTAGTTGAAGTGTTGGACTGGGACCCTTGGGGTTCCCAGATCAGCCATGAAACTCACTGGGTGACCTTGGGCTGGGCAAGTCACACTCTCTCTCAGTCTCCAAGGAAGGCAGTGCGACAACTCCTCTGGGCAAAGCTTACCAAGAAAACTCCAGGATAGGGTTGCCATAAGTTGGAAACAACTTGGATCATAGAATCATAGTAGTTTATCACACTGGGGGGACAATTGGAAGTACAAACGGCGAGCAATTGCACTAATGGTTTTCACATGATGACGTCTTCAAAGTGCTTTTATCCCATAGATAACCCATGATAATCCACCAATTGCGCTAATGGTTTTCACACGACGTCATCTTCAAAGTGCTATTATCCCGTAAATAACCCATGATAATCCGGCAATTGCACCAATGGTTTTCACACGATGTCTAAATGAAATGTGATTAAAGTGCCATTATCCCGTGAATAACTAGGCAAGAAACAGCAGCAAATCATTCACAGGAATCATTCCCCATGAATGATGTTTTGCTGTCTATTGCCTGATTATTCCCAGGATAATGGCTCTTGTGTTAAAGTCATTTTAATCACGTTTTAATGTCAATTGCATGATTATCATGGGTTAATTACTGTTTAAACTCCTAATTTCCTCCCATGTGATAAACTCCATAGAGTTGGAAGAGACCTCAAGAGCCATCCAGGCCAACCCCCCTGCCATGCAGGAACTCACAATCAAAGCACTCCTGACAGATGGCCATCCAGCCTCTGTTTAAAGACTTCCAAAGAAGGAGACTCCACCACTCTCCAAGGGAATGTGTTCCACTGTCAGGAAGTTCCTCCTAATGTTGAGGTGGAATCTCTTTTCCTGTAGCTTGCATCCATGGTCCAGGCCCTATTCTCTGAAGCACCAGAAAACAAGCTTGCTCCATCCTCAACATGACATCTCTTCAAATATTTAAACAGGGCTATCATATTACCTCTCAACCTTCTCTTCTCCTGGCTAAACATACCCAGCTCCCTAATTCACTCCACATAAAGCAGGGGTAGGCAACCTTTCCCCTTTAAGGGCCGAGGGACTTCAGCTCCCAGAATCCCAGGAGCTATTGGCCAACATGGGACTATTGGCCAACATGGCTGAGGCTTCTGGGAGCTGAAGTCCCTCGGCCCTTAAAGGGGAAAGGTTGCCTACCCCTGACATAAAGCATGTTTTTCAAACCACCATCTTGGTCACCCTTCTCTGGACACCCTACTTGAAGGCAAAGTTAGAGATAAATAATAGAAACAAAAACAGGTTACCCCACCACAACAGTCTCAGAAGCCAAAGATAGAGATAACTAATAGAAAGTGGGTTTTGTAGAGTCCCAGGTTCATATTGTTGTTGTTGGGTGCCTTCAAGTCTTAGGGGGACCCTAGTGGTTTGAGTGTTGGACTAGGACTCTGGAGATCAGGGTTCAAATCCCAGCCTGGCCATGGAAACCCACTGGGTGACCTTGGGTGCGTCACACTCTTTCAGCCTCAGGGGAAGGCAATGGCAAACCTCCTCTGAACAAATCTTGCCAAGGAAACCCCATGATAGGTTGGCCTTAGGGTCACCAGAGAGGACTTGAAGGTAAGCAATGCATGACACAAGGTGATCCTATCATGGTGTTCTTTTCATGGCAAGATTTGTTCAGAAGAGGTTTGCCCTTGCCATCTTTTGAAGGTGAGAGAGCGTGACTTGCCCAAGATCACCCACTGGGTTGGCCAAGCTGGGAAACCAACTCCATTCTCCAGAGTAGTAGGCCAGCACTCAAACCATTATGCCACCCTGGGTCTCACCCAAGTTCATATATCACCCCAGAAATGAATCTGAGGCATTCTCTCACTTCTTCACATTTGCAGCATGTTAGTACTAATACTAACTTTACAGGATCTTTGTGGGATCACTGAGGAAGGGGCAGCTGGTGGCTCCCATGCCAGTGGGATGGTAAATCCATCTCAGGCTTTAAAGGATCCATTTTAGGCCAGCTTTTTAAGGAGCTTTCCTCCACTGGCTACCAGTTCCAGCCAGGACTCAGGACAAGCTTTTGGTCCTGGTATTTAAGGCTTTGTACTCTAACCACTCCCAGTACTTGGTAGCTGGGCTAGTAGCATGCTACATACTATCTAGAAACTTAAGAACTACAGGCAAAGGATGGTTGGTAGTTTTGCCAATGTATACGGTTCTGTCAATGTTGCGAACCTTTCAGGACCTGGCTCTGTGTTTGTGGAACAATCTTCCTTTGTATTTCCAGCTAGAGGAGAATCATAGAATCAAAGAGTTGGAAGAGACCCCAAGAGCCATCCAGTTTAACCCCCTGCCATGCAGGAATATACAGGAATATCAACCCCCCCCCCAACAGATAGCCATCAAGCCTGTTTAAAAACCTCCAAAGAAGGAGAGTCCACTACTCTTCCAGACAGCATATTCCACTGTTGAACAGCTCTTACTGTCAGGAAGTTCTTCCTAATGTTCAGGTGGAATCTCTTTTCCTGTAGCTTGAATCCATTGCTCTGTGTCCTAGCCTTTGCAGACTGCCAGAAATAGTGCAAATTGAGTCCACTTTAAGGGTTAGGGTTAGGGAATCATGGGAAATGTATTTTATTGTGGTACCAGAGCTCTCTGACAGAGAAGGGTCAATGTCTCAGAAAAAAACAAACAAACAATTCCCATGATCCCCTAGCCTAACCCTAACCCTTAAAGTGGACTCAATTTGCACTATTTCTGGCAGTCTGCAACCCCCCTTAGTCTCTGGAGCAGGAGAAAACAAGCTTGCTCCATCATCAACATGACAATCCTTCAAATATTTTAGCAGGACTATCATATCACCTCTTAACCATCTCTTCTCCAGGCTAAACATACCCAGCTCCCTAAGTCTCTTGCCAATTTTAATAAAGAACTGAAGACCTTTCTCTAAGGCTCTTGAGATGAGTAGCAGCTGGTGGGGTGATTTTGCCTTTAGTATATGACAATGTTTGTTTTATTGTTTTGTCCTTGATTATATGTATCTGGTGTTCTGCCCTTTGTTGAAAAAGCCATTATAAATAAAATGATGATGATGATGATGATGATGATGATGATGATGATGATTTAGGTTCAGCACATTGGATAGCACTTTTATTGAAAACCTGGAATGGATTCGTCATGCCACTGACGTGGGATCCACCAACCACTGCTCTATTGAAGTCATTTGCGTCAATAAATGCTACTTATTATCCCTCCACAGCATCCACATGTTGTTTTACTTTAACAAGCTTTTAAAATCTGGAATGCCTCTGAGCATAAAGCAGTGTGCCTTTCCTTTGAGACAGAAGGACTACTGGAATCTATGGACTAGAAATGAAGAAAATTGAAGAAAGCCAAAGACAGATTTTGGGACCCCACGCAGAAGTTAAAATGGAAATATCTTCACTCGCATAGGCACACAAGAGGCAACACACTTTCTTCCACCAACATACCAAATGTTGTGTGATTCCCATCCACATGACTCATTGAAACACTTTCCATATATGGACCCCACAAAGGGAGAGGCTCAAGGAAATTCACAGAATGCAAATTTGTCTGCCGGTTCCATCACAGCATCCATTTTAAGAGCTTCAACAGATAAAAGAAGCCTATGAAAAGGAGAAAGAGAGAGCAGGGAGAACCAGATCCAGTTCTGTAGTTGAATACAGGAGCATCCGTGGGCAGAGATCAAAAATATCTCTGCCCTGTCATGGACGGATCACTTTCTGATCAGGGCTGAACTTAAGGCTACTGTTCACCCTCCCGGGGGTGGCGGACCCATTAGAACGGTCCGCCCTCGTAGGCTAATGGAACCAATTGGTTTCCAGAAAGCCTTAGAGGGTTTAATGGTTGGCAACGCCGGTGATTCTGTCGAAGCCCTGGTGGATACTTGGAACATCGATCTCGCCAGGGCTATTGACACAATCGCTCCCAAGCGTCCTTTCCAGCCCACTTCGAATCGTAAGCCCTGGTACACCGAGGAGCTTAGGAGGATGAAGCGAGCTGGACAACGACTAGAGTGCGAATGGCGAAAGTCTCGTCTCTCATCCGACAGAACTCGCCTTAGGAAGCATCTTGATTCCTATAGGGAGGCTTTGCGTGCAGCACGGAAATCCTTCTGTTCTGCACGCATTGCGTCTGCAGAGTCCCGCCCGGCAGAGCTGTTTAGGGTGGTGGGGGAGTTGACGAAGGTTTCTCCTGCGCCAAACCCCCTACTCAACCAGACGACAGCCTGCTGCGAGGCCTTTAATATTCACTTTGCAGATAAAATCTCTCGGATAAGAGCCGACCTAGATGCCATTGTTTTGGCAGAGTCCGTAAATGAGGCTTCCAGGAACTCTGTTGATGGCACTTTACTGGATCAATTACAACCTGTGAGTACTGATGACGTGGACAAGCTACTTGGAATGGTGAGGAAGACGACTTGCCCCCTCGATCCCTGTCCATCTTGGCTGGGGGGATGCGTTGAGAGTGTTCCTTCGGGACACAATCAACGCATCATTCAGGGAAGGCAAGGTACCATCTTGTTTAAAGGAGGCGGCGGTTAGGCCACTCCTGAAGAAGCCTTCCCTGGATCCCCTGGATAGAAACAACTATAGACAGTCTCCTTGCTCCCGTTTTTGAGCAAGGTCATCGAGAGGGCAGTTGCTTCCCAACTCCAAGCAGTCTTGGATGAAACCGATTATCTCGACCCATTTCAAACTGGCTTCAGGACAGGATTTGGGGTTGAGACTGCCATGGTTGCTCTGACCGATGACCTCCGCCTGAGTATCGACAGGGGTAGTGTGACCCTGTTGGTGCTCTTGGATCTCTCAGCAGCCTTTGACACCATAGATCATGCCATCCTCTTAGATCGCCTGAGAGAGTTAGGAATTGGAGGCACTGCTTTGCAATGGTTCCATTCCTTCCTCTCGGGCAGATCTCAGAGGGTGAGGCTCGGGGACAGTTGCTCATCAAAAATCGAGCTTAATTGTGGTGTTCCTCAGGGCACCATCCTGTCCCCGATGCTGTTCAATATTTACATGAAACCGCTGGGGGAGATCATTCGGAGGCATGGAGCTCGGTGTCTTCAGTACGCTGACGACACCCAGATATACCTCTCCATGTCCAGATCATCGTCTCAGACTTCAGATGGCGTCTCACCTCTTAATGACTGTCTTAGAGCGGTAATGGGTTGGATGAGGGAAAACAGGTTGAAGTTGAATCCAGACAAAACGGAGGTACTCACAGTCACAGGCCCGAAGCCAGATCTGGGAATACAGTCTCCAGTCCTGAATGGAGTCACACTCTCCTCCAAGGACTGTGTTCACAGTTTGGGGGTGCTCTAAGATTCATCGCTTCACATGACTAGTCAGGTGAATGCGGTGGTCAGGAGCGCCTGTTATCAGCTTCGGCTGATATGCCAACTGCGCCCTTATCTGGACATGAGGGATCTGGAAACTGTAGTGCACGCCCTGGTAACCTCACGCTTGGATTACTGCAATGCTCTCTACATGGGGCTACCCTTGTGCCTAACCCGGAAACTTCAATTAGTACAAAATATGGCAGCCAGGCTAATTACCGGAACATCTAGGAGGGAGCACATAACACCGGTGCTTAAATCCCTCCACTGGCTGCCGATTAGTTTCCGGGCGCAGTACAAGGTCTTGGTTTTGACCTTTAAGGCCCTACATGGCTTGGGTCCATCCTATCTTAGGGACCGCCTCTCCCCGTATGATCCCCCCCGTGCCCTGCGGTCCTCTGGGAGGAATCTGTTACAGCCAATAAGAACTAGACTGTCTCAGACCTCCCAGAGGGCCTTCTCTGCGACCGCTCCCAGACTCTGGAATGGCCTGCCGGATGAGATCCGTCTTATTACTACTCTTGCTGCTTTCAAGAAAGCAGTAAAGACGGATCTCTTTCGGCAGGACTTCCCGGAATAGCATTTAGCTGGGAGATGAGTTTTTAGAATTGCTCCACTGATTCTGTGTATGTGTATGTTTACCTTTTTTATTATTTCTTAACTAAGTGGCATTTTTTAATTTGAATGCAATTTAATCCTATTTTAAGGGGATGGGAGGGTGGGATTATGGGACGGGGGAATGATTTTTAACTGTGTTTTGTTTCTTAATCTTGTTGTACCCCGCCCCGATTGCCACGCAGAGGGGCGGGTTATAAATAAAAATTATTATTATTATTATTATTATTATTATTATTATTAATTCTCTTTAATTGATGCTTTTCTTTCAGCCCAAAGTGTGTCCCATGCAGGTCAAATTCTCTTACCTTTTGCGACATTCCCTTTTGATTCTGGGATACTACTGGAGGGAGTCAGATGATTGGGACTGTGAATTTTATTAACATATGCCCCACATTCTGAGCAGAATTTGAGCACTGGCTATGCCAATGATGTGGCAAATTAACAAATTGCATGTACTTTTTATAAATATAGTGGTGAATACACTGCTTCTGATTTTGTTGCTGTTACTTGCTTTAGGATTTGTTGTTGTTGTGTGCCTTCAAGTCATTTCCAACCTAAAGCAAACAAACCTATCATGAATTTTCTTAGCAGAATTTGTTCAGAGGAGTTTGCCTTTGCTGTCCTCTGAGGCTAAGAAAGTGTGACTTGTCCAAGGTCACCCAGTGGGTTTCCATGGCTGAGAGGGGATTTGAACCCTGATCTCCAGAGTTATAGTCCAACATTCATACCTCTACACGACAACAGGGTGGATGTTATAGTTCCCGTAGGATAGTTACAGTTTCTACTATAATGTGTGTTTTATAAATTTAATCCCTCCCAACCATTTTTTGATTGTGAGGATAATACTTATCTGAAGCTGGAATTTGCAACTGATGTGCATCCGTCATTGACAAAAGTCAGCTTCTTACATTGAAAAAAGAAATAAAGTAATGATGGTGCCCATTATTATGAATGAACTGGATTTTGGGGGATTTTAATTAGCGCAATTGATCTTTATCCCTGTTTATACGAAGGTAGCTAGAAATGAGATTGGCAGAGACAAAGAATGTCAAAGTAATTGTTGAATGTATTGGGGAAATACACACACACTTAAGATAAGCTTTCACTCATATGCCCAAGAACTCAGGAATAAAGGGATTAGCAGTGGAAATAGACAAGAGGCCTTCTAATGGATGATATTTACCTGAACGAGGCTGCTCATGATGAATTGATGCCTTGTAGACCCAAACCACGTGGAATGGGACAGAGGAAGTAGCTGAGGATCAGAGCTAAATCAAAATTCAGAGTTAGGTGGAGGACACCCAAATTTCAACTAGCACACTAAACAAAAAAATTTGCCATTTTTAAATAGGCCAAATCTAAGGCTCAAGCAAAGGTTTGTTGTTATACTTCAAAGGTTACTTTGATATAAATAGATTGGGGGTTGTTAATAGTTTCCTCTTTGAGCCTTGCCAGAAGACATCCTGTGGCTGTAAATCACCTTCATCTCCCATGTAAGGTGTGAATCTTCTCTGCCTGCAACTTCGCAAACCAGTTGCTTTTATCTGTGTCTACGTGATAGTCTCGTTTTGAACTAATGGCAAAGCCAGCATTTCCACTTAAGAGTCATACCAGAGAATCTACACACCCAGGATTATGGGAAACAATCCATTTTTCCACAGCATTTCTCATAACATATTTCTCTTCTCAAAAACGATCTATGTCTAAGTAATCATGTGACAGAGATGTTTTTTCAAATTATCTTCACAGAAAAAAATTAGGGGTGTGAATTTAGGGAGCATTAAACCGGGGATTCAGGGAATCATCTCATTAGCAAAGCCCATTGCCTTGGCCAGGATGGGTCTCTCTCTCCTGGAACCCATTCACACACTCTCATACCAAAACTTTAATCAACATAATGCAAATAATACTATCTAAAAGTATCAATAATTATTAACTATGAATATATCAATCACTAAATATAATTATCTCAATTACTAACTATGAATATAGCAAATTAAAGGTATATTGTGTCAGTGTATCACATCGGAATCAAATATGAGGTAGAATATATTAAATGCCCTATTTTTTAGCAACACTGGATTGAGTCTATAGAGTTTGTTTGAATCAGGTCTCAATAGACTAAGGCAATTTTTGTGAGTCCAAGTGGTGCAGAGAACATAGTTTAACTGTCCCAAGGTGTCTGAAAGCCTGTATATTGGTCGACAGAGTCCATAGCAAATTTCTCAGTAAATTTGAGCAAGATTGAAGAAAGTTTGTGCAAAAATTTGGACTAAATTCCAGAACAAATAAAGTCAAATTGATGAAATTGGTGATTTAGTATGTCACCGGCAGGGTTGTCTTCAATGAAGACCTTGGAAAATGTGGTAATATAGTCATTATGAAGATGGCAGAGAGACTGTCTATGTTGTGGGACTGAGCTGAGCTGTGCCTGGGTGGTATAAGCAATGTCCATGAGATGGCAGTATGGAGCAAAATGGTATTGCATCAGGGAGTCCAGTGGTGGGTATTTCTCTATGTGGAATGATGTGGCAACATTATGCCTGGGAAAACAGGAGAGTATTGAGGACATCAGCAGGAGGCTGGGAGGGCATCTCTGGAGGACACTGTTGATATTCGGAAGATTTGTGACTTTGGAGGACCATAGAGGACCACTGGAACTAAGCAGGGCTGCAGTGTAGCTGCGGAGCATTACAGGTTCAGCAAATCTGCATATTGAAACTGGAAGTCCAGGTGGGCTCTCCTGTAGAGTTAGACACTTGCACAGGAGCAGAGGGCTGTGCGTGAAGACGCCAACTGTGTCTGGATCAGGGTGAACATCTCTGGTCTGGGACAGCTTGTGCCAAATATAGGACATCGTGGCAATGGGGAACATCTCAGTATGGAATGGAGGACATCTGGTATGGAGGGCCCATGGAACATCTAGACTAGCACCAGGTATATGGAGGACATCTCTGGAGGACAAGTCACCCCTCCTTGCAACTTGAAGAATTTTACTGGCATCAGGACTCTCAGGAGCAGCAACACACACACATAAATGTGATGGGGAAGGCTAGGACCTTTGTGCATGCCTTGAGGATTATCAGAAATGGGCTGGATGAGGAAAAACAGATTGAAACTAAATCCAGACAAGACGGAGGTGCTCACGGTAGCGGCCCCTAAACCAAGAATTGGGTTGCAACCTCCAGTCCTGGATGGGGTCACACTCTCCTCCAGTGACTGTGTTCGCAGCTTGGGGGTGCTCCTTGACTCATCACTCCTGATGACTAATCAGGTTAATGCGATGGTCAGGAGCGCCTGTTATCAGCTCCAGCTGATTCGCCAGCTGTGCCCTTTTCTGGAAGTAAGGGATCTCGAGACTGTTGTGCACGCACTGGTAACCTCTCACCTCGACTTCTGTAATGCGCTCTACATGGGGCTACCCTTGTGCCTGGTTCGGAAGCTACAGTTAGTTCAAAATATGGCAGCCAGGCTTGTTTCAGGAACATCTAGGAGGGACCACATCACTCCAGTTTTGAGGTCCCTCCACTGGCTGCCTATTGGCTTCCGGGCCCAGTACAAGGTGTTGGTGATCACTTTTAAAGCCCTAAATGGCTTGGGTCCAAGCTATATCAGAGACCGCCTCCTCCTGTATAATCCTCCCCGCGCACTCCGGTCCTCTGGGAGGAATTTCTTAGAGCCCCAAAGATCGAGGCTATCTGCTACCTCCCAGAGGGCCTTTTCTGTCGTCGCCCCCAGGCTCTGGAACGGCCTGCCGGATGAGATCCATCAATTAACATCTTTGGACAGTTTTAAAAAGACTGTCAAGACGGATCTCTTCTGGCAGGCCTTTCCGGACTAAAATTCCCCGACCCCGGGCTGTCCCCTCTTCCCTCTGCAACACTATTTGAACCCTGGTTCTCCTCGTAATCTAACTACGGGGTAATGTGGTATGGTTTTAGTTATTTTAATCCTTATGATTTCTTGTTAATTTGTTAATGGAATTTTAATTATGCTATTGTTTAATAATGTTTTAAGGGGGGGAGGGATATCTTGTTTATTGTAATTTGTGTTTTATGCTGTAAACTGCCCGGATTGGGTTACCATTGGGCGGTATATAAATAAATTTTATTAGTATTATTATTATTGTTATTATTATTAGAAAGGAAGAGAAATCCTAAAATAAATTTCCCTTTCTGGTGTCTTACTGAGCCAGGCCAGGGTCTAAGACGTGGAAAAGGTCAGACAGCAAACCATTGGCAGAGAGCACAGGGCAGCTAAAGCAGTTGCAGACAGAGGTTTGGATGGGAGCTTATGTTTCTGTGCACAAATGGATGTGTGGGGGGCTTATCGTGTGCTCTATGCATGCATGGGCTGAGGAGAGGGCTCAATCTGAGTGTGACTTTGGAAGAGACCTGGGTAAAAAATGAGGGTTAGTGAAATTGAGCTCTGCACCTTTAAGAGGCAGCACCTTTGTCCATTTTGGTGTCCTGGTTTGCCTGACAATGCTGGGATACTGTGCAAATTGGCCCAAATTTTAGCAAAAACCACCCCAAAACCGCCAAATTGAGTGATTTTGAGACAAAGGGATAGGATGATCATGATGTAGGTGGACAGAGGATTCTATCCCGGGGCTTATTTTGTTTTGCAAAACAAAACAAAAAACACCTCACCCTAAGTTAAATTAACATTGGAAGCAATGGGGACCCCCTTAGAAAATCTGAAAAATTATTTCTGGTGGTCTTCCCTGTGAAGAGATCTAACCTGTCAGTTGTCTTGGTGGTACCACTCTGTGCATACCTTCAGGGCTGAAGCAGACCATTGGGCAGCGATGAACATTCTCATGAGGAGAGTCCACCATTTCCCATAGGCCTGTCAATCAGTTCTGCAATGGCTCCAAGGAGTGTGACACACATATGCACAAGGCATTATCACCAAGACTGACCTTTTAAATTTTGGGTAGGGAAAATTTCCCCTGCCTTCCCAAACTGGTTTAAATAATAGAATCAGCTTCTTTCTTACTTTGCCCATAAGAGCAGCTTGGAAATGGTGCAGAATTTGTGGAAGATAGGCTTCAAGTTCTATCTGAGTTCTTCCAGTTGTTTTCTGATCCAGTAAAGCAAAACTATGGAAAATGGTATTGTAGCTATTTGATCATAAACAATTATTGCAATAGGATTCATAAGCATGTGCAGAATGGCTTGACCAGTGCCTGACAAGTTCAAGCTCCCCCACCATGAATTTTCAGTTGCATGTTTAATGTCCTGCATGATTTTAATGATCTGCTTTACTCTGAGATTTACCACCATTTTAATTTGCTCTTCAGCCTCTTCAGCCTCAATTTTCTGTGCCGCCTCACTTAAATTAGAAAGTAGACATAACCATTTTGAAATGGCCAGTTCATCCTCCAAAGGAAATCCTTGGACTATTTCAGCACTTATCTGATACAGAGCATCCACAGCATAATCTTTAATGAGATCATGCAAATAAAATTCCTTTCCAAAGCAGTCAATTAAATGTAGCCTACAGAAGCAAGGATTCCCCAAACTCTTATTTATGACCAATGAATACACCAGAGGTAGGATCATCAAATTTGTGCAAAGCATGTGCAAGCAGAAGCAGTCAGATGTCATTTGCACTAAAACAGTGGTTTTAACCACAATTATTATATGTTCATGAATATCTTGAACCGAGACCCAGCAGACTGGAGGAGGGCAAACATTGTCCCCATCTTAAAAAGGGGGAAAAAAGAGGATCCCAACAACTATCGCCCAGTTAGTCTGACATCAATACCGGGAAACATTCTAGAACAGTTCATTAAACAGAAAGTCTGTGAACATTTAGAAGGGAATACCATAATCACTAAAAGTCAACATAGGTTTCTCAAAAACAAGTCATGCCAGACTAATCTGATCTCTATTTTTGATAAAATTACCAGCTTGCTAGATGAAGGGAATGCGGTAGACATAGCATATCTTGATTTCAGCAAGGCTTTTGACAAGGTCCCCCATGATATTCTTGCAAACAAGATAGTAAAATGTGGGCTAGACATTGCAACTGTTAGGTGAATTAGTAACTGGTTGACTGACCGAACCCAAAGGGTGCCCAGCAATGGCTCCTCTTCATCCTGGAGAGAAGTGACCAGTGGGGTGCCACAGGATTCTGTCCTGGTCCCAGTGCTATTCAACATCTTTACCAATGATTTGGATCAAGGAATAGGGGGCATGCTTCTAAAATTTGCAGATGACACCAAATTAGGAGGAATAGCTAATACCCCAGAAGACAGGATGAAAATTCAAAATGACCTTAATAGATTAGAAAGCTGGGCCAAAGCTAACAAAATAAATTTCAACACAGAGAAATGTAAAGTACTGCACTTAGGGCAAAAAAATGAAATGCATAGATATAAGGTGGGGGACACCTGGCTTAACGAGACTATGTGTGAAAGGGATCTAGGAGTCCTAGCAGACCACATGTTGAACATGAGTCAACAGTGTGATGCTGCAGCTAAAAAGGGCAATTCAATTTTAGACTGCATTAATAGAAGTATAGTATCTAGATCAAGGGAAATAATAGTGCCACTGTATTCTGGTTTGGTCAGGCCCCACCTGGAATACTGTGTCCAGTTCTGGGCACCACAATTCAAAAAAGGATGTTGAAAAACTGGAGCGTGTCCAGAGGAGGGCAACTAAAATGGTGAAGGGTCTGGAAACCATGCACTACAAGGTCCAACTTAAGGACCTGTGTATGTTTAGCCTGGAGAAGAGACGGTTAAGAGGGGATATGATAGTCCTGTTTAAATATTTGAAGGGATGTCATATTGAGGAAGGCGCTAGGTTGTTTTCTGCTGCTCCAGAGAATAGGATCCAGAACAATGGATGCAAGCTACAGGAAAAGAGATTCCACCTCTACATTAGGAGAAATGGCCTGACAGTGAGAGCTGTTCGAAAGTGGAACACACTCCCTTGGAGTGTGGTGGAGTCTCCTTCTTTGGAAGTCTTTAAACAGAGGCTGGATGGCCATCTATCAAGGATGGTTTGATTTTGATATTCATATCAGCAGCTAAAAAGAAAAAAACAACAGAGTGGTTATATATGTTTCCAATAAAATTCAGGCAACTGAAATAATGAATGACTTGAAGGGACAATATATGGGGGTTGAAATAATGTGGAATGGAGAGAAAATTTTGGTGGTGGTAATTTATGGACACCAAACAAACAAAGGTGTATTCTATGAGAAAATACACAGAGAGATTAATGAAAATGAATATGCCAAAGTGCTATTAATGGGGGATTTTAATGGAGTAACAGACCCTAATAAAGATAGGAAATCTGAAACTAATAAAAAATTACTCAAGGGAAACTCCCCAAAACCTTCTTTGATTTAATTGAAGATTACGCTTTATACGATGCTTGGATATATTTATATAAAAATACGGATGGGTTCACTTTCTATTCTAACAGAGATCGCTCCCTCTCTAGATTAGATATGTTTTGGGTACCAAAACTAATGAGTGGATTCATTAAAGACATACAAATTTTACCAAGGGATGTTTCAGATCTCAATGCTTTAATAGTATCATTTCAAGAGCAGACAAAACAATTTAATTGGAAGCTAAAAGATAGCCCAATACAAAACAAAGGTAATACAAAAAACTAGAGAAACAATTATCATTTTTTTTAAGGAAAATAAGGTTGG
This sequence comes from Phrynosoma blainvillii, assembly GCA_026167975.1. Lineage (NCBI taxonomy): Eukaryota > Metazoa > Chordata > Lepidosauria > Squamata > Phrynosomatidae > Phrynosoma > Phrynosoma blainvillii. The sequence goes on from JANUYF010000003.1 coordinate 327,144,442, forward strand.
GGATACTAAAATGATTACAATATGGGAAGCAGGGAAAGTGGTACTAAGAGGTCTTTTCATCAATCAAGAGGTCTATTTAAGAAGGGGGGGGGGGGGAAAGGAAAAAGACAATGAAATACGAAATTTGATAGCCCAGAAAGGAAAGGAACTAGAATGGAATTTGGGAGATAAAATAATACTAGAAGAAATTAAAATACCTAAAAAAAAACCCCACAAGAAACAAGGAGAAATACATTAGAAATTGGGAAAAAGTTAAAAGCGCTCAAACAGAGACATTTTGAATTTACAGATAAGACAGAGAAATGGTTAGCCGAACAATTAAGAAAGGAACAGGAGAAAAAGACAACAACAGAAATAGAAAATGAGGGGAAAACAATAGTACAACAAAAAGAAATAAGGGAAGCATTTCAAAAAAATTTCTTGAAGTTGTAAGAAGAGAGACCAATAGAAAAAAAATAAAATCTGTGAATATTTAGACAAACAAGAATTCCAGACTCCAACTCAAGAGCTACTAGAGGATTTAAACAAACCTATTTCTGTTACAGCCGGACAACGAGCTGGACAACGACTAGAGTGCAAATGGCAGAAGACCCGGCTCTTATCCGACAGAACTTGCCATAGGAAGCATCTTGATTCCTATCGGGAGGCATTACGTGCAGCACAGAGATCTTTCTGTTCTGCATGTATTGCGTCTGCAGAGTCCCATCCGGCAGAGCTGTTTAGGTTGGTGGAGGAGCTGACGAAGTTTCCTCCTGCGCCAAACCCCCTACTCAACCCAATGACAGCCTTCTGTGATGCGTTTAATATATACTTTGCAGATAAAATCTCTCGGATAAGAGCCGAATTAGACACCATTGTTGTGTCAGGATCTATAGACGAGGCGTCCAGCAACTCCGTTGATGGTATTTTACTGGATCACTTTCAATCTGTGAGTACCAATGATGTGGATAAGCTCCTTGGAAATGTGAGGAAGACGACTTGCCCTCTCGGTCCGTGTCCATCTTGGTTGGTCTTCCGGGGGGGGGGGGGGAACGCATTGAGAGTGTTTCTTAGAGATATCATCAATGCATCCTTTAGGGAAGGCTTTGTTCCATCTTGTTTAAAGGAGGGGGTGGTTAAACCGGTCCTGAAAAAGCCTTCCCTGGACCCCCTGGATAGAAACAACTATAGACCAGTCTCCTTGCTACCGTTTTAAAGCAAGGTGATCGAGAGGGCAGTTGCAAGGAGTGCAGCGGTGGAAGGACTGGGCTTTGGCCCCAACGGAGGCTTTAAGACCTTGCCTCCTCCCCCACCTCCAAGGACCGTAGTGGCGGCAGGGCCGGTCTCTGACCCCAATGGAGGCAGCAGCTGGGTCACGAGGAGGACGAGTGGAGGCCTTGACACCCTGGAATACCTCCCCCCCAAGCAGATAGAAGCTCCTTGGTTAAAAGCACAGAGCGCCCCCCCCCCCATCTGAGCTAGCCAGTAGTCTTGTCATTAGGAATTGACTATGAGAACGCAGGGTAGAAATTCAGCTGGATTCCTTGTCATTTCTACTGTGTATTGGTGCCAGGAATGACCTGGGAGCATGGATTCAGGTTGTGCAGGGGAAAGGAGGATATGGCAGCAACAGAGTGAAACAATGTTACAAAAGAAGGCGAGATCGATATTTAATACCTATCTCGCCTTCAGTTCACTCTGTTTCCCAGAATGATTTGGAGAGCGCACCAACCATTCCACAGATCCTTACTCTGCTCCTTTGCAATGCCAGGTCGGTCAAAAATAAGACCCACATCATCCATGACCTCTTGTTGGATGAGGCAGCTGACCTGGCTTGCTTTACTGAGACCTGGCTGGGAAAGGCCAGTGCGGTGACATGGGCACAGGCCCTCCCGGTTGGGTATTCAGTCAGTGAGCAGGTAAGGTAAAGTGGGCCGGGGGGGTGGGGGGCGGAGTGGCTCTAGTTCATAAAAACAACCTAACCTTGACCAGGAAGCCTATCCGGAACACAGTTCATATCGAGTGTATGTACCTGAGCCTGAAAACCAGGGATAGTTTGGGGATTCTATTGGTATACTGGCCACCCCATTGCCTAACAGACTCCCTAACTGTGCTGACACAGCTGGTCTCAGAGTTACTGTTGGAGTCCCCCAGACTTTTAGTTCTGGGCAACCTCAACATCCCACTCAAGACCACCTTACCAAACTTAACTGGTGCAGCTCAGGAGTTCATGGAAACCATGACAAACATGGGCCTATCGCAATTGGTTGTCGGGCCTACTCATTGTGCAGGTCATACCCTCAATGCGATCTTCAGTATGGAACAGGAATATCTGTGGGCAGAGGTTATTAGTACCTCCGCATTGTCATGGACAGATCATTTCCTGGTCAAGATGGAACTCAGAGCCACTGTCTGCCCCACCGGAGGTGGTGGACCTATTAGAATGGTCCGCCTTCGAAGGCTAATGGAACCATTCAGATTTCAGAAAGCCCTAGAGGGTTTAATGGTTAGTAACGCCGGTGATTCTGTCGAAGCTTTGGTTAGCACTTGGAACACTGATCTTACCAAGGCTATCAACACAATCGCTCCCAAGTGTCCTTTCCAGCCCGCTCCTAATCGTACGCTCTGGTATACAGAGGAACTTAAGAAGATGAAGCAGGTTGGACAACGACTAGAGCACGAATGGCAGAAGACTCAACTCTTATCTGACAGGACTCGTCATAGAAATTTTCTTGATTCCTATTGAGAGGCAATGCGTGCAGCGCAGAAATCTTTCTCCTCTGCACGTATTGCGTCTGCAGAGTCTTGTCCAGCAGAACTGTTTAGAGTGGTGGGGGAACTGTCCCAGGTTCCACCTGTGCAAAACCCCTTACTTAACCTGACAACAGCCAGGTTATTGCCAGTTCTCTTAATATCCTTGGATGTAGTTCATCTGGTCTTAGAGACTTAGGGGGGAATGCAGATGGGCGGCCATGAGCCGCCCTGGGAAGCAGTGGATGGGGGCTGAGACTCCCCCATACCTCGGCCCTGATCCTACCTTTCACTGTCTGGGAAAGGAGCACTAAAATAGTGCTCCTTCGCAAGCTGCGAAAGGGGTACAGCAAGAGCCACCATGTGGCTCTTTGGCAGCTCTTCCAGCTCAGCGTGTCTGGACGCTGAGCCGGAAGGATGTCATCGGAGCACCCATCATGTGGAAGGGCCGGCGCTCCGATGACGTCCTCAGGAAGGGTATGGGGCGCTCAGCATCCAGCTGCCCCTCCCCTTCCTTGTCTCCAAGACAGCACAAAGTGCCGTCTGCAAAGGAATTCATTTAGGTTAACCAGGTATTCCTGTACTTCCTCTTTACTTATTCTGTGCTGCATTTCTCATGTTGTGTCCTCTGCTCCATTTTCTTCAGGTTGAACACCCTTTTCCTTTTTTTTTTTTAATTTTTATTAGAAATTACAAATACTGACAATAACATACATAATAAAACAAAAACAAACATGTATACACATACCTATGCACTTACATTCTATTCTTACATTCTAAAACCAAGCACCAAATATAAACATTCATTATCAGCCCACCACCCATTACCCAACATACATTCTAAAACAAGTATCAACCTTACAATTCCATACAAAACGAATAGATTATCTGAAATATTTTAAATTGTATTTTTCCTTCATTGATCTTCTAATATTAGGTTACGTGAGTTACTTTTTAAAATTCCTTCCCTATAAGTTTCCACTACACTCAATAGTATCAAATGTCTTGATTTCATTATAACCACGTTTATAAATATATTTTCATGTCATCTTCCATCCTTTTATCTCTCCTAATCTTTCAAGTTCTTCCCAGGTGTCATCGGAGTTTTTATTATCTCTTAACCTTGCAGTAAGTTTATCCATAGCAACTAAGTCTAGTAATTTAAAATACCAATCTTCTTCTGTGGGTATACTTTTTTTGTTTCCACTTTTGTGCGTACACAATTCTTGCCATTGTAATCATATACAGAAGTTTCTTGATATTAATATTTTTGTTTAGTTCTTCTAAATTAGTTGTCATATTTAATAGAAACAGTTTCGGGTCACTTCTTATTTTTATTGATAACATCTTTTCTATCATTATTGTAGTCATATTCCAATATTTCCTAGCTTCCTGACAGTTCCACCACACATGGATGAGATTTGCTTCAGGTCGTTGACATTTCCAACATTTACTGTTGCCAGTCCTGTAAATTCGATGCAGCTTTGCTGGTGTCATATACCATTGATAATACATTTTTAAGTAGTTTTCTTTAAGATTTTGACATAATGTAAATTTATTTGTCACTTTCCAGGACTTCTCCCATAATTCTATTTCAATTGGTTCTCCTATGTCTAACGCCCATTTTATTATGTTACTTTTAACTGTTTCTGATTCAAGATCTCTTTGTTTTAAAAGTTTATAATATTTCACTATATGCTTATCTTCTTCTTTATATATAATTTTGTCTAGTTCATTGCAATCTTTTTCTAATCCTATTTGCTTTTCATTTTCTTTAAATTTACATTTAAGTTGGTTATATAAAAACCAATTGATCTTTAACCCTTTCTGTTGCAAAGCTTCCATCATTCTAAACTGATATTGATTTTGTTGTTTTGTATTCATTGTATCTTTATATGTTAGCCACTCTTCATTTTCATTTTTTGTTCTATGGTATAAAGCTTCTTGCGTCGAAAGCCACATTGGCAATTTCCTATAAAATTGTTTTTTGATTTTATTCCATACTATTAAAAGTGGTTTTCTGAATATATGATAATTAAAGTCCTTATTGACAGCAATCTTGTTATACCATAAATACACTTGGAAGCTAAATCTTATATTGCTACCTTCCAAATCTAGTAGTTTCTTATCATCTAATTTTATCCAATTCTCTAACCATGTTATACAACAAGCGTAATAATAAAGTTGAAGATTAGGTAATGCCATGCCACCTCTTATTTTTTCTTCAGTTAAAATCTTCCACTTGGTTCTCGGTTTTTTTCCTCCCCAGAGGAATTTGGATAATTCTTTTTGCCAAATATAGAAACATTTCTCATTAGTTATTATAGGTATCGTTTGAAACAAAAACATGAATCTCGGTAAGATATTCATTTTAATAATTGCTGCCTTTCCTAACAATGATATCCGTAATTTCAACCATCTTTCCATATCTTTTTTTATATTGGTCCACATCTTGTCATAGTTATTCTGATAGAGATCAATGTTTCTTTTAGTTAATGTAATTCCCAAGTATTGCACTTTGCTCTTAACATTGAATCAAGATATAGTTTTTAATTCTTCTTCTTCTTCTGATGTAATATTTTTTGTTAATGTAGTTGTTTTATCTTTATTAATTTTAAATCCAGAATATCTTCCAAAATCTGTTATTGTCATAATTAGCTTATTTAGTCTTTCTTTTGGATCCTCAAGAGTAAAAATATTTAATTGTAGGAATATACGCACCCAGAGAAAACAAGGAACAATTCTATGAAATTGTGTATAAAGAAATAAACAGAACGGAATATAAAGAAATAATACTATTGGGTGATTTCAACGGCGTTATACAGCCAGAGGTTGATAGATTCTCTACTCAAAAGAATATAAGGAAAAATCAGGGGAAACTTCCTAGAAGCTTCTTTAAATTACAAACAGAGGGTGAGTTTATAGATATTTGGAGATACAAATATGGATTAGCAAGAGAGTATACTTTTTATTCTGAGATTTGCAAGTCCTTCTCCCAAATTGATCTGTTCCTGTCGACTAAAACAGTATTACCCAAAATCAAATCAATCAACATAGAACCCAAATATCGTTCAGATCATAACATGATCGTATTAAAATTAAAAGATAGAAAGAAAGAATACTCATGGAAACTGCAAGAAAATTTACTGTGTGATGATCAAGTTGTGGAAACAATTAAAAATGATTTAAGACTTTACTTTAAAGAAAATAAGGATCACGAAACCCCTCCAACTATATTATGGGAAGCGAGTAAAGCCATAATAAGAGGTATGATAATGAAGATACAAGCTGGAAAAAAAAAAGAAAGGAAACATGAAAGAAATCTGAATTACTAGAACTAATAAAGATTAAAGAAACAAAATGGAAAGAAACTGGAGATAAAAGATTAAAAATGGAAATACAAACTTTACAACAACAACAACTAAAAGTACTCAGTATTAAAGAAATACAAATAAAATTTCAAAATATTAAACAAAAAGAATTCAAGTATGGAAATAAAGCAGGGAAATTATTAGCCCACAAATTGAAACAAGAAAGAGAGAAGAAAATAATAACTGAATTATGGCAAAATGGAGAGTATATTACAGATCAAGATAAAATTAAAAAAGAGTTTGAGAAATATTATGAACAACTATACATGAAAGATGCAGATATAGAAGGGAAAGAAAGTTTAATAAATGAATATATTGAACAACAGAAAATACCTGAGCTGACTAAAATACAGAAAGAAAAATTAAATCAGAAGATCATGATAGAAGAAATATCTAAAGCTATAAAACAACTTAAAAATAATAAAGCATCAGGTCCAGATGGATTCCCAGCACTATATTACAAAAAAATGGAAGAAATTTTGATTATACCATTACTTGAACTCTTCAATAACATTCAGGAAATGGGAATACCAAATACATGGAAAGAAGCATTAATTATGGTAATACTGAAAGAAGGTCGAGATATAAAGAATATGAAAAATTACAGACCAATTTCCCTAATCAATACTGATTATAAAATCTTTACCACCATTCTTGCAAGAAGACTCAAAAATATTTTTTCGGAAGTAATACACGAAGATCAAAATGGCTTTTTGCCTAAATGACATATGAGAAACAATATAAGAACAATAGTTAACATCTTAGAATACTTTGAATACAATAATGATCGAAAATTGGCATTAATTATGATTGACGCTGAAAAGGTGTTTGATAGAGTAAATTGGGAATTCTTAATTAAGATCACAGAAAGAATGAAAATAGGAGACAGCAATTCAATGCATGGATTAAAGCTATATATAAAGAACAAACAGCACAAATTTTGATAAATGAAGAAAAAACTAATTATATTAAGATCGAAAGAGGAACTCGCCAAGGCTGCCCTATGTCACCGCTTTTGTTCATGTTGTTATTGGAAATATTAACAATGAAGATAAGAGAAGATGATAATATTAGAGGAGTTAAAATAAAATCAACACAACATAAAATAAAAGCGTACGCAGATGATCTGATTTTTACTCTAGAGGAACACCCTTTTCCTTTTGAGAGAAGACTGAGGCAAAGAAGGTGTTGAGTAGTTCTGCCTTTTCTCTGTCCCCTGCTAGAATTTCTCCATCTTTTCTGCACAGTGGCCCTACCATTTCCTTCTTCTTTCTTTTGCTCTTGAAAGTTCTTTGGTCATCCAACCCAGTTTCTTGAGACATCTCCCATTTTTCCTTCTCATTGGAACAGTTTGAGATTGTGCCTTCAGTATCTCCCTTTTGAGAAACTCCCATCCATCCTGAACTCCCTTAGTATTCCTGACCATGGGATCACTCCCAATGTTTTCCTAAATTTGTTGAAATCAGCTCTCCTAAAGTCTAGAATGAGTGTTTAACTGTGCCTAGCTTCTCCTTTCCACTGTATAAGAAACTCCAGGAGAACAAAATTACTCCCACCTAAGGATCCAACCATTTGCACCCCATTTACCAGGTCATCCCTGTTGGTTAGGATCAGATCTAAAATAGTTGATCCCCTTGTTGCCTCTTCCACCTTTTGGACAAAGAAATTGTCCTTGAGGCAAGTGAGGAATTTACTAGACCTTGAAGTATTGGCTGAGTTTGACTTCCAGCAAATATCAGGATAGTTGAAGTCACCCATCACTACTACATCTCTCCTTTCTGACTGTGTGGTCATCTGTTCTAAAAAGGCATCATCCAATTCCTCAGTCTGACTTGGGGGTCTGTAGTAGACTCCCACAATAACATCCCTGCTGTTTCCTTCCCCTTTAGTTTTTATCCAGATGCTCTCCACCTGATTTTCAGGATTTAAGTCCTGGATCTCTTCACAGGTGTAAACATCCCTGACATATAATGCTATTCCTCCTCTTTTCCTGTTTGGCTTATTTCTCATAAAAAGGTTATACCCCTCTATTCCTACATTCCAATCATGGGACTCATCCCACCAAGTTTCAGTGATGCCTATTCAGTGATGACTAGATGTGGTGCTGAAGAGGAGTGCTAAGAATACAATGGACAGCTAAAAAGACAAACAAATGCATCCTTGAACAGATCAAGCCAGAACTCTTCCTGGAGCCCAAAATGAGTAAATTGAGGCTGGCATACGTTAGCCACATCATGAGAAGGCATGACTCATTAGAAAAGACAATGATGCTGGGGAAGGTAAAAGCAGTAGAAAGAGAGGAAGACTGCATACCAGATGGATAGACTCAACCAGGGAGACCATGGTCCTGAGCCTGCAGGATCTGAGCAGAGAGGTAGAGGATAGAGGGACTTGGAGACTCAAACACAGCAAGCATCTCCCAGGGCATTAGAATTTTAAGGGAGTCTCTTTCATGAAATAGAAAAATTAAAACATTTTAAGAAATTAGTTTCTATCAGTTTTTGCTGGAATAAGGACAATGATTTCATGTTCCACAAGTGGGATAGCGAATCTAGAATGAATCACCAGTTACTGCTCTTCTGAGGTCATTGGGGACATATGTGCTAAAACCATACATTTGAGTTTTTGCGCAATAGACCTAGATTGTACTATTACATTTCATGATTCCTTAACTCCATTTATTTCCCCCTCTCATGTATATATACTTGCTAACTGAGGACAACAGTCATAAATATGATGAAAGCTTTTGCCATAATGCATGGTTTATTCTTTAAGAAGCCACATGATATGTTGTTTTCCCAAAGTTTCAGTTTATTGGGAGGAGACAAGTATATTTTCCAGCTGTGCTAATTTGTATGATACATGGTAGTTGTGTTGTCCTGGGATATGGCAAATAAATGAAAGCCTAATATTGCTTCTCACACAAAGAAGCATTGTGATTCTCAAGACTAATACACATTAAGATGATTACACAAGAAATCATCATGGTAGATGAAAATGTACTAGTTGGAATCTTCCATTTATCTGTTTATTATTTAAAAAGTAAAGGTAGTCCCTTGACATGACTGTAGGGGGTAGTACTCATCCTTTTTACTAAGCCAAAGAGCCACCTTTGTCTGATGTGACCAGCATGACTGCACAGAACACTGTTACCTTCCCACTTAAGTGGTACCTATCTATCTACTTGCATTTGCATGCTTTTGAACTGCTAGGTTGGCAGAAACTGAGACTAGTGGCAGGAGCTCATTCCATTATGCAGCACTCGGGCCTTGAACTGCCAACCTTCCAATCATCAGAACTGGAATCTTAACCACTAAGCCACCGCATCCCTATTTATTTTACTGTCATCTTAATTTTACAGAGTTTGGTCCTAAGCTGATCTTCAGGGAAAACTGTCAAATTAGCAGAAATGTTTTGTTGGATGCAAAAAGCAAGTCAGCTAAGCATGGAACATTATTTGCAATGCAAATGTTTGTTTTAAGGACATTAACTCTGACCTGTGCATAGCCTTGAAGCAGTGTCAGTTTTAAGGAACCTGGTGTTCTTTCCAGATTTAATTTGACTATGTTTTAGAAACTCAAAAAGTGTAAGACATTTTTTAAAAAATAATTTTTATTATTAAAACATTAAAACATACAATTGTTCCTCATTTAAACATCAATTACTAATTTGGTGTTATTCTACAATTTTTTATCCCTACTAAGTTTAGTTGTACAATTGTTCTTAAATCATGCATCTAATAAATGTATCTTAAACATAACACCTTCAATCCGTCATTTCCATCCTTTAATGCTCCAGTCTCTTCCTTTTGCCTCTCCTTTGTACTTCCTTATCCTTCTCTTTTATCTCCCTTAAAATCCTTTCTCTGTCTTTCATCCTCTACCCCTCTCTTCTCTTCCTCCCCTTTAAATCAGCCCTGGTGGCGCAGTGGTTAAATGCCTGTACTGCAGCCACTCACTCATAGACCACAAGGTTGTGAGTTCAATACCAGCCAGGGCTGAGGCTCGACTCAGGCCTGCATCCTTCCGAGGTCACTAAAATGAGTACCCAGCTTGTTGGGGGGCAATCAGCTCACAGTTGTAAACCGCTTAGACATCCCATAGCACAATATGAAGCAGTATATAAATGAAGCTGCTTTGAAGCTGCTTTAAATCCTCCTTTGCTTCCTCTTCTTCCTATCTTTCTGCTCTCTCCTATCTACATACACACACCATCTTCTACATACACAAACCTTCCACACACTCATCTCGTCCCTTCTCCTACTTTCTACTTTCTTTCTTAGCTTTCATTCTTACTTACTTCTTGTCTTCATTAGATTAATTATTGTTATTAACATCCTCCTTTAATCTCTTATACAACAGATTTTGTAGTTCTCTTACATATGCTATACATGCCTTATCTATTTATATACATAATAGCTTATAACAATAGTCTATTTTTCCCCTCTTAGTTGCACAATATGTGTTTATACCTCTCTCTCCTATTATCATCTTGCTAATTGCCTGCTATTCACTAATCTTGTTTCAATTCATTTTTTCCTATTTTAGCTATTTACTTGTTTGTTCCTTATACCTTCTCAATACATCATACTATTAGCCTGTATCTGTATTGTCTGATTATCAGCTACTGCTACATCAATATATTTAGTCTTTTAAAGGTCCATATCGCTCATTGTGTTATTATATAAATAATATCCAACCAGCTTATTACTTTCCATTTTCATTTATTTCTAACATTCCTTTAATTTATTTATTTAGTAGGTGATTGTTGCTATATTTTACCACAGTTTCTTAAGATATTTTGTTATTGGTTCCCAATTGCTATACCTTTTATCCATGCTTTGGTCCCTTAGGTACTGCGTTAATACATCCATTTCTATCGCATCATATAATTTCGTTAGCCAATCTTTTAAATTAGGTACACTCTTCATTTTCCATTTTTGTAATAAAGTTATCCTCGCAGTAGTAATTAGGTAAAAAAGAATTTTACCAATTTCCTTTTCCAAATCTTTATCCCACATATTCAACAAATATATTTCGGGGCGAAGCAATATTTTCCCCTGCAGCATTGAATTTATAGTCCCATTTACTTCTCTCCAGTATTTTTTGACTAATTTGCATAACCATAAGCAGCCATACAAAGTACCTGGTTCCTTTCCACATTTCCAACAGACATTACTTCTAGTTTCATACATTTTAGCAATCTATACTGGTGTTAAATACCAGTGAAAGTAGACTTTATAGAAGTTTTCTTTAAGACTTTGAGAATATTTGAGTATATTTGAGTCCTTTTATCCAAACATGTTCCCATCTTTCAAGTTCTAATGAGTAACCACAGTTTTTAGCCTATTGGATAATATTTTCCTTTATTGTCTCATCTTCTAGATCCCACTTCAGTAAAATTTTATAAAATTTTCTTATCCATTTATTATCATCTCCTAGCCAAATTTTATCAAACTCATTCTGACTTAAATCAATTCCTTGTGTTTTTGAATCTGTCTTATAACATTGTTTTTTGTCTATATTTGAACCAATCAAAAAAGTATCCTTCGTCTCTAAGTTCATCTTGTGTTTTCATTTTATAATTGCCTGATTCATCTTTCTGTAGAAGCTTATCATAAGTTAGCCATTTATGATTTTGTCTCATTTCTCTTCTGTGTATTGCTTTGTGTGGGGAAAACCATGAGGGGAATTTTGGCATTGCCCTTAGTTTATACTTGTTCCAAACCTTCATCAATGAGCATCTAATACAATGGTTGTTAAAGTCCTTATTAGCCTTAATTTTTCTATATCCCAGATAAGCATGCCATCCAAAACTTAATCCCTCACCTTCCAGTTCTAATAAATCCTCCATTTCTAGTAATACCTAGTTTTTGATCCATGTTAGGCAGCACGCTTCAAAATATAAATTATGCAGTCCTGATCCCCCTCTTTCTTTAGCATCTTGCAGCAGTTTTAGCCTAATTCTTGGCCTCTTGTTTTGCCAAATAAATTTACTTATATCTCTGTGCCATATTTTCATCTGATTGTCTTTCATTATTATTGGGATCATTTGAAATAAAAAAAAGCATTCTGGGTAGGACTAACATTTTTTGTTGAAATTCTTCCCAATAATGATAATTGTTTCTTGTTCCAATGTTTCAAATCTTTTTTTATCTCCATCCAAGTCTTAGTATAATTGTTGTCATATAAGTCTAATGTTTTATTCGTTATTGTTATTCCTAGATACTTTACTCTTTTTTTTTTTTTTTTGTAATTTGCTTCCAGCTTTCTCCTCTATTTCAAGCTCCCTGTTTTTAGAGGTATTTTTTTTGGTAAGGATTGCAGATTTTCCCTTATTAAGTTTACAACCAGTTATCTCTCCAAATTCTTCCATAATTCTGATTAGCTGTTTCACGCAATTATCTGGGTTTTCCAAAAATATAACTAGGTAATCAGCAAAGGCCCTTATCTTATAATTAAGTTTCTTAATTTTAACTACTTGGATTGAATCCTGGTTTTTGATTTCTTTTATTAATCTTTCTATTACTACTAAGAATAAGAGTGGGGAAAGATGGCATCCTTGCCTCGTTCCTTTACTAATCTTTATGTAATTAGATCTTTCCTCATTAATAATAACTTAAGCTCTTTGTTCCTTATATATTTCCATTATCCATTTTGTAAATCTAGGGCCTAATTTAATTTTTTTTAAAAATTGTGCAACGTTTGCCAATTAACTGTGTCAAATGCTTTCTCCAGGTCAATAAACACCATTCCTAAACTTTTATCATTGTGTCGCTCATAATATTCTAATATATCATTAACTATTCTAAGATTGTCCCTCATTTGTCTTTGAGGTAAAAACCCTCTTTGATTTTCATTTATCTGATTCCTTAGATATTTTTTAAATCTGTTTGCTAATATATTGGAAAATATCATATAATCAATATTTAAAAGAGAGATTGGCCTATAATTCCCTATCTCCAATTTTGATTTTCCTTCCTTGGAGATAACAACAATTTCAGCTCCTTTCCAAGTTGGTGGTATTCCTTCCTCCAGAATAGAATTCATGACATTTTGTAGTCGGCTACATAATTCTTCCACAAATGTTTTATAAAAAGCAGTGGTAAACCCATCTGGGCCTGGGGCCTTCCCCTCCATGCACCTTTTTATTGCTTCTCTTAATAATAATAATAATAAGAAGAAGAAGAAGTTTTATTTTTAACCCAGCCCTCTGCTCAGCAACCGGGGTGGGGTACAGCATGATTAAAACAAACAATAGTTAAAACATACCATCGACCCACTCTCTCCCCCTTCCACCCCTTAAAACTAAATTAAACTAATTCAAGATTTTAAAACAATTAGCGCTTATAAGATACAATAAAAACCAAGTAGGGCAAACGGGTAGTGGCAGGAAGGGGGTGGGTAGCAACTCCCTCCAGTTGAGCCAGGGTTATTCCAGGAAGGCCTGCCGGAAGAGATCTGTCTTTACTGTTTTTTTAAAGCTAGCAAGAGTGGTAATAAGTCGGATCTCGTCCGGCAGGCCATTCCATAGTCTGGGAGCAGTCGCAGAAAAGGCCCTTTGGGAGGTCTGAGACAGCCGAGTTTTCATCGGCTGCAGCAGGTTCCTCCCAGAGGATCATATGGGAAGAGGCGGTCCCGGAGATAAGATGGACAGAGAATAAGCATAGAGGGGGAATGTAGGATTTGCTCATCATAAACTTGCACTTAATATAGTGTCTATAAGGAGCTTTGTGTATGTTGGAGGGTAGAAACAATACTTTTGATGAACCAGAGCTACTGGAAACAATACTTTTTGTCTTCAAAATCCAGAATCCTTCACCCAGAGGAACTCCCCCCCCAAGGCAGATCATCATATGTATTAATTACAAACAGGAGCTTAGTCCCCCTTGTATTATTACAATGCCTAGTTTAAAATGGTAAGGTATCTCTCTCTCTCTGATTACTCTGATGGCTCTCCTCTCCTTAAATCCCTACCCTGGCTTTATGTTTACTTCCAGATCTGGTACAAACTACCTCTTAATTTCAAAGACCATCCACTATTTACCTTGCCACTTATCTTTCTTGATACAACTTTGTCCATGATCTCCATCCTTTAGCTACACTACCCTCCACAGATCTCATTTTCCTTTAGATGATTCCAGTCTTTCTCCCTTGCTGTCTCATGTGCTTCAAACTTCTTCCAAGGATGCCTGCATGATACTAACTGCCTGCCTTCAAATCTTTCAAAAGCAGTCATAATCCCCTCATTTCTAAACACTGTGCCAGTTCTTTCTTTGACCAAAACTCTGGCTGCTACCTGTGGGTTCAATCAATGCAACCAAAATAACTTCCTTGTTTAACCCTATCTCCTCTGCACTTTATTTCATTTTTTGGCCATTTTCCCTGTTTCAAATTTTAATAATAATTATAATAATATTTATTTATTTATTTATATCCCACCCCTCTGTTAAAACAATCGGGGCGGCTTACAGTAATTAAAAATACACCAGTACAATCTAAAAACCCCAACACCCCACCCTCCCTCATAAAAACATATGAAACTAACATCCATTAAAACCAAGGAAATCATAAATAACATACAATAAACAATAACAATAAATAGACCATTAAAAAAATCAGACAGTGGCAATAAGAGACATAAAGGACAAGGGTATAGCTCCTAAGGCCAGGATCAATCAGGAAAGGCCTGCTGAAAGAGATCCATCTTTACCGCCTTTTAAAAGCTACTCAGGCTCGTAATCTGACGGATCTCATCCGGCAGGCCATTCCATAATCTGGGGGTGATTACTGAAAAGGTCCTCTGGGAGGTAGTAGACAGGCTAGATTTTTGTGGCTGAAGCAAATTCCTCCCAGAGGACCGGAGAGCGTGGGGAGGATTATACAGAAGGAGGCAGTTCCGAAAATAAATTGCACCCAAGCCATTTAGGGCTTTAATGGTAATAACCAACACCTTATACTGGGCCCGGAAAGTGATAGGCAACCAGTGAAGAAATTTTAACACAGGGGTTATGTGATCTCTCCGAAATGTACCTGAGACCACTCTGGCTGCCATATTTTGTAACAACTGAAGTTTCTGGACCAAGCATGAGGGTAGTCCCATGTAGAGCGCATTACAGAAATCCAAATGGGAGGTTACCAGCATGTGCACCATGGTTTCAAGATCCCTTACTTCCAGGAAAGGGCACAGCTGGCATATCAGCCAAAGCTGATAACAGGCACTCCTGACCATCACATTCACCTGACTAGTCATCTGAAGCGACGAGTCAAGGAGCACCCCCAGACTGTGAACACAGTCCTTCGCGGAGAGTGTGACCCCATCCAGGACTGGAGGTTGCAACCCAATTCTTGGTTTCGGGGTCGCTACCGTGAGCACTTCCATTTTGTCTGGATTTAATCTCAATCTGTTTTTCCTCATCCAGTCCATTACTGCTTTAAGACAGTCATTGAGAGGAGAGACAACACTGGAATTCGAGGCCGACGATCGAGACAGGGAGAAATAGATCTGGGTGTCATCAGCATACTGATAACACCCAGCCCCATAATTCTGAATAATCTCAAACAGCAGCTTCATATAGATGTTAAACAACATCTGGGACAGAATGGCGCCTTGCGGGATGCCGCAAATGAACTCCTTTTTACTGGAGCAAGTGTCCCCAAGCAGCACCCTCTGGGACAATTCCTAACCCCTTTAGGCAATCCAAGAGGATGCTATGATCTATCGTATCAAAAGCTGCTTAGAGGTCTAAAAGCACCAACAGGGTCACACTACCCCTGTCGATGCTCAGATGCACGTCGTCAGTCAAGGCAACCATGGCAGTCTCAACTTCAAATCCCGTCAGTTTGAAATGGGTCTAGACCACTTGGAGTTGAAGAGCAACCGCTCTCTTGATCACTTTGCTTAAGAATGGCAACATAGAGACCAGCCTATAGGTGTTCATGTCCAGGGGGTCCAGGGAAGGTTTTTTCAGAAGCAGCCTAACCACTGCCTCATTTAATCAAGATGGAACATGTCCTTCCTTGAGGGATGCATTGATGATGTCCTTAAGAAACACCATCAAGGCAACACCCCCCTCCCCGGACGGCCAGCCATGAAAGGCAAGGATCAAGAGGGCAAGTTGTCTTCTTCACTCTATCAAGTAGCTTGTCCATGTCCTCGGTACTCACAGATTGAAATTGATCCAGTAAATTTACATCAACGGAATTGCCGGACAACTTGTCAGTTGTTTCTGGCAAAATACTGGCGTCTAAGGCCCTAAGCAGACGACTAATAAAGTCGTCTTCCGGGCAGGGAAGAGGAGGGGCAGCCGCACGAGCGGCGCCCCTTCCTCTCCCCGAGGTCGCCCCCAGATGCGCCGGCCGTCCGCACGACCGGCGCATTGGGGATGACCTCACGGCGCAGCGCCCACATGCGCTGCGCCGTTTGAGTCAGAGAAAGTGCGCCCGCCGCTTTTGCGGCGCACTTTCTCTGACATCTAAAAGGAGCGCCAATTTGGTGCTCCTTTTAGAGTCGCCGGCGGTGCGCCTGGATGCGGAGGCTGCAGCCCCGCGGCGCTCCGTTCGGCGGCGGCTCCGGGGCCTCCGTCTGCTGAGGCCCTTAGTTGGCTCTTATCTGAGAGATTTTATTTGCAAAGAAGTTGTTAAATGCATCACAGCAGTCTGTTGTTGGGTTAAGCAACGGGTTCTGCGGAGGTATAACCTGCGTCATCTCCCTTACCACCTTAAACAGCTCTGCCAGACGAGACTCTGCAGATGCAATACGTGCAGAGGAGAAAGCTCTCTGCGCTGCACATATTGCCTCTCGATAGGCCCAAAGAAAGTTCCTATGATGAGTCTTGTCGGATATGAGTCGAGTTTTCCACCAGATGTGCTCTAGTCGTTGTCCAACCCGCTTCATTTTCCTAAGCTCTGATGTATACCATGGCTACAATTTGAAGTGGGTTGGAAAGGATGCTTGGGAGTGATCATGTCGACAGCCTTGGTAAGATCGATGTTCCAAGTGTTAACCAAAACTTCGACAGGGTCACTGGCGTTACCTACCATTAAACCCTCCAAGGCTTTCCAGAATCCAATTGGCTCCATTAGCCTTCAAGGGCGGACCATTCTAATGGGTCCACCACCCCAGGAGGGGCGGATAGTGGCTCTCAGTTCAGTCTTGACCAGGAAATGATCCGTCCACGACAATGTGGTGGTTTTAATAACCTCTGCCCACGGATATTCCTGTTCCGTACTAAAGATTCCATGCCATCTCCCTGATATCTCATTATGTACATACAAGTATTCCAGAATCCATAAAAATAAAATCCAAAATCCAATACACTTCTGTCCCAAAAATTTCAGATAAGGGAGATTCAATCTGTATGATAAAGTTCCATTTTTAATAGCTTGCAACCATCTCTTTTGAGGAGAAGCCAAACTTATTTTCACTGTAATCTGGGAGATGGTGTAGTAGCTCATAGTTGTAATGTAACCTACAGGTTAAAATTTGCCTTCCCCAGATATCTGCTAGCTAGTTTTGAGGTTCAGCCCACTCCTTTCTCTATCCCAGCCATGGAAATAATAATGTTGAGCTACATTTCATGCTTGTTTTTAGAGTTATTGGGATAATGTAATGTATGTGTTTTAAACATTATGAACTGTTCTATAGATGCTAATAATTGTTATTTTTAACACATGTTCCAATATATACGTCTATCTCTTCACAGGGTGGCATCTTGAGAGGACTAAGTGCATGAATATGAGTCATCAAATAATCTACTAATCATCATTTTACAAACTGTATTTTATATGGAGAGCAATCAGCCTTGTAAAACAGTTTAGCAATGAAAAGTCTCTCCAGACAAATCAACTAATGTACTCATACATCTCTCATTTCAGACAATTTATTTATGATGACTTACTAAATGCAAAGCCCACACTTCTACTACAGAGCTTGGTACATTTACATTTTGGATTATAGTTCTCATAATCCCCAGATAGTTTATGAGAGATCCTCATTTTAGGCTGTAAATATACCCATTTTCCTGTGGGTAATCCCACAGAATTCAATGGAAGTTATTTTCAAGTAATTTGTGTAAGACTGCTCTCCTGATGAGTGTTTAGGATTTGATCTTATGTCAGGTTCTTGCATTATATTATATAAATGAAACTTTTTTTGCCTTTACTAACAATTTTTCAAATATTAGAATTGTAGGTTTTTTGCTGGTCAGTTAGGATAAGAAATGGAGGAAAGGAACTAATACTCCTGTTGGATTAACTGATGTTCAGAATACTGAAAGAGCAATAAATATGTTAGATATTACATTAGCAAAGCTGAAGATGCAAGAGCTATAGGTAATCATTTTTTCATGTTAATCAATACCTAGTGTTTTCTTGATCAAATTTTTCTGCAGTTCTGCTAACATAATGGCTAGTTTATTTTATACTGTTTCCCTAACTTCCCAGAGTGTGGTGTCTTCTGAGATTTACTGAGGATGCAAACACACACTGTAATTTTTATACAAAAATGCTGTTTTATCCTGTCTTACCCATTGAGGATGCTTCTGCTTTGTTTCTTAAGAGAGAGAGTTTGTGCAACCTGTTGTTTCAGTGCAATATCATGCTGCTTGTCTCTTCTAAAACCTTATTACTTTTTTGTTGAGGCTTCTTAATGGTACTGTCATTAGCACAGATATATTGAAGCATATATAAGGCTATGTGTGTAAGGTGTATATGAAACATAAATGAATCTTATATTTAGATCTGGGTATCATTTCTGAGATTTCTCATTATGCATATACAAATACAAGTATTCCAAAATCCAGCCCCCACTGCACCCTGCAAAAACTCCAAAATCCAAATCACCTTTGGTCCCAAAAATTTCAAGTAAGGGAGACTCAACCTGTATGAAACAATTCAATTTTTGATGGCTTGCAATGAACTCTTTTGAGGTAAAGCCAAATTGTGACAAACCAATCCAAAGAAGATTTTTTTTTAGGAAATCTCACTGAATGTAATGGTACTGATTGTTCTGATTGAACTAAAATGGTGAAGGGTCTGGAAACCAAGCCCTATGAGGAATGACTTAGGGAGCTGGGGATGTTTAGCCTGGAGAAGAGAAGGTTGAGAGGTGATATGATAGCTGTGTTTAAATATCTGAAGGGATGTCATATTGAGGAGGGAACAAGCTTGTTTTCTGCTGCTCCTTAAGTACCGTGCGATAAGCTTAATTGACTAGTACAAAAAAATCTCACCACCCTTCATCTCACTTTTTATCACTTATTTTATAGCCTGTGAATCTAGCTTAAGTGCTCACAGAGTCACCTTTTATTGATAAGGTCTTCATTACACTGATTTCAAGCTAACATATTTCTACATAATAGTACATGTTGGGTCCCAGTCACAAGGTTAATAATAATAATAATAATAATAATTTTTATTTATATCCCGCCCCTCTGCTAGGCAATCGGGGCGGCGTACAACAATACAAAACACCAAAACAAATAAGTCAGAATCAAATCCCATCCCTCCTTCCCTCATCCCCCCCCCAAACATACTAAACAAATTAAATAACAGTGATTAAAAATATACAATTTAAAAATACATGATTTCCAATATCATTGTGGTCCTCCGAGGGCTGCAAGGTGGGAAAAACAGTCCTCTGCGGCCCCAGGACGCCTCAGGACGCCACGGCTCGCCGCGTGGATGGCTAATCAGAGTATATCATGGGCCATTTTCATTGGGGGCTGCAAGTAAAAAGGCAGTCCTCCGCAGCCTCCAAAAACATCAGGCAAGGTGTTCCGGAGGGGGGGAGTGCAAACACACGCAACACTGAGTCCCCTTCTCTCCCTCACTGTAGCCAAGATGGTCGGGCTGGCAGCATCCTTAAGAAGGCTCTCCAGGAGGCCAGGTGTTCCGGAGGGGGAGGGGGGAGTGCAAACACACGCACCACCGGGTCCCTTTCTCTCCCTCACTGTAGCCAAGATGGTCAGGCTGGCAGCGTCCTTAAGAAGGCTCTCCAGGAGGCCAGATGTTCCGGAGGGGGAGGGAGGAGTGCAAACACACGCAACACTGAGTCCCCTTCTCTCCCTCGCTGTAGCCAAGATGGTCGGGCTGGCAGCGTCCTTAAGAAGGCTCTCCAGGAGGCCAGGTGTTCCGGAGGGGGAGGGGGGAGTGCAAACACACGCACCACCGGGTCCCCTTCTCTCCCTCGCTGTAGCCAAGATGGTTGGGCTGGCAGCGTCCTTAAGAAGGCTCTCCAGGAGGCCAGGTGTTCCAGAGGGGGAGGGAGGAGTGCAAACACACGCAACACTGAGTCCCCTTCTCTCCCTCGCTGTAGCCAAGATGGTCGGGCTGGCAGCGTCCTTAAGAAGGCTCTCCAGGAGGCCAGGTGTTCCGGAGGGGGAGGGGGGAGTGCAAACACACACACCACCGGGTCCCCTTCACAATAGAATTTAGACATACTGAAAACTTTGTCACCTTGCTTTTGCTTACTTAAGGCATGTTTCTTGTTTTCTAAATCTGAAGACATGGTTCATGCTTCTAAGGTCTGCTTGATGTTTTTCAAATTCTACAAGGAAGGCAAACATTTCAGCCCTAGTTATAAGATCAGAGCACTGGCACATCACACATCAAATCACTGACATATTCATCTTTTTGATGAGGAAAACTCAACATACTGCATACTGTTTCCTTACAGAGCACAAAAAACATGATATATGTTTGATTTATTTAAAATCCAAACTAGTTGTAGACTCTCAACCTGGTCAATGAAGCTTGAACATTGACATTAGAATATTACAAAACCACTTTCAGTTATGCTAAAATTTACTCAGAACATACAATCATTGAACAAAACAGGTTTGATTGCCACCCCTATCTGCTACTTTATTTTCTTCTGATGAGGCTCCTGTAGCATCCTGTCAATACTGTGCTTTTCATATAGCAGAGCAGCCTTGTCAAATAATAAGGCTGGCAGGTCTAGTGAACTCTAGATTTGAGGAGAAAGCAAAGGAGTGAGAGGGGAATTTTCAGAAGCAGAGATATGTAATTTTGGGAATAGCTAAACAGTTTTTGCAAAAGAAGAACAGTTTGAATCAGAAGAGAGTATAGAATTAAGAGGTAAATAATACTGATGGTAGACTTCATTGATATAGAAGCATATTGATTTGGATCCAAACAAAGTTAACAAAATTTAAACCCAACAGAAATCAAGAGTACCAGTCAATCATGAGTTAACAATTGAGCCTTAACTAAAGCATTATTGAAATAAGTCTTATTGATTTCAGTTTCAACTAACTTATGGATCAATATTCAGTTGGGTTGGAGAGGAGCACAGCGGTGGATCTACCATTTCATTTGAAATGCTGCCAATTTCTCCATAAATGTTCTTTTTTAAAAATCTTACTCAGATTGGTGCACTGTCTGGATTCATGCTTACCATCCTGCTTTCAACCACACCATATGTAGGCTAGATTTTTTTTACTTAGACCATAGCCAGGTCCACATGGGTGTGGGTGCCCCAACATCCCACCATCACCTAGGACCCTCTGTTGTGGCATGCATCAGTGCTACCCTGTGCCACTGCCTCTGATGCACTTTACTCGTTCTTGTCAGTGTGTGGATGATGGGTGTTGCAGTGATGCTCTTTGGCACCCAGCAGAATCTGCAGGACAAGCTGGCTGCTGTGATCCACGGCCCCTTTGTTACTCTTGCCATCAACTGGCTCAGCTTCTCTTCTTCAGGATCCTGTCTTCCTCAGTCAAGAAGACACATTGTAAAGTCCAAAAGCATAGTTTTATTAATGCATATAAAAGTAAAATAAGATAGCTAAGTAAAATCCATTGTGATGAACTAATCCAGTTCAGCCATGAGAGGTTACATCTTTAACAATCCCAAATGCATAGGATCTCAACTTGTTGCAGTTAAAAACCACTGCTGCCAGGCAGGCATGCACACTGGCATCTTGAACTAATAAACATTCTAGACAGAGGATTCTCTAGGCCCTTCCCATACTCCACCTTCTAGGTGTTAACCTTATGTTAATTGAATAATGCCTGTATGATGTATATTAACCCAGCCTCTTGCTGTCCATCATCCACCACGTGGTTCCTTTCCCATGACCTAACGATTGTTTACCTTTTTGATATCTCTTGTTTTCCATAACAAAGTCTGTGTCTATAAGTTGTACCTTTGGGCAAGTACATGTTTATGTCTGTGTAGCCATCTGGTGTTAGATTCACTTTGTTTCTCTAGATGTTGTTCTCATGAGGAAATTTCCACACACACACATCTCTACATTTCACCTTTGACTGTATAACCCATCCATATTCTAACAGTTTTGAGGTCAGTGCCCTGCATTGATCACATTCTGAACTCCTAGTGAGCAACTTACATCAGTAGTAGTTGCTCCAGGTGGCACAGTAGGATGTGTTGTAAACAGCCACCAGACATTGCAATGAAGGGCCCTGGAGGAACTGGAGCATAAGGTATTTTTAAAAAAGAAACGTTTGAGGAGTTAATATGGTGGATTCGGTGTTGAACTGGCCAGATGTAGGCCAGAAACTTTGCACCAAAACTGGGGATTTGGTCCTGCATCATCCAGACTCCTGCTGAGATGATGGGAGAGGATGTTTTATTTGCCCCATGCAAATATCCCCTTTGACACATTTTTCTTAAAGGTTTATTACATGAGAAAAGAAATCTGAAACATATTGGGAGAGTAGTGGCTTTCTTCATGCTTCTCCACATGCCATTGAAGGATTTCCACTCTCTACCTGAGGGAGATGGTTATAAAGCATGTCTATTGTTGTGCCTGAAAAATCTCTTTGACAAAAGATATGCTTTTATGACCGTCTCCCTTGGGAAGGAGAATGGAAGTGCTACAACAACATGTGGAGAGGCAAGGAGAAAGCCACTACTCTCCCAATCTGTTTTGGCTTTCTTTTATCATGTTATAAGACTCTTAGGGCCTTTGCAGACTGCCAGAAATAGTGCAAATTGAGTCCACTTTAAGGGTTAGGGTTAGAGTTAGGGAATCATGGGAAGTGTATGGGAAGGCTCAATGTCTCAGAAAAAAACCCAATTCCCATGACTCCCTAGCACTAATCCTAAAACTTAAAGTGGACTCAATTTGCACTATTTCTAGCAGTCTGCAAAGGCCCTTAGACTTAAGGCCCTTTCACATTACACAATTACAGTACTATGATTCCACTTTAACTGCCATGACAACATCCAATGGAGTCCATAGTTTGTAGTTTAGGGAGAAGTATTGACAATTCTTGGCCAAAGTACTCTAGTCTTTCACCAAACTACCACTCCCAGGATGGAGCCATGGCCATTAAGGTGGGATCATTGTGCTATAATTGTGTTATATAAAAGACTCCTTACAGAAAAGAATTGAAAGGTGGTCAGGAATCCATTCTTGAATGAAATGTCTGAGAATGGTGGTGGGAAATCAGGAAAGTTTTTCTGGATAAGAACAGCAAATATTCTTAGGATGGTGATTAATATGTCCCTAATTCATTGCTCATCCTCACCTAATTCATTGCACACCCACACCCTGCCACAATCCATGAGGAGAGGTGGGTAAGAAATAATAATGATACTACTACTACTACTAGTAATAGCTACTATTATAATGGCAATTGGAAATAAGCTACACTATCCTTCTTCAAGGAAAGGATTTGGGACAAGCCTGTATACTTTCAGTAGCGGGACTTAACTCTCTGTTAGAATTTGAATGGCCCTCGCCCAGATGAAGTTTTCAGAATCACAGTGAGAACTCATTCAGTAATGCAGGACATACTTTGTATTTAGAAGGACCTCCTGTTAAAGCAAGAAAGGGAAATGTGTAAACTTTCAAAGGATAGACCACAACATCCATCCATCCTAACCAGATTAGCCAATGTTGAGGGCTAATGGGAGTTATGATCTAACATTATTTGGAAAGTCACACGCTTCCAAACCCTGATTTAAAAAGTTCATTGTACTATGATTCCAGAGACCAGGGTTCAAATCTACGCTTGGCCATGGAAACCCACTAGGTGACCTTGGACAAGTCATACTCTTTCAGCCTCAGAGGAAGGCAAAGACAAAATGCTACTGAACAAATCTTGCCAAGAAAACCAAGTGATACATTTGCCTTAGGGTTGCTATAATTTGGAAACAAATTGAAGGCACACATCAACAACAAGATAAAATTAATATAAAATTTAAATTGCATCTAGTAATCCACTTATTGAACTTTTTCTATTTGTGTCCAAACTTTTTTCAGTCTTAAATCATTCAAAGACTCCTTCCCTCGAACTTGTGAATATCTTAGATTTATTTTTCCATTTGAGCAACTCCATGTTTTGTGCGGTGAGACTGAACACTTATCAAGGTTAACATAAAAGGTTATTGTATTCCTTTGCAAGTTCTGGATTTTTGTACTGTGAGAAGCAATTCTTTCTTAATATGTTAACTTGAAAGCTTAGGAGCAAATACAAGTCCTTAATAAAATAGTCTCTATGTAGCATTCTGTGGAGACTTCCATGATAGGATCAACACAGTAAGGATAATGCTTCAGGTCAATGTAAGTTACATAATTATTGCTGTAGAGAATTGTTAGTAATAGAATCAATGCAGTGCATGTTTCTCCCAAACAGAGCATACACAAAATATATTGAAACTTTTTCACAGTCAAAGCATGTATACTCATTTATTCCCTTTAAGGCCATGTAGCAATCGTACTATAATTTGTTGTGAGAGTAAATATGGCTGCTGTCCTAGTCTGAGGAACCTATTGCTCGGCGTTTTAAATTGAATTAAGCCTCTTGCGCTGCAGCCGGGAGGCGGGATGGAGGCGGGGATTGTCGCATGCTAAATCACCGCCAAATCGCTGGCTGCCATCAGCCTGGGTCCCAGTCAGGCCCAGCTGGCACTTTTTAGAAGCCAGAAAGCATCCCAGTTTCTAAAAAGCAGCAGCTGAGCCCAGCTGGAACCTGGGCTGATGGCAGCCGGTGATTCAGCGGCAATTTAGCATGCAATAATCCCCGCCTCTGTCTTGCCTCCCGGCTGCAGCCCAGGAGGCTTAATTTGATTTAAAATGCCAAGTGATAGTCTCATCAGTTATATACAGCTAGATGCTTGGTTTACTAATTTTTAGATGGCCTTGCAAGAAACAATACCTTGAACTATCTTGTGATAATTTGTGATGTGCAAAATTATACTCATATTCATTTCATGGGCAAGCTTGGCTTGCTACTTACAATGGTCCTGTTCCAATTTGCCTTTTACATGGGGAAATGAGAGGAGAAAAATTTCCCTTTATTGGTATACAACTAACAGATTTTGGTCTGTTTCACTGCTCTGTGCATTGAAACACAAAACCCCATCTTAGGAACCAGACAGATTTGCTGGCTGACTCCAAGGGGAACAAACATGGTAGAGAACTTTCTCCTACTGATCCATCACTAGGAAAAACATAGAAAGTCTATTACATAGCCCCCCTTATTTATGAGGGATACATTCCAAGACCCCCCAGTGGATGTCTAAAACTGCCCAAAGTACTGAATGCTATACCACTTATGTTTTCAGACCACAATTGACTGAAACTGCAAAGAGCAAAACCATGGAGAAGGGGACTACATTATATTTTTGGTCCATGGCTGAAACCGTGGAAGGTGCAATGGTTCCAAAACTTGGCTCCTTAGATGCTGGATTAGAACAATCACAATCCCTGACTGTTGGCCAAGTTGACTGGAACCAACAACATAAGGGGGCAGTGTTAGTTTGAAAGCATTAACTGTATTTATAATCTTGCTGCCACTTAACAGGCCTACAAAAGGATTTCACCTGCATTCACAATTGCTTTCAGTATTGTAGTATCTTTGCTTTTCACCCAGCAATAGAGATGAGTTGTGGGCTGGGATACATGCAATTGATCAAATTGACTGGGTGGAGGCGGTGTGTGTGTCCATCCTCTTGTTTTCTGCAGTGGTAGGACCAATGCCCCTGTAATATTATTGTAGCCGCGGGCTCCATGAAAACTGGATCCTTGCCCTGTGCCTCACTGAAGTCTGTGAAGTGTAAATTATAAACACTGTGGCCATTTTTAACCCAGTTCAAATCTATTTGCATTGCTTCCATGCCAACCCTATCCCACAATGCTGGCAAAAACCATACTAAAATAAATGCATGTAAAGTTGCCATGGAGTTTCAGTCACACTACTTTCAACTGCCTATGAACCAACTTGCAAGGATGAAATCACAGTTTTTAACTTGAGCTATCGCTTAAATTCATCTCAAACAAGCTCTGAGGGGAAATGGATGAAGCAAAACATCTACAGGGATTTGGAAGAAACTAAAATTATTGGGGGAGGGCAAGAAATAGGTAGTAATATGTGGAAAAGCTGATAGAGTTGTGCATTTTAATAGCTTGTGCAACAAACTGCACCTGCTGAAATTCTTTCTTCTATACACAGCTATTAAAGGTATAAGAGTCCTGTCCTCTTTTTTCTCTAAATAATTCTGGCAGCAAATTTAATAGATGAGGGCTGAGAGGATGGCTGCAAAACCAAGGGAGGAGGTCTCTTATTCATGGGGTCACCATAAGTTGAAGTTGACTTGATGGCAAATAACAAATTAGAATGCTCAAATGAACCTTGATAAAACCTTCCACTAAAAGGACATGTTCAGTAGGCACAGAATGCAGACGGAAATTTGGGGGAAAGAAAGAAGAAGATACTTAATAATAATAATAATAATAATAATAAGTTTTATTTATAGCCCGCCCCTCTGCATGGCAATCGAGATGAGTTACAGCATTTAAAACATGACAAGTTAAAACATTCCCTCCTCCCATAATCTACCCTCCCACCCCTTAAAACAAGATTAAATCAGAAAGGAATTAAAACAAAGCAATACATTAAAACAATATAATAAAACAAAGGATCAGCTGTGCCAACTAGGAAGATTAAAGCTCATCTCCTTAAAGCAGCTAGTATTCTGGGAAGGCCTGTCAGAAGAGATCCGTCTTTACCGCTTTCTTAAAAGCAGCAAGGGTAGTAATCAGAGGGATCTCATCCGGCAGGCCGTTCCATAGTCTGGGGGCAGTAGTGGAAAAGGCACTCTGGGAGGTCTGAGACAGCCTGGTCTTTATTGGCTGTAACAGATTCCTCCCAGAGGACCTCAGGGCACGGGGGGGATCATATGGGAAGAGGCGGTCCCTAAGATAAGATGGACCTAAGCCATGTAGGGCTTTAAAGGTCAAAACCAACACCTTGTACTGTGCCTGGAAACTAATCGGCAGCCAGTGGAGGGATTTGAGCACAGGTGTTATGTGCTCCCTCCTTGATGTTCCAGTAATTAGCCTGGCTGCCATATTTTGTACCAGTTGTAGTTTCTGGGTTAGGCACAAGGGTAGCCCCATGTAGAGCACGTTACAGTAGTCCAGGCATGATGTTACCAGGGCGTGTACCACTGCTTCCAGATCCCTCATGTCCAGATAAGGACGCAGTTGGCGTATCAGCCGAAGCTGATAACAGGCACTCCTGACCGCCACATTCACCTGACTAGTCATATGAAGCGACGAATCTAGAAGAATCCCCAGACTGCGAACACAGTCCTTAGAGGAGAGTGTGACTCCATTCAGGACTGGAGACTGTATTCCCAAATCTGGTTTCGGGCTGGTAACAGTGAGTACCTCCGTTTTGTCTGGATTCAACTTCAATCTGTTTTTCCTTATCCAATCCATTACTGCTCTGAAACAATCATTGAGAGGAGAGATGCCATCTGAAGTCTGAGATGATAATCTGGTCATGGAGAAGTATATCTGGGTGTCATCAGCGTACTGAAGACACTGCACTCCATGCCTCCGAATGATCTCACCCAGCGGCTTCATATAGATATTGTTTTTTTTTTATTGTTTTTTTTATTTTAATAAAAGTTTATTGATTAAAAACATAATAATACACATGACAATTACAAACCAAACAAAGAAATCATAAACAAAAACATAATAGTCACACAGACCTTAAAGTGTAAGACTTACAAAACAATACAAAAGAAAAAACAAACAAAAAAAAACAAAAACCAACAACAACGATCTATATAACTATATATATCTACATGTATCATATTGACCTATATTCTATCAGTTTCATTTCACTCATTGCTCTAACAAATATCATTTTAAACTTTCAATTAGTTCATTTTCTTATTACTCTACAATCAATCTGTTAAGAATCATATGTTATACATTTATGACTTAATCTATAATTGGATACAATAATATCACATACACAAGGAAAATATTAATAATACAACAGACACAGACACAGTACAATTGTCTAAATATTCAACAGCTAAAAAAAAAAAAAGACTTCCACATTTAGTACAGCTCGCCATTTAGCCTTATAAACATGACTTCGGTATACGCTACTATTAGTTAGAAAACAGAAGTAGAGTATAGACCCATCATTCAGTATATACATCCTACGATATATTTAATTACAAACTAATTAACTAATTAACTAACAATCAATCTTTCAGAAACGCTCATTATCATCAGACTTCTTATGTATCATTATTTTATTACAAATGATTCTATTTTGCATCTTTTTCCTTTATGTTCTGAAAACCAAAAAAAAAATAAACAACAACAAAAGCCCAACCAAATACATTTATTCCATCCTTTACCATACTTTCATCTCAATACCTCTCGAAATAAGAAACCTGGTCAATGGTTCCCAATCTCTTTTGAATGTCTCTAGGTTTGCCCCTCTTATCATCCCTGTAAGTTTGTCCATTTCCATCAATTCAAACATTTTTGAGATCCAATCGTTCAAAAGTGGGATTTCTTTCGTGTTCCACCTTGCAGCATATAACAGCCTGGCAGCCGACAAAGAATAGAAGATTAGTTTTCCAAACTTCTTTTCTAGCATTTCATCTGAACAAATCCCTAGTAGGAAAAGTTGAGGGTCTAATCTGAAATTATAATCCAAAATCTCATTAAGGGCCAATCTTATAACTTCCCAGTACCTTTTTGCTTTTTTACATTTCCACCACTGGTGGTATAATGAACCAATTTTCTCATTGCATTTCCAGCATAGATTAGAGTTTGACTTATAAATTTTAGCTAAGCGCACTGGCGTAAGGTACCAGCGGTACATCATTTTGTAAAAATTTTCCTTCAACCCATAATTCAAAGTATATTTTAGTCTCTTAACCCAACACTTCTCCCATTGGGCTAATTCAATTGCATGTCCAAAATTCTGAGCCCACTTAATCATGGAGGGCTTAATGATTTCTGATTCCATGTCAGTACTTTGCAATATTTTATAGAAGTCAGAGATCTGATGTTTTTCCCTTGACCATATTACATTTTCAAAATGTTTATCTATTGTCCCTATCAATTTATTCTTCACATCTATCCGAAATCGTTCCTTTAACTGCCAATATGAGAACCAATTGCAATTAAACCCCTCTATGTTTAGTTGTTTTTGAGTCTTCATTCCCCAGCTACTTCCCTCCTTTATAAGTAAATCTTCATATGTTAACCATTTATTTTTTCCAAATTTATTATCTCTAGTAACTACTTCTCCAATTGCAGTCCATCTAGGTAAGATATCTTGCCAATTTTTTTTAACTTTATTCCAGACTCTCAGAAGGGACTTTCGTATGATGTGATCATTAAAATTACTATGACACTTTATCTTATCATAAAATAAGTAGGCATGCCATCCGTACACATTATCGTAGCCTTCCAATCTCAAATTCCTTTCATTTTTTAATTTGAACCAATCAATCAACCAAAACAATATACATGCATAATAATAGTTTTTAAAATTTGGCATACCTAAGCCACCTCTCTCAGTCGAGTCTTGCAATAATTTAAATTTAATCCTTGGCTTCTTGCCCGACCATAAGAATTTGGAAATTATTTTATTCCATTCATCAAATAGCTTATCATTTAAGATTACTGGGATGTTCTGAAACAAATACATAACTTTTGGAAGGACACACATTTTAATTATCGAGATTCGACCCATCCATGAAATTTTTAGTTTGTTCCAACGCTTTAAATCTTCTTTTACTTCTCCCCATTTTTTTTTATAATTGTTTTTGAGAAGGTCACTATTTCTAGTTGTAAAATTTATTCCTAGATATTTAACCACTTGTGCTTCTTGTAATTTAGATTTCATTCTTAATTCCTCTTTCTCTTTAAAAGTTAGATTCATTAACAACATTTCAGTTTTATCTTTATTAATTTTAAGACCTGTTACTGTCCCGAATTTATGAATTTCCTTTAACAAAACTATAATGTCTCCACATGGGTCTGAGAGGGAAATCATTAGATCATCTGCAAAAGCTTTCACTTTATAAGTTTCCCCCTTAACTCTAATACCATGGATTTTCTCATTATTTCTAATATTATTCATTAAAATCTCAAAATTTAGGATGAATAGAAGGGGAGAGAGAGGACAACCTTGTCTCACTCCTTTCTCAATTTTAAATGATTTTGTCAATTCTCCATTAACCACAACTCTGGCTTCTTGGTAGTGATAAATGGCTTTTATCCATTTCAACAGATTTTCCCCAGGATCTAATTTTTCCAATACTAAAAACATAAAATCCCAATTCAAACTATCAAAAGCCTTCTCAATATCAAAAAATATTAAGGCAACTTTATTATTAATCATTTTACTATGATATTCGATTAAATTAATCAAGTGTCGTACATTGTCTTTGATCATGTGGCCAGACAAAAACCCCGCTTGGTCATCGTGAATCCAAGTTAACAGCCATTTCTTAATTCTACTTGCTAAAATCGTTGCAAAAATTTTATAGTCATTATTTAATAATGAAATGGGCCTATAGTTTTTAGGGTTTGTTTTATCCTTTTTCTCTTTGGGTATAAGCATAATCGTTGCCTCTAGCCAAGTTTTCGGAATCCATCCATCCAAAATAGCATTCATTGTTTGTAAAAGAGGGGCAGCCAATTGATCCTTACATTTTTTATAATATTCAGTAGTAAACCCGTCCGGGCCAGGGGATTTACCTAGCTTCAAACTATTAATCGCGTCCAATACCTCCTGCATTTCTATTTTTTTACTCAGTTTATCCTTAAAGTCTTTCGTCGTTTTCAACAGTGATTGTTTCTCTAAATATTCTTCAATAGCCTTGAGATTATCACTCTTCTCCTTATATAAATTTGAGAAATAATTAAATATAATATTTTTCATGTGGGACTGAGATGAAAATAGCTGTTCCCCTTCTTTTAAAGTCAATATAATCTGTTTCTCTTTCTCCTTTTTCACTAGTGAAGCCAAAAGTTTACCTGGTTTGTTGGAAGACTCAAAGTATTTTTGTTTAACAAATTTTATTTTATTATGTATTTCCTCCATGGACAACATGGAGATTTGACTACGAATTCTATTAATATTCTCTTTTATTTCCTTCCCTTTGGGGTTCTTTTTCAATTGGTCCTCATATTTTTTAAGTTCCTCTTCTAACTCTTTAAACTTTTTTCCTTTTATTTTTTTTTGTTCCCAATTTTTCTTCATAAAAAACCCTCTCATGTACGCCTTAGAGGCGTCCCACACCATATTAATTGGGGTTTCATCGTTTATGTTTTCCTTAAAGAAATGTTGCAGACAGTCTTGTGCCTCCTTAAGAATCTTCTCATTTTTTAGTAGATGTTCATTTAACCTCCACTTAAATTCTCTGACTTTATATTTCATTGTCATAGTCAGCGGGTTGTGGTCAGACCAGATGGCAGGTAACTCATCAATTTTTACAATCCGATTACACAGTTGGGAAGAGACTAAAAACATATCAATTCGTGACCAGGTTGCATGAACCTGGGAGAAATAAGTATAGTTCTTAGCATCATTATAGAGTACTCTCCAAATATCTTTTAAAGTCAAACTTTCCTGGAACTCAAAAAAACTTCGTGGGAGTTTACCTTGATTTTTTCTTTTCCTAATATTGCTTTGGGATCTATCAACTTGCGGGTTCATTACCCCATTCCAATCTCCCATAGCTATAATCAAGTCATTATCTCTAGATTGGATTATATCCAATAATTCATCAAAAAAATTTCTTTTATTTGACAAAGGGGCATATACTCCAACTATGAGTATCTTTTCTCCTCTTAAATTAAGTTCTACTAGGACGTATTGACTGTTAGGGTCTGAATATATTAAGTTTGATTCAAATTTTTTAGATACATAAATCGCCACTCCCTTTTTTTTATTCTTGGCTGCCGCAATAAATTCTTTGCCGATTTTTTTATTTTCAAGATATTTGACATCTTTGAGCCTAATATGCGTCTCTTGAAGACACACTATATCAGCCTTCACCTTTTGAAGATAGTGATAATTTTTTTTCCTTTTTTGGGGGGTATTTAAGCCCCTTACATTCCACATTAAGAATTTAAGGTGCTCCATTGTCCAAAGGGATAAGTCAATAAACACTATCTGTCTCAAGTAAAACCCGCAAAGGTAAAATTTATTAATCAGAGGGAAAAAGAAAAATATATATATATACTCACATTCTATGTCTCTGTTAGATCTCTATTCCCTTCTCCTTCCAAGATCTCAT
This sequence comes from Phrynosoma blainvillii, assembly GCA_026167975.1. Classification (NCBI taxonomy): domain Eukaryota; kingdom Metazoa; phylum Chordata; class Lepidosauria; order Squamata; family Phrynosomatidae; genus Phrynosoma; species Phrynosoma blainvillii. Next base: position 327,177,107 of record JANUYF010000003.1, read on the forward strand.
CCTGGTTATATGAGTCTCCTTCCAACTCACTCAACAATTGATCATCTGAGTCGCCTTCGTCTCTCTTTCTTCGCCACTTTTCTGATTCAAGCTCATCTAGGCTACCTGTTGCAGCTGCTCCGCCTATTCCCTTTTCTCTCTCCTTCTCCCTATTACCTGTAGTTTGAATATCTTGTAAATCACCTCCTTGTCCTATCTGCACTTTTTCCTTCGTTTTCCCCCTCTTCATATAGATATTGAATAGCATCGGGGACAGGATGGCGCCCTGAGGGACGCCACAGTTCAGCTCGATTTTGGAAGAGCAACCGTCCCCGAGCCTCACCCTCTGGGATCTACCCGAGAGGAAGGAATGGAACCACTGCAAAGCAGTGCCTCCAATTCCTAACTGTCTTAGGCGATCCAAGAGGATGGAGTGGTCTATTGTATCAAAGGCCGCTGAGAGGTCCAAGAGCACCAACAGAGTCACACTACCCCTGTCAATGCCCAAGCGGAGGTCATCGGTCAGAGCAACCATGGCAGTCTCCACTCCAAATCCTGTCCTGAAGCCGGTTTGAAATGGATCAAGATAATTAGTTTCATCCAAGACTGCTTGGAGTTGGGAAGCAACTGCCCTCTCGATCACCTTGCTCACAAAAGGGAGCAGAGATACTGGTCAATAACTTTTCTTATCCAGGGGGTCGAGGGAGGGCTTTTTCAGGAGCGGCCTAACCACCGCCTCCTTTAAACAAGGTGGAACAATGCCCTCCCTGAGTGACACGTTGATTGTGTCCCGAAGGAACACCTTCAGCGCATCACCCCCCTGGGCGACCAGCCAAGATGGACAAGGATCGAGGGGGCAAGTCGTCTTCTTCATCCTACCAAGTAGCTTGTCCACGTCATCGGTACTCACAAATTGAAAAAGATCCAGTAAAGTGCCACCAGCGGAGCTCCTGGATACCTCACCTACGGATTCTGTCAAAACAATGGCGTCCAAGTCGGCTCTAATCCGAGAGATTTTATCTGCAAAGTAGATGTTAAATGCCTCACAGCAGGCTGTCGTAGGGTTAAGCAGGGGGTTTGGTGCAGGAGAAACCTTTACCAACTCCCCCATCACCCTGAACAGCTCTGCCGGGCGGGACTCTGCAGACGCAATACGTGCAGAGCAGAAAGATCTCTGTGCTGCACGTAAAGCCTCCCTAGAGGAATCAAGATGCTTCCTAAGGCGAGTTCTCTCGGATGGGAGGTGAGTTCTTCGCCATTTGTGCTCTAGTCATTGTCCGGCTCGCTTCATTCCCCTAAGCTCCTCAGTATACCAGGGCCTGTGGTTTGAAGCGGGCCAGAAAGGACACTTAGGAGCGATCGTGTCAATACCCCTGGTGAGGTCGGTGTTCCAAGTGTTCCCCAAGGCTTCGACAGAATCACTGGTGTTGCCAACCATTAAACCCTCTAAGGCTTTCTGGAAGCCAATTGGTTCCATTAGCCTTCGAGGGCAGACCATTCTAAGGGATGGGTACAGGAGTACAGAGGAGAGGACTGCCCTGTTTGAACCATGAAAGGAAGCACAGGGAGGATGTATGACATCATTGTTTCTCCCTTGTTCTATTTATTATTGTACTTCAATCGCACTTTTTCTTTAAAAAGCTCAAGGTAGACCATATAGTACTTCATCACCTCTCATCCAGGCTCTGAACTGTTTAGTATTATTCACAGTTCTCACTTACAAAATTTGAGAATCCCAGGTCATTGATCTGACCAGGCAAATAATCTGAGAGCACCAGATTTTCAATCCCAGAGGACTGATATGCAAACTTCATCAAGTGCTGGATAGGAGTCCACTAGGATCTCCACCATTTATTACTTTCAGCTTTCTAAAAAGAAGTTTAAGTAAAACCTAGTGATTGGTTCTGCCCACATCAGGTTATTTGTAGATGAAGTTTTGCAGTCACGTGGGATTTACTCATGCATAAGCATCTCCCACATGGCTAGCAGCAAGCTTAAAGGGCTACTTTGAAATGTATAAGGAAGCAGTGAATTTTCTTCAGTCTTCCATAGTCAATGGAACTTTCTCCCTCAGAATCCCAAAGGGTCATGAAGGTAGGTTTAATTTAGAAAGCATGCATGCATAAGAAAAATAATTTAACAGTTAAGGATAATTAACTTGTTTTGAAGATTCTGAGTATATATTTTAATTTAGTGACATGAAACATGCTTGGCCATGTTCTCCCCAGTCCACCATTCTTTGCCTGTTGTTGTTATTAGCTGCCCTTGAGTTGACTTTGACCCATGACAACCCTGTGGATGAGACATCTCCAAGTCCCTCTGTCCTCAATCTCTCTGCTCAGGCCCTACAGGCCCAGGCCCATGTCTTCCTTCATTGAGTCTAACCAACTGGCATGTGGTCTTCCTCTCTTTCTACTGCCTTCTACTTTTCTTGTTGTTGTTGTATGCCTTCAAGTCATTTCTGACTTAAAGCGACTGTAAAGCAAACCAATCATGGGGTGTGCTTGGCAAGATTTGTTCAGAGGAGGTTTATCATTGCCTTCCCCTGAGGTTGAGAGCATGTGACTTGCCCAAGTCATCCAGAGAGCTTCATGATCAAGCGAGGAATTGAACCCTGGTCTCCAGAGTCATAGTCCAACCCTGAAACCACTATGCTATACTGGCTCTCAACCTGAGTGTAAGGATAGGCCAATACTTCATGCTTATGTTCTCCCAAATTCAGTCTTTTTAATATCCAAGTCACACTCTTTGAATTCATGAAGAAATGTGCACACCTTTGAAGTCTCTTATGAAAAATTAACCAAGTGAAATTCACAACTATCTGCATATATAAGCAGGAATATGCTGCTTCCATATGACTGAGGTATTGGAGCTTTCTGTGCGGGATTTTGAGGGTATTTCCAGCCTGTAAAGCATAGAAGCAAAACAGCAGTAACAATAACTAATGGTTGCTTCAAATGCAGGGCTTACACATAATGGAGAGGCTTATTACACTTATGATACTAGGGAAATTCCTGGTAATTTGGATGTGTATTTCAGACATAAAAATATCCACATAGATATTAGCAATCGACAAATTTTTAAGTCTCACTTTGTCACACTTTTGAAGTTGAATCTCAGGTTCACAAGAATCTGTTCATGAAGAAATTTTCAAATGTGTAAATTGCATTCAAAACTAAGTGGAACAAATTCCTACAAATCTGTGTTGGCCAAATTCCATAGAAATGGCTATTTGCATACTGGAAAAAAATACTTGCATGTCATGTGCTTGTTAAAAATAAAAATTGTAACAGAAAAAGTCAGTGCCACAAACATGCTTGAGTGTATAGGATTTAAAGCCTTAAGGAGAAAGAAAAGAGAATTAGGCACGCCTGTCTTTGAATGGGCTAATTTTTCATTTGTACTTTTTTCAGAGTTTTATAAATTTATTTTAAAAATATGAGAAAATTGCAGATTTGGGAAAGTATGTATATAAAAACCAAACAAAATTCTTACCCATCACTACTTGAAACTGCATCTTATGATAAAGCAAACATTACAGGGAACACACAAAGGCACTGAAAATACTGGCCAAGATCCTGCATCAGAGGCTATGACACATAACCTTTAATGTTTTAGTATTTTAGTATTTTAGTATTTTGAACTGTTTTAATATGTACTGTTTTAAGGCACTTTTATCTGGTGAACTGCATTTTATTTTTAATGAATTTTAGTCTCCACTTTCATATGTTAATTGTATTGTTTTTTTAATTTGTAAGCTGCTTTGTGTCCCAATTGTGGGGAAAAAGCAGGATATAAAATACTACTACTGCTGCTGCTGCTACTGCTACTAACAACAAAAACAACAACTTTGCAATGACATAGCAATGACATGTTATCCAACCCTTGTAGTGAGTTGTGACAATACATATTAGGGCACCTCTCACAATTTCAATGAGCAATGGAACACATACAGTTATGATACACATTGCACAACAGGCATGCTGCTGACTCTACTTGCACAATGGTCCCAGAGATCTCTACTCCCCTTCTAAAAATATAAACATTGTGCACCATTACAATTCTCCTTTAGGTACTTGTAATCAGTTTAATGGTTAAAATGCCAACTCTGATGACTGCAAGGTTGGCAGATCAGCAGTTTGAGACCCAAGTGCAGCATGACAGAGTGAGCTCCTATCACTAGTACCAACTTCTGCCAACCTAGCAATTTGAAAGCATGTAAAAGTGCAAGTAGATAAATAGGTACCACTTTAGTGGGAAGATACCAGCATTCAATGTGCCTTGGCATTTAGTCATGCTGGCCACATGACCATGGAGTTGTCTTTGACAATGCTGGCTCCCTCGTCTTAGTAACAGAGATGAGCACCACTCCCTACAGTAGGACATGGCTAAACAATCACATCAAAGGGGAAACCTTTATCTTTAAGTTAGTTTACAATGACATAAATACCTAATAGAATGCCAGCCACTATTCCTTTGTAGACAGCTCCTCTTTCCCCCTATAACCCATAGTACAACTTGCCCATATATATGTTGTACAGTTGGCACTCTATATCCACAGTTGTGTGAAATGTGAATATATCAAATATAAAATGTAAACAATTTTCAGTGTCACAGTCTCTGCAATGCTAGAAACCTGGAGACTAAAATAAAATTTTATTGGAAGGAAGAGGATTCATATTTTGAGGAGCAACACCCTCATTTGTTCCTTCTGCAATTAAGTTTCAACCCATTTATGATGGAGTGCTTGAAACAAAAACAGTTAAGTACTACTCAAGTCAAAGAGATTATTTTCAAAAATCATAGGTTAGCTGGTTAGTCATTGACCTGCATGTGTCCTCTTTTCATTTGAAGGAATGGCTCTTGATGGTGCAACCAGTGCAAGCTTGTGCTACATAAATTACTGAAAAGTTTGCTTAGACCTATTTCAAGTTATTCCATTATATGGTAATTGGTAACAGCTTTATCAATTTTCGTTGTGTTTTTTAAAAAGATTGTCAGATCACATTTCTTGCTCTTTGATTAATATATTCTTTTTCTTTTTAAGAATTACTATGACATTTCTTTAACTGTGATTACTCCTGGGGAAGAACTTGTCAAATCCTGAAAGTATAGGTATTATATTCAGCATTCTCATTAACCAAGTTTAAGGGCGAGATTCATACAACTGATCCTGTTCCTTAACTTCAATATATATATATTTAGAAAAGGTAGAGCTACATAATTTTTTCTGTTGACCTATCCACCATAACTAGCTTTCCTTGAAACTTTGCACCAAATAAACCTGATCTCTGAAACTTGCCAGATTTTCCCACAAGACTGTTTTTTTTTATCCTGCTAGTTCCCCCATCCCAGTGCTATAAACTGATTTCAATTTAGTATCTATGTAGCATGAAGTAATATCCAGATTTACCGCCTGCTGTTATATGCCTTCAAGTCAACTGTGCCCATAGCAAGATTTATTCAGAGGTGCCTTGCCGTTGCTTTCCTCTAAGGCATAGAGTGTGTGTCATGTCCAAGGTCATCTGGGTTTCCGTTGGCTGAGCAGGGATTTGAACCCAGGTCTCTTGTAGTTGTATTCCAATACTCAAACCACCACACCACACTGGAAATGCCATGGTGGTGGACAGAGGCACAGCACCTTTGGTGTCTTTTGTCCATTCTTTCTCAGCCTCTGTTACCTTCTGTGGCCAAAAAGACTCCAATAGGTAATAAGAAGGAGAATTAAAGGTATGGAGATGCACTGGCATCACTAGGGGTGGTCACACCTGCTGTGGGGTAGTGGTGGCAGCAGCTGCAAATGCCCCCCCCCCCCCACTTCTACCTCTGTCTTGGCCACCTGCCCAGCCAGACCTGGAAGGATCCAGTGGGTGGGTGGGTGAATGGGGTAGTAGATGGCCTCGCCTTCCTTTCTTTCCTCTGCCTTGCCTGCCTGCCCACCCAGTCACAAAAGATCTGGGTACCTGGATAGGCAGGTGGGCAAGACCACAGACAACTATGCTCTCCTTCCCTCCCTTGCTCACCCACCTGGCCAGACCTGGGAAAAACTAGGTGGCTGGATGGGCAGGCAGGTGAGCCAACAGACTGGGTGGCCAGATGTTGTAACTGCAAAGGAGGACATGACACCACAAAAGGTAGGACATTCAAGAAAAATGGTGGACATTACCAAATAAAAGCTATAAACCCTCATTCTTTTCATAAGGTTTATTTACAGTTATAGTATATATACAGTCTTTTATTATGTACTCAACTATATTTTTATGATTAAATTATATTTATTAAAATGCCTTGTTGTCTTGCAATATAATTATAGAACTCTGAGCAAAACAAATGCTTAAAAATGTACTGCATTAGCAAAAAACCCCAACAACTCTTGAATGAATCTACATTTAAATTATTACTTTCATTTGTAGCTTTCTCATTTGCTCTTTCATCTCTCCTGCTTCTTCCTCTACCCAAATTGCACACGTTCACCCCCCTTCTCCTTGGTGCTGCTGATCTGCTTCCACAACCGAGATCTGCCTTTCCTTTCCACACTTCTGTCAGAAGAAACAAACAGAGCCACCTCATGGTCTGGGACAGTTCTCTCCACAGCCTGCAACTAACAAGCCCTTTGCAGCAGCTGAGGCAGTAATTAATCTGTTGAGCTACCTCTTGCTTGCCTGCTGGAATGACACAAGGAGATGCTTTATAGCTTGAAATAGAGGATGTTTTGCAATTCCTCCTGGACCCCCACACATAAGGTTGAAGTTTTGGATGTATCTGGGAAAAGGAGGACCTGGGAGAACAGGGCAACACACTGCAATGCAAGCATCCTCCCCTGCTTTGTAGAGAAGGACAACAAGCAACCACCCCACCAGGCATTTACCATCCCTCTGGGCTTTCACCCAGTACACTCTGCCCTCTGGTGCACCCTCTAGTGATACCCCTGTGGTGATGTATTGGTTATTTATATGTTTGAGGGACACAAGGAATGTCCATGTGCATGTATGTATGCATGCACAATGAGATCATTGAATAAACATTAGTCAGCTTCCTTAGGTAAGGTAAAGGTATTCCCTGTTGACAAGGTTGTCAAGTCATGCCCGATCATAGGAGGCGGTGCTCATCTCCGTTACTAAGCCAAAGAGCCAGCATTGTCAGAGACTACTCTGTGATCATGAGGCCAGCATGATTGCACAGACCGCTTCTTACCTTCCCACCAAAGTGGTACCTATTTATCTACTTGCATTTCCATGCTTTCAAACTGCTAGGTTGGCAGAAGCTGGGACTAGTGACAGGAACTCACCCCATCATGCAGCATTCGGGCTTTAAACTGCCAATCTTGCAATCAACAGAGTCAGGATCTTAACCACTTGAGCCACTGCCTTTTTTGCCCCCCTCCTAATACCAACACTCTGATCCAGAGTATTTTATCTGGGCATAAATTGCATTAAGTTCAATGGGGCTTCCCCCCAAGTAACCCCATGTTGCTACACATCACCCTGCCCTTTTAAACATGACTCTGAGGAAGTAGGCTCAAGTCTAGGAAAGCTCATGCTACCAGCTTCTTTCTTTCAGTTAGTTTCAAAGGTGCTACAAGATCCCTTTGCATACTGATTTTCCAGACTAACATGGTTATGCCTTTGAATTCTACCCTTTTAAAGTTATTCATTGCACTAAAGTCTGGTGCTGAGGGGGATGTTAATTTTGAATCCTCTTCTCTCTCTCTGCAGCTTTCTTGGGCTTCATAACAGGCACAGTTTCTTCCACAGAGAACAGACTGTTGCACACGTTTTGCATCTCCAAGTCCACTGCAGCAGCTTTGGCCCTTTGACTCTCAGTGTTACTGGAAACTCTTTCTTCGCTCCCATAATATCTTCAGGGAGTATTTGGGTGTTTTAAAACCCTTAAGTCTTAACTCTCTCTTGTTCAGTCTGCTTTTCCTGCTGAACCTTCTCGAACATCTTCAGTCCACAATCTCTTTGCCTCTGTTGCTATCCTTTCCTCTTCTGTCTGATACTATCACTTCCTTTATTAAGCATTGGTTTTCCAGAGGTTCTCTTGTCATTCTTTTCTGGCTCTAATTTCATTTTCTCAGCTTCTATTTACATTACATTTCTCTTTCCCTTCTTTCCAACTCCATGTCCGACATTGTCTCTTCCCCCCCCCCCCACGTCTCTTTTAATTCTTTAAGCCTCTGTTTTTATGCTTTCAGATCCTCTTTACATTCTTTCTTTTCTTTTCTTTCTTTTTATATTTGGAATGTATATTACTTATCATATTAAAATTAATTTACCCCCCCCAACCCAAATGATAGTGTTGCCATAATTCCATGGCAGAGAACTGATTCCTAAAGCCAGTTCCAACAGGTTACATACAAAGATCAAATTCCTTTCCTGCTTGTCTCATTTTTATTTCATAGGCTGCATCTCCACTGCAGTGGTAATCCAGTTTGACACCACTGTAACTGCCATGGCTCAGTGCTATGGAATTATGGAGTTTGTAGTTTTGTGAGACATTTGGCTTTATCTGTCAGAGAGGTATGGTGCCACAACAAACTCCAGTTTCCAGATTTCTGTCACACTGAGTCATGGCAGTTAAAGTGGTGTCAAACTGTATTACTTCTGCAGTGCAAACTAAAGTGGGGGCCTGCTGTTTGGGACTCCATTTCCACACTGCTCCTTTCTTAAGCAAGGAATACAGGAGTTTGGCTTTGATTGCAAAAGCTTCTATGAATTCTCTGGAGAAGTCAAAGGTTCCTAGGAGTGCTCTCAGGGATGCTGCATCAGTGGGGGCAGGGAGCTTTCCTATGGTCTCTGCTCTCTGCAAATCAGGGGTCCTGCAATCTGTGTGAAGGTTTAGTCCTAAATATCTGCCTTGGATCTGAATTAACTAAGCCTTTTCTCTATTAGCCTTGAATCTGGTGTCTTGAATGAGTCCTAACACTTCTCGGGTGATGTCTGCAGTTTTTTCTTGGGAGTCCAAGTGGATCAAAATGTCGTCCACATAAGACAAAACATGGGAGTGTGATGTAGGTCACAGCTTGGTCCACATATTGACCACGTGGGAGTGGCAAATACTGGGACTGGAGTGGAAACCCTGGGGGTTCTCTTGAAACATATCTGATTTCTACAGAATTCAAAAGCGAATTTGTAACAACAACTCTTGTGGAGTGGGATGGAGTGGAATGTATTTGCTAGGTCTATCACACTATAAATTTTAGCTCCAGCTGTGATGGTGGCTAAGATTTTGTTGTATTTGGTTACTACAAGGGCTACACAGGGTGGGGGTAACTGCATTGAGGGCTCTAAAATCCACAGTCATCCTCCATGTCATGCCATCAGCTTTTATCACAGGCCAAAGTGGGGAATTACATATAGACTGCATTGGTAGGATGATGTCATATCTCCATGGGTTCATCCCTTTAAGGTTTTGGCTATTCCTTCTTCTGCTTCACAGGGGTAGTGGTATTGCTTTTGAGAAGGGGAATCTTTTCCTTCTATGAGCACACAAGCTCTTTTACCTTCTCGCACTCCATCTTGTCTCTGGCCCATACTTTGGGGAAATCTATTGTCCAGGGGTAGTTCTGTATGGGATATAGGGGTGCTGGAACTTTCAAGGCAGTGCATCTGTGGATGGTTGATACTACCAAGGGACCTTCTTCTAATTGCCATAGGAGACCATTGGCAAAATCAAGCGTCAGTTGGTTCCTCTTTAAAAATCCTGCTCACAGTATTCCATCGTCCTCTCCCTGATTCTCACATGCCTTAATACTGTCTAAAATGGGGGCTGATTGAATGGGTATGTCTCTCTAAATGGCAGCTTGATGTTTGCCTTTGCCAAATCTTACTAGCTCCATGCTGTCCCGTGTCTTGCTTCCTAACGCAGCTAATCTGGGGTTCAGACTGTTGGCTGCCGCACTGGAATCTACGAGTAACAGAGCTGATTTGGGTTTGTTGTGGGGTCCCACTTTTACATTTACCATGGAGTGCCCCCATAAATCTGGCTTTAGGGTTGCAACTATCTGCTGGCTAGGTGGAGGGGGTGTGGGAATGTCTAGGTGGGGAACACCGGAAGGAATGACTGCTGAGACTGGGTTTCTCGGGGCCTTAATGGGTTCAGTCCTGGGGGAAGGTTGTGGGGGACATGTTGTGGCCTGGGCAAGAGGGTCTTCAGCTCAAGGGATCTGAGGGTCTGCCCTTGCTCTCCGTGAGCTGTGAGATCCCAGGCGCCCCTAACCGAACTGACTTGGATTTTGGATGCAATTCTGGGTGTCGGGGGCATTACTGCTTGGGCTATGTCCACTGTGGTTCTGACCGCTTAAGGTCCGGACTAAGAGCTCTGTGAATTTGTGAGTGGGTCTGCCATGTATCTCATTTGTAGGGAACCCTAACTCCTTCAACTGTCTCCAAACTGTATTCTTAATCTCTTGCAGTGGGTCCTTGTTGGGGTCCTGCATGTCAGGCTGACCTCTGGGGTAATTTTTGGCACTTCTCTGGAAGGAGTTGTTGATGCTAGATTTTCTGGGCTCCATGGAGGGGGGGTTGAGAGTGAGGTCCAGTGCTCTGGTATGTAACTGTGTAGAGTGGATCTCCATCCTTATCTGCCTGCCTGCCTATGTGAACTCTTTCCTGACATGGTGGCTACCAGACTCCTAGCCATGCCTTTCTGTGCTTCTCAGGTCCAAAATATCTGGGAAGCCTCATGGATGTGCATCAAGAACCCTTGCCAATGTATTGTGCTTAACCTCCGGGAAGCAGGACCTATGTAGGTTTTTGCTGCCTCATTTAAACCCTGGTATACGTCTCTTATGAAACCTGACTCATTCAAAAGTGGCACTCCTTCATTATTAAGGCCAACTTTTCCAACTAAAATGGCTAACATTGTCTTCTTGACTACATAGGTATCTGGGACCTCGTCTGGGTGCTGTACCTCAATGTGGTATTTGGCTCTTATGGTGGTACCGGGCCAGAGTATCTGCACCATCAAGCATATCCATTCCTTTAAGTCAAAATTTGCTAGCTCGTATTTGGAGACTGCTACTTCAAAGGGGCCTAAATAGATGAGGTCTATGCATAATTTGGCTATTTGCATGAGATCCTGTCCCTTAGCTTTTGGTTAGGAAGAAATGACGGTGGACATCCATTAGACTCCGGTCTGTGGGTTCAGCTTTCCTAGTTGGTCTGCTATGGTTTTGATTTCCATTAGGTACCAAGAGACCATTCCTACCGCCGTCTTCGTAACTGTCCCATCCTCAGAAATGGCTTTCTTCTCTACTGTACTCCGGGTTTTGACTGGGTTTACTGGTATGCCTGGAGTGCATCCCTCCATGGGTTCATTCCCTTTAGGGGGACTCCATTGGGGATTGTAGGGAGGGGAAATCCATGCCTCTACCGGCAAGGGACTTTCCTTAATTGATGTTTCCTTGCGTGACCGACTCAGAATGCTTGGTTGTACTGTGGCCACTAGAGCACTTTTCAAATTTAATCTGTCTTCCAATTCTCTAATTCTAGCCTCACACATGGTGTGGGTGGCTTGGGCTGCTACTTCAGTTTTCTGTGCCAATATAAAGTCAGCAGCTTGTTTTGCCTGGCCCAATTTGCTTTCCAATTCCTTTATTTTCAATTTTAGGGCTGTGTTCTCCTTCTCTGCCCTATCGGCTTTTTGGCTTGCCTCATTAGCTGTCCTGGTGAGGAGCGTGTTTTCAGTCACCTTATCTCTAATTTGCATGACCAAATCGCCAATCTGTCTTTTGGAAACCTCTACCTCCAATTGGTACCTTTTATACTCCTCCACCACATCATGGGCTAGGGTCCAAATACCGCATGATGCTAACCTATCTTTTTCTGACTTGGGGATGCTCTTCAATCCCTTCCTCTCTGTTTTGAGTTTATAGGCCTCCAGCAAGGTCACAAATGGATCCTCCATAAGAAACCCAAGGATTGGGTCCTTTCTTGGTGATCCATTTCTGAAGCTTGTCCTGGACCTGCTCCTCCTTAAACAACTCGACAACTTCCATTTCCTCGCCCTGCTCTCTTTCCTCCTTTCCCTGGGAACAAATCTCTTCCCTGCTAGACACACTAAGACCACCTCATCCTTAGTAGCTTAGATGTCCTTTGCTAACCACATTAGGACCACCTCGTCCTTGCTAGCTTAAACTTGGGACCACCTCACCCCGACTGACCTATGGAACCACCTCACCTTGTCAGTGACTTTCTGGACCTATGGGACCACCTCATCCTGCTGGTGAACTTGTGGGTCGGAGCTCACTATCGCAGAGGTTGTGGGGCCACTAGTGCAGTTAGTACCACGGACAACCTGCACTAGACCCAGGCCAAGGATCGGTTAGTTCCTCCTCCTAACTTTCACTGAGAAATTCAAGTGAAGCTGGCCTCCTCGGTTGACCCCCCTCGGTAGGTTCCTAGCAGACACTTTTCCTTTGGGCCCCAGCTAGACCCTTGCCTTGAGTTTACTGTCTTTTGCTGCACTAGGCCACCTCGCCGTCGCTAACTTGAAATGTTGTGCTGGACCTATGGGACTAACTCCCGCCAGCGATTCCAACCTTGCGCCTAGGAATTATGGCCTCAGATGGGGACGTCTCCTCACTTCTCCTACCTCTGCTCATCCAAAATGGTTTTGGGGACAGTCTAAGTTTTGGATTATGGAGGGGGGGGCTGAATGGGGAACTCTGGCTCTTCTCTCCCAACCCACAATAGAGAAAACAATAATAGGGTGTTGGGCTGCCTACTCTGACAAACATGCCCAAGGGTAGTGACATGCTCACTTCCGGGTTGCTCGTGCCGAGCCAGCTAACGAAGTGTATGACCAAAGCAAGAAAGGGGATGGCCAACCCAAGATAGACTTTTCCAGTCATATATAACCATATAATACTATATCCACAGCATTCCCTTCATCTACCAAGCTGGTAATTTTATCAAAAAAAGAGATCAGATTTGTCTGGCATGACCTGTTTCTCTGAAACCCATGTTGACTTTTTGTGATTATGAAATTATCTTCCAGATGTTCACAGACTCTCTGTTTAATGATCTGCTCCAGAATCTTTCCGGGTATTGATGTCAGACTAACTGGACGATAATTGTTGGGATCCTCTTTTTTTCCCTTTTTGTAGATGGGGACAACATTTGCCCTCCTCCAGTCTGCTGGGACTTCTCCTGTTTTCCAGGAGTTCTCAAAGATTATTGCCAATGGTTCCGATATTACATTTGCCAGTTCTTTTAATACCCTTGGATGTAATTCATATGGTCCTGGAGACTTATATTCATTTAGATTAACCAGGTATTCCTGTACTATCTCTTTACTTATTCTATGCTGAAATTCTCCTATTCTGTCCTCTGCTCCATTATCCTCAGGTTGAGCACCCTTTGCCTTTTCTGAGAAGACTGAAGCAAAGAAGGTGTTGAGTAATTCTGCCTTTTCTCTGTCCCCTGTTATCTTTTTGCCATCTTCTCCACACAGTGGCCCTACCATTTCCTTCTTTTTCCTTTTGCTACTGACATACCCCCAAAAGCCCTTTTTATTGTTCTTAACCTCTCCAGCAAGCCTGATTTCATTCTGCGCTTTAGCTTTTCTGACTTTACCCCTACACGTGCTAGCTATTTGTTTGAATTCCTCTTTGGTGATTTCCCCATTTTTCCATTTCTTATACATGTTCCGTTTAAAACATAGTTCAGTTGCAAGTTCCTTAGTCATCCATCCTGGTTTCTTGAGACACGTCCCATTCTTCCTCCTCGTTGGCACGGTTTGAAATTGTGCCTTCAGTATCTCCCTTTGAGAAACTCCCATCCGTCTTGAACTCCCTTCTCTTTTAGTATTCCTGTCCATGGGATCACCCTCAGTATTTCTCTAAGTTTAGTAAAATCAGCTTTCCTAAAGTCTAGAATGCGTGTCTGACTATGCCTGGCTTCTCCTTTTCACTGTATAATAAACTCCAGGAGGACATGATCACTCCCGCCTAAGGATCCAATCACTTGCAGCCCATTAACTAGGTCTTCCCTGTTAGTTAGGATCAGATCCAAAATAGCTGACTCCCTCGTTGCCTCTTCCACCTTTTGAACAATGAAATTGTCTTCGAGGCAAGTGAGGAATTTGCTAGACCTTGAGGATTTTGCTGAGTTTGACTTCCAGCAAATATCCGGATAGTTGAAGTCACCCATCACTACTATATTTCTCCTTTCTGAGTGTGTGGTCATCTGTTCTAGAAAGGCTTCATCCAATTCTTCTGCTTGAGTTGGGGGTCTGTAGTAGACTCCCACACTAACATCCCTGTTGTTTCCTTCCCCTTTAATTTTTATCCAGATGCTCTCCACTTGGCTTCCAGGATTGATGTCCTGGATTTCTTAACTGGTGTAAATATCCCTGACATATAATTCTATTCCTCCTCCTTTCCTGTTTGTCCTGTTTCTCTTGAAAAGGTTATACCCCTTTATTTCTACATTCCAGTCATGAGACTCATCCCACCAGGTTTCAGTGATGCCTATTATATCATATTTGCTTTGTTGTGCTAGGAGTTCAAGTTCATCTTGCTTATTTCCCATGCTCTGTGCATTAGTGTAGAGACATCTAAGACCATGTGTCCCCTTTACTTGCTGCCTGTGCACATTTTTTTGCCTCCCACTGTTGTGTCCCTGTACTGTTTGCCTTGTTTCCTCTATGACAGTTTGACTATTTTCTCCAGTCCTTTTGTCTTCCAGGACGTTGTCTCCCTTCCCCACACAGTTCAGTTTAAAGCCCTCCTGATCAAATTCTTCAGACCGTTGGCAAAAACATTTCTTCCAACTGGTGTGAGATGCAGCCCATCCCTTGCCAGGAGTCCGCCCTCATGGAACCGCAGCCCATGATCCAAGAATCCAAATCGTTCTCGACGACACCATCTGCGGAGCCAATTGTTGACATCTGCTATCTTCCTCTCTCTTCCTGGACCATGCCCTTGAACTGGCAGAAGAGACGAGATGACAATCTGTGCCTCCATTTCTTTCAGTTTCTTTCCTAGAGCCTCATAATCCCTTTTGATGTTCTGAAGGCTGTGTCTTGCTGTGTCGTTCGTTCCCACGTGGACCAAAAGGAAGGGGTATTGGTCGGTAGGCCTGACCAGTCTTGTCAGCCTCTCTGTCACATCTCTGATCTTTGCCCCAGGAAGACAACACACCTCTCGAGACATCTTGTCAGGCCCACAAATCACTGCTTCTGTCCCCCTCAGCAAGGAGTCCCCCACCACGACCACACGCCTCCTCCGAGGCTTAGCAGCGACTGTTCCCTGTGGTGGAACTGCCAGGGTCCCCTGCTCTGTCTCTGAAATCTGTCCATGCTGCTCTTCTGCATCCTCCTTGCTAAGAGTAAGAGCTTGAAATCGATTTTGTAGCCGCAAGCTCCCAGTACGATCCCTGGTCTCCTTACTTCTGTGTGTGACCTTCCTCCAGCTTTCTACCTCCTGTGTGTGTGATGTGACCTTCTCTTCCCCAGCGACTTCCTCTGTGTGTTCCCCATCCAAGACCGTTTGTTCTGTTCTCTCAAGGAAAGCCTCTTGTTCCCTAATATGTTGAAGTGTAGCTACCCGCGCCTCCAGCTGCTGTACTTTGTCCTCCAACAGGGCTACCAACTTGCACTTGGAGCATGTGTAGTTCCCCACATCTGTAGGTAAGAATACAAACATCCCACAGGTATTGCAGGTGACGGCAGCAGTTCCTTCAGTGTCCATACTAAGTCTTAATTAGTACCTGAAAGTGGACTACGACTTTCCTCCTCAAAGAAAATCCCTTGCTAACAGTATTTAAGTCTGCTGGTTATAAAATTCGTGCACCGCTAGGCGCTGCTCTGGCAGCAGTTGTATAGAGCTAACTGCCTAGCCCACCCCCTATTGACTTGCAAATGCCACTCAACAAAGCCCCACCCACTGAGTCACAGTCACACTCTCCCCAAGAGTTTTTTTAAAAAAGAATTTAAAAACTTACCCTCTCAAGATGGCTGCCTGGAAACTGCTTTCTTCCCCTTTCCTAGCAGGAACTGGCCTGGAAAGCTTTCTTTTCTTTCTCCTTTCCTGGCAGAAAATACCTAGAAAGCCTCTTTCTCCTCTCTTTTAGAAACTGGCCTGGAGAGCCTCCTCCTCCTCCTTCCCCTGTCCTGGCCGAAACTGACCTGAAACTGACCTCTGGCAGCAGTTGTATAGAGCTAACTGCCTAGCCCACCCCCTATTGACTTGCAAATGCCACTCAACAAAGCCCCACCCGCTGAGTCACAGTCACACTCCCCCCAAGTGTTTTTAAAAAGAATTTAAAAACTTACCCACTCAAGATGGCTGTCTGGAAACTGCTTTCTCCTCTTTCCTAGCAGGAACTGGCCTTCTTCTCTGTCTCCTTTCCTGGCAGAACTGCCTAGAAAGTCTCTTTCTCTTTCTCCTTTCTGTTAGAAACTGGCCTGGAGAGCCTCCTCCTCCTCCTCCTTCCCCTGTCCTAGCCGAAACAGTCACACAAGAACACAATCACATGCCTTCCTAGTTATTGTGTCTGCATCTCCTTTGTCCAAGATCCTTATTTCTCTTACGTACCGAGATTTAAATGGCCCAAGTGATCAGTTTGGGACTCAAGACAAATAAGCACTATTATATCAACCTCTACAATGCCCATACGTTCTCCACCAAAATGTTAGGAAAGATCTGATTAGGGGAATTTATAATTAGCTCAAAACTTGCAAGAGTGGGGCCCTAAAAACACCCTGCAAGACCAGAGTACTGTTGTGTATATGAGAGAACTAGGAGATCCCACAATGGATGAAGCTGAGACAAACTTCTTCAATTAAGGTCTAAATATTTATTAAAAGGGGAAAACTGCACACATACAAATATGACACACGCACTCACACTGCACACTTGAAAGTAAAGGAGTGAAGGCAGGAATATATGAGATGGGCCAAACTATGGGAGATACTCACTTCCAAAGGCTTCTCTGTGGATGTGAATGATGATGATGGTGATGATGCACAGCTGCCGAAGTGGGGGAAGAGATGGCCGAGGGAGCTATGATCAGAGTGCAGACTGACGTGGAGCCAAGATGCATTCTAAGGATAGCATGTAGAGTATAAAAATCTAGGGCTTTATATAGGAAATATCTAGCTTCTGGCTATAGACTTGATGGCTTGGTTGAAGCCTGGACAAAGGCTCTGATTGCCTGGGCTTTGTTAAGACAAGGTGTGAGGATGACCTAAACCAGGGGTAGGCAACCTTTCCCCTTTAAGGGCCAAGGGACTTCAGTTCCCAGAATCCCAGGAGCTATTGGCCATCATGAGACTATTGGCCAACATGGCTGAGGTTTCTGGGAGCTGAAGTCCCTCGGCCCTTCAAGGGGAAAGCTTGCCTACCCCTGACCTAAACAATGTACTTAGATCTTGACACAATCAAGGAGGAAGGCAAGAGAGAAAGGGGTGCAGTTAAATCTAACCACTGCCCATCAGGAGTAAGACTCAGGACAACCAAACACTTTTATGTCAACCTTTAGGGATAATGGTCTTTCCCCTTTAGCAACTCCCAAACCTGTCTGGCATGGCATTTTCCAGTTGTTTGGGCCTTTTCCTGTGCCTACCTGATTTACCATCTAGAGGCTTATGGCTGACATCCCACAGAAGTCAGTTCGGGGTCATCAAGGGAATTCCATGTCCCAAGATTTTATTAAAATCATATATGCTAACAGTATTGTTGACTAGAGATTTTTCATTTTTCATTATGGGACTTTTTTTTTTTTTTGCCTTTGAAGACATTTTATATAAATGAGGCACATTGTTCTCATTTTATAGGAATGTGGCTGCTACTACACTGCAGAACAGATGCAGTTTAACACCACTTTAACTGTCATGGCTCCAGACTATGGAATGCTGTGTTTTATCATTTGTTGTGGCAGCAGAGCTCTCTGACAAAAAAGCTAAATATCCCACAAAACTACAAATTCCAGAATTACATAACACTGAGTCGGGGCAGTTAAAAAGATATAAACTTTATTAATTCTTCAGTGTAAACACAGCCTTAGAAATAACAAAATTTAGAAAATGAAATTTAGAATTTTGAGAATAAAAAAAATAGGAAAACCAGGAAGATAGGATTCATTTTAATACAAGCTGCATATACATAATTTAACTTTCATTATAGTTACAGTTGATTACATTTATAGCTTTCAAACTTATTTTGAAACTCATCATTGGAGCAAACCAATATAGTAATGTGGGCATGGATGATGATGTCATGGGGAGATGCACATCAAATTGGTCAGCCTGCATGGTCTCAGTGATGACTCACACGTATGTTAATACTACAGTGGTGAACAACTCAAATGGTGGTAAGTACTGGCTGGACCAGATCTGCAGGGATGGTAAGTCTTTGCAGGAGGGGCTCTTGACCTGTGATGCATGTTGGCAGAACTAGACCTCGAGGGAGGGTAAGTCTAAACAACATGTGATATCCACTGGTGGTATTAGCAGGAGTAGTGCTCCACAGGTGGTAAGGCTTAGTAGGATCACAGCTTACTCCCTTTTCTGCCTGTAAGAGGATCTTCCTGCCTGAAAGATCTATATGGCATCCCCATATGGCATTTGCTATGTTGCACAAACCAGGAAACTGATGGTTGGAACTGTGTAGTTCCATGAGAGATCCAATGGCTGCTCTGAACAAGCCTGTTCCTTAGGGGCCACTGCTCTTCTACTTTCTGTGTGACCCATACCCTTCTTCTTTACTTTTCTATTTTCTCCACACAACACAGAGGATATGCTGTCCTTCCTCACAGTAGAGGTCTCTGCCCTTACATAGAGCAAGCTATGCCTCAATATTTCATCTGCCTCACTCTCTCCATCCCTGCCTTCTTCTGAGCTGAGCAATGCCTATGGAATCTTGTCCTGATTGCTAACCTGGATAGCTGCTACATGTTAAGGATAGTGGTGGAGGCAGAGAACATCTGGATGAGTCCCTCTATGAATATAACCCCACTACAAGGAAGCTGCTTGATTAGAGTTGGCACAAAATATACTGTTGTCATAAAGAGAGCAGCAAATAATAATAAGAGCACTGATAGTTTCTGTGGTAGTATATTATGATGCTGGATTGGGCTTCTCAGTTAATAATTTCCCATATGGTGTTCGCATATTAATGCTAGAAGTGTTTCATTCATTCTGTGTTTATGTTGCTGGAAAAAAAAGCTTAAGGGTATTGTCAACAGCAACTGATAGCTAAATATGGGAACAAGTGATTACATGCATTGTTCAGACTTGTACAAGTACAAGTCTGAACAATGTCTGTGGGTAAACAGGGACAATCACTGTCCATGGAGTAACCAACAATTTCCACACACACCTTTTAGAATGATACAATTACAATGTAGCATGGGATGCGTATAAATGCCAAAAATGCAACCAACAATGATGGACATAAACTACTTGCAAAACCTATTGATTATAACATCTGCCCAAGTAATACAAATCTTATCAATCCCCTTATCCTGAGCAGGCGTAGAAAAATTCTTCTTACCATGTAGATATGTTAAGGTGCCTGCAAGATTTTTGCTACTTGTACTAACAGAGTTGAACAGGCAAATGAAATGAGATTATGAAAACACAGGATGGCCTCACTAAGGAGAGATGCAGACAGGTGGCTCTGGGCCACCCCAGGAAGCAGAGAATCGAGGCTAATAAAACTAGTTCTAGAGAGTACTCCTTCATTTCAGATTGTAGTTTCAGCTAAGTTCTATTTTTAAAAAAACAAAAAACAAAATGATGTTGGCATGGAGAGACGACATGGAGGCATGTATGCCAGCCCTGCTTCCACCAACCTTACCCTTGCCATCTTCATTCTGTTAACTACGCAAGTCTTTTGTTATGTTTTCTTTTTTTATTGATTGTACTACTGTACATTTTGTACATTTTATCTTTGTACTCCCACCTCGATCCATAGGGAGAGGTGGGAAATATAAATAAATTATTATTATTATTATTATTGGGTGTTCTAATTGTGATTGGTTGAACATGTTTAGAATTCGATGATCAATGATTTTGATAAAGCAGGACCACTGATCATGGGAGGAGTCTAGGTACATTAAGCTAAATGGATAATGAATCCTCCTTCAGTCTCAAAGCAGGAAGGCTATAAGTAGAGCCAACAGATTTTGTTGGTGTGTTGGTATCCATAACCCTACCAGAGGTCAGAAAAGGGTAATTTGCTGTGTTTTAATTGTGGATTGTTTTTAATTGTGATTTAATTAAATAATTAAAATTTAAAATTTAATTTTTTATAATTTTTTAAGGGGGGGAGGAGGGAATCACACCGTTTTAAGTTGTAACCATTTTATTGTTGTACACCGTCCGGATTGGCTTGCCACGGGGTGGTATATAAATAAAATTTATTATTATTATTATTATTATTATTATTATCATCCATTGGAGCTTTTTTGTGCAAGCGGAAGAGGAGTAGCGGTGACAAATAATGGCAAACAAACTTGGCTACTATTTCAGAGCCTCAAAGGGTGCTTGATGTTATGGTAACAAAGGCTTTGATTATTTTATTTATTTTTATTATTTATTTGTATACCGCCCTGTGGCGAACCAATCCGGGTGGTTGACAACAGTAAAATATAACAAAGGTAAAATATAACATTAAAATATTATAATCCCTCCCCCCTTAAGAAAGTATTACACAATATGACAAATTAAAAACACAATATCAAAACATAAAACCATAATTATAACTAAAAACCCTGGTGTCCCTCTGGAGATCCTCACCCATCACTAAAGATGGGGCCACGGGAGGAATGAGGGGATCAGGGAGCCTGGGCCAGGATGGTTAATCTGGAAAGGCCTGCCGGAAGTGATCCATCTTGACAGCTTTTTTAAAGCTGTCTAATGATGTCAACTGACGGATCTCATCCGGCAGGTCGTTCCAGAGCCTGGGGGCGACAGCAGAGAACGCCCTCTGGGAGGTCGCTGCAAGCCTAGATTTTGGAGGCTGCAGTAAGTTCCTCCCAGAGGACCGGAGAGCGCGGGGAGGATTATACGGGAGGAGGCGGTCCCTGAAATAGCTTGGACCCAAGCCATTCAGGGCTTTAAAGGTAATAACCAACACCTTGTACCAGGCCCGGAAGCTAATAGGCAGCCAGTGGAGGGACCTCAGAACCGGAGTAATGTGGTCCCTCCTAGATGTACCAGAAACAAGCCTGGCTGCCATATTTTGTACCAGCTGAAGCTTCCGAACCAAGCACAAGGGTAGCCCCAAGTAGAGCGCATTACAGAAATCAAGGCGTGAGGTTACCAGTGCGTGCACAACAGTTTCGAGATCCCTTACTTCCAGAAAAGTAAGCTGAAGCTGATAGCAGGCGCTCCTGACCATCGCATTTACCTGATTTGTCATCAGGAGCGACGAGTCAAGGAGCACCCCCAGACTGCGAACACAGTCACTGGAAGAGAGTGTGACCCCATCCAGGACTGGAGGTTGCAACCCAATTCTTGGTTTCGGGGCCGCTACCGTGAGCACCTCCGTCTTGTCTGGAATCAGTTTCAATCTGTTTTTCCTCATCCAGCCCATTACCACTTGAAGACATTCATTGAGAGAAGAGATGCAATTGGAATTCGAGGCCGACGAACGAGACACGGAGAAATAGATTTGGGTGTTGTCAGCGTACTGATAACACCCAGCACCATAACTCCGTATTATCTCACCTAGTGGCTTCATATAAATGTTGAATAACATCGGGGACAGAATAGCCCCCTGAGGAACCCCACAAGTGAGGTTCCTCTTACTGGAGCTACAGTCCCCGAGCAGCACCCTCTGGGACCAACCCGAGAGGAAGGACCGGAACCACTGCAAAGCAGTGCCCCCGCTACCTAACCCCCTCAGGCGGTCCAAGAGGATGCCGTGATCTATAGTATCGAAAGCCGCTGAGAGGTCTAAGAGCACCAACAGGGTCACACTACCCCATCGATGCACAGACACAGATCGTCGGTCAAGGCAACCATGGCAGTCTCAACCCCAAAGCCTGTCCTAAAGCTGGTTTGAAATGGGTCTAGATAATCGGCTTCATCCAAGACAGCTTGGAGCTGAAGAGCAACCGCCCTCTCAACCACCTTGCTCAAGAATGGCAGCAGTGACACAGGCCTATAATTTCTCATATCCAGGGGGTCCATGAAAGGTTTTTTCAGAAGCGGCCTAACAGCCGCTTACTTTAGACAAGATGGAACATGACCTTCCCTGAAGGATGCATTGATGATATCCGTGAGGAATCTCATCAATGTATTCCCCCCCTGGACGGCCAGCCATGATGGACAAGGGTCGAGAGGGCAAGTTGTCTTCCTCACCTTACCAAGCAGCTTGTCCATGTCCTTGGTACTCACAGATTGCCACTAATCCAGTATAACTACATCGGTGGAGTCACTGGACGCCTCGCCTATCGACTCTGTTTAAATGGTGGCATCTAAGTCGGCTCTTATCTGAGAGATTTTGTCTGCAAAGAAGTTGTTAAATGCGTCACAGCAGGCCGTCGTCGGGTTAAGCAAGGGATTTGGTGCAGGGGGCACCTGCGTCATCTCCCTCACCACCCTAAACAGCTCTGCTGGATGGGACTCTGCAGACGCAATACGTGCAGAGGAGAAAGCTCTCTTCGCTGCACGTATTGCCTCCTGATAGGAACAAAGGAAGTTCCTATGGCGAGTTCTGTCAGATAAGAGCCGAGTCTTCCGCCACCTGCGCTCTAGCCATTGTCCAAACCGCTTCATCCTCCTCAGCTCGGGCGTATACCAAGGCCTCCAATTAGAAGCGGGATGGCAAGTGTGCTTGGGAGCAATCGTGTCGATAGCCCTGGTGAGATCGGTGTTCCAGGTATTGACCAGAGCATCGACAGGATCCCCGGCATTCCCAACCATTAAACCCTCTAAGGCTTTCTGGAATCCAATTGGCTCCATCAGCCTTCGAGGGCGGACCATTCGAATAGATCCACCAATTATTTCTCCATGGAATTGACAAAAGGGGTTGGGTCAGCTGATAGCTTTAACTCCAGGGGAATAAAACATTGATTGGATTTGGGACAATCCCTGGATATTCAGACAGAAAGGATGAATAAGAACACAACATAAGTTGAGGTGGAAAATGGTCTTTAACTGTTTTTGTGATAGGACTCCCTTTGTCTCCATTGCAAGAAGAAATACAAGAAGCCTCCCGGGGGGGGGGGGGGGGAATAAAATAAGCAGCAAACTCATTTAACTTTCATTTTAGTATCACCTAGGTCTCACAAATGTCCTTAGGCCAGTATGCCCCCTTATACATGTAGCTTCCTGGTCTCCAAATGTCATTTTGACCTCTCCAAAACATGCCTGACACTAGATATCAAATACAAAATCCCACATCCAATGAGGAAGGTGTAAGATAAGCTAACACAATGAACTTCAGTCAGTTTTGTGAAATGGGGTGAGGACATGATGCACAAAACAATTTTTCTGTAGGTGGGCATCTCCCAAGTCTTTTTAATTGGTACACATGAGGGATGATGGAAGTTAGAGTCAAGCTATACCTGGAGAGGCACAGGTTACTATCCCTGTTATATGGTCTTGAAGAACTTGGGCTGACCTAACTGTGTAGCCTTAAGTGCTTGGATCTAACAACAACTGTCAGCTGTGTTGCTCATCTATGCCTAAAAACATTGGGTCAATACAAGGCAATGGGTCCTAGCCTGCCAACATGGTTGGGACCTGTAGATCCACCTTGCCTTGAGGTATATAGCATGTGAAGTCTAAGCGAATGACTTCTTTTCCCCTACAGGGCATATTTCTTTTAGTATTTAATCTAATTATGACTCTACTGATAAACTGGGGAAATAAAGTTGATTAAATAAATTAAGAGGGAAAGAGAAGCTAGCAATAAGCTACAGCAAAATAAATTGATGGAATGATGTACAGTATTAGATGTAGACTTTGGGATGAACACAGAATTTGCCAGAGGATATTTGTCTGTTTTCTGAGAACCTGTACTCAGATCCTTCCATTCCAAGATAAGGGAACAAAAGACACATGGACTAATAATAAGGACCTATTTGGGTAAGAGAACACCAGGCTGGGCTAGATGTCTTACTAGTCAGGCAATTTCTTGCTACCAAGACATGTTTGCTCCAGGTGTACATTTAAAAAACAAAACAAAACATCTCTTTATCCTTGTCGTTCCTATCATTGATTCTGTGTTTACTAAGGTTTATACTAGACAATATGTTTATTATGTTTTGTGCAGAGGGGTTTCCCAAAGTGGTGAAATACATCTGTTTGTCATAGCACATGATTTTCCTCACATATATATCTTGCATTTTGATTAGGTAGAAGCCAAAAGGACAAACAAATGGTTCCTAGAGTAGATCAAGCCAGAAACCTCCCTGGAAGCCAAGATAATCAAACTGAGGCTGTTGTACTTTGGACACATCATGAGAAAGGAAGACTTAGGGGGTAGCAGACTGCCAGAAATAGTGCAAATTGAGTCCACTTTCAGAGTTAGTGTTAGTGCTAGGGAATCATGGGGATTGTTGTTGTTTTTTCTGAGACATTGAGCCTTCTCTGTCAGAGAGCTTTGGTGCCACAATAAACCACAGTTCCCATGATTCTTTAACTCTAACCCTAACTCTAAAAGTGGACTCAATTTGCACTATTTCTGGCAGTCTGCAACCCCCCTTAGTGGAAAAGACAATAATGCTGGGAAAGGTGGAGGGAAGTAGGAAGAGAGGAAGACCACATGCCAGTTGAATGGACTCTATTAAGGAGGCCACAGAAATGGGTTTGCAGGAATTAAGCAGAGCAGTGGAGGACAGAGGGTCTTCTCATCACCATGAGTTGAGATCGACTTAAGGGCAGTTAACAATAACAACAAAACACAGTCTTAATTTACAAATCTGATTACAAGTTGTATCTCTTTGAGGAGCGTGTGTTGTAGGAGAGGGTAAAGCAGATTCCTATCAACATCTATTTCGACACTATGTTGACATCAAGTTTCCATTTAAGTAAATATTGCTTTTCTTCACAGGACAGCATATCAGAGGGGTTTTGTCATGAAACAGATATCTGTATCTTAATGAAACTTCATTAATCACTCAGGTGGAAGTGAAGGAGAGTCTTATATGTTCTTTTCTTTCTAACCTGCTATCAATTCAGTCTGTCCGGCTGCCCTTAGTTTGCTGCTCCTTCTACAACCAGTATACTTTTCTCAGTCTGGCAAATGTTTGTACAAACCAACATGTGCAAGTTTACGCTCACTTAGCTGTGCCAATACAGCTATTATAAAAGAGGGGTGGTATATACTGCCAGCTTGTAACATGGGTAGTACAAACTGGATAGCCTCCACTAGCATCCCACCTGTGCCCATTTTGCCATCATCAACATAATATTACAGCTTTTTTAAAAAGCAGGAACCATTTTCCAAATGATAATGATAATGTAGCAATAATCCTTAAAGCTTGGCAACCTGCAGCTGCTCAGTATTTTGTGTGTGTGTGTATTTAGTGCACAAATAACAGTATTCATTAAACAAGCAGTATAGTTTTGATGGATTGCTTACTGTTCTAATGAAGGTTCATAAAACCTGTTTTGCTAGACTGTTACAAAAATGAGCATTTCTCCTTTTTTAACTAAAGAAGAAGAAACCTTGCCAAATGTTGCTGTTATTAAAATGGGTTTCTAAATCAGTTTCTACAACAGCATGCACATTTACCTTGAGAAAGGTTTAAAAAGGGGGAATCTCACCAACCTTGCTTCCCTTTTGGAAAATAATGTATTTCCATTTCAGCAGCACAAAGACTTCCCTTCTTGTTTTCTCAAGGCTGAGATGTAGGGGGCTCAGGAGCAAAAATGTCAGCATGGGGTCAGTGTGGAAACTGTATCTTCTCATTTGTGAGGCATGTATCCTTGACAGAATTCCCTTAATTACTGTCACCCACTCTCCATGAATCAGAATCCCATCATTAAATGTACTGGTGAAGAATTCACACCCAACACAGCAAAGATGTTGACTTTCTGGTGGCGACAGCAATTATCATAATCATACTTTCCATCTACAAATGAAGAACCAGTGCAAATTCAGCTGGATTGTCAACCACCTAGCAGATTACCAAATGTACCTGCTGTCCTCTGTTCAGCTAATTGGGTCTCCTATTGCATGTATCTGCCCATGTGTGAATACTGCAAGCAAGGACACTGGGACAATTTTTGCATTATGTCTTCTTCCCTGAGATTAAGTGAATCCTTTGCTTCAGATGGTGGATCTAGATGGGTGGTAAATTGAATCCTAACTGTTGCTTCCTCAAAGTGGCCTGCCCAGCCATCCTTCAGCCATGACAATGCCATAGGATGAAAACATATTTCTCAAGTAGGGGCATCACTAGGGTGGGGTGTGTGAGGAATGTGGACTGCATGGGTGAAAGCAGGGGGAACATCCTGTGGGTCATTCATTCGTTGGCTATCTTAAATCACCCACCACCAGCCAGAGCAGCTCTGAAAAGGAGGAAGGATGCCCCTGTTAAGAGTGTTACTCCACTCTCCCTTCTCTCTAGGGAAGGGAGGACAGAGCAATCTATTGACTCCCCAGTCTGCCTGCCTGCCGCCCATCCAGCTACCCAGGTCTTTCTGCAGGTGGGCAGTGAAGCAGAGGGAGGGAAGAGGGTTGAACTGTCTGCTACCTTGTCCACCCAGCTGCCTTAGTCTTTCTGTAGATGGTTGGGTGGGTTCTGCAGATGGCAGAGAGAAGGAAGGGGTGCTCTGCTGGTGCTGCTGCTGCCGCCACCATCACCGCTGCAACCTCACAAAGAGTGACACTAGCACTAATGATGCCACTGTTCTCAAGACCTTAACAGACCCCATATATTTCTGACTGAGGAAGCACTTCTCAGTTTGTAGTGTTTGGGACATGAATGAGGAAGTGAGGGAAGAAGAAGCAAAATATGGAGGAAGTGGATAGAAGAGTGGATGATGCAGAGATGTAGTTGGGGTGTGTGTGTGAGGGGCCCCCAAATTCCACTATCTCAATGAAATTTCTCTTCAATTCCCAAATATCTCGTATTGGAGAGGATGAGAAAGTGAAATTTTTCACATGTAGAACTCACTTTTGCTGCGTTCTCATTCTCTTGGTAACTGCCACTACTTTTCTTTTCGGGATTATTGTTTTTGTTTTTGTTGTGTACCTTCCAGTCATTTCCAACTTATGGCAGCCCTATCATGGAGTTTTCTGGGCAAGATTTGTTCAGAGTGGGTTTGCCATTGCCTTACCTTGAGGCTGAGAGCACGTGACTTGCCAAAGATCATCCAGTGGGTTTCATGGCCAAGCTGGGAATCCAGCTCTGGTCTCCAGAGTCTGATACTGAAAGCATTACACCATGCTGACTAAAGTGTAGTTCTAAATGCTCAATTGAAGCTTTAATTTACCAAAATACTAGAAATTTGGAGTCTATAGGAAAATTTAAATAGGTAGCATTTTTCCAGGCAATGCTCTTTTTTTTTTGTCTCTGTAGCTGTGCACCTAGCAGAATAATATCATGGGGGAAGATTAGAATAGAAAAGTAAAAGAAGGAAAATGCTTTCCTCCCTCCGCCTTGTGCCACCCCTGTATTTTCTCAGTGGCTGGGAATAGTGTGGCCAGGAAAAAAGGAGGACTTGATTCATACAAAGAAAAAACTCTGCAGATAGAATCAAACACTCTTGTCAAGCATGGAATGCTGTACCTCCAGTTTTCTGATTCATCTTGCTTTCACTAGTTGTTTAAGACTTTTTAAAAGATAAAATGCTTGAAAATGTACACATCTGTGTCAAAAATACATGTATATCATCACATACAAAATGCTGTGTAGCAACTGATTTTGCTGCAGAAATGCTGATATGTTCATTATAAAAATGGCTGTAGAATGGGCAAAACTGAATTAATAGAGCCTTCATCCAATTACAAGATTTAGCTAATTAGTCATTTTACAATTTATGTTCATATCCAGCCTGCCCTTTAGTGACAGTGAGACAATCTACATCTTCATTATATGGTTACAACAAATCCTGCGATGTATATCAGGCTGAGAGAGAATAATTGATTTAAAGGCATCCAGTGAATTTTATACCCCAGTGAGATCCTGAATCTGGTTCTCCCTTGTCCCAATACAACCCATAAATCACAATTAAAAACTTGCCTGGGCCTAAATATTTTAAAGTCACCAGATCCTGTCTGCTCTTGGAAACTAAGCATAGTCAGCCCTGATTAGTATCATAGAATCATAGAATTATAGAGTTGGAAGAGACCACAAGGGCCATCCAGTCCAACCCTCTTTTGCCATGCAGGAATACACAATCAAAGCACCCCTGATAGATGGCCATCCAGACTCTTTTTAAAGACTGTAGCCAAAAATCTAGTATCGGGAATTTTATTTAGTTCAAACTGAGAGAGGGTTGGCTACAAAGACCCTGCAAGACCATCTCCCACTTATATTTCAAGAGGTTGGTGGATCTAAGAATTGATGCAGACAGAATTCTCCAATTAAAATATTATTTTATTAAAGGAGGAAAATCACACGGCAATTCAAACACACACTCACTCATTCAAGGCTCAGGAATTCAGGGGTTAGCTTGGAAAAGATGTTGAGGCAAAACTATGAGGCTTTCTCCAGGATCCAATTGGGTGAAGTGGCATGGGACACAACTGTTCTGAGAGCATTAGTTTGAACGGAAGTGCTGCTAACTAGACTAGAGATCACAGTGACGTAGTGTCCCCATGAACTCCAAACTAGTGAGACTGAGGGGGGAAATCCAGGGGTTTTTAAGGGCTAAAACTAACTGCAGAGCAAAGGTGTGAGATTGTATGGGTGAGGTAATCTGGTCTGGCAATATTCAAGGTGAATGAGAAAAGGATTGTTATTAGCTGGCCCATCAGGTGAGACATCTAGGCAATTATTGCCAATTCTTTCTGATAATGGAGGTGATGATGGTCCATTTCCAACTCCCACACTTTCTGCCTATCTTTGAGATAGTTTTTGTCAGTCTTCCAAGTGACCTTGGTATGACCTGCCTGTCATCACCCAGGTGGCACTTGGGGTCAACTGCAGGATACACCTGGGGTCATGTGGAATATCACACACACACCAAAATTCAGAAAAATGCACTTTGGCTAACAAGACCTCCAAAGAAGGAGACTCCACCACTCTCCAAGGGAGTGTGTTCCACTGCTGAACAGATCTTACTGTCAGGAAGTTCCTACAAATGTCTAAATGGAAACTTTTTTTACCTGTAGTTTGCATCAATTGCTCCTTGTCTCTAGAGCAACAGACCCTTTACCATTTTGGTCACCCTCCTCTGGACACGCTCGAGATGGTCAATTTCCTTCTTGAATTGTGGTGCCCAGAACTGGACACAGTGTTCCAAGCGAGGCCTGACCAAAGCAGAATAAAGTGGCACTATTATTTCCCTTGATCTAGAACAGTATTCCATGCCTAAAAGTTTAAGAAATTTTATTTTATTTTATTTTTTAAAAAGACTTTTATTTGTCACTAGCAGAACATCAAGGTATGGGTTGAAATTTACTAGGTAAAGCATTCCAGAAATAAGGCACCAACACTAGAAAGGTTCTGTACCCCAGAAGTAGTACAACCTGATGGTAGGGACTAATAGCCAGATAAAACTCGATTCCTATCAATTTTAAGAGAGGTTTGTTCATTGTTGTATAGTAGGGAGGAGTGGGCTCTTTTCATTGCCTGAAATTACCCTAGGGACACTTCAAAAGCTGGTAAATTCTTCTTCCTTGGAGGTTAGATGGCTGTCTCAGCCGATAAATCCCTTCCAGCTATAATTCTGTGAACTTCAGAGCACATCCTCCCACAAGTTTAAGGGGAGGCTGCCTCTGGTGGCATTAATGGTGTTTTCCAGGATTTCATTCACCCATTAAAAAAAAGAAAAGAAAACATTTAAGATCTGGAGGCTTTTGAGTGAATTGGGAGAAATGGAAAAAAGAATTGGGGACCTCATACATATATTGAACTATACTTTCCCAATGCCTGATCTAAACAGAGTCATCTGCTAAACAAGCTACTGTTGAAGGGATAGGTATGGAGGGCAGTTAAAAAACTGATAGGCCTACCTCTTTAAACAGAGGCTGGATGGCCAGCTGTCGCGGATGCTTTGATTTTGATTTCCTGCATGGTAGGGGGTTGGACTGGATGGCCCTTGTGGTCTCTTCCAGCTCTATGATTCTGTGATTCTACCTGTTTAGGGGATGAATATGCTTTGGCCAAGGGATTCCAAAATCCTGTGAATGGTGAATTGACTTAGGAAGACTCTTCTTGATGGCTTTCTTAAGAGAGAAACATGGTACCCTAGAATGAGGAGTTGGTAATTCTCTAGCCTTTTCCCAAAACTTGTCCAAGAATAACTGACCCAACCCCTCAAAGAATTATGTGGCAAAGTGGGCTGTCAAGACAACTATAGGCCTAAGCAGACTGCCAGAAATAGTGCACATTAAATTGAGGCACTGCCCTGGCTCAGTGCTAGGGAATCATGGGAACTGTAATTTATTGTGGCACCAGAGCTCTCTGACAGAGAAGGCTCAATGTCCCAGAAAAAAATACAATTCCCATGACTCCCTAGCACTGAGCCAGGGCAGTGCCTCAATTTAATGTGCACTATTTCTGGCAGTCTGCTTAGGCCCTATATCATTGAACCTTCAGACAATATCAAGCAGATGTGTCCTAAATGTGAGATATTTAGACTTCCCTGTAAGAAAGCTCTGGTGCCCATCAAACCATAAATCCCAGAATTTCATAGCATTGAGCCATGGCAGTTACAACAATGCAGACAGCTTTATTTCTGCATTGAGGAAGCAGCCTATGTGGCCTCAGCAGTAGGAATGTTTGTTGTAAATAATACATTTCCCTTACCTTTTTGGATCCCAAATGTTACAAGTGTATGTTGTCTATTTACAGCCCTTGTCCTCTAGAACTTCCCTTATTTATTTGATTTGATTATTATATTCTGAAAGTAGTATTACTCTTGCACTGGCAGAAGATAATATTACCATTACATTTGGAGTATAATACATTCTAACTTTCTGACTTTTTTTTTTTTTATAAAAGCCCAGGGTGTGGGGAAAAGCTTTATTTGTGATCTGAAAGAAAAAGTTCTTTTCTTGGGCTATCTCTCTTCCAAACTTCTCTTTCCCCCCATCCCCCGTTTTATTGTCAAGCTGTTCTTTTTCTGTGAGCTCTCCAGAAAGGCTGGGACTATGTCACTGTGTGGCTGCAACCGCCTGTGATTTAAGCTGTCAAAGCATCCTAATGAGATCCTAAAAAAGGAGGAGGTAATTATATTAGGCTAGTTGCTATAAGTAGATGTTAGATGTGCAGAATGCGACAGCTGGGTTGCTCAGTCAGAGCTTCCTACTGCACATGTACAACTCCTGTGCTGAATGCTCCACACAGGCTGCCAATTAGCTACCAAGCCAAGTTCAAGATGTCATTGTTGGTTTATGAAGCCCTAAGCAACAAAGGACCAGATGATATGAGAGACTGCCTTCTTTTGTATGAAGGGTTACCAGGTCAGGAACATCCAAGACCCTAAGGTTCCGGACAAACACCTGAGATCTAGGGATGCTCCCTGTTGGTATCAGTAAGAGACAGTCCCTGTTGGGGATGGCTCATGCTGAGGTCATTAAGCATGATGAATTAAATATGAACCACAGTTGCTCAGAGCATGTGACTGGTGTTTTTTTTCCAAACACACAAAGGCCAGTTCTATAGAAGTCAGTTCTAAAGAAGTATAAAATTACACAATAGAGGACCTTCAATTTTATGTGAACCTTCAGTTTTGCTTGGCTGTTGTTGCTACCACATCCATCTGTTCCATTCCATTTTTTGGGGGGGTGGGGTGGGGGGTTAGCAATTTCTTGGATTACAACAGGTTCTTCCAAATACTTTTTAAAACCAGAGCATGGTTTGCTGAGGTGGTCATATGGTTTGAGAGGAAATTTTGCCTTTTTGATTTTTAAAAAATATGTTTACTAGAGAGCAAATGTGTTACTATGGGGGGTTGCAGACTGCCAGAAATAGTGCAAATTGAGTCCACTTTTAGGGTTAGGGTTAGGGAATCATGGGAAATGTATTTTATTGTGGCACCAGAGCTCTCTGACAGAGAAGGCTCAATGTCTCAGAAAAAAAATCCAATTCCTATGATTCCCTAGCACTAACCCTAACCCTAAAAGTGGACTCAATTTGCACTATTTCTGGCAGTCTGCAACCCCCCTATAACTCTACCTTTGCGTCAAACATGTATTTTTGCTTAATTCTTGATTTTTTCCCCTCCCCATATAAATTCCAAAATTTGTTTTTGCTAATCCTTTAATGAATGCTCATTTCTCAATATACCGGTAGGAATTGTTTGGAATAAAAATAAAAATTCTGGGGAGGATATTCATTTTAATTACAGCTATTTTCCCAAATAGGGACAAATTTAGGTCTTTCCAGTTTCTCAAATCCTTTCTAATATCGTTCTATTTGTTTTTATAATTATTCTTATATAAGTCTGAGTTTTTATTTGATAATATTATTCCTAAATATTTTGCCTTTTTTGTTATGTTAAACCCTGTTACCTCTTTTAATTTTTCTTCTTCTGAAATAGTCATATTTTTCACAATTACATTTGTTTTTTCGACATTAATTTTTAATCCTGATATATTCTCAAATTCTCTAAGATGTTTTAAGAGGTGTCTTGCACTATTAATTGGTTCTTCTAATGTTACAGCTATATCATCAGCAAAAGCTCTTAACTTGTATTGGTCCCCTTTAATTTTTATCCCCTGGATCTCTGATTTTTCTTTTCTTTTCTTTAATATTATATCTAATGTTAACACAAATAATATAGGCGAGAGGGGGCAACCCTGCCTGGTACCTTTAGTAATGTTAATTGATTTAGTTTTAGAACCATTTACCAATACATTCGCTGTTTGGTTTTTATATATTGCCTCTATCCATTTTTGAAATATTGTCCCCATTTCTAATTTCCTAATCAATGTTTGCATTAAATTCCATTCCAAGTTATCAAAAGCTTTTTCCAAGTCCAGTAAAATTAATGCTAATTTCCTCTTATTGTGGAATTCAAAGTATTCTAGTATATTTACTATTTGTCTGGTGTTGTCTCTTATTTGCCGATTTCTTATGAAGCCACATTGCTCTTCAGATATTATTTCTGGCACTATTGTTTTTAGTCTGTTTTTTTAGAATGTATGCAAAGAGCTTATAGTCTGTGTTTAAGAGGGAGATATGTCTATAGTTGTTTGGGTCTTCATGGTTTCTCCCTTCTTTTAATATCAATATAATGTTGCCTTCCTCCCATGTTGGGCGCAGTTTTCCATCTTTGATATTATTCATTGCCTCTAGGAGTGGCTTAGTGATTTCTTCCTTAAAGATTTTATAATATTTAGATGTGAATCCATCTGGGCCAGGTGCCTTATCACTTTTTGATTTTTTTATTGCTTCAAGGAGTTCTTCCTTTGTGATAGGGTTATTTAATTTCTCACGCTTTTCCTCACTAATTTTATGTATGTTACATTGTTCCAAATATTTCTCAATTTCTTTTTGATTTATATTTCTTGATTTGAATAATTTCCTGAAATGCTTATAGAAAATCTCTTTTATCTTTTTTTTGTGCTGTGAAAGTTTTATCTTCGATTTTAATTCTGCTTATTAGATTTTTGTTGGGGATGCTTTGATTTTGAGTTCCTGCATGTTGGACTGGGTGGCTCTTGTGGTTTCTTTCAACTCTATGATTCTATGATTCTATCTCCATTTTGTCAGTGTGTTTGTGAAGAGGTCACTTCCCATACCCCTTTCTTCTTGGGGGTTTCTTCCTGGGGGAATAAAGTTTTATGATTCTTTGTTTGCTAGTACACTTTCCTCCCTGCTCTTACCAAGTATGGATGTAGAAACCGGGCTTTGCTCCTAAGGATGTCTTCTTACTTGCACACATGGAGATCCACTATCTAGTGATCTCTGTACCAAATTGTAGTTTTCTCTACTGAATAGTTATTTTTGTAGAACCTAGATGTAACAATAAAGTTTCCTTTACCTACCTATGTATCCTGTTTATTAGAAGCTCAGATCTAGTAGCTTTTCACCAAATACCTGCGGCGTACACACTTGTTGATTCTGCTGCTGCTGCTGCTAAACTGATTTAACCACAAATAACCAAACCATAATTTTAACAAATACATAAAAACAACAATTAATAAAATAATATAGTAGAAAAATATCTCACCCAAATTATTATAGATAATTACTGACAGGAAACTTAGTAGACAGGAAATGTCTCTTAAGCTGTTATCACAAATGTTCTTCATGAAAGACCTATTCATCCTACAAATATATAGTGCTATGGTTCTGCTTTAATCAGTATGGTTGCTTCATATGGAATCCTGGGGGGAAGGGATTCATTTAGAACAGGGGTAGGCAACCTTTCCCCTTTAAGGGCCGAGGGACTTCAGCTCCCAGAAACCTCAGCCATGTTGGCCAATAGTCCCATGTTGGCCAATAGCTCCTGGGATTCTGGGAGCTGAAGTCCCTCGGCCCTTAAAGGGGAAAGGTTGCCTACCCCTGATTTAGAATTCTCAGCCAGGGAGCTGTAGTGCCTCAGTGAACTACAAACCCCAGGATTCCATAGGATGGAGCTGTAGCCATTAAAATGGAATACTAGTGCTAAAATTCTAAGAGGCCATCTGATCTCAAAAGGGGATCATTAAACAAGGTAGCTACCGCAGTGGAGGAATCCCTTTTCCAAACTGTGGCTACATGAACATAAGGAGGCTGTGGTACAGTAAGCAAATCCTCCCTTCCAGAACATAAAGAATAGGATTGCTTATACAAAGAGGGTCCATAGATGACTTATACAAGCAGGGTTCATCAAGGCCTGGCCCTACTTCTCTGGTCATTAGAGTGAGAGGAGGAAATCTCAGGGCAAGAGCACTATCTCGAAACAAATGTATATATGCAACAAATGCACACACTATGCACTTGGTGGTCATCTGCTACTGCAAGTTGTTTCTGAAGTCTCTTCAGGGAGTCTGTGTGACATGCCCTGCTCTCTCTCTTCCCCTTGTCACTGTTGGTGTGTGGATGATGAGTGTTGTAGTGATGTCCTTTGGCACCCAGCAGAGTCTGCAGGACAAGCTGGCTGCTGTGATCCACAGCCACTTTGTAATTCTTACCAACCGGCTCAGCTTCTCTTCTTCAGCACCCTGTCTTCCTCAGTCAAGAAGACACATTGTAAAGCCCAAAAGCATAGCTTTCTTAATGCATATAAAAAATAAAAATAAGATAACTAAGTAAAATCCATTGTGATGAACTTGTCCAGTTCAGCCATATAAGATTACATCTTTAACAATCCCAAAAGCATTAGGATCCAACTTGTTGCAGTTAAAAACCACTGTTGTCAGCCACACACGCTCACATCTTGAACAATAACAATTCTTAGACAAAGGATTTTCTAGGCCCTTCCCATACTCCACCTTCTAGGTGTTAACCTTATTTTAATTGGATAATGTCTGTATGATGTCTACTAACCCAGCCTCTTGCTGTCCATCATCCACCACGTGACTATCTTTCCCAAGCTAACAATGCTTACGTATAATTGTTATCACTTGTTAACCATAACAAAGTCTCTGTCCCTGACTTGTATCTTTGGGAAAATACATTGTTGATGTCTCTGTTACCACCTGGCATTGATTCACCCTGTTTTTCAAAATGTTGTTTGTGCCTCGTCCAAAAACTGTTCTCAAGTGGAAAATTACAGACACACACATATTTACATTTCACCTTTGACTGTATATCCCATCCATATCCTAACAGTCACAGTCTTCCAAATTGCAGGCAGCACCAGGATTGAATGGGAGGGAGTGGCCAATAAAAGGAAATACTGAGGTGTCCTGAGAATTAACCTGAGACACCTCAGTATTCACTGATTCAATCAGTGCTGTGAATTGTGCTACATAAACATTGCTCCTCCACCCCTATCTTATCATGAACTTTCCCTTTTCTGTTCCCATCTTCCTCATCCTACCCCAAATGCTTGGTAGTCCAGTCCAATATCTGCTTCAAAGGACCCTATGCAGATTGTGCCATTATTAACAAATGTAGGGTGTGAAAATCTTTCTTCTTCACCTCTCCTAAAGTATGGTGGACCCTTTTTTTTTTCTCCTTAAGTATGGTGGACCCTCAGGGTTTTTTTTTAACCTGAGAGAACACCTCTCTGGGAATCTGAAGGTTCCCCAGAGCAACTTTATAGTCAACATTAGCCAGGAGTTGACCACAGAATTGCACTGGAGGCCCTGCAAATGCCTAAAGAAATGTTTTCTTTAGGAATCTCTAGGTCCTCCAGCATGACTCTAGTCAATGTTCAAATGAGTCACACTGGAGGATCCAGAGATTGCTAGAGAGATCATATCAATGAAATCCCCAAATAATCAAATCCACAAAAGTCAAAGCTGAAAATGTGGAGGGCCAACTGTACTTTCGTCTTTCTTCTGCTCTTATTAAGCACATGTTTCTTTTTTCTTTCAATTCTTGATCTTATCTCTATTTCTTGCCCACTTTCTCCTCAGCCCCACAACTTCTAGCTAGAGAAAGAGAGAGAGAGAGATTTTTACTGCTGCTTTCATTCTGCTGTTTTTAGTGTTTTGTCAATATTGTATTGTATTTTACCGTCTGCAAACCATCTTGCTAATCATATATTAAAGAGTGTCATGAAAATCAGATAGATGGATATAAGATTGGTTACAGCCATTTTGCACATGACATGGCAGCAAAACCAGTTTTGACCAAGTGTATGCATGACTTCAAGCTTCGGGAATGATTGGCAGATTTGAAGCTTGTGGATGTAATTTCTTTTTAACCTGAAACTCACTGTTTGGAAAAGTTATTTTTAAGTCAATTGCTAGAATGTATCCCACTAATAGGATACGTTTGTCTTATTGAAATGCTACATTTTTTTTGGTGAAAACTAATAATAATAATAATAATAATAATAATAATAATAATAATAATTTTATTTATACCCCACCCCTCTGTGCACAATCGGGGCAGCTAACAACAGTTAAAAATACATAGAATACAAATCCAAAGACCAATACCCCCCCTTTAAAAGAGTATTAAACTAACACTAATTAAAACATCTTAGGTTAAAACATAAAATTAAATAAAACCAATAAACAAACAAAGAATAACAAACAGTGGAGATAGCAAACAAATCAGCAGAGTAGCCGAAATGGCAGCGGCGATCAAATTGGAAGAGGGCAGAATAAGGGGGTTCCTGAGGCTGGGAAGTCTATTCTGGAAAGGCCTGCTGGAAGAGATCCATCTTAACAGCCTTTTTAAAGCTGTTTAACACTGTAATCTGACAGATCTCGTCCGGCAGGCTGTTCCATAATCTGGGAGTGACTACCGAAAATGCCCTCTGGGAGGTTGCAGACAGCCTAGATTTTAATGGCTGTAGCAAGTTCCTCCCAGAGGACTGGAGTGTGCGGGGAGGATTGTATGGGAGGAGGCGGTCCTAAAGATAGGTTGGACCCAAGCCATTTAGGGCTTTAAAGGTAATAACCAACACCTTATACTGTATACTGTATATATGGAAACTAATAGGCAGCCAGTGGAGGGACTTTAACACTGGAGTTATGTGGTCCCTCCTAGAAGTTCTAGAGATCACTCTGGATGCCATGTTTTGTACTAACTGAAGTTTCTGGACCAAGCATAAGGGTAGCCCCATATATAGTGCATTACAGAAATCCAGACGTGAGGTTACCAGTGCATGCACAACAGTCTCGAGGTCCCTTACTTCCAGAAAAGGGCACAGCTGGAGTATCAGCCAAAGCTGATAACAGGCGCTCCTGACTGTCACATTTACCTGATTTGTCATCAGGAGCGACAAATCAAGGAGCACCCCCAGACTGCGAATGCAGTCCTTTACGGAAAGTGTGAACCCGTCCAGGACTGGAGGTTGCAACCCAATTACTGGTTTGGGGGCCGCTACCGTTAGCACCTCCATTTTATCTGGATTCACTCTCAATCTGTTTTTCCTCATCCAGCCCATTACTGCCTTAAGACATTCATTGAGGGAACAGATGCCATTGGAATTAAAGGCCGACAATCAAGACATGGAGAAATAGATCTGGGTGTCATCAGCGTACTGATAACACCCAGCTCTATGACTCTGAATGATCTCACTCAGCGGCTTCATATAGATGTTAAACATCGAGGATAGAATGGCACCTTGAGGGACACCACAAGTAAGCTCCTTTTAGCTAGAGCAACTGTCCCTGAGCAGCACCCTCCGGGATCTGCCCGCGAGGAAGGAACAGAACCACTGCAAAGCAATGCCTCCGATTCCCCCCCCCCCCAGGTGATCCAAGAGGATGCCATGGTCTATCGTATCAAAAGCCACTGAGAGGTCTAAAAGCACCAACAGGGTCACACTACCCCTGTCAATGCTCAGATGCAGGTTGTCAGTCAAGGCAATCATAGCAGTCTCAACTCCGAATCCTGTCCTAAAGCCAGTTTGAAATGGGTCTAGCTAATCGGTTTCATCCAAGACAGCTTGGAGTTGAAGAGTAACCATCGTCTCAATTACCTTGCTCACAAATGGTAACAAAGAGACTGGCCTATAGTTGCTCATATCCAGGGGGTCCAGGGAAGGTTTTTTTCAGAAGCGGCCTAACAGCCGCCTCCTTCAAACAAGATGGAAGATGACCTTCCCTGAGGGATGTATTGATGATGTCCATAAGAAACATGTATCCCCCCCTCGGACGGCCAGCCAAGATGGGATTGAGAGGACAGGTTGTTTTCCTCACTCTACCAAGGAGCTTGTCCACATCACTGGTACTCACAGATTGAAACTGATGCAGGATAATTTCATTAACGGAGTTGCTGGACACCTTGTCAGTTGTTTCTGTCAAAACACAGGCGTCTAAGTCAGCTCTTATCTGAGAGATTTTAT
The DNA here is from genome assembly GCA_026167975.1 of Phrynosoma blainvillii. Classification (NCBI taxonomy): domain Eukaryota; kingdom Metazoa; phylum Chordata; class Lepidosauria; order Squamata; family Phrynosomatidae; genus Phrynosoma; species Phrynosoma blainvillii. The sequence continues at coordinate 327,216,068 of JANUYF010000003.1, forward strand.
CTGCAAAAAAGTTGTTAAATGTGTCGCAGCAGGCTGCTGTTCGGTTAAGTAACGGGACCTCTGCAGGAGGTACCTGCGTCAGCTCCTAAACCACCCTAAACAGCTCTGCTGGATGGGACTCTGTAGATGCAATACGTGCAGAACAGAATGATCTCTGTGCTGTATGTATTGCCTCTCGATAGGACCAAAGAAAGTTCCTAAGACGAGTCTGGTCAGATAAGAGTCGAGTCTTCTACCAGGTGCACTCTAGTCATTGTCCAACCCACTTCATTTTTCTAAGCTCTGCTGTATACCATTGCTTCCAATTAGGAGTGGGTTGGAAAGGATGCTTGGGAGCGATCGTGTCAATAGCCTTGGTAAGGTCGGTGTTCCAAGTATTAACCAAAGCTTCGACAGGGTCACCGGTGTTACTAACCATTAAACCCTCCAAGGCTTTCTGGAATCCACTTGGTTCCATTAGCCTTCAAGGGAGGACCATTCTAATAGGTTCACCACCCCCGGTGGGGCAGATAAAGGCTCTTAGTTCAGTCTTGACCAGAAAATGATCCTTCCATGACAATGCAGAGGTTTTTATTACCTCCGCCCACAGATATTCCTGTTCTGTAATGAAGAATCATAGAATCATAGAATCATAGAGTTGGAAGAGACCACAAGGGCCATCCAGTCCAACCCCCTGCTATGCAGGGACTCCCAATCAAAGCATCCCTGACAGATGGCCATCCAGCCTCTGCTTAAAAACCTCCAAGGAAGGAGACTCCACTACTCTCCGAGGGAGTGTGTTCCACTCTCGAACCGCCCTTACTGTCAGGAAGTTCCTCCTAATGTTGAGGTGGAATCTCTTTTCTTGCAGCTTGCATCCATTGTTTCGGGTCCTAGCCTCTGGAGCAGCAGCAAACAAGCTTGTTCCCTCCTTGATATGACATCCCTTCAAATATTTAAACACGGCTATCATATCACCTCTCAGCCTTCTCTTCTCCAGGCTAAACATCCCCAGCTCCCTAAGTCGTTCCTCATAGGGCTTGGTTTCCAGACCCTTCACCATTTTAGTTGCCCTCCTTTGGACACGCTCCAGTTTCTCCACATCTTTTTTGAATTGTGGTGCCCAGAACTGGACACAGTATTCCAGGTGAGGCCTGAACAAAGCAGAATAGAGTGGCACTATTACTTCTCTTGATCTAGACACTATACTTCTACTGATGCAGCCTAAAATTGCATTGGCCTTTTTAGCTGCTGCATCGCACTGTTGACTCATGTTCAACTTGTGGTCTACCTGGATTCCTAGATCCCTTTCACACGTAAGACTGCATCAAGGGTATGATCTGCACAATGTGTGGGCCCAACAACCAATTGGGACAGGCCCATGTTTGTCATGGTTTCCATGAACCCCTAAGCTGCACCTGTCAGATTGATCAAACTGGTTTCAAGTGGGATGTTGAAGTCGCCCAGGACTAAAAGTCTGGGCGACTCCAACAGCAATTCTGAGACCAGTTGTGTCAGCTCGGTTAGGGAGTCTGCTAGACAACGAGGTGGTTGGTATACTAGCAGAATCCCTAAACTATTTGTGGTTCTCAGGCTAAGATACATACACTCAAAGTGGACTGTGTTCCAGACAGGTATCCCGGTCAAAGTCAAGTTGTTCTTATAAACCAGAGCCACTCTGCCCCCCGCTTCCCCTTACCTGCTCACTCACAGAATACCTGGCTGGGAGGGCCTGCATCCAAGCAATGGTGCTATCCTCTTCCAGCCAGGATTCTGTGAATCTTTTGTGCTAATGCAATACAGCCATCTGTAATTGGTTGCCCCTCAGATGGATTGGACTACAACTCCCCTCACCCCCAGCCAGCATTGCTTTATGTGTATGTGTAAATGGGTACATGTAATTAATCCATAATTTCTTCTCCTTTCAAATCTCCTCTCAAAACTAGTCTCTTCAGAAAATTCTATACTAAGAACTGACTCTAAATATGAAGCAGAAATTTTAAGCTTTAAATTCTTGAACATGTTTCTTCAAAATGAAAAATTAAAATCGTACCTTTGCCTTTGGATCCAGATGTTGTAAAACACTTTAGTTTTGAAACTATATAACAGCTTATTGAACTTCTAGTTGATAGCTTGATATGCAAAATAATAATAATAATAATAATAATAATAATAATAATATAGGTAAAAAAGCAAAGATGACTAAACTGGCAGGGACATGGCAGGGAGTTGGACTTGATAGTCTTTGTGATCCCTTCCAGTTCTTAGATTCTATGGCTCTAGGAAAATGAGACTGCTGTACTTTGGACAGATAATAAGATGAAGGGACAATAATGCTTGGTAAAGTGGAAAATGTTGGAGAAGGACACAGCTGAGAACACTCCGTTTTCAACATTCTTCAATGGACAATGGTATTCTCTTCTAGGCTGAGTGCAGGACTGTAGCCATTGTCCTGTTCTCACACTCCACTAGCAGGCAGGGTGCCAGGAGTTCAAAAGCCAAAGTAGCCAGCAGAATCCAATATCAATCTGTCCAAAGTCAGGAGTCATAAATCTTATCCACAGTAGCAGAAAATAAGGTCAAGTAACAGTGCAGGGTTGTAAATGGTAAAGTCAGGTTTCACTGTAAAGCATGCTGACTCAGCCCTAACTTCCTTACAGCCCGTATTTCAGGAGGGCATTTCCCTGCTGGGTGCACATAGCCTGCCACTTCACCTGCTGGGTGGGTGGGTGGGTGGGTGGGTGGGACTGTGTCTGTTTTTGATTCTAAAGCCTTCTCCTTTCTTGGGGTGATATCTCTCCTAACTCCTCCTCCTGTGAATCATTCAAGTGGCTGTCAGACTAAACTGAAGGAGGGCCCAGCTGTGGCAAGTCACTTTCATCTTCAGAATCTGAACTTCTGAGGGGTGGGTGGTGATGGGTGGATCCGCTTCATCTTTAGAATCCAAACTTTCAAGGAGGAGCATGACAGCCATGGTATTTTAAGAGTCCCAAGTCTGTGAATCCAGAAATGCTCATTTTTGTCAAAAATGTCTGAAGGAAATTGTACCAAACTGGGACAAATCAGAGATGCTGTGATGTTTTGAGTTGAAATTCCTGGCCACTGGTTGCTCCAGCTTCTTGGTCAGGATTGAACATTTATGATTCACACATACATAAAAAAAATTATAAGTGCCTACATGGTAGGAGGGGAAACAACAGCTTGTTCAGCCCTTCAATTATGCTCTTATGACCAAATCCCAGGCTGAAGAGTAGAAAAAGCAGGTGTGTGTGCATATAGACAAACATACACATGGAGAAATAAAAGGAATAAGATAACGTGGCCTGCCAGTAAAAAGAGAAGCAAAGGAAATAATTATGCTCTTTTTCTGTAAAGGTTCTGCATTTGACACTTTCCACACACAATCAGAGAATATTATAATATCCCAGAGTAGCATGCAGTTTAAGACACCTTTTTCTTCTTTGGCAGTACCATTATGACAAAGTAGAACTTTTTTTGTGAATTTGTTCAGTTGGAAGAAAACACTATAGAACCACAGATAAAAGGTTGTTTTCCAAACCTTCCAGCAATACTTACGTCAAAACCTACAGTAACACCTTGCTCTTATCTCTGCAAGTTTGCTACAAATAGATAATAAAGCGTAATTTATATTTCTAGCTGAAAGGATACCGAAGCATTGTAATATCTTTATAAATCATTTATAGAGCAAAATGATGTGTAGAAGAAAGTCTCCCTGGGATAAATCCAGTGTTATTTTGGCAGTGAAAGCCTCTGTAGTGATGGATAGGCCCAGTGTGCAAGCAGTTACACAAGCAGTGGTATACACAAGCAATTGATGTTGTACAACCACTTGTGCAAGAGAAAATGCACTGAATAATACTAACCTTTGCATAAACTCTCCAAATGTCTATCCAATGCTACAATAGATGTTGCACTCTCATGATTATGTCACTGGGTATAGATGTATAAACTACAAAAAACCATCACAAAAACACACAGGAAAATATACAGGCCTAATACAATACTATAGCTTACAACTAAAAAACAAACACCCCACCCATGCATAGAATACTACCAGAATTAGTAGAGGTATTACTAACATAGCAGGAAAATCAAAATACAAAAAGCTGCCTCAATTGTTTATGTGTTATGCACATATAAGTTCCTTTATGCTTGTGGTTGCATTCCACCCCCACCCCCACCCGGCAATTTCTTAATATCCATATTCAGTTAACAGTTCTCTAAGTGGAATCCCACAAGTGTAACTGTTGAACATGCTTCTATAAGTTATAACCAGGTGTGAAGGAAAATGTTACCAGGAAGTCCAGAACAGCAAGCAGAGCACACATAAATAATGCAGAAGAATATCTTGTTTTCATTTATTTCAAATGCAGCTAAAGCATATTTTTCAATAAAATAACCCAGCCTCAATCCAAAACTTGATTCTGAATGAACATGCCAACCTGGCTTGTATAAATACTTAGGGCTGAAACCGATGGGTGTGCAAGAGCAGCCCTAGTCTGTTCCAGCTGCAAGTGGGTCAGGACCATGCTGACACGGCTTGCTTCCAAAGTGGCTTGCAGCCACAGGACCCAACCTGTGCCACCAGGAGCTGGATTATCCTAGTTTCTTTTTGTTCTGGTCTAAAGGACCAGAGCACAGCTTCAGCGTGATTTTGGGCTGTTTTGGAGGTATGTGTTGTTTGAACACTATGCCTCCAAAGTGGCTAGAAACCTCTTCATTTGGCCTGTCTGTTCCTGGCCTTAGTTGGATGAAGGCTGAGGGTCAGTTAATCTCATCCAGTTTTGTTTTCCTGGATTCTTTGTACAGATCAATTGAGATCTAGGGGACAGGAGGCCCAATTGCAGTAATCTGTCATGATTCCATCTTTCTCAGTCCACATTCTGCGGGGCATGAGGAAGATGGGTAGCATGGTGATTCCGTTGGTGTACTACCCATCCTGCTGCTCAAAAGTCTCTCTTCCTGAGCTGGCTGAAATGTTCTTGGAGGTAGTGCTAGTGTTCCCCTTTTTGTGCTGGGGGACTTCAACATCTACATGGAGACTGCTCTGTTAAGAGTGGCTCAGGAGTTCATCTTTTCCACGATTATCATGGGTTTCTCCTAAGTAGTATCTGGTCTTAGTCATGCTGCAGGATGCACTCTAGACCTAGTTTTCTTCATTAGGTGGGAGGGTGGTGACTTGGGTGCGACTTGTCCATAGAGCAGTCTTGAATGATCACAGGCCTTCTGTTATTTGTGCTACCAAAAGTGCATTTTCTGAATTTTGATATGTGTTCCACATGGCCCCAGATGCATTCTGCAGTGAACTCCAAGTGATACCATAGCAAGGCAAATAGGTCATGCCCAAGTCACCTGGAAGGCTGGAAAATCCCCAATCCCAGAGTCAGGCAGATAGTGTGAGAGTTGCAAATCTACAATCATCAGCTCCATAATCAGAAGGATGGGTGATGATGACCTAGATGTCACACTTGATGTGCTGGTGATCAGCTTAACAACTCACCAATTCCTTTGCCTGTTCTCCCCGATTGTTGTCAGACCCGATTACATTGATAGTCCAATGCAACACCTTTGTTTGGACATCACCCAAGCAATCAAACACCTTTGTCTAGGTCTCAGCCAAGAAATTGAGCACCTTGCCAGGGGCTAGATTTTTCCCCAGTGTGTCAGCCTGGATTCAGGGGGACTCCATGTCACTCTGATCTCTGGTCTGGCTCCGGCTCAGTCATCCTCTCTGTGATTGTGTCTCAGCTTTCATCACCCAATTGGATCCTGGAGATAGCCTCATCTGTAGTAAGTATAGCCTGTTAGTTTTGCCTCTAAATGTTTTCCAAGCTAACCCTTGATTTCCTGAGCCTTGCATGAATGTGTGTGTGCATGTGAATTACCGTGTGATTTTCCCCCTTTAATAAATAATACTTTAATTGGAGAATCCTGTCTCTGCATCAATTCTTAGATCCGCCGGACTCTTGGTATACATGTGGGAGATGGTCTTGCAGGGTCCTTGTAGCCAACCCCCTCTCAATTTGAGCTAAATAAAATTCCCCATAATAGACTTTTGGCTACATTTGTCTTGCAAAAAGAGAATGCAGACCATTCAACAGAATGCTATAAAGGATTTTGCAGACATAATTGTTCAAATTCATTTGGATGTTTTAGCTGATACAGATCCAGTGAATGTAACCTTGTCTCCTGATTGTCCTGTGCTATTTGACATATTTCACTTTTTCAGCTTGAAGATATGTGCAGGATTCTTGGAGAGGTAAAAGTCACCATAAAAATATTGGGCCTGTGCTCTTTCTGGATGTTAAGGGGAGCCAGCGAGGGGGCTGGCCAGCAGGGTAAAGGGGAATAGTCAGTGTCTCATTGTGGCAAGGCAGACTTCCATACTGCTAAAAGGAGGCTTAGATGAAGCTGTTGCTGAAAAACAAAACAAAACAACCCCCTTCCCTGATTCCCCCCATACTGAAGAATCACCAGACAGTCTCCAATATCCCTTTCTTGGCAAAGATCCAGAGCATGTGGTGGTCTCACAACTCCAGGGGTTCTTGGCTGAGAATGATTGTATATACCCTTTAAGAAATATGTATGCCAGGTACAAAGTAGAGGTTACAGCTAGCATGTAGAAATTGGGCTCCCTTAAGATGTCTGTTTATCATAGCATGAGTTTGCCGCACTCTGCATGATGCAATTTAGCTTATTTTTGTTTTGTGATTGGTTATCAGGAGGTACACAGGGGCTTATTTTGCAAGTCAGATTGCTCAGGAACTGAATGCCTTGAGGGAAAATATTGTAAAGACCGAAATAGGTATTACATTTCAAACATGATTTGATCTGAGCATTACCCTTAACATGTGATTTTACCAGAGCCAAGTTATTTCCCTAATGAGCTATTTTTTATAGCAACAGTCTGGAAGCAGTAATAAATAGTTACTATTATAGGAAGACTATAGAACAGAGTACTGGTAGTTGTTTTTGCCTATAATAGTCATTCATTACTTTACAGTGGAATGTAAATGGGTTGGCCGTTACTGATTACTGGATGACTGTGCTGACTCAGTTTGAGTCATAGGAAGGGAAGAAGGTGACAGGTATGGGTGTTTCTTGTGATTTGCTCAGGACACAAAAGGAAGAATTGCTTTACAATGGCTTTTGCATCCCCCCACTGAAATTCCAAGGTAGAATATCTGAGGTGGACACTTGATTGAACCAGAAGACATTTTCCTGTATTTTCAAGGGTACAATAATAACAACATCAGTAACTTTTTAGTAAAAGATATTTCAGCACGTAACCTTTCTGCAGTACATGGCAGCAGGAACAAGCAATGACATGTTGGGTGATAAATGTAATGAATAAAGTATTTTGTTCCTTTTAAAGAGTAACATCCCAAGCTCTGGGTCTGATTCTACTAAATAGGCTTCACAACTTAGAAGCAACCTGTCCTAAAAGGCCATTGAGTATCTTCTCTGCAGAGTTTGCAATTATAGCTAATAAAATAAAATAGCCAGTTCAACTCATAGGCATTGTCATAGCTCTTCCTCTATCCTAAGCCCTTGGACAAAGAAGAGAGGACTAGACAAGAAGAGCTTTCTGCTCCTACTCATACTCTGCTCTTACCCTATGGTCCCCAGCACTGCCTTTTCCATCTTTCCCACTGGAAGGAAGAGATATGAATAAAGCCACTTTTCCCTTCCCCTGGAGAAGAAAGAAACACATATGTGTGCTGAATAGCCAAGAACATGCTTAGGCTTAACAGAGAGTTTAACAAAGTTTTATTTTATTTTATTTTACATCAGGTTTCTGGATATCCTATCTTGGAGCATCCATCTATAGGCATAGCTTAGAAAGTGCAAAGTCACAGAAATAGATTATATTCCAAAGACATCCTGGAACCACAACACAACAAAAATCCCTGGAGCCCCTTAACTAACTAACTAACTAACTGACTGACTAACTATAAAAACCCAAAAGTCCCTTGCCACTCACAGAGAAGTAATAATAATAATAAAATAATAAAATAATTTATATCCTGCCTCTTTGTATAATACAACTGGGGTGGCTTATATGATAAAAAACAAACAACAACAACAACAAAAAACCCAATCCTGTCCCCTAATAACCCCCCCCAAACACAATTAAACAATCGAAGTTTAAAAAATATTTGAAAATAACAGAATAAATGACAAATAAATTAAAATAACTGTAGTGAAAATCAGGGTCAGGCATATCTTTTTCAGTGGTCGGTTATCTACTCAGGAAAGGCTTGCCGGAAGAGATCCATCTAACAACTTTTTTAAAGCTGTTTAAGGTGGTCATGTGACGGATCTTATCTGGCAAGCCATTCCATAATCTGGGAGCAATAGTGAAAAGGTCTTCTGGGCAGTTGCAGATAATCTAGTTTTTATAGGTTGCAATAAATTCTTCCCAGAGTACCTTAGTGTGCTAGGGGGATTATATGGTAGGAGGTGGTCCTGAAGACAGGTTGGGCCCCAGCCATTTAGGGCTTTAAAGGTGATGATCAACACCTTGTACTGTACCCAGAAACTGATAGGCAGCCTGTGGAGCAATCTTAGAATAAGCGTTATGTGGTCTCTTCTGGTTTTCACAGAATCATAGAATCATAGAATTGGAAGAGACCACAAAGGCCATCCACTCCAACCCCCTGCCATGCAGGAACTCAAAATCAAACCATCCCTGACAGATGGCCATCAAGCCTCTGTTTAAAGACCTCCAAAGTAGGAGACTCCACCACACTCCGAGGGAGTGTGTTCCACTCTCAAACAGCTCTCACTGTCAGGAAGTTCCTCCTAATGTTGAGGTGAAATCTCTTTTCTTGTAGCTTGCATCCATTGTTCTGAGTTCTATTCTCTAGAGCAGCAGAAAACAAGCTAGTGCCTTCCTCTATATGACATCCCTTCAAATATTTAAACAGGGCTATCATATCCTCTCTTAGCCTTCTCTTCTCCAGGCTAAACATATTCAGTTCCCTAAGTCGTTCCTCATAGGTCATGGTTTCCAGACCCTTCACTATTTTAGTCACCCTCCTCTGGACAAGCTCCAGTTTTTCAACATCCTTTTTGAATTGTGGTGCCCAGAACTGGAGACAGTATTCCAGGTGGGGCCTGAAAACAAAAGTAATGACCACAGAAGAAATACATACATTCTATAGACAATGAAGAAATCGAAATAGCAAAAGAGTTCCCATTCCTAGGATCAAACATTGCTCAGAATGGAGACTGCAGCCAAGAAATCAGAAGAAGACTAGGAATATTGAAGGGCAGCTATGAAAGAACTAGATAAGATCCTAAAGAATAAAGATATACAAATGAACACTACAGATAGAATTATCCAAGCCACAGTATTCCCCATCACCATGTATGGATGCGAAAGCTAGACAGTGAAAAAACCAGATATGAAGAGTATCAACTCATTTGAGATGTGATGCTGGAGAAGAGTGCTGAGGGTACCATAGACAGCCAAAAAGACAAACAAATAGGTCCTTGAACAACTTCAGCCTGAACTCTCCCTGGAAGCCAAGATGATTACACTGAGGATATCATACTTTAGCCACATCATGAGAAGGTATGGCTCATTAGAAATGTCAATCATGCTAGGAAAGGTAGAAGGAAGTAGAAGGAGAGGAAGACAACATGCCAGATAGACAGACTCTATTAGGGAGGTCATAGGCATGAATATGCAGTACCTAAGCAGAGCAGTGGAGGACAGGGCATCTTGGAGATGTCTCATCCACAGGGTTACCATGAATCAGGGTCAGCTTAAGGGCAGTTAACAACAACAACAACATTCTAAGTGGTAAATTAACCCCTTGTTAGCTAGATGTAGCATGGTTCACATCCACTAGATTATGTATGAGTGCATTAGCAGAGGCATATGTGTGTGTATATATATATATATATATATATATATATATATAGCTTGATATTTATAGTATGTTTCTGTTACTTTATATTATTGTAGCTTATATGGCTAAGCTTCCCTTTGAGCTTTATGTTTAATTTACACTTTTTAATACAAAGTGATCCAGGGACATACAAATCAAACAGAAAAAAAGCTTCTAGTTCAGGGAGCAGAACGTTTTGCTAGTGTATTGAGAGAGACTGTCTTGCTGCTGCCACAGAAAAGTCAAGAGATAAGTGAGAAGTAAGATGCTTCCTAACCAAGCTGATTCTGTGCAGTGAGGTGTATAGAGGTATCTATAGAATATAGCAACAAAGGCTGCTGTAGGCTGCTCTGTAACATGTAAAACAACGCCCCAGGCAGTTCTAACAATTTTGGCAGATCTAATAATTTAATACACTTCCAAAGCAATAATACCCTTGCTTGAAAGCCATATTTATTCTTCTTAAATAGTTATTTTGTGAACCTGAAGGAAAACTAAACTTTTATTAAACAGTGATCAAAGCGTACATTATTCTTTCAAAATATTACATTATACAGCTGTTTGTGCATTGTAATATTTTTCCAGACACTTTCATTGCTCCTGTGGATTATATATCCACCACATTTGAACGCATAGGAGGTTGGCCATCTAGTGCCTCTGCTATTGGTCAGTCTTTGTTTTCCACTGTTCAGAACTCTGATTGTTGGGGTGTGATATATGTTGACACACCAGAGTATGTTTCTCTCTGTGTGTAGGAGATATGCAGAAGGTGATTGTATTAATGCAATGGCACCTCAGGATTATTCCTATAACAATGGGAATTATGGGACCCTGCAGTTGTTGTTGGATGCAACTCCCGGTGTTCTTCACCACTGGCTAATCTGGCTAGGGCTGCTGGGAGTGGCAGTCTAACAACACCTGGAAGACTACATGATTTCTACTGTTACTGTAACATTTCCTTCAAATATGCCACTGGTTTCTCGTCAGGCTGACTAGCACTCTGAATTGGCTGTTTGTTTGTTTGTTTGTTTTTCTTGTATTTTACAACACAAGGGCAATGTTAGGGATTTGTTTGCTTCCAATTGTATGATGTTACCAGCATCTTACAAGCTACATGGTTCAGTGGCAATGTTTGATTGGCTATACTGACTACAATACATGATCCCTGACTGGCTAGAATTCCTTAGGTGTAGTGAACAGGTTTTGGAAGGGTCAACATATGAGAAGATTGTGGCAGACATTTCCATGTTGAAAATGTTTGAGCCCATTCATTTTTTTCAGATTAATAATAATGTGCAAATTAATAATAATCATCAATTAATTATTAATATATTAATGCAGTGATTCTCAAACTGTGGGGCAGAACTCCCAGAAGGGCACAAAAGTTGCACAAGAAGGGAGTGAGACTTGGGGGGGGGGGGTTTGCAGACTGCCAGAAATAGTGCAAATTCAGTCCACTTTTATGGTTAGGGCTAGGGTTAGGGAATCACGGGAAGTGTTTTTTATTGTGGCACCAGAGCTCTCTGACAGAGAAGGCTCAATGTCTCAGGAAAAAAACAAAACCCAATTCCCATGACTCCCTAGCACTAACCCTAACCCTAAAAGTGGACTCAATTTGCACTATTTCTGGCAGTCTGCAACCCCCCTTAATGATCCTGAGCCCCCCTCCTCTTCCCAAAATATTTTTTTTCTCCTGGAGCAGAATAAAAATGTAAGGAAGATGCTTGGAGCCTTTGTCTGTGGAGCCTTTGTCTGAGGGAGGAGCATAAGAAGCTATTTCCATATAAAATGTTAACAACAACATCAATTATTATTATTATTATTATTATTATTATTATTATTATTATTATTATTATTATTATTTCTAGCCCACCTATTTCCAAAGGGAATCAAGGTGGGTTACAAACATAAAAATAAAAGAATAAGAAAACAATAATATAGAAGTTGCATAAAAAGCAAATACACGGGGTGGGGGGGTGGGGGGAGAGCTATTCTGGGAAGGCCTGTCAGAAGAGATCCATCTTAAGTGCCTTTTTAAAGGCTGTTAAGGTGGTGATGTGACGGATCTCCTCTGGCAGGTCATTCCATAACCTAGGGGTGGCAGTCATGAAGGCCCTCTGGGTTACTGCAGCCAATCTAGATTTTTTTATGCTGCAGAAGATTTTTCCCAGAGGACCTTAGTGTGCAGGGTGGATTGTGTGGAAGAAGGCTCTCCTGCAGGTAGTCAGAACCCAAGCCATGTAGGGCTTTAAAGGTTGTGACCAACATTTTGTACTGTGCCCGGAAACTAATTGGCAGCCAATGTAGATATTTTAAAACAGGTGTTATAAGGTCAGTTCTAGATGTTCCTGTGACCAGTCTGGCTGCCATATTCTGTATCAATTGAAGTTTCCGAACTCGGCACGAGGGTAGCCCCATGTAGAGCGCATTGCAGAAGTCAAGTCAAGAGGTTACCAGCTCATGTACCACTGTTTCTAGGTCACCTAGCTCCAGGAAGAGTCGCAGCTGGCGAATCAGCTGAAGCTGATGACAGGTTCTCCTAACCGTCGCATCCACCTGAACAGTCAGGTGAAGTGGCAAATCTAGGAGCACCCCAGACTGCAGACAGAGTCCTTCAGGGGAAGTGTGACCCCATCCAGAACTGGCTGACATATCTCAATTCCTGGATTGGGGGTCCCTATGGCAAGTACTTCCATCTTGTCTGGATTCAGTTTGAGTTTGTTTTACCCTCATCCAGTCCATTACCACCCCAAGACAGTCATTCAGAGGAGAGATGTCATCCTTAGTCACTGCATCAGTCCAAGACATAGAGAAATATATTTGGGTGTCATCAGCATATTGATAATACCCTGCTCATGTTTTTGGATGATCACACAAGTGGCTTCATGTAAATGTTAAACAGCATGGGAGACAGGATGTTAAAATATGAATATATATGAATGTGTAAAAGAAGATATGCATACTAAACAAACAAATAATTATATTCTTATAAACATCAAGTGGGACACATGTAGTAAAGGGGGTCACCAGGATAAAAAGATTGAGAGCCATTGTATTACTGTATTAACAATGTGATTATTAATGTGAATAATGTGAGTAACCTGAGTATGGGAGAAAAAGAAATAATGAAAAGGTGCCTTCCTATGCACGTTTCCATGGAAGAAAATCTCATTTTGTTCAATACATTTCATTTTAAGAAACAGATGTTTAAAACTGCAATAATTGTACTTAAGTAGTCATACCCAAAATTGGAAAAGTTATAATCTTGAACTAAAACTCCCACAATCTTGATATTCTGGGACTTCCCCCAAGCACTGACCCAGCCAATGTCATTTTGAAATCCATGTAACTGATTGGAAGTTTGGTAGGAATAGAAAATTACAAAATTGTACCTAGTCTGATCCAATCGTGTCTTTAATCACATTTGAATACTAGGAGGAAAAATGTGCCCATTATGTTACAATACTTTTGCCAAAGTGAAGTATTTCTTTTAAACGTCAGTGGAACTTACATGTGAAGATCAAAGTCAAAGCATTGCCTTTAATGAACCTTATCTGTTAAATTATACTTCTGTTTCAGCTCCAAAACTAACAGACTTGTTCTTGGGTTAATGAGCAACAGTGTAACTTGTTCCTCTGTTACCCAGTAATCCACCTAAAGCACTTAATGATGGCACTCCTAAGCACTAGAGACAAAATTGCTGTGAAAAGAAAAGCCTCAGATGCTCCCTGAGCTTTTGGTAGGATTTTAATATACTTGGTAGAGTTCAGCATCTGCGGCATAGCAGCAAAGCATGAAAACGTAATTCTGGAACTACAAGTTTCACAACACCTACTAGCAATGCTTCTTAGGACTTGTAGTGCAAAAATGTGATATAGAGATCACGGGTATCACAGTGGACTAATATTTAACTGTATTCAGGGGCATATGACTATCCTTATTTAAAAAGGCTTGTATAGTTTTAATGTATTATCACATAGAACTGGGAAAGATGAACCAAACCAAACTCAAAATACTGGAATGGTTTTCCACTCCATCTTATTGGTTGTGAGTCTGTGCAATCCTTTTATCTGAACAGTTATGCTTTTCCTATGTTTATAGATTGGGATAACACATTCAGTTTTTCAGGGAACATATTTAAAGGACATTGGAAAAGCTTTCTGTTGAGTCAAGGCTATTCGCTTTCTGTTGAGTCAAGGCTATTCTGTTGAGTCAAGGCTATTCTGTTGAGTCAAGGCTATTCTGTTGAGTCAAGGCTACCGAAGACAAAGTTCAAACAGACCTCGCAGAGGGCATTCTCCGTCATTGCCCCTAAACTATGGAACGGCCTGCCGGATGAGATCCGTCTTACTACAACACTCACTGCTTTTAAGAAAGCAGTTAAGATGGATCTCTTCCGGCAGGCCTTCCCAGATTGATCCTCCTTAGAGGAACGAACATTGAACTTTCCTCCCCAAGCTCTCTGTTGCTCTGCCATTCTTATATAACTATGTCCTTATCTTATTAATGTTTGCTTTTAAATTTCTTAAGTTTAATTTTGTCTTAAGGGGTGTGGGAGGGATGGGTGGAGGGATTGGGATACCGGAATGCTTTTAACTATTGTATTTTTAATTGTTGTAAGCCGCCCCGATTGCTAAGCAGAGGGGCGGGATAAAAATAAAATTTATTATTATTATTATTATTATTATTATTATTATTATTGACCAACCACGAAATAATGAGACCAGACACAGTATTTGGGGTTAAACAAGGACCATCTTTATTGACCTGAAGCTAGTTAAATTTTGAGGCCTGGGGCTGAGCAAACAAAGTGAGAAGAAACCTGGTGTGGGTTTAGCAGAAACGGTACCTATACTTATCAACCTGAGACACCTCCCCACCACCCTTGGGAGAAATACCAGCCCCAAAGGGCAATCAAAAGAAATTGGTTGCCATCTGTGGAGACCCACTCCACTGGGTCTCTCTCTAATGCCAGCTCAATGGGTCTTTTAAATTCTAAATGCTTGGCACCAATTATGTGTGACAGCTTTCCACCCACTGCCACTAACTTATATGTCTTTATTAATAATTGTTCTTATTACTTTTGGTAGGATTTTAATATACTTGGTAGTGTGTTGTTATCTGTAAAATTACTTCAGACCACACCTGATTGAACTTGAAGAACAAAAATAACTTGACATTCAGAACATAATATTATATATTTTTGGTGGGTGGTTGTCAAGCTTGTGGATACAGTATACAAGTTACTTTAGTTGTTACACATTTACTACTTTCCCTTACTTACTTTAGTTTCTTCCTTGAATTAGTTCACACAGAATATAATTCCTTAATATAATTGGATCTCTCTTTCCTCTAAAAGTTCTTTTTACTGGACTGGGAGTTTGGGTCCCATCCAGTTGAACTCCTATTCTTAACTGCTCCTTCTGTCAGTTTTAAAACACACCCTCCTGCCTCAGCAGGCTTAACACACACAGCTTTCTTAGCTGTTAACCTCGCAGGTTACTTGACACTTTCTTAGTACACAGAGCTCAGCTCTTCAGCTTAGCTGTTTTTTATATCTGCTCCTTAGACAGTTTCTGTTATCCCCCAGCCTTCCTAGCTGTAAATCCCCCAGGATCCTAACATAGGGCCTTTACAGACTGCCAGAAATAGTGCAAATTGAGTCCACTTTAACTGCCCTGACTCAGTGCTAGGGAATCATGGGAACTGTATTTTTTTCTGAGATATTGAGCCTTCTCTGTCAGAGAGCTCTGGTGCCACAATAAACTACAGTTCCCATGATTCCCTAGCACTGAGCCAGGGCAGTTAAAGTGGACTCAATTTGCACTATTTCTAGCAGTCTGCAAAGGCCCATACTCTACCAATATCACTGGCCCCTCCTCCTTTTATACTTGCTCATGAAAGCAACCCGCATCTTTTTCCCAGCCTGATTTCTGTTGGCTGCCCCAAACATTCTATTCTGCCTGTGTCTGTCCACACCATCTCTGATGGTCATTTTAAAAGGCCAACCTGGAGGGCTTCTTTCCAAGCCCCACAACTTCATAAGAGAGAGTAAACTCACTGATCAGCACCAAGGGCAGACTCTTTTCCAAGCTCCACTGTCTCATATCCCATGGAGACAGTTCCAGAGCCCAACCCTCCACCACAAAGTGGGTGCCAAGGTGTACACTGATCACATATCTTCTCCACAGGCAAAAGAGGTATGTGAGAGGGCAATGGGCCCTTAAATAGCCTACCTCTCACCTCTTCCATGTAATCTTGCTTGGCCCTATGGAACAAATGCAGAGCCCCTGATGTTCCTCTCATGGAGGCCAACAAAGTGCCCCCTCCCCTGCAGTGCCATTTGCCATGTAGCTTAAGGACCAATTCCAAGATAATGATGAAATGGGTGGATCTGGCCAAATTATAGATAGGAGTTGGAGAGGAAGATTGAATCACATGCCTCTATGTTGCTGGCTGGCACATTGTCAATCAAAACATATCTCAGTGTCGGCGGGGGGGGGGGGGGAGAGATGATCTGCTGAGAAAAATAAGAAAGGAATAAATATGTATAGGATTACACCTTCAGTGTGCCTAAGGATTTGAGCACTGGACTATGACTCTGGAGAGCCAGGATTGATTCCCAGCTTGTGAAACCCACTGGGTGATATCTTGGGCAAATCATATTCTCCCAGGCTCAGAAGGCAAAAGCAAACCTACTCTAAACAATTTTTGCCAAGATAGGGTCATGTTAGGGTTGCCATATGTCAGAAACAACTTGAAGGCACAGAGCAACTATAACAACACAATGAGTAAGAATTTGGGGGAGTTTGTTAAAAATGCTTTTTTAGACCACAACTTTTGCAATTGCCATTGTGTGAAGGATTCTGGGATTTGTAATTCAAAATTTAATAGGCCCAAAAATCAGGGGAGGATTGGGTTTCTGGTTTCCCCCCACCCTCCTAAAGATCTCGGATCATTTTCAAATTAATCTGAGGTGGTCTTGGGTGAGATCACATGCCTCCAGGTGTGGCAATCATGTAGTTACTATAGGTATGTGGGAGAAAATAATGGACTACCAGAGTGCATTTCAAGGTGGCTCTTTCTTGATCTTTGTTGCAGTGGGGGTCTAATAAATGCAACACTTCATCATCTAATATTCTTACCTATAATTTCTATTGCACATAAAAATCTTTCATAACTTGGGTATGTAAATGACCAGTGTATGTAATCAAAATGTTATTTGCACTTCACACATTAAAGAGTTTATATAACCATTACTGGAAAACCAAGCAAGCACTGGTCCAAATTACGGTAAAACATAGACAATAAATGGATTATTTATAACAAATATCAGTGAAGCTGGTAGCTAGAGAACAACACATTTATTGGCCTTGGCTTGATTGCATTTGCACCATTACTTAAATTGAGTAATTAGTGTACAGCTTGCTCATTTTATATAGAAATATATTGAAAACAGAATGTCATGTTTCTGCACTGGAACAAGGGGAGGGGAAAACTGTGTACAGAAAGTGTCTAGACTAATATAAAATATAGATGTTTATAAAAGGTTCTGCATTTGGTACTTTAAATTCTGAAAACTGCAAAACTGAGTCATTAAAGGATATAAATTTTCTTTTACCCAGCCATAAGAGAGTAATATAATCTTTATAAAGACTTTTAATTGTACAGTTTAGTTCACTTAAACAGTGTATGCTATATGAGAATCAATCTCCTTGTACAGATATTAAACAAATTAATATCTTATTTGAATGCTGCTTTCCCCCCCCCTCTGCTCTCCTCATCCTTTATTTTCTTTTGTGGCATCTCATGTTTGTAAAACTGTGAGGATGGACTGTCATGTTTTTGATCTTTATGAGACAAACTGGTCTAAGATGACATAGCTGAATGGGGGGTGTTAAGTGCTATTACTGTTCATAGCTCACTGGAACCTCCATTTTCAGAAGTGATCATCTTCTAGTCACTAGATGATAGGGAAATCTGCTCTTGCATGGCTTTCTGTGTGCATATGAATGGGAGTGGGGTCGGGTAAGGCATCTTTCAGAATAAGCTTTTTTGAATTTGAGGAACCTCTGGTATGTAGGCTGAACTCACTCTGTAGGATGTAAGTTGAACACACCCATTTAAATGCTGCATTTTGCACTAGCTGAAGCTTCTGAGTTTTCTTCAAAGGCAGCTCCATATAAAGCACCCACAGCAAACTGGGAAGTTATCAGTGTATGAGCTACTGTGGCTGTTATTCATGTCAAGGATAGGCTGAAGCTGAGGGGTCAGTTAAAGTTAACTTGAAGTACTCTGAGCCATGGAATCCACTTGCACCACCAGTGACAGCTATGGATCAGGGACAACTCCCATGCATCCTCATTCAGTACAATTCTCTTACCCAATTTCTGGACCCATGAACCACCAATATACACTGACTCCATCTTATTGGGATTCAGATTCAGTTTATTGGCCTGTGTCCATCCCATTACAGTAGCCAGCACCTGAACAGCCCAAGTTGACTCTGATGACATGGAGACATAGAGTGAGACATAGATACATGAGTCTCATCAGCTTACTAATAGCATCTGACTTCCCAAATCCTAATGAACCCCTAGGGGACTTCATATAGATACTGAACACCATGGAGACAATATGGAATCCTGTAGCACTCCACAGCTTAATAGGGCTCAATAGGAGTCCCCCAGTGTCCCTCTCTTGAACTGGAACTGGAAACAGGAGCAGAAACATCACAGTTCCCACCCCACAAAATTGGTCTAGTTGATCGTATCCCATTTATCACTGTGCTTTCACTGTTGCTTGCATGCAGTCTTCCCAATATGCATACCCGAAGTTAAACTGGTCCTTCAGCCCTATAAATTTTCTCCATCCCTTCTGCAATCCTATATCAATTTGCCATATATTAAGCTCCACTGAATTCAAGAGGACTTATTTTTGAGTAGATATTATAGATATGCAACCTACTGTGGCTACATTTCCCCTCCACTACACCTCTGCTGCCAATACCAAAAGATAATCCAGAATTTGGCAGTATTATTATTATTATTTTTATTACACCACCCAGAAACCCATCCACATCTCCCCAAAGAAATGTTATGAACCCTCTAAGATACTGATGAGAAAGACTCCCTGTCCTAATCTTGTGAGACAGCAGTGTAACAGGCTAGGCTGTAGATCAGGGGTAGGCAACCTTTCCCCTTTAAGG
This sequence comes from Phrynosoma blainvillii, assembly GCA_026167975.1. NCBI lineage: Eukaryota > Metazoa > Chordata > Lepidosauria > Squamata > Phrynosomatidae > Phrynosoma > Phrynosoma blainvillii. The sequence goes on from JANUYF010000003.1 coordinate 327,235,175, forward strand.
GCCAAGGGACTTCAGCTCCCAGAATCCCAGGAGCTATTGGCCAACATGGGACTATTGGCCAACATGGCTGAGGCTTTTGGGAGATGAAGTCCCTCGTCCCTTAAAGGGGAAAGGTTGCCTACCCCTGCTGTAGATTCATCATCAGTTAAACTCTGTATTTAAAACCATTAAAGCTGTGGGCTCATTCACATTACAGAATTATACCATTATGATTCCACTTTAACTGCTATGATTCCATCCTATGAAATTCTAGGATTTGCAGTTTAGGAAGGGGCATTTAGAATTCTCAGCCAGAGTACTCTAGTGAGCAACTAAAAACTACCTGTCCCAGGATTTCATAGGATTGAACCATGGTAGTAAATATTAAGGTGAGTCCCATTTACTCAACTATTTTCCTATTCTGGCAGCCCCATGGGGTTTAACATCTCACTGCTGCCACCAAATTTATCACAAACACCACTTACTTTTCTTGGTGTGGCAGCCCAATGGGTATTGTGATCCCACTGCTGCTCAACACTTTTATTTATATCTATGGGTTTATTTCCTCAAACTTGGTTTATTTATTTATTTATTTATTTTTTAGTAATGTGGAAATTCAATCCCGATTCAGACAAGCTTGTAATAAAATAATAATAAAACTTTATTTGGATGATGGTTAACAATGTTTCATTTGTTACAATGTTGCATTCACTTGTTCTTGTTATACTTTGTTACACATTCCTTAACTTTAGAAAACGCCAGATATTCTCTTTTAGGACCCTCACACTGTCCTCATTTACTGTGGTTCCCCCAACCCCACCAGCCCTCAGGCTAACCAAATCCCAGAAACTCCCTCACTTGGAGTTCTGTCCTAGAGCCAAATCCCTCCCTTCTGAACTTTAGCCTTCACAGTCCCATTCTTCTGGACTGTTACCCATCCAGACCTGGTCTGACTTCAATTGTCAGCAACAGTCTTATTTAACACCTCCAGCCTACCATTTGATTCGCTGCCACCAGCTTGCATTCTATTGGCTGTTGCTAAGGCATGTTCTATGTTACTGCCTTCTCTCCACGGTAAAGTGCAATGATCATGCTACAAATCTGTGATGTGAATGGGCCCTCTGAGTATCAGATGTTGGCATCAAACACTGGGAAAGGGGCCTCCATCTTGTACACTTCTGAAGAGCATGTTGCTGTGATACTGGAAACACAACATTGGACTAAACAGATTTCTGGTCTTATCTGGTCTGGTCTTTTTTTTGTGCTCAGCTTTGATATTCTTCTATAATTCCTGTTCTCACAGGAAATTACTGTCAAGATCAATTATTTGAAAAATGCCATTAAGATCCTCAAAATGAATACAGGCACAGCATGGTACCCCACTTTCATGATTATACATTTGATGCAAGAAGTTATAGTTAAAAGCAGTTTTCAGAATGCTTACAAGGCTAATGTAAGCAGCTCAACCCTCTGTAGAAAACAAGGCAAAACAAAAGATACATCACCCATCTATAATTTTGCATGTTTAAATGAACAAATGGTTCAGAGTACAGAAATTGGATGACCTACTGCCAAGTTGGATTGTGCAACATATGTGCTGACAGACACCACTGGCTTCACTGAATGTTTTGGCATAAAAGGTTTTGATTGGAAATATTAAGAATTAGGGAAATATGTCTGTGAGTACAAGAAATATTTAACATTGTGAGTCATTTCTTGAGGATTGGCTGAAAAATTGTTTCATGCTAGTGTTGGCAGGAGCATCTACACAGAAAATCAATAGAAATAACAAAAGTATATCCTTAATGGTGACAGCAAAAGGAAGAATGAACAGAAGAGTACAAGCTCATGCCACTGATTAGGACTGGTTTTGGATCTTGTGTATTCCCAGTCTTAGCTATGCTGGAATGGGATTCTGGGAACTGTAGCAAAAAATGTAATTTTTCTGAGCTCTGATTTTCTGGTGAGCTCTGTTTCACCATACTAACTGTGCCTGTGTCTAGGGATGGGTATGAATTTAATTTTAAAAATCAAAATACCCAGTGGCCATCCAATGACAAGAGGTTTCTGGGAGTTGTAAACCCAAAAAGCTAGATTTCCAAGCTTCAGTCTTAATCTGACATAGTTGCACCTGTGAATAGGGGTGAGTGAACATTTCCATTTTTTTTTTATGTTAAAAAAACTGCAAGTGCCCAAACAGGCAAGAGGATTCTGGAAGATGTGTTAAAAAAATAAATAAAAATGCCATGGATCTCACCCTACTCAGTATCTATGAAGAAGGATGGATGACAACTTCATTTGATTCTTTTTTACAGTTCTTTTTTTTTAAACACATTTTCTCTATAAATGATACAAATTACATTTAATACAATATGAATGATTTTATATTGTTTTAAAGTATTGATGTTTTAATATGTTTTAACATGGTAGCTAATTATTTAAAAAAATATTACTAATTTTTAATTCTTGTACCTTCTTGTGATTCCTATGTGAGCTGCTTTGGGACCCATTTAAGAGAAAGGCAGGATATAGAATGAACAAATAAGTAAATATAGCCCTAGTATATTCTACACAAGTCAGGCCTCATCTGGAGTGCTGCATTCAGTTCTCCTTTTAGAAAAAATATAGACAAATTGGGGCAAGTTCAGAGCAGAGCAACAAGGATGATAAAAGGTATGCAGCATAACACACATGAGGAAAGCCTGAGGGACTTGGGAATACTTAGGGCCTAAGCAGACTGCCAGAAATAGTGCACATTAAATTGAGGCACTGCCCTGGCTCAGTGCTAGGGAATCATGGGAACTGTAATTTATTGTGGCACCAGAGCTCTCTGAGAGAGAAGGCTCAATGTCCCAGAAAAAAATACAGTTCCCATGATTCCCTAGCACTGAGCCAGGGCAGTGCCTCAATTTAATGTGCACTATTTCTGGCAGTCTGCTTAGGCCTTTAGTCTGGTGAAGAGAAGACTGATGGATTCCATGACTGAACTCCTAAATACCTCAAGGGCTGTCACAGAGAGGAAGGTGCAGGATTGTTCTCTTCTGCCCAAACAGTAGGACCTGATCTAATGTCATTTCATTTCATTTGTATGCCACTTGTCTCCAAATGTTGGACCCAAGGTGCCTCCCAGAGAGTATTTTTTAAAAAAATTCAGAACAATAACAAAAAAACAATTAAAATCTTCACACAAAACAAAAATTATTAATTTCAAAAGAAAGATAAAACATCAGAATGAAAAAGCTTCCTTGCCCATACATAAAAGCTTGCATAAACAAAAAGGAGATTTTGCTTGAACATTAGAAGAAATTTATTGACAGTAAGAGCAGTTCGGCAGTGAAACCAATTACCCAGAGAGGTGGTAGGAACTCTTTTTCTGGACACTGTCAAAAAAAGAGTCTGGACAGCTACCAGGTGGATTTCCTGCATTGAGTTTGGGGTTGGGTTCAATTACCTATAGGGCTCCTTCAAACTCTATGATTCTATGATCTAAATAAAATAAATTCAACAGAGTGTGAGATTACAAAAAAAGGTCTTGCTAGGATTTAAACCCAAACTTCCAGGAGTTGAGTTGTTTAGGACTGCATGTACACTGTAGCATTAATGCAGTTTGATGCCAATTTGACTACCATGGCTCAATGCTGTGAAATTCTGGGATTTGTAGTTTTGTGAGATATTGAGAGTTATTAAGAGAGCTCTGATGACACAATAAACTGCATAATCCCACGTTTCCATAGGATGAAGCCATTAATGTAGTGTCAACCTTCTTTAATTCTGCAGTGTGGCAGCAACCTGAATATTCAGATTAAATCATTCTGCTATAGTTCCTAGGGCAAGTATGAACATTTGTTATGCTAATAGTATCACTAGGGCTCATACAGAGAAATATTGTCTGCCAAATAACCTATTGATGGGATACTTCCATTTTTTGAATCAGTCATTGGATTATACTACACCTGTCCAGGACTTTTCAAGGATCTTGTACAAATTATCTCCTCTTGAGGTATAACACAGAGGTGTTTTTTTTAAATTTAATTTATATTTGCTAGATCTTTCACAGGAGTTAGAATCATTATCATTTCATTCACCAAAGACTGGTTCATTAAAAGTCTTCATCTTACTCTATGCTGATAATGCCATTTTTATTTCCCAGGCTCATTTGAGTCTTAACAAGCAATTGAATGGCCTTGATGAGTGCTATAACAATACTCTTTTACTTAATCAATTACTCCCCAAACAAACTTTTTGTTTTTGTTTTGCCAATAAGGAAGTTGTATTTTCCTGGTTTATATGCAATAACAGGATTGAACGGGCTGATTCATAAAAATATACAGGTATATGGTATCATGAAGATCTAAGCTGGGGGGTAAGGAAAAATATATAAAGTCTAAAGCAGATCAAAATGTGGGAGCAATAACCCATTTTTTTTTAGCAACTAAAGGTGTAAAATTTTGTCCAGCAGCTATCCAGTTTTTAAAGCCAAAACTATATCTCAGATATTTTTTAAGGCAACAATTTGGTTTCCTCACTTTAAGACCTCTTGCAAAGGAATTCAGTATTTTCTTCTTCAATACAGTATGCGATGTTTTCAAGTGTGTAGCTGAAGCTGCTCTTAACCCTGATTCTTTGAAATATCTCTCATGGATCTATGCTATCCATTTTTGACTTCCCTGTTGCCTTGTGTCTAATCTCAGTTCCCTGATGTCCAAGACAATGTCAGATTCTTTTGAATCATTCTTTTAGAATTATCCAATTTTTATTTTATGTTTAGATTTTTCAGTTTTATGGGTGGTTTTATAATTACTGGTGAATACATCAGTCATTTTAAATTAATTGGTATTATAGCTAATTTTAAAGGGGGGTAATTATTTGATGAACTTTAGGTGTGTGTGAGGAACTGTTTGTTAGCCGCCTTGATTGCCTGACAGGCAAAAGGCGGGATACAAGAATAAAGTTACTACTACTTACTACTACTACTATAGTGTATAAAGTTATCTCAGCAGTTTCATCTCTCTCCTATCTGTAATCCATAAACAGCACAGTGGCTGAGAGTACCCCTAATGTCACCCAGTGTGAGGGGGACTGCCAGAGGGCAGTGGTGACCAAAAGGACATGCTTGGCCTTGTTTTTTTACTGTGGTAGTGGAGGTCTTCTCATGAGGAGGCCTCTGTCACCATGGTAAAGTCAGGAGAAGTGTGCCCAGCCCTCTTCTTTGCCACAGCGGTGGAAGTCTCCTCATGATGAGGCCTCTGCTGTCACTGTGAAGCTGGGAGGATGTAGCAGGAGGAGGGCCCCACTGGGTGTCACCCCTCTTCTGGTGTGTCACCCAGTGTGGGCGGCACCCACTGCACCCCCATAGTGACACCACTGGACAGAACTAGATAAGTTGTCAGACAGAGGCTATTGGCTATCAAGCTTTAAGGAGTTGCACAGGGACCTTGCTCCTCAAGTCATTTGGTCTTGTGTACTTTTCTGGTAAACACAGAATGCCTTGTTTAGGATAACTAACTATTCTGAATTAACTAACTATTCTGAATTAGGGTTTCATTTTTTGTTTTGTTTTGTTTTTGATGAGGGGATGTTCTGAATATGGTGCTAGAGGAGAGTTCTATGGATACCATGGACTGCCAAAGTGACCAATAAATGTACTCTAAAGCAAAGCCTGAATTCTCCCTAGAAATTACAAAAATTAAACTGAGGTTATTGTACTTGGCCATGACATGAGATGACATGATTTGTTAGAAAATACGATAATACTTGATAAAGCAGGAGACCATAGGAAAAGAGAAAGACTACACAAATTGATAAACTCAATCAAGGAAGCCACAGCCCTCATTTTACTGGATCTGAGCAGGTTTGTTGATGAGAGGGTCTCTTTTACAAGTAGAAGCTCAGTTGACTTCAGTCAGTGACAACAATAAAATCCCATTGAAAGTAGACATTGTACTTGTAATAACCTCAAGATAGAGCTGATCTTGCATTTACCTCTTGCATTATTGCTGTTATCAAGGGGGTTTTCCCAGGACACTTTTTGGGGTCTCTCATGGTCATTTAGCCCTAGGGTTCTAACAAGTCAGTCAGTCATCAAGTGGCTAAGTTTATAAATGTGGCTGTTTCAACTAGATCATCTATGATTGTGTAATTAATATTATATTTAATATATTTTTATAAATACTACTCTCTTTTAGAGCCATTAACATGTACTATACACATCTTACTAAAATGTATGTATTGATGTTTCCTGACAATGCCTTAATGGACTATTGATCATGGAAGGGGATTGGATTGGATGGTCTTTGTGGTTTCTTCCAGTTCTATAATTCTGTAAGGAAATGATGGTGCTAGGATTTATTTCCTGCCTTCAAACAAGGTGCCTGTTGGGATGTGGCAGAATCACACGGAGCATTTTCTGTTCAGTTCTTAAATTGACATGTAATCTATAGCCTACCTGATGCCATTTTTTCTGATGTTTTTAATCTACTTTCCAGGGTCTTTTTAATATTGAGTGGAAAACTGAGAGTGCTCAGTGATACAATGAATTTATGAAAATGAGGCCTTCTTCAAAAAATCTGATTAGCTTCCTTGAGTAAGTGACAATAAGAGCTGTCAGGAAGGAGAAAAGAGATAAAATCTGGTTGGACACCAGATTTTTAATGCAGCACCACATAAAAGAAAAAGGTTCCTTATGTTATCAGTGGTGAAATTCTCAATTGGATAAAAACCAGTTTTGTGAGCAAACACTTCCATGGAGAAGGACTCAAAAATGAAGTAAAGAGAAAAGACAGGTCAAGTGGAAAATGCTGGTGATGGTTATTAGGTCAGTTCAGCAATAATTTTGATGAAAAGGAGGTCAGAAGTTCTTCAACCTGAATTGGAAAAAAAAAGGGATTTGAGTGAAGCTGGAAATATTCCAAAATGATTGGTGAAATGTTTGAGATCACTAAACATGCACTTGTACCCATGGTAATAACACAGCACTTGGATAGCTCATTTTTAATCTCTACAGCCCAACATTTTTTACAATGTAGCAAATATTATTTGTCCACCATTCTTTCTCCTGGCAGATGGCCAATATACTTGAAAGAGGAGATGTCAGGGAAAAGGGATAGATATAGTAGAATGTACTAAGTTTTTACTCTGGGGCTTTGAAGTGCAATATTGTGGTACGTTTCTGTTATGTTCCATGTGCCAGTGAAGTAGTGAACAAAACTGATTTATATTGTTAGAGCCATGCTGTTCCATATAGGGTTGTAAATCTTTGCTTATTTTATTCCTGCATACCAGAAATGAAAATTTTCCAGTATTCTCCTTGCAGAGTGAGATTATGAGAGTTTTGTTTCCTGCATTTTTGAGGATTTCATTCCCCCCCCCATATTGATACTTTGTGATAATTTAGTGAAGCCTCCCCCCCACCAAAAAAAAAATAGCAGTTTTGCACAAAGTATGTTTGCAAAATCTTGGAGAGTACTGTACCCATTTAAAAAGCACTGGTATTTTTGCTGTCACACAAAAGTGAAAAATCTTATAGTCGACATAAGAAAATGCTTTATATTCTCAGTTTCATCATATAAAGTGAAAAATTTGCCTCAGTGGCATCTGGTGGCTGCTATGGCAGGGGATCTAATTCTGCTCTGGGTTTTATTCCAAACTTTAAAAGAGGCATCCAATGTGCCAAACCTATTTGGGCACAGGGTTCAGCAGTCTTATAAAATTTGGACCAGAATCCTGAGCAGATTCAGTATCCTACTGACTTTGGTGCCATGAGTCACCACTGGCCTTCTCTGTAGACTTTGGCATAGCTTCACAATTAAAGATCCATTCTCATAAAATTAGAAACATAATTCCCCATTTGAACTTTTGATATCAAAGCACAAAATATACTTTGCATTTTGTTACCATATTTAATACAGAAAATGGAAGGGTACACTTGTCCCTCCACATTTGCTGGGGTTAGGGGCACAGGACCCTCGTGAATGTGGAAAAACTACAAATAACAAAAACACTATGTTTTTACCTGAGAGAACACCTCTCTAGGAATCTCTAGGTCCTCCAGTGCAACTCTGTTGACAACATCTGTCAGACTTTGACCATAGAATTGCACTGGAGGAGCTATAAATGCCTAGTGCAGTGTTCACTTTAGGAATCTCTAGGTCCTTCAGTGCAACTTTTGGTTAAAGTTGACCATAGAGCTGTGCTAGAGGACCTAGATATTCTTAGAGAGAGCATATTAATAAAATCCTTGACCAATCAAATCCGCAAAAGTCAAAGCCACAAATGTGGAGGGATGAGTGTATTTCAATATATGCTACAAGTAGCTTTATAGAGTCCCCTCTCTACCACAATATGTGAAGGGACCTTCTAGCACCTTTGAGATTCACTGAGAGAAAGAGGTTTGTAGACAAGCTTTTGTAGATTGAGGGTGAACCTACACTGTAGGAAAAAAATATATAGTTTGACACCATTTTAAGTGCTGTAGCTCTATCCTATAGGATCCTGAGATTTGTAGTTTTACAAAATCTTTAGCCTTCGCTGCCATAGAGTGCAGTTACTTCACAAAACTATAAATCCAAGGATTCTATAGGATGGAGACATGGCAGTTAAAGTAACATGAAACTGCATTATTTCTACAGTGTAGATGGACCCCAAGTCTACTTCAGGTGGATAGTTCAGTTTCTCCAGTAGCTGATCTTCACTCAAAACATTGTATATATGGAGTGGTACATTGGACACAGAGTGTCCATGTGAATATTTGTGAGGTTAGTCTTTTACAAAAAGATTGCTAGAGAATGGCCCTTCAAATTTTTTCTGAAATCCAAGCTTGATTCACATACAGAACTACAAGGAGACCAGAGGCCTTAAAACTGCCTATCTACCTGTAGCACCTGTATAGCAGGCGGTCTAGGCACAAGGTAACTGAGAATTATGTTTAAATTAATTTTAAAAAAACATTTTTTCATATGTTCATATAAATTAGCACTTACAATTTTAGACAAATATGTTCCCTCTTTTTTGGGCTTTCTTTTTGCGTTGAAATGGCCAGCCTGCTATTAAAATTAACATGCTTGCCATTAGCTCATTTGGCTGTTGCAGAATCTGATTTTGAAATGACATTAAATAATCAAAGTAGACAACATCACAGAACAGAGAAACATTATTTCAAGAATTACTGGACTTACACTGGACTCCGACCATATCTTTACAAGGAAGTTACTGTAGGGTCTACTGCACATCCTATTTTTTTAGGCGTGGCATACAGTTGGTCCTCCTTATCCACACATTCCACATCCATGGATTCCACCACCCAAGCCTTGAAAATATGTGTGTGTGTGTCCAAAACCAAATCTTGATTTTGCCATTTTTAAAATGAATACCATTTACTAGGCCATTACATATAATGGGACTTGAGCACCCACAGATTTGGCATCTATGATGGATGTTTGAATCAAAACCCAGGGATGCCTAGGGCCCAGTGTAATTTGACTGGCTTATGGGACAGAAGTGTCCACTGGGTTTGATTTAATTGGTTGTTCTCCTTATTTGTTCCTTTTTCTGCTTCCTTAATAGATGTAAAATCCGCAGTATGTTTCACATTTGAAATATATGCATCGCTAAAAATCTGATAAAGTTGAGATGTCAGGTTGATCTGGGAGGGAGCATGGGAGCAAAAGATGGGGTAGGTGGGCACACACAGTGCTGGGCTGTAGATTCATTATTTAATTCATGGTTTTATTCATTTGTGAGTGAGCAAAATATTTGCTGATGCATATATTTCACATATGAAATGTGCTATGGGTTTTACATATACCATCTTTCAAATCACGCGCTTACTATCAATGGGATTGCACTGTAAAGACTAGCAACATTTTTCTAGTTTTGCAGCTTTTTAAGGCTAGGACTAATGGCTGTAGGATGCAGTGGCAGAAAACGCCACATGGCGTTCTTCTATCAATCTCAAAACATACCTCACAAGGCAAAGGAATTATGAGGCTCAGTCTGGGTTGAGGAAAGTGCATCTATGGACCACATGCCTCTAATTACTTTGCTGCCCTCAAATGCAAGGGAGGATGTTTTACTGCCAACTGCAAGGACTATCAGCTTCTATACATGGAACATGGGTGATAATTTTATGTTAACTTTTGCCTCAGCCACAAAAAAATCTTGGGTGGGTCTCAAGGCCTATCCAGGTGATTCTTTTTAACAGGTTGCCCTTTGAGACAGTTAATGCCCTTAGGGCTTGAGAAAAGACCACAGATCTCCTCTGCCCATCCACCATTTCCTAAATAAATGAGAGCCTTTCCCCATGCTAGGTCATAGGAGTTGTAGTTCTATATTCAAAGCCTACCAACCTGGGCAAGACAGAACTATAAAGTTCATGGGGGAAAAGAACTCTTCAGGAGAATGAGGATTTTTTGTGCTTTTTTTTTATTTAAATATTGACATAATGCTAGTCAGGTTGGAAAAATCTTTTTCATTTATCATTTCTCCCAAAAAAAGGTCTGCACTATATATTTTTTAAACTAAAAAAGCTTTTAACCTGAGTAGCTTTGTCTGGAGCTTGAAATCAAAGATTATATATTATTGCTTTATGATAGAGCAAACATTATATGAATGCATGCATGTACAAACTCTTGGACCACCAAAAATACACTTGTTGGAAATGGTCCCATTGCCTTCAATACTTGACAAGCCTGAATTATTTTTTCCTGAAAGAAAAAAAATCAGAAAAGGACAAAAATAATGATACTTAGCATGTATATAGTGCTTGAGAGGCTTTAAAAAAAACTTTACATATAACATTTCAGAAATCCGTGGGACAACTTTGCAGCATCTGACAGTGCCACTTCTACTGCTGCTCCATATATATAAGAGGTGAGAAAGGACTATAGCACATAGTTAGGTTGTGAAATGCACTGCCACAGTTTGCAAGGATAGCTGCCAACTTGGGTGCCTGTAAAGGGGGATTAGATAAATCCATGGAGCTCTCAATAGATACTAGCTAAGATGAGCTAAATATCATTTCCAGCATTAGAGACAATGGCCTGATTCAGGGGTGTGGGATACAGATGATGCATGCTTCCAGATTGGGTCAAAGCTGCCCTGAGGCCACCAGCAAAAATGAGAGCCTTTTAAAAAGTGCTCCTTGCTGGCAGCCCATTTGGGACCACAGCAGCGGCCAGCTTCAGGACTGCGGCATCTGGTTGTCATGGTCCCATATCAAGCAAGGAGCAACTGAGGATGGTGCAGCTGGAGGCTGCTCCAAGCTGCTGGTCTGCTTCACCCCAGAGTGCCACTTGTATATTACCACAGTTCAAACAGGACACCAATAAGCTAAAGCATGTCCAGAGAATCAAGCCTTATGAAGGAACTACTTTGGACTTTATGACATGAGACTATAAAAGCATAATTTTAACTGGATAAAGGCATCTTTGGTCAGTATTTATCACACAATGTTGTGTTCATCCTGTTTCTGTTTCACATTCCATTCATCAGTATAGCACACCTTTTCATTGATGACTGAAACCTGTCAATAGGCTCTCATTTCCCTGCTATTCTATTACTGCCTTTATGAGATAAGTCCCTTCCACTGCAATTCTGCTTCTCAGGCAGTCACATGGTGTGAGTGGGTGTGATTCTGCTCCTCTCCCTCTCTTCCCCTTTCCCCTTGCAACGATTGCAATGGCCAACACCTTTTTGAACCTGGCTGCTATGTGCAAATGCACACAACAGCTGGCTTCAGGAGGTGGTTGGCAGCTGTGATTGCTTGATATTCGTTCCCACCATACTTGGGCCATGAAGAAACAACACTTAACTGATCAAGTTAGAACTTGGATAAGTTACTCTTTTGAACCACAATCCCCATTGGCTATGCTAGTTGGGAGTTTCTGGGAGCTATAGCTCAATAAGAAACACTATCAAACAATGGCAGAGCCTGTGAATCACACACATAAAGTCCCAGATTCAATGTTTGGTTAAAAGGTTTTCAGACAGGAGAGGTGGGAAGGGCTACAGCCTCAGAGAGTAAACATTTACTGGCCTAGATAAAACAGTGGTTCCATTTGATGAAAGGCAATTAGCCTGCCACACATTTAAATGATTTCATGGAGATCTGCAGATAATGACAAGTTTGGTCATCACAGGGTCAGAGAATAGTTTAAGCTGTAACCTCAACAGTGTTCTTGAGAGGATTATTTCATTTTCCTTTCATCTGAATGGATTTTTAATATATGTAGTAAAAAGTGATTCAGTGCACATCATCCTTCAGAAGAAATGGCAGTGAAGTATCTGTTGCAATAAGTCCCTATGGCTGCAGCTTCTCTGTATCTTCCATCTACTCAGCAATTCCGAAAGCTAATTTAAGACAACCAACTTCGGGCACAGTATAACATCAGTGGTCACAAAGGGCTCTGCTCTGGCTACCAGTTTAAAAAGTAGCACTGTGTCTGATGTGTAGTCTGTGGCTCTGTTAGAATACTGTTGTCAATCCCTGTCTTTATCACTCAGGTTTGGGGAGAGTGATAGTATGATGTGAAGGTAGAGGTACCAAGTTCAGTTCTCTCTTCAGGAAGTCTTAGAATGGGAATTCTTCAAGTTGAACTGCATCAGAAAGCTGCCTGTTTCAAATGCAAAAACAGATGAGAATGGCCAATTATTGCTTTCTGAAGTGGTATATTTCATGCCTTGGCCCAGCACTGAATGCTTATATTTTTGTATTTATTGAATGCTTTCCAAAATATTACATAGCTCAATTGTTGTCCCTGGTAACTTTGGACTCTTGTGGTTAGTGTAAATGTTATAATGTGTACTTGAAAGATGCAGTCCCAAAGGATGAAAGGGAATTCATTGGGAATAGGTTAGTGGCAGCTAGAAAGATTATGGTGAAGTCATGGAAACAGAAGATAGTATATGGAAACTGGCTTTGCTGAGACTGAGATGCAGCTTCGCTGCTAAAAATATTGTTCCATTTATGGACTGCCAGTTTCAGACTGAGTGAAGCAAGAGATTTTCTATCAAAATCTCTGCACAATTTGCTTTCATGTATATAAAAATAAATTAATCTAAGGTTTTATTTTGTTGGAATTTAATTCCTTATCAGTTAAGATCTGCAAGAAATGTAAAGATGATTTTGGGAGAGCAACCAAATGCCAATCCCTTACCATCACATATGGTAAACTAGACCCTAAATTAAAACCTGTTGGGGAAAAAAGTATACATAATTTACATTTATTCATTAGCTTACCCTTCAACTCACTGGAAATTTTGCTTGGAGAGCTGGCTGAAACAGAGTAATCTGAACAGCATGAGGAAATCTGGAAAATTAATGGCTATGAAATTATTAATCAAATATCATCAAGTTCCTATGCTGACTGTTGGAATCCAAATATTTGGGGATTGGTGGCATTGGCAAAAATTGACTGAATATGTTTGTATAAGCAACAGCAAATAACAAATAGAGAGAGTTCTACAATTATGTTTACTACTTATTACCTTTCATGAACCCATGGTTCAATTTAGATATTAAAATGTATTTAACATTTCACATGCTGTAAAGTTGTTTTATTAATAAAGATAAATATTGAAATACCTATTCACTGAAGAATCCACCAAAATGTAAAAGATTTTTTTAAATAACTTTTATTAAATTAAAAACCATATATACATATATAAACACATTAAACATTCCTAGAGTTCCTCATACATACATACATTCCTAATAATGCATACACACCTACATTCCTAGTAATCATTCATACAGCTAAACAATTCAGTTCCATCATTCTTACACAAGACTTCTTGGACCCTTACCAAGTCACCATACTTCATGGTTTGGGAAAAAAACAAACCTTTCTCCTTATTCCTAAGATTAAGACTGAATTATGAGTTTTATAAAGATTGATTCATAAAGCTACCAAAAAAGAAAAAAAAGGAACAAGAACATAACTAAGCTTTATATATTCTTTATACAATTTCCTTTATTCTTACCTAATCTTTTTCTAGGCGCTACCATGTCTTAATCTACTCTTATTATATAACTATTTCTTCTTATCGCCTTTAGCTTCTTTCTTACATATATGATCAACTAGTGGCTCCCATATTTTCTCATTTTATTCCCAGTCATGTCCTCTCAACAGATTGGTGGATTTATCCATCTGCATCAAGCTAATCAGCTTATAAAGCCATTCCTTTTTATATGGAAGATTTCCGATGTTCCATTTACTTGCATATACAATTCAAGCACTGGTAGTCATATAGAAGAGGAGTTTTCCATGTTTATGTTCAATTTCCTTATTGTTACACATACTTAAAAGATATAGCTTGGGGTCCATTACTAATTGGGACGGAAGAATCTCCTTAACACTTCTGTGAATACTTGTCCAATGATTTTTTTGCCTTTTTACAATTCTACCAGATATGGTAGAATGTTCCTACCCCCCATTTACACTTCCAGCATTTATTCAAAAGTCCTTTATATACTCTGACTAGTTTAGCTGGTGTTATTTACCACCTATACTGCATTTTATAGAAATTTTCTCTTAGATCATAGCAAATAGTATATCTAATGTTTTATTCCATACTTTTCCCCATTGTTCTAGCCCAATATTTTGATTTAGATCTTGAGCCCATTTAACCATTTGCTCTTTCACCACTTCTTCCTCCATCTCCATTTCCACCAAAACATCTATAAAATAAAGTTATTTTATGTAGATTGTCAGACAGCATATTTTCTTCAAACTTGGTCTTTTCTGTTCTTATCCCTATTATTTTCAAATCTGTTAAAAATCTTTCTCTTAATTGCCTATGCAGCAACCATCCCAGGGAATATCCTTCTTCCAAAAGTTGTTCTAATTTTTTAAATTCCAGGTTTTGGTTTATCGAAGAAGTGGTTACTAGATCATTATATGTGATCCATTTTTCATGTGCTATTGTTTCTCTGTTATGAAAAGTCTCATGAATTGAGGTCCACATCGGAATTCCTGGGCACAGTCTTGCTTTGTACTTAAGCCACACTCTCATAAGGGACTTTCTAACATAGTGGTTTACAACTGACCCTATAATACAGAGAAAATATTGGAGAATTCTTTTATATATGATTTCAGCAGCAAGATTGTTAATAGCACAGAGATGGAAAAAACAAGAGCTACCTACAGTGGACGATTGGTTATTGAAGCTGGTTGAAATGAAAGAAATGGACAGATTAACAGCTCCGCTTAAACAGAAGGATTTAGAAAAGGTGGAAAAGGAATGGTTTCCAACAGAACAATATAGTAACAATAGATGGTTAGAGAAAAGCAAGTAGAACTTTGGGAATGTTAAGAAATTATATTTAAGAGATGATAAGTAGGCTATAAAATGAGACATATAGGTATGATTACCTAATTTGTGAAAGAGAGCGGTGTTTAGACATCAGTGGTGGAACAAAAAAGACTTATGAAATATGAGTATGAATAAGGTATCTGTTGCCAAAGGAACTCTTTGGAAGTACTGTAATATAGTTCATAATGATATGCTGACGGTATTTAAGCTTTGATTGTATTAAAACATTTTTAGATTTATAATAATTTTTTTTAAAAGAAATTCTTTCCCCTTCCTATTCCATTATTCTTTGAAATTCATACTTCTGTGACTTTTGCAATGGGGTATCCCATTTTTTTTAAAAAAAACAAATGTTGAGACAAATGCATATATTGGCAAAGACGCATGTACAGATGAAATAATATTCTGATTCTGGTAGGAAAAGTGCTTGCAAAATGTGTATATAGTATGAGAAATTGCAAGCATTAGGAGAAATGCACATGACAGTGTGTACAAATTTTCATGAAAATGTAAAAAAGAAAAAAGAATAGCCTTGAAATTTTGGGATGCACAAAATGTTAAATTAGAAAATTCAAAAGCTGTGAGAAAGAGAAACTGACAGTATCATACATTCCTTGTGGTGAGTCATATTTGTCAGAGATGGTCAAATATATGGCTCTGAGCCCAGCCCAGCACCAGTACACTGGATTGAGTTTGGAGCCCTGGTGGTGCTGTGTTTAAATGCCAGATACTGCAGCCACTCACTTACAAACCACAAGGTTGTGAGTTCAATATCAACCAGGGCTCAGGCTTGACTCAGCCTTGCATCCTTCTGAGGTCACTAAAATGAGTATTCAGCTTGTTGGGGGCAATTAGCTTTTAATTGTAAACCACTTAGAGGCTGCTTAGTGTGGTATGACATGGTATATAAACGAAGCTGCTATTGCTATTGCTATTTGTGGTGAAAAGGGAAGTAGAAAGGTCAGTAAAACCCTGTTAAGATTTTTGTTGATATGTGTGTGTGTGTGTGTGGGGGGGGTGTTTGAGAGAGACAGAGAGAGTTAAAATAGGAGGATCAGGACAATTTCAAACACTTGGTAAGCTTGTAATGCACTGGCGATTAAGTTTGCTTGTTTTTATAAATCATTTTTATTGAAATTCTACATTAATTAAAAGGATTACGTATTCATACAACCCCCCCACACATTAAACATAAACATAAAAGCAAATCAATACATAACACTATTAACTAAACTACAACTATCCTACAAAAACATATAATTTCCAACTATCTTTGCTGCAGTTATATGGTAATTTCTAATTTTCCACCTCCCCCCCTTAGCATTTAAGATGTTACACTTCAGCTATAATTTTAGCTCAAAACTAATAATCAGAACCAGTAATCATTTAGGACTAGCAATGAAGTTTGGATGTATGCTATTTCCTCTACTTAATTGTGCTCCCCCTTGTTATGTTGCCTTCCAGTTTCAAATTTTAATTTTAAAAGGCTTCCCCAAACCATTAATATGCAATTAACTGACAATTAATAAGCTTTCTATTCAGCATTCTTAATCCCTGAATGGGTTATATGCCATTTATAAGATCCAGCAGTTCTTACAGACTTAAAAGGGAGGCAGAACATTAATAATTTTAGACAACAAAAAAATTAATGTTATCCTTTAAAGTTTTCTCTAATATCTGACATATTAAACTAATCTGATTTCCTCCTGTCCTTTCTCATATTTATGAATGGTTTGAATAGCTTAGAACTGCCACTATTGTGGTTAGTGAACAAAGAAATTAATAAAGGTTGTAATTCTATACACACTTACTTGAAAGTAAGTCCTATTGAACTTCTTTCTAAATGCACACAGACAGACACACACAACTGTGTGGTTATCTTGATCATTAAAAACACATTGTATTGGAAAGATTCTAAAATAGCATTACTTGCCATGATTAAACATAAAATAGTTTAAATTAAACAATTGGAGTCAGGGCTATGTGGAAACATTGATAATAGGAATCTCCTGATCAGTTAGATAATTCTTATGTTGTCATGTAAAGACAAAAAGTCAGAAATTGACCATATGGCCCAAATGAGTTAGAGCTATGTTGAAGAACATAGTTTGCTAAGAGAGAAAAATTGCTAAGCTCCTGGTGATTTCCAGTTTAAACATGTTCAAAAGATTCTGAACATGCTCCAAAACATGTTGCCATGCTGACAAAGCAATGGAAAAAGATACAAGGATGATATACATAGTTTTGAAACAGCACTTGCTTCTTATTGATGGCACTGTATGACTCTCATAGTCTTTTGTTGCTCCATTGCTGCCATTGCATATTTTTGCAAGAATTCTATATAAAGTGGGTTGAATTTCTTCTTCAGGTCAGAATCCACCTGGTGCTGAATCATTAATTAAACTGCTGAGTTCTATTTATATTCATGAATTTAAAAGGTAAAGAGAAAATCCCCCTTCATATGTTATTCTGGGACACTTTTTATTATCTCCATGGTGGGGCATGGTGCAGTTGTATACTTTGCTATGGACCACACTTCCCAACAGTTTCTTAGAAATGGTCACTCCTTTTCTTTGAGTCTTATTTTGTATCTCTAGGTACAAATCTGAAAGCACTAAAATCTAGAATTGTCCTATTGGTTTTCTTTTGATAGAGAACCTACATCAACTAGAAGAGATTCACATAACCTCCTGATTACATTAGTAATCTTTCTAAAAATCTTCTGAAAGTAGAAGCACATGATCTTATGAGACTGGGCCATAAGAGCATTGCTTTGCTATCAGTTCAACTGCTGTTAAATGCCAGTGATCACATTATGCCAGTGGTGGATCCTTTCAGGGTTTCCAAAATGCTGACCCAGTTGTGTTGCAGATCCTTTATTGCTCAGGTCAGCACTGTAGTAAAGTCACCTGAATCCAGCCTGTATAATTTTCAGATTAAGTATCTAGGAACTTGAAAAGCATGTTTTTAGGAAAACTGTTGTCCATGGTACTGAAATTCTAAAGGCTGCTTCTGAGGCTCTTTTACCATGTCAGATGTTGCATGTTTTTGAGTTCACGCTATTTCTGTCCATGCATCATAAAATTTAGTCGGCCTCAGCTTTTTAAAATAATAAGAATTAAAATAAACTAAGTGCATGTTATTGGAAATGATTGGAATCTCATTTTTTAAAAATGCAAATGTATGCATAATAGGAAATGCCAACAATATTAAACAGTGGACTTTGATGTGGAAAATGCAAACTTAAATCTGCTCTAAATTTACAAAAGCTTCATCTGATTACAGCAATACTCAGAAATGTGACAAACTGAAACCAATGTTTTTGATGCTGGAATCTTTCCCGCATCTGTCACTTCCAGATTTTCTATTCACTTGTTTCTTTAATTGTGCTTGCCTTCCAGATTTATAAGTATAAGAACCAGAAATAAACAGAAATATATTAGAAGTGACACTGCTTGTCCTCTAGTGCTGAACTTAATTGGTAGTTGAGAAGCTGTCTCACCAAAAGGCAGATTCAGTGGGACAATGTTTCAAAAGGAAAGGGTATCACAAGTGTCTTGTTTCAGGAGACTTTGAATTGTACTGACTTTCTGGACTCATGGAAACGTGTGATGAACTTAATTGGCACTACCCTGACACTGTAGTGAAGAATGAAGCCATAAATCATTGCTTATTTTGTTCTTGCATCTGAAGTGTGTGTGTGTGTGTGTGAGAGAGAGAGATCCAAATGCTTTTGCTGTACTGGTTTAGATGCCAAGAATTTTTGCACATCTTTCTAATGATTTTTATTTTACATTATGGAACTTCTTGGTAGACATTTTTGAAACTGTTGAAACACTTTTTGTGCATTTTTTGCATAAAATATTTTGCTATTTCTGATGCTTTTTATTTAAAAAAGATAACGTTTCCTTCTCATAAAGAGGAGATGATCTTGTGGTAGCTGACAATTTTTTAAATATGATGTCTGGATGTGTTGGTGCACTCTGTCTAGATTAGGACAGGATCTTTTGCAAATACTCTTTACATCAGTAATCAAGAATCCATGTTGTGCTAGATGGCATGTTAGTGGGAACAAAACTACCTTTCTTAACTCTGAAGTTCTTTAACCAATAGTGGGGTGTAAGAACTATATGCTTTACTGGCTTTTTCATTGATTAGATTGTGGCAGTTATTTCCGGTGACCATGGAAAACATGTAGATATCCACCTGAATGACCTAGCATTATCCACCTGATTTTTCACAAGAGTGTCTTTTAGATAGCCAATCAAAGCTCTGGTGGGAAAAATGATAAAAAAATGGTACACTCCTAAAGCATCTCCACCTCACAGTCAAGGTCACCCTCCCTCCCTCCCTCTCTCTCAAGTGAACTGCTAGTAAAGCCTCCACAACTAGCAAGATAAGTAATAATAATTAAAGCATAAATCTACATGCAAAGAACCTACCTCAACTTTCTCTTCAGACACCAAGTCCAAATTAATGATCCCTTATTCCAAACAATTCTAAGAAAGAACCCCAGAGCTATCAAGCTCTCTGTTTTGCACCCGGAAATTTCCTGAAATCTCAGCTAATCAGTAGTAGTTCTTTCCACTAAGGCATCTCTCATGTAATGTCTCTGAGCCCTGAAAATAAATCTGAGGTCCAGGTGGCTTTATCAGCATTCATTATGATTACTTTCATCTGTTCTGTGCTAATGTGACCGTTTCTCCATCCTAGGTTCACTGTTTCCCTCATGTTTTGTTACTGAGCCACCTCACACACCTGAAGAGAATATTTTAACAACCCTCTTAAAGTGTCTGTTGATTATAAAAGTCAAGTTCAATATATTGGAATGCAATATAATCTATGAAGCAAGGGAGATGCTCTGTAACCTCCACATTTGTTGTCAGCTATGAGTTTTAGCAAGGTGATGAAGAAGTGGGCTTAAGGTATTGGGAACCTTGGGTGAGTCATACTCTCTCAGCCTCAGGGGAAGACAATGGCAAACCTCCTCTGAACCAATCTTACCAAGAAAACCCCATGATAGGTTCACCTTAGGGTCACCATAAGTCAGAAACAACTTGAAGGTAAACAACAGCAACAACAACAGCAACACAAAGATACAAGTGAATATATTTGTTACCAAAGGGGGGAGGGAAGAGAAATTTATTAATATATTTAATTATCCACTCCCTAAAACATGGTTCAATATAATAGCTCTCAGAGAAATAATTAAAAAGGATTGAGAAAGACTAAAAGTAGCAAAGTTAGTGTCAGGTAAAGAGGGAGAATAATGCTATGGAAAAAGGAAGGCTGGGGACTAGAATGCTATGTGGCCATTGATACAGGGCCATTCAAGCATTTAATTACATAATGGAAATTGATAAGTAATGGAAATTGATAAAAGAAAGAAAACAGATCAGGGCCAGATATACTTGCCAGATTCACAGAAAAAATAGGAAAGTGTGGTGGCACAGACCATCCTGAAGTACTTCAGCTTTAGCTGAGCATTCAGAAATGGGTCAATAACCTCAAGCCACACTTAACTACTAAATGATCAAGCTTCACTTTGATACATCTAGAAGTTGAATTCTTAATCAATTAGTCCCTACAGCAATGATGGGATGATTGAATGAGACTATCACAACATGTTGAAAATAGAGAGCCTTGCCAATGGAGTTTCTCCTGCAAGTTTCCAATAGAAGTAACATAAATTAATTAATAAATGCTGGCATTTATTATGCATACTTGTTCCATAGACCTGTGATTGATGAAACTATTATCTTTGAAACATGCTAAAGAATATTTCACTCCTCAAATAACTGCAGTGAACCATAAGGAGAAGAGAGGACAGTATCAAAATGCAAAATGACTTGAACAGACTAGAAAGCTGGGCCAAAGCTAACAAAATAAAATTCAACACAGAGAAATGTAAGGTACTGCACTTAGGGCGGAAAAACGAAAAGTACAGATATATGATGGGGGACACCTGGTTGAATGAGACTACGTGTGAAAGGGATCTAGGAATCCAGGTGGACCATAAGTTGAACATGAGTCAACAGTGCGATGCAGCAGCTAAAAAGGCCAATGCAATTTTAGGCTGCATCAGTAGAAGTATAGTGTCTAGATCAAGAGAAGTAATAGTGCCACTCTATTCTGCTTTGGTCAGGCCTCACCTGGAATTCTGTGTCCAGTTCTGAGCCCCACAATTCAAAAAGGATGTGGAGAAACTGGAGCATGTCCAAAGGAGGGCAAATAAAATGGTGAAGGGTCTGGAAACCAAGCCCTATGAGGAACGACTTAGGGAGCTGGGGATGTTTAGCCTGGAGAAGAGAAGGTTGAGAGGTGATATGATAGCCATGTTGAAATATTTGAGGGGATGTCATATTGAGGAGGGAACAAGCTTGTTTTCTACTGCTCCAGAGACTAGGACCCGGAACAATGGGTGCAA
This sequence comes from Phrynosoma blainvillii, assembly GCA_026167975.1. Taxonomy (NCBI): domain Eukaryota; kingdom Metazoa; phylum Chordata; class Lepidosauria; order Squamata; family Phrynosomatidae; genus Phrynosoma; species Phrynosoma blainvillii. The sequence goes on from JANUYF010000003.1 coordinate 327,256,890, forward strand.
GCTCCAGGAAAAGAGATTCCACCTCAACATTAGGAGGAACGTCTTGACAGTAAGGGTGGTTTGACAGTGGAACACACTCCCTCGGAGAGTAGTGGAGTCTCCTTCCTTTAAACAGAGGCTGGATGGCCATCTGTTGGGGATGCTTTGATTTGGAGTTCCTGCATGGCAGGGGGTTGGACTGGATGGCCCTTGTGATCTCTGCCAACTCTATGATTCTATGATAAGTGGGCAAGCTGATTGGCAAGAATAGAATTCCTTTCTAAAATCTGCTTGTCCTCTAGAATTTTTAATTTTAATTTTTTGCTAGCTAGTGTGTTTGATCATTCTCCTTTGTCATTGTCTTCTTGATTTTATAGGCAGCTGAAAAACAATTGGTATACAATAGAAGAGACAGAGCTTTCTGAATTGCTACCAATAGCTCTACATTGTTTCTGGGACTTGATCATCTTTAGTGCTATTAAATGGGGGAAAAAACACAGCATAGATTATTTGTTTGTGAATAACAAGATGTTTCAAAGCATTTACAGAGATTTACATGGCCCTCAAAATAATTCTGCTGCAAAAATTAGATTTGTATTGAAATCATTGTGGCAAACCGTGACTTCTGCTTTTCAGTAATGACTGTTGCCACCAGAAGAGCTGGATATTTTTTTCTGGCTAGCATGCTTTTTACCAACTGAAGCTTTAAGAGTTCTGCTAAGTAATCCTACCTGTGAGGGCTTACATACATGGTTCCATGTTCAGAAAGATCAATTGCTTTTAGAGACAATGAACTAATATTTGTTCCATGACCCAATATTTGATTGGTTTGAAAATATCTACTCTGGTTGCCAGTGGTGGGTAGTAGAAGCTCCCATATGGGAAGATGGAGACTCAATGGTTTTATTCTGGGTTTCAATCTCAACAGTAATGGCAACGCTGAGCCTGCTTTGGGATCAATATTCAACACTATGGACATCTCCTTTACAGTTAAGATCAACATTCAGAACAGATCAACAGATGTAGGAGCCTACCACCACCACTGTTCATGGCCAGTCTCTGGGATCAATTTAAGGGAGTAAATCCAATATTGGTCTTACTGAGAGTAGACTCATTGAAATAAACAGGACTTGTTAGTTACACTGAATGTAAGTCCCATAGATTTCAGTACCACTCTAAATAGATGCAATGTTAATGTTGCTATTGTAAGTGGCTTGCATAAAGGGTACCATTAAAAAAAAAACATTTATTCCTTATGCATAATGATCTTCAAGTATGACATTAAGAGTCAAAACAGACAAAGCAAGGTGGATAGGGCCCTTATCTTTGTTTTTAAAAGAGAATAACCTATCTTTCAGTGGTGGTAGAAATCAAAGACATAGCCATGTTATTCTGGAAAATCACTATGCAAATGGATCTTGTAGCACCTTTGAGACTACAAGATCTCTTTGCATACTGTGTTTCAGTGTGGCATTTTCCTTGGGGTGTCTAGTGTGTGTGTGTATTGTGGGACTGAAGAAATCTATGGGAGGGTCACATGTTCTGCATACTTCCCACCCCTGTTTTATGGGTGATGTCAGTTTGAATGTTTCATACTTTAATATTTTATGGCTCTATGACTGGAAGAATTATTTTATTGTTGCCAGCTGCCTCCAGGTTCATTTGGCAAAAATGTGGGCAAATGAACACCTAACTAGCTAATTAATAACTGATGGAGCAGTTTGGTGGATTTTTGGGCCAGCTTTAGTGCATCTGACAGAGCAAGAATCCTGAATCTTCCCTTACACTGTAAGGCCCACATATGCATGTAAAGGGACTCTCTGGATTGAAGCCAAGGAGCATTTTTGGCTTTCATCCAGTGACTGATTAGTCCTCATAGCAGAGTCTCTTTTAATATACATCATGAGCTCATATCCTCATAAATTAAGCAGAATGTAACAGGTATGGTGCAAGGGAGTTACCTAAGACTGATTGCTCCCAGAATAAAACTGAACAAAGGACACAGAGATACTTATAGATCCTCCATGTGCGAGAAGCTTGGCAGCAGAGCTGCAGCTGGAAGGATCCAGTTGTTCAACCAAGACAATTGCTATGGCTGAGTAGACTGAGCAGGATCAGTATCCAAAGCCCAATATGGTGAATGGTAGGCAAACATATGAAGGAAAATACAGTTGCATGCTCAGCTGAGAGTTCTTAGTGGCAAGAAGTAGAGATCAGTGCCTCTTCCAGAAGGTTCCTACCAAGACTTAAAACAGAGATGGCAATCTGCTGGGGAGTTTTATTCTGCTCCCACAACAATCTGTGGGCTTGGACTTCTTTTCCAGTTAGCCAGGAGAGACAGCTGTGAAGATGCTAAGAAGCTTTGGGGAAAGGATGTGGCTCTGGACATGGCCTTTATGGGACAGATGGAAACATTTATGAATGGACAAGGCCCATGGCATGAAGGCTCACACTCTCTATAGTTAAAAGCAGCTAACAGGCTACCAGCTTTTGCTTTTACTGTAAGGTTTACAGATGCAGTGGAGGAAGCAGGGGATTTTCATGTCCATGCTGCTTGGACAAGCCACACCAAGATGTCATTGAGAAATCAGACATTACCTCATTTCTAGTTTTACAACTTTTATCACTTGGCATTTTAAAATGACTCAAGCCTCCCAGGCTGCAGCTGGGAGGCAGGATGGAGGCGGGGTTATCTCAAGCTAAATTGCCATTGAATCAGTGGCTGCCATCAGCCTGCATCCCAGCCGGGCTCAGCCAGTGCTTTTTAGAAATTAGAAAGCATCCCAGTTTATAAAAAGCACCGGCTGAGCCCAGCTTGGACTTGAGCTGATGGCGACTGGTGATTCAGCAGCGATTTAGCTTGCGATAATCCCCACTTCCATCCTGCTTCCCAGCTCCAGCCTGGCAGGCTTGAGTCATTTTAAAACGCCAAGCAATGCTGAGCTACTGTAAGGTAAGCTACCATGTTTTTAGATGGCTTTTAACCATTTGAGATGATTTGGAGGTGAAAAACCACCTGAAAAAAATGATAGAGACAGGGGGGTTTCAGAGGCCACAAAATGAGGTTTGAATGCTACATACAGCATGTGAATTCCACTTTACCCTTCCTCTTTTAGTGTTTACATAGGTCTAAAGCAGGGGTAGGCAACCTTTCCCCTTTAAGGGCCGAAGGACTTCAGCTCCCAGAAGCCTCAGCCATGTTGGCCAATAGTCCCATGTTGGCCAATAGCTCCTGGGATTCCGGGAGCTGAAGTTCCTCGGCCCTTAAAGGGGAAAGGTTGCCTACCCCTGGTCTAAAGCATGTACATGATTGGTTAAAATTTACCTTGGATCCCATATAACTTCCACTGCATCATCTGAGCCCAAATCACTATTTTCTTATACCTTTCATTAGCTCAGATTCACTGTTCAAGTAGCTCAGGTTCATTATACATTCCATATAACAGGAGTGTGTAAAGCTGCATGCATTACCCCCCGCCCCAGATTTGAATCCAGCACTCAAACCACTACAGCATGCTGGTTCAATTAGAACCTTTGCTAGTTCTAATTAACTAGAATTAGAGCATTTGGTGATTCTAATAAATCAGCAAAAGACATTGTAAGCATTGTTTGGGGGTCTTTTTTTCTTTGATGAGCTCTACTTATAGCCTTAGGTTCATCTATACTGGGCTTTCCTAATTCTAGCAGAAATTGTGCTTGGAATGAAAAATGTCTTTGATATGTTTAGAACGGTCTGTCTCTTGAGTTCAGATTTCCCTATTAGGGAAGGGTATGCAGAGCTTGAAAAATCATTGAATACAATAAACATGTCTGTTCACCTTATGTACAAACAAATACACTTTCATAATCTATTCTATGCTTTCACCAACTGCATCTTTCACATGGTTAAATTGCTGCATCATTCTAGGACAGGGATGGACAAACTGTGACTTCTAGGTGTAGGTGGACTACAAAACTAATCAGCCCTAGCTAGCACACCCAACTGTGAGAATACTTGGACTCACAGTCTAAGAACATCTGGAGGGCTGCACTTTGCCAATTTTGAACTAGGAGGAAGTAAAACTTGGGAGTATTTACGAGCCTCCTACTATAAGTACACTTGTAATGCCTGTTCATAGTTCAGCCCAAGAGCTATCAGTCCTAACGTGTATTTGGCTATGAGATCATCCAAAGGACACAGAAATGAATGTTCCTTAGAGGCAGGAAACTCCTTTGGGATTCTTAATCAAATGAAAGGGCAAACTGGGTATTGATTTGTTTTAAAGAACACCTGAAAGAGTTTTGAAAAGCTGGAGAGTTATTCCCCCCCCCCCCCTTCATACCCATGTGTGTGCAGAGGCTAGGTTTTTTAGACCAATGTTTTTTAAACTGAAAACTAGTCTCTGGGGATGGGCTGTCTTGCAAGGTAACAAAGACTTGATGTTTTTTCCTAGGAATTGACATTGGGATTCCAGATTGGTTGATGGATTTAACTTTAGGGTGACAAAAACAGGGATTGGATCAGGACAACCCAGGGAGGTTGGCAGGAAGCACAGCAGGTGGTAGGCAGAGGGCCTGAACAGACTGCCAGAAATAATCCAGTCTGAGGCCACTTTAACAGTCCTGGCTCTATGCTAGAGGATAAATAAATAAATAAAATAAAACTTATTTGTATCCTGCTTTTCTACTATAATAGTAATCAGAGTGGCTTACATGTTAAAACAAACCAATACAATACATAAATCATATATCTTACCCCCCCCAAAAAATAATTAAATTTAGCACAATTTTAAAATATTATGTGTTAAAAACTATTAATAACAATGACAACAATCATGGGAATTGTAGTTCTTTCTGAGACATTGAGCCTTCTCTGTCAGAGATCTCTGGTGCCACAATAAACTACCATTCCCATGATTCCCTAGCACTGAGCCAGGGCAGTTAAAGTAGTCTCAAGCTGGATTATTTCTGGCAGTCTATTCAGGCCCAAAGAGGACTGGCTTACTACTTCAGTGCAATGAGAACTCCTTTGTCTTTTTGTGCAAGGGGAAATGCCAATGACAACTTGGGGAAAGGAAGGAGAAATTAGTCCACCGATTCAGCCTCGATTGTATTATTACCTGGATCATCCACATGCCTCAGATCTTGCATTTTTTCTCCTGGAAACCTTACCTAGTATTTGTAAAGGTCATTATGACCTCCTAAGAACATGCTGGCTCCAGATATGAAGTATGAAAATTCAGGGACCCCAAATGCAGCATGGGGTATACACGGTGTGCTAACAATGGTCCTCCAGGATCCTCTTATGGCTCCCCCCACCTGACCCCTGTTTGACATCGGAAGGCTGGGTAGTTAGAGCCAGGAGAGGATCCTGGAGGGCTATAGCTTTGTCACATGTTTTCTGATAGCTGGTTCATAATCTTACAATTACAATTATCATGTGCTAGCTAGTGGACCACAGTCTACAGATGTTTTTCCTCACTGAGCTGATCTCCCACTTTCCTTGCTTGGGGATGAAAGAAACAGGTGAATCTGGGTGGTGGTGGTGGTTTCAAGGACTGGGAGCTGGAAAGGGGGCTTGGAGAGGATTCTCTATGTGTAGGGTTTTCAGCCTCTTTCTTGTTCCCATTCAAATATTTTTTCCATCCCCACCTAGAGCACTTTGGAGGAAAGGAAGGATATAAATTTAACCACTCATTCAGTCAATAGAATTAGTAAGTCAAAGAACCAAGAGGCTAGAGAAACCTCATGCTTAGTGTTGAGTCAACAGAGCTAGATGGTGGAGTATTTTTTTCATAGGCAGGAAAGTGTTCCTGATTGCTCATTGCTGGAGTGTCATATGATTAGTAGAATCATATGGCAAAAAGAGTAAAAGGAGGATGGATTAATACATAGTGGATGCAGCCAGCTACTAGTCAGGACGGCAATATATTATGGAGGACACAGCTAAACTGATGTTCTGCTGGCAACCTCCCCATATGCAATCTATGGGCTACTGTGTGAACTAATATTGGTCTAGGTAAGCCTTTGGTCTTATTCAATATGGCTTTTCTTACAGTCTTATGCATGACTTTTGGTGGTCATTGGCTGTCATCACCAGGAATATCAAGAGCTGAGGCCTGGCCAAACATATTCTTCACTGAGGGCCTTTGAGAACTGCTAGAAATAATGCAGCTTGAGGCCACTCAGCCTGGCTCAGTGCTAAGGAATCATGGGAACTGTAGTTTATTGTGGTAGCAGAGCTCTCTGACAGAGAAGCTCAATGTCCCAGAAAAATTACAATTCCCGTGATTCCCTAGCACAGAGCCAGGACAGTTAAAGTGGCCTCAAGCTGCATTATTTCTGGCAGTCTGTAAAGGCCCTGACTGTATTTGGCTTCTGCTTATGACCTCCAAGCTTTGACCTTTGGTTTCTAGTTCCTGGTTCCAATTGAGCATCTATTCCCATCTGAATTATTTTTTTTAATGATGTTTTATCTAGTTTTAAAGTTTTACCTGTTTTTCTTGTTGATGATGTATGTCACCTCAGGAGTCCAACATGAGAGGTGATAAAATGCTTAAATAATATTGCTGATATCCATATATTTATGTCACACTGGACTGAGCATTTTGTGGTGCCTTGATTCTTCCAAACATGATGCCAGTTTGAAGTTATCTGCAACATCTGGGTTCCTTACCTACTCACCATTGAATTAAATAATAGGGGATAGACAGGCCAGCATATACACACACCATTGTACCTTTGCCTCAGAGTATATCATAGGGAATCTGTCTTACTTAAGCCATGAGCTGTTGATGATGCAGCAAGTGCTTGCAATTAAGGACTTGATTGTGCAAAGTGTTGAGTGCCTTCTATTGCCACTAAAGCCAATTTCCCACAGAGTGGAAGCAGATGCAGGTGGAATCTAAATGTGGGCTCAGTGACAAATGGTACTTGGGAATACCTATTCCTCAATGAAAAGTGCATATTGGCACCTTTGTATGGCAATTACAATGATGAACGTAAAGGGAAAATTAACCAGCATTTATAGGGTGTCCTCATTTCCAGGGTTACCATCAATATACAATATAGGTGAGACAAAATGGGAGGGAGGGAAGAGGAACAGTAGCATACTCAGGTGGCAAATCACTATGTTTATTACCAAAAGAGTGAAAGAAAAATTGATGGGCTGTATATAATAATAATAAAATCATAGAATCGCAAAGTTGGAAGAGCCTGCAAGAGCCATCCAGTTCAATCCCCTGCCATGCAGGAATGCACAATCAAAACACTCCCAAAGCCATTCAGCCTCTGCTTTAAAACCTCTAAAGAAGGAGACTCCACTCTCCAAGGCAGTATATTTCACTTCTGAATAGTTCTTACCATCAGGAAGTTCTTCTTAATGTGTAGGTGGAATCTCTTTTTCTGTAGTTTTAATCAATTGCTCAGTGCCCTAGTCTCTGGGATCTTGAAAACAAACTTGCTCCTTCTTTCATATGACTGTGGTGAACAGAGGTCCAGCTGGCCAATCCGGAGGCAGCTGAGAGCCAGCCAATGGGAGTTCAGCTGGGAGTAGTATAAAAGCCCAGGCTGACAGAGAGAAGAAGATTTGGGTTGGAGGGTGTGTTGGGAAAGTTAAGTCAGTGAGATGGCTGTGTTTAAAGGGTTCCTGAAGGAACTGAATTTTAGGGAGATAGAGTTTAGACAGGGTAAGCTCTGAACACACTCAGAACTCTGGAAGAGAGAGAGTTACTGTGGTGTTCTCTCCAGTTAGATATTATTAGCCAGAGGGGCTGTGATTGAATTTGTAACATATGTTATAAGTCTGTAACTAAGAAAGATTACAAGTCCTGAAACAATTTACCTTTATTGCATGTTGATGTAAAATAAACATTTCTTTTTATTATTCCACATCACTTGGCCCCTGTTTTAGTCACAAACATGCTACCAATATTTTGTTATTCTGGAGGTGGGACTACACTAAAAAGGCAGTGTGAGTCTCTGACACTTTATTAGGTGGTAGAAGTGGGGATAACAAGTTCCCAAAGTACAGCTACCTAGAATTAAAGTGTAAAAGTAGGAAGGTGGCAGTAGTGTGTGCCACAATGACATCCCTTCAGATATTTAAACATGGCTATCATGTCCCCGCTTAACCTTTTCTGCACCAGGCTAACATACCCAACTCCCTAAACTGCTTCTCATAGGGCATGGTTTCCAGATCTTTCACTATTTCAGTCACCTTTCTCTGGACATTCCCCAGCTTGTCAATGTTGTTCTTAAATTGTGGTGACCAGAAATGGGTCTGACAAAAGGCCTTTGTGGACTGCCAGAAATAGTGCACATTAAATTGAGGCACTGCCCTGGCTCAGTGCTAGGGAATCATGGGAACTGTAATTTATTGTGGCACCAGAGCTCTCTGACAGAGAAGGCTCAATGTCCCAGAAAAAAATACAATTCCCATGACTCCCTAGCACTGAGCCAGGGCAGTGCCTCAATTTAATGTGCACTATTTCTGGCAGTCTGCAAAGGCCCTAAGACAGCATGGGTTTTGGAGGAAGTAAAAAATTCAAGGAGAACTACTAATTCAATAGCTTTTCTTTATCAGGGTACTATGAAAATGTACATGGAAACCCCTTGCAGAATTGCAGTTCATAGGGTGGCACTGTTCTATTTGGGACTGGTGATGGTGATCCTGAAAATAACATCTTGCTGGCCCAGGCTCTGGTACTGTCTTAACTCTCTGCAACCTAATTGTTATTAATTGCCATCAAGTTGAGACCTCCAAGTCACCCTGTCATCAACAGCCCTGCTTGGGGGGAGTTGCAGACAGCCAGAAATAGTGCAAATTGAGTCCACTTTTAGGGTTAGAGTTAGGGAATCATGGGAACTTTATTTTATTGTGGCACCAGAGCTCTCTGACAGAGAAGGCTTAATGTCTCAGCACAAAAACAATTCCCATGATTCCCTAGCACTAACCCTAACCCTAAAAGTGGACTCAATTTGCACTATTTCTGGCAGTCTGCAACCCCCCTTAGATTCTGCACACTTTGGTTGAGTCTGTCCAGCTATAATATAGTCTTCCTCTTTTCCTACTGCATCTCACTTTACCAAGCATTACTGTATTTCTTAATAAGTTATGTTGTCTCATAATACAGTTAAAGTATAATATCAGTTTGGTCATTTTGGCTTCTAGAGAATGTTCAGCTTGGTTTGCTGTATTTATTGGTCATTTTGGCAATCTACTGTATCAATACTTCTAACACATTTTGAATTATTTGATTCTTTTCTGACAATTTTCTTTATTGTCCAGCTTTCAGAGCCATGCACAGAAATGTCAGTCGGCCCATGGAACTTTTTAGAGATGTAGGGGTGAAGCAGACTGGCGGCTTGGAGTCGACCCTTGATTGTACAGGGACTGTGACTACTGGACACTGTAGTCCTGGACCAGCCACTACTGCAGCCCTATTCGACCACTGGCAAGAAGCACTTTTTCAGCGCTCCTTTGTGGGCCAGCTTCAGGCCACCTTACGTGGCTGCAGAGTAGCTTCCAGCTGCTTCGGGGGCATGTGTCATCTGCACACTCCACTCTCAAAGTGGCTGGAAGCCACTCTTTCCTACATATCTGTTTAGGGCCATAACAAGCATTATTGATGGGCTCAGAATTCTCTTCTCCTTGGCACACTTGGGCACCTTTGTCCACATCCTATTGACATTTTCTCATTGACATTTTCCAGCACTATACTACAAGGCAGGAGTAGCCAAAGTGCAGCCTGAGGACCACATGTGGCTCATGGGACACCAAAGTGAGAGCTGAAACCCCAAAGATCCAAGACTTCCCATTTTTAAATGATATATGGGAGATTTTCCACTCTAACCCACTGTAAAAAGCAGTGATTCCCTCCAACCCACTGTAAAATGCAGTGATTCCCTTCAAAATGGGAACTGATGTGATGTCACTTCTCATTCTTTTAGGCATACTTGTGTGATCCCCTAGAAGGGAGGGCTGTGAAAATTGGCATGAAGAAACTCCTATGTTTAATATATTGATTCTTAATGAAAGGATATTAGGTAGCAGTTACGGTAGAACAATGTGAAGCTACTTCAAATCAAAGTCATCCTGGCTTTCAGAGAGAATGTAGGGGTGAAGCAGGCTTGATCTGTTCTAGGGCCAATTCGTTTGTCTTTTTAGCTGTCTATGGTATCCTCAGCACTCTTCTCCAGCACCACAACTTAAATGAGTTGTTTTCCTTCTATCAGCCTTCTTCATTGTCTACCTCCCACATCTGTACATTGTGATGGAAATACAATGGCTTGGGACTATCCTCACTTTAGTGTTCAGAGTTATATCTTTGCACTTTAGGATCTTGTCTAGTTCTTTCATAGCTTCCTTTTTCATTCTTAGTGTCCTTTTGGGTTTTTTACTGCAGCCTCCATTCTGGTCTATATTTAATCCAACGTATGGGAACTCTTTGACTATTTTGATTTTCTAGGATGAATTCTTGTGGCTCTTCTGTGGTCATTATTTTTGTTTTCTTAATGTTTAGTATTAAGCCTACCTTGGCACTTTCTTCCTTTACCTTCATCACTAATTGTCCCAGATCCTTGTTGGTTTCTGCTAGTAGCATGGTGTCATCTGTGTATCTTGAGATTGTTGATATTCTTTCCTCCAGTCTTCACACCTCCTGCCTCTGACTCTAAGGACCTCTACAGACAGCCCTTTGCGCCATCTTGGATGCAGGGAAGGAGAGGGTCAGCCCCATAGATAACAACATGCCTGGGGAATCCCAAGTTTTTCTAAAGTACAAGAAAAAAGTAAGGAAAAAAAATCTAAACTGTTCATAATTGAGACTGATCACTTCAGTGGACTGACCATAAATCAAATGGATGTTATCTTTTTTGTGGGTTAAGGTGGACAGGGTGTCCCAAGGAAGAGGGAGCAAGCTTTTATTGTCTACTGCTCCACAGGTTAGGATCTGAACCAACAGGTTCAAACAGCAAGAAAGTGGATTCTGACTAAATAGTAAGAACTTCCTTACAGCAGGAGGCATTCAACAGTGGAATGGACTACTTCAGAACGTAGACTCTCCTTTGTTGGAGATTCCTAAACAAAAGTTGGATGGCCATATGTCATGAATGTTTTAGCTGTGGATTCCTACATTTCTAGGGGGTTGGTCCAGTTGAGCCTCAAGGTACCTCTAAATTTCTTTGATTCTGTGAAAGGAATGAAATATTTTGGAAGTGGGCATGTCTAACTGGAACTCTGAATAACTGCCATACATACTACAACATTTTGTTACAGGTCCTGCTTATCTCATTCAAGTACAACATTTTCAAACCAAAACTGTTGGGAAAGCATCCCTATCAAGTCCAGTGGGACAAGAGTTTTTCAGCTTATCGTTGAATTCAGCCAAAACAATAGTTGTTCCAGTGATTTGTCTTTTGAGTTGTGCTCAGCTCTGAAGACTATGGTGTTTGAACATGATTTGCTACTTGAAAAGCCTGAGAGATTTTTCTATTAATATGTTCTGCTTATTGTTGCACAGTGCACCTGCTCTGATTTTACAGAGATGGCACCAATGAATGAGCACAGTAACTGCAGCCTGTCACATAGTGCCCACTGTCAGAAAACCAGGCTACTATCTTCTTTGGAAGTACAAATGCTATTATCATAGTCTCCAATCAACTTTAATAAACACACAGCAAATACTGTTGGATATAAAAGACAGGAAATCTTAATTACGGTACTAATATTATTTGCTAATTCTAGCTGAACACCCCCCTCCCCCCGAGATACATCAGCTATAGACTATGGTACCAAAACCATTGATATGGGCAGTAAGATGCCCCTGATGGCACAACAATACACAGACTATGCAGAAGGAGAGATTAAAAAAGAAGAAAAAACATGTATTACCTGATACATATCAGTTACACACATGCATACAATTCATGCTTATTTATTCCTTTCTTGATAGCCATATCCAATTCATACTCTATACCTGTGGTTTTCTTCCTTGAGTAAGAAAGTGCCTGAACAGTGGTGGTCAGCAGTCTGGTATATGTTCAGTAGGATTGCCAGGTGAAAGAGAGAACAGAATTTCTGTATCTTTAATGGTTGTGTAGAAGAAGAAATTTCAGCAGGTGGTGCTTATGTGACAAGCAACACTTGCTGAAATTCCCTTTCCACACAACCTGTTCTATATTTCACCTGGCAATTCTAGGTCAGAGGGCTGGCATGGCCCTTAGACAGATTGGTGAATGAGAGCAGTATAGTGACTCAGACCCTCTTCCATGAATCCAAATGGTTCTGATTCAAATCTCAGCTCAGCTAGCTGATGTAGGCAAACAACCCTTTCTTAGCTCTGCTACTACATAAAGCTAATAATTCTAAACTACCTGAAAAGTTTGTTGTAAGAGTTATTGGATGTGAATCCTCTTGAACACTCAAAAGGAACTATAAAAATCTTAAGTATTTCTTTACCAGTCTGTTGGAACCAATTTGTGAAGCTCTTTGCAGATAAAAACTCTTCCAAGCTGGTTTCTGCATTAATTGTAGAAGAGGTTCTGCATATTCTGTTGTTCTCTCCTTTATGACGGTGGGATGGACACATTCAGAACTGACAAAAGGTCCACGGAGTTGAGGTCCCAGGAACTGAACCCCCTTCTTTGGGGGTGTTATGTACTCCCAGGTAGATTTTGCCACCTCAATGTGCATCTACACTGTAGAAATAATGCAGTTTGACACCACTCTAACTGCCATGGCTCCATCCTACAGAATGCTTTAATTTGTAGTTTTCTAAGGCACCAGCATGCTTCATCAGAGAAAACCTTGTAAAACTACAAATCCTAGGATTCTATAGGATGGAGCTATAACACTTAAAGTGGTGTCAAACTGCATTATTGCTACAGTGTAGCTGCACCCATACTGACATTTAGAAGCCTCACTTCATTCATCTTCATCTGGAGTGGAACATTTTTATTCCTCATGCTTTGCTGCAGAATCCATACAACACTAGATCTACAATATAGAAGTTCAACAAAAGTCACAGTAGTATCCCTCTTTCCCCATATTAACTCACCAAACATGTACAGGTTCCCCCCACCAATAAATAAACACAGCTAGGACAAATAAAGCCCTAGGAAGTCTCTTGATTTTTGTCCTTGAAGTACTATTTGTCACACTCACGATATACTGGGACCCTCAATGTTTGGTTCCTGTTTTTCAGCAGATAGGTTGTGGCAAAGCAAAAGTGACAGAGTGGTCCAAAATGGCAGTGTTCAGTACATTTCTTCCATTGTGTGGATGTTGGGATTCATTGGGGTGTGGAAACACTTCCACAGTGCCGTTGGCATACATTTCATTTCATTTCATTTCATTTTCCTTTCACATTTATTCCATCTTGTGTTTTACTTTGGTTTTGATTTTCACTTTTAATGCTGCACATACAAGCATTCCTTTGGACAAGGGGTATTTTTTATAGTCTGCAACATTCTGGAATTTGTCATGAGAGTTTGAAAAAACAACAACCAATTTTTTGTGTTTTCATCCTAGTGCAAAAAGTAAGCTTTCATTCTTCAGGTTCACTCTTCATTTCTTCCAGCTTAAAGCTTTGGCTTTGCTTTTAAAGTGAGCTAGCTGAATGCTTAGCTAACCATCTGACAAGTCAAAGGGAACCTGGTCATATTTGTCTCACTGTGGGAATCCATCTCCGGCCACGTCATAAAGGCCCAGTGGACTTACACTGCCCATGTACCTCCTGTGACAAAGGGTTATTTACAAACTGGAAACAATTCTTTTTAAGTTAACCACCTAGTGTTTGGAACTTCAATTCAGGAGTCATTGATTGGACAAAAAAAGAACAGAGTAAGAGGTAGTTCCATGCCTACTCTTTTCTTACAATCTTGCTTTGCTTTGTGGTGGCATTTTATTAAGAATTGCTAGACTACAATTTCATACGCTACTTCCTCAGAAGAGTCCAGAAGATCAGTATACTTGTTTCCTTGCCCATATTATCCACACAATGATACTGTTAGGTGAGTTAGTTGAAGCGATCGGTGATTGACCCCTGCTTTTCCAGTGAACATCATGGCTGAGAAGAAAACTGAGCCCATTCCAAATTGACTGTTTTGTCTTTTGCACCAAGAATAACTTTTCACTTATGACTGATAGCATATTTATTTCCATTCTTCCTCCTAATTTTCCAGTTTTAATCACAAACCCCAGCTTCTCTCTCACATATACCTGCATTCACACAGATATGTATTTTCACCACTGGTTTCTCATTACTCCAGATATTCATCATTAGATACATAGACTCACAACCTATTAGTGAATTAGGAGCCTTTGCAGACTGCCAGAAATAGGGCAAATTGAATCCACTTTAAGGGTTAGGGTTAGGGTTATGGAATCATGGGAAGTGTATTTTATTGTGGCACCAGAGCTCTCTGACAGAGAAGGTTCAATGTCTCAGAAAACAAACAAACAAAAAACAATTCCCATGATTCCCTAGCACTAACCCTAACCCTTAAAGTGGACTCAATTTGCACTATTTCTGGCAGTCTGCAAAGGCCCTTAGATGACATAAGATGTACACCAAAATAGTAACTCACTATTTTCACCTATATGTAGAGATCTTGTGGCACCTTTGAGACTAAGTGAAAGAAAAAAGTTACGTCTATGAAAGCTCATGCTGCCTACTTCTTTCTTTCAGTTAGTCTCAAAGGTGCTACAAGATTTCTTTATATATTGATTTTACAGACTAACATGGCTATATCTTTGAATTCTATCACTATTTTGATCATTGTGGAAGTCAGATTTTTGTTCTGAACCTACAATGACAAAAATTCCCCAAGCCCACCTTGTATGTAGGACAGAACCCCCAACAGAACAATTTCTCTATTCGCAGGGGGGAGAATCAGCAGGTATAGATCCAGCTGTTTTTCTGTTGCTGGACATGCTGCAAGGACATTATCTTTCTATAGGGACTTTCCAGGAGTCCCAGAAGTCCCTGTGGAAAGATGTCACAGTACATCCAGATACAAGAAAATAGCCAGATGCATCTTGCTGATTCCTCTACTTTTGAACAACACAGAAATGATCCTATTGTGGGAGCTGCACTACTTACAAGGTAGATTCTGGGCACTATCATTGGGAGATGTAGCTACAGAGGTGCAGCTAAGTGATACTTGTGTGTCTCTTGATGCAAGGACCCAGCCATACTTTAAAAACTGAAGAGTTGATCATGACTCTTCCCACAGCTTTTAATATTTTTAATGAAGAAATTCTCACTTAGGCAGGGAACAGCAGGACTTCCTGCTAGTAAATTTCAAACACAGAGTAATAAATGAGAAACAGTACATTCTCACTTCGGCAATAAATAGGCTTTTTGGAACTAAAGAATGAAAATGAATGGCGGAGGAAAAACACTTTACAGACAATTTCCCCCTTGAGGATCTCCCTCTCCCCACTCCTAAAGCTTTCACAATTTCTCAAAATCAAGTAAAACCAAAGGAAAGACCAAAAAATAGAGTTTTGCAGGATTCAATCAATATTCAGTCTAGACAAATGCCAGAGATAATGTGATCCTCCAGATGTTGGATTTGATCTTCCAGCACATTAAACAACATAGCCAATGGTGAAGAATGCTGAGAGTTACAGTCCAATAGCATCTGGAAAACTACATGATTCCCACCTTGGTCTGGACTGTGATGTTACTGGCTATACATATGTGCTTAATTTTTTTTTATATGCTGGGGTAGGGGAACATAGCATATGGTCTCCATATAACCTCAATCTTGATTTTGCAATTCTGACCACACCTTGGATCTCTGCAGCACCATAATCAGAATTTGAGGGGTCATAATAAGGAGAATAGTAGAACTATAAACCTCTGGGATTGAGCATTCTCCCTTAAAACAAGCTGCAGTACTCTGCTTTATTGAAAAGTCTCCATTTCAGTTTTTTCCCCCAGAACTGGAAGACAGCTTCCAGTCATTACTGGTTTCAAAAAAAGATCATATAGTTCTCAGGGATCCACACATGTTTCCTCACCTCTGATTTTATCCTTGCTTTAAATCCCTTGTAACTCTTAAAACCAAATGATTTGGATCTAAATGCACCCTTTCCAATATTGAAGGCAGTTTTGCTTGTGGAAGATGCTTATGCTTTTTGTATTGTGTGAGACAGACAAAATTAAACTGAAAGATTTCTTGAATTGTAGTTCACAAAAACCTTTGCCATGATATTTTAAAATGACTTTAATACATATAGAGACCCAGCCTGATGTAGTGGTTTGAGTGCTGGACTAGGATTCAAGTCTCTGGTCAGCCATGGAAACTCAGTGGGTAAGCTTGGACAAGTCACACTCTCAGTTTTAGATGAAGGTCATGGCAAAGCCCCTCTGAACAAATCTTGTAAAAAAAAACAAAAACCAACCCACACCTTTAGGGTTGCTCTGTAGCTCAGAGTTGACTTGGAGTCACACAGTAACATCTTTAATGCATTGGATGATCAGTAATTTGTTAATATGAGAGCAATTCTGAAGAGTGATCTATAAATACAATAAATAAAATAAATAAGTAAAATAATCATAATAAATATGTTTGTTTTAAGACTAATAAAGAAAAATGAAGCAGCCTGAAGACTACTTGTTGTCAATCCTAAACCACAAATGGATAGCTTGCACCTCTCTGGTGTAAAACTCCAACTCCTATCAGTCCAAGCTAGCATAGCCAATAAGAAGAGGTGGTGGAAGATACAATCCAACAAATTCTGGAACACAAATTGAGCAACCCTATCCTAAAATAACTTAAAACAATTTGCACACAAAGGCCTAAATCCTCTTGTTAGGTAGATTAATTGAACCAATGGGATTTACCAATGCATTGACTCACCATTCAGCAGTTGATTCAATTGGTCTATTTTTGTTAGGACTAACAAACAGGATTTCAGCCAAGGAATGCTGTAGACTGGGTTGTAGGATTTCATAGACTGCCATGCACATATTTGTAGAAGAGGGTGAGCAGCTGTTTTCCTGAAGCTAAATAAATGTTGAATCCAAACCAGTATGTGCAACAGCATTCATAAACCCATTTAAAGCCTTTGTCTGTATTCTACCAACTCTGGAAACAGTGAAATTGCAAGTGAGAGGAGGCCTCTTGAGATATAGATATGTACTACATACACACAGAAAGGCTATAATGGAAATGTTCAAGAAGATGAAATGTGCTGGGTGCCATACAGAGAATGTTAAGTGGATCTAAGTGCATATATGGACCTCAGCCTTTTGATTTCATATTTTGGAAAACCCATTCTCAAGTTTTTCTCATCACATTGTTAAGAGACACAATGGAACATAGGAAGTTGTTCTGTGCCAGCTAAGGCTACTGGCCCATCTGCCCAAGTTTTTTCCTACTTCATTAGCTGTACCTCTCCACTACCACTTGCCATCTGTTCCGGCGATGCCACATAAGTTACGTATGCAAAACACGAACCCTTTCACCCATTGTGTTTCTATTGGGTGAAACACAAGAATCTGAGATGCATCATGGCTTCCGGTAGACTAGTAGATAGAATCAGAGGTTAGAAAATTTACCTTTTTGGACTCCTCAAATTCCCCAGATGACCCAGATGGAATGGCCCTGCTGACTGATTATTAGATTTACCATATCAAAGGAACTTTCTCAAGGTATGGATAGAACTTGGGTTTGACACCAGTCAGTACTGTCTATGGACTTCCACAAGCAGACTTGTCCTTTGGCAAGGTTACAGATTTACTGGATCTATAGCAGTACCATGATTGACTAAAGTGGGATGGCAATGAAAAGTAAAGTATGGACACTTATAGCTATTTGTGTAAAATCCTAGAATGCACCATGTGATTGGTGTATATTGTTTCACAGGGAATACATATGTTTTGCTTCTGAACTGAGAAACTGAGAATGAACTTGAAGTTTGTGTTTCTTGACTTGTATTTTTGTTTGTTCCATAAGGATGGTCAGTTGAAGAAGTCTATGAGCAATATCTTACTTTCCAAATGGACAGTGGAACATAGAAACATTCCTTTTTCACACTACAAGTCCAGAATCCCTCAGCCATTCATCATGGTAGCTGAGGTGTTTGGGGAACTGTAGTCCAAAAATGTAACTTTCCCAAGCTCTGCCCAATGTCACAAGAGATGGGTTGTTCTCAGTAACATTCTCCCAGAAAAAGCTTGCTTGCCATGTTAAGAGCTGAACACAATGAACAGGCTCAAAGCCAACCAGTGGATTGACAGCACTGTTTGGAGAAACTTATTATATTCTATATATCTGTTTGTCCATACGTCCTGCCATTATCCCAATGAATGTAAGGTGACTTACTTTCCTCTGCCCTACTTTATTCCGAC
Source organism: Phrynosoma blainvillii (assembly GCA_026167975.1). NCBI lineage: Eukaryota > Metazoa > Chordata > Lepidosauria > Squamata > Phrynosomatidae > Phrynosoma > Phrynosoma blainvillii. The sequence goes on from JANUYF010000003.1 coordinate 327,275,213, forward strand.
AACTCTCCTCTAAAGTATATTGTCTCTGAGTTTCGATTCTGTCTTTTCCCAACAATAATGGGCAAGACCCATTAGCTTTACAAATCACCTGACTTGAATGGAGATGAAAATGGCGGATATTTTCCCCAATTTAGATCAATGTAGCTATTTGCATTTTGGAGTGTGTCCCTATAGAGACTATTGTTATGTTGTGAAGCAGTTCAAAATTTGCCACCACACCACTGCTCATGGCTCAGTGAGGGATCTAATATGGATCTCCAAACATTCTAATCACTACACCATGCTGGGTTTCTTTGATTAAGGATGGGGAGAAAGGTGTTACATTTGCATGTTAATGCATCTAGTTCTCAGATCAAAAGATGTGCACAAAATACATATATTATGAGGACTGTAAATGCAGATATTGGGGAATTTGTACAAAAATCATGATATTACTTGGAAAATGCACATGAAAATGTGTATGAATTTTTATGCACTCCATGGCCTTCTACACCTGAGAAGTTGAATGAATCTAAAACTGTCAGAAAGACCCACCACTACACACAGCTTCTGTAACCAAGAATAGCACAACACCCTTGCACAGCCTCCTAGAAAGAGCAACCCCTTGTGTAGTGAGTTGGGCATCCACCACCAAACAGATGGCTTTTATGGTTCTTGTTAGCATCAAATGTTACCAGCTGTCCATTAGTATGAAATAGTATGTATTAGTGACCTTGTTTGACTGGCAGTTTAATGAGGGAAATGATGGGAATACTGAGAATGAATTTTCCTCTGTTCCTAACATGCTTCTACAAGTAAATGCTTGCACACTTTGGTTTCTGTTATTTTCTTCTGCACTATATAACCCTTTACAGCCCATTTTCTATCAGCATTCTTCTGGACAAGGTGCACACCATGTCATGGGTCTCATAGAGCCATTTATGTGGAACTGAATTACTGGCTGGGGATAGTATCAACAGAATTAGTTTTGGGGTCCAGTTCTACCCTTGGCTGTGCAGGGATGCTGAACTACATTAACAGAAGGGCTGAAATGTTTCTCTGCTGTGTACCATCTGCTGCTACCACGAGAGTTCATGCTGTAGTAGTAATGTGTGCCAGTGTTCAACACCAAAAGCACACTTGGGGAGGTCTGGGACTATACCCAATTCCAGCACAGAAGACCTTGAATAGCCAAGAGGATTCCAGCCAATATTTTCCTACTGTCTCCTGTGTTAGAGAAAGAAGGTGCTCTGGGTTGGCTCTAGATTTAGGTTGGATCCTGAACTTCCTGAAGTCAGTTTTCTCATCCCTTCCTTCCTACAGCATCATACTTTCCAGCGTTCTGAAAATGGTGTAGAGAAGGTCAATTGACTCTGTTGAAAGGAGTGACATGTATGTGTGGAGAAGAATCCCCGTAAATCAAGTAATGGTGCCTCTTGTGAGAAGATCCCTTCTATCTATGAAAAGCAGACCCTGCTTATCAATTCAATGAAGTGCAGGCCTTTAAAAAAAGTCAGGCGCACACAGTGACACCAATCCACTGAAAAAGCTGTAAATAAACATTCTTTCTTTGATGCTCACAATAACATTCCTGTGCCCACACTAGTGATCTTCTCATAGCAATGAAAATTCCTAGGAGACAAGAAAGAGGCAGATCAGTCTATTTCTGTTTCATGTAAATGTCATATGCGGGGGGTTTTGTTTGTCCATTCCCACCCATTTTGGCATTCATCAACTTTTTTAAAAAAAATCTGTACAAAAAATCCAGAAATGACAGTACACACTCCAAAGGCATATTCTGAGAAAATAAACGGTGATAATCCCCTTTTATAAGTAAATATTTCTAAACTTCTGTTCTAGATAAATGCCACATGTCTGTTCCATCCATTTTTGTTGTTGGCATTTATCAGCTTTTTAAAAATATCTACACAAAAAAATCTAGAAATTACAGTACATATTTTGAAGGCACTTTCTGAGAAAATATTGAAGGAGAGTTTTTTCATTCTTTGAAGATCATGAATGGAATCTGATAATAAGATGGACTCGGCAGTTTATTTAACAACACAGTGTCAGGTAGAATCTGGATTGCTAGCCCAGGGTTCCATTCCCAACAAGTAGTTCAACCAACTTTATATAGAATTCTTGGGAAATTATGCAGTGACAGCAATTGAGAAACCCAAGACTATCATAGACAGCAATTGATAAACCCAAGACTATCATAGACAAACAAACTCTCCAATAAGTAAGCACTGCTTTCAAACTATATATGTTACACTTGTTCTTTGTATCTTATTCCTATGTTCTACTTGTTATCATATCAGCAGAACATGTCAAGATATTTTGAAATGTGGCTCAGAATGCTGTGAACATGTTTGATGCAACTTGAAATTACAGAGAACTTAACATTTTCTACTTTGAAGCAAATGACTCTAACTCATTTAGGCCTTATGCATATCTTCCAACTGTCCTGATTGGCAGGGACAATAATCCACTTTCATCTTGTTTTGTTGTTTATTTATGGCTTTAAGGTTGAATCCAAAGTCCTTCAGTCAAATTTTGCGCTGGCACCTCATATAGTCATAGAGATGAAGAGAGCATAAAGGCTATCCAACTCAACCCCCTACCATGCACAAATACACAATCTGAAAGTAGGCCATTCAGCTTCTGTTTGAAAACCTCCAAGAAGGAAACTCTACTAGACTCTGAGGCAGCAGGTTCCGCTGTCAAACAGCTCTTACATCAAGAAGTCCTTCCTAATGTTTAGGTGTTTAATCTTTTTTCCTGTAGTTTGAATCCATTGTTCCATGCTTTATTCTCTGGAGCAGCAGAAAACAAGCTTTCTCCACCCTCAATATGACATCCCTTCAGATATTGAAACAGGGCTATCATGTCACCCTTAACCATCTTTTTTTCCAAGCTAAACATACCCTGCTCCCTAAGCTGCTCCTCACAGGACATGGTTTCCAGACCTTTCACCATTTTGATTGCCGTCTGGACACATTCCAGCTGGTCAACATCCTTCTTGAATTGTGGTGCTCAGAACTGGACACTGGACACCTCAATTGCAGGGGGCCCTGATAGGGTACCCACAAATTGTACTCAATGGGGAAATTAATTTAGCTCAATAGGAAACAGCAAGAGGGCTCTGGTAACATGAAGCTGGGATATCTACCTTTGTATAATGGTTCCAAACCCAAACAACGTCAGAGGCAGAGTCCAAATTAATTTAGTCTATAGAAAAAAGGAGTTCACACTCACAAGCACATTCACTCACACACACAGGAACAAATGATGCAAAGATAGTAGGTAATAGTAGGTTGCAGGGTAGCTAAGAGGAAATACTGGTTGCCAGAATGAGGACGGGTCAGTAACCGCCCATGACACATAAAGTGTCCGGCTACTAAAACATCCAACTGAAATTGAAAAGAGATTCTGTCCAGCATCAAAGTAGACCAATTTATTATTGTTTGGGCACATGTATTTATAGCAAGAAACATATCATGAGGGCAGTGTTTCAGTAGTTGATAGTCCTAAGCATCTTTCCTAGGGGAGAATGCGGTGCGATATTCAAGAACTTCTGAACAATCAGTGTGAATGTCCTAGGACAAAAAGAGTTTCTTTAGAATCATAGCATTGGAAGAGACCCTAAGGGCCATCTAGTCCAACCTCCTGCCATGCAGGAAGACACAATCAAAGCACTCCTGACAGATAGCCATCAATTCTCTGTTTAAACACCTCCAAAGACTCCACCACATTCTGAGGGAGCATTTTTCATGGTCAAGTGGCTCTTACTGTCTGGAAGTTCTTCCTAATGCTGTGGTGGAATATCATTTCCTGTAGTTTGAATTCATTGCTCTGGGTCCTATTGTCTGGAGCAGTAGAAAACAAGCCTGTCCCATCCTGAATATGACACCTCTACAAATATTTAAACAGAGCTAATATATCACCTCTTAACCTTCTTTTCCCCAGGCTAAACATACCCAGCTCCCTAAGTCTCTCTTCATAGGGCATGGTTTCCAGACTATTCACCATTTTGGTCGCCTTCCTCTGGACATGCTCCAGCTTCTCAAGGTCCTTTTTGAATTGTGGTGCCCAGAACTGGACACAGTATTCCAGGTGAGGCCTGATGAAAGCAGAATAAAGTGGTACTATTATATCCCTCAGTTTAAACACTATATGTCTAGTGATGCAGTCTTGAAGTGCATTGGATTTTGACTCATGTTCAACTTGTTGTCTACTAGGACTCTTACATCCCTTTCACACGTAGTCTTGTTAATCCAGGGCTCCCCCATCCTATATCTATACATTTCATTTTTTTCTGCCCAAGTGTAGTACCTTACATTTCTCCTTGTTGAAATTCATTTTGTTAGATCTGGCCCAGCTTTCTAATCTATTAAAGTCATTTTGAATTTTAATCCTGTCCTCTGGAATGTTGGCTACTCTTCTAATTTGATGTCATCTGCAAATTTAGTAAGATTGCCCTCTATTCCTTAATCCAAGTCATTGATAAAGATGTTGAATAGCACTGGGCTCAGGTCAGAACCCTGTGGCACCCCACTGGTCACTTCTCTTCAGGATGAAGAGGAGCCATTGCTGGGCACCCTTTGGGTTTGGCTGGTTAACCAATTACATTTGCAGATGGTAACTCCCTTTGTTTGCTGTATGTAAACAATATCCAAGTCTAGTTTACTACCACCACTCCCTTAAGTGAAGGGATTATGCAGATTCCGATCTGGAGATATCCTATCATATCTATGTGCCTTTGGCTTCTCCATGCTGAACCATCTGAATAGCCCAATATGGTACAGTTGGTTTCCTGCACTGGGGAGCCTGGCAACCTCCCTTTTTGATATTTGATATCAAGGGTCGCAGAGAGGTAAATGAGGACTGGATCCTGGGTTGCAACACAATATTCCATGTTCATGGTTCTGTCATGATGTACTATGATATAATGGCATGATGATATATTGATATAACGTTGTGATAATCTGATTAGGTATTGGGAGGATGGATATGGGGAATGTTCAAATCTATTAAATATTAATCATTTGGGTGCTATGGGCATGGGAACGAACAGAGAGGCAAATGGCAACAGGATGAAGGTTTATGGTTTTATGACCCTGCTTTTCCTGCATGAGGATCTGGCTTGTATCAAAAGGATGTCTTCCTCCCTTCCTTAAGGGGGATTGAATGATAAACATGAGAGGGAGAAAAGGGGGCATGAAAGGTTGCTTTGCTTGAGATCCAAGGGATCCAAGGAAGGGGGGTTGGATAACTTGTATTCTTATGCTATGGTCTGGGGGAAAGAGCCCCAGTGCTGAGACAGACCCCAGGAATTTCAATTCCTGGAATAAAAATCTTTTTGTTTTCTATCACAATGAAATGTTCTCATGGTTATTGGGAACTGAGTTGGCCAATCCTGACATCAGGTGAGGTCTTATGAAAGCAGAATAGAGTGGCATACTCCTACCAGACCTCATTTGTTGTGTGGAATATTTGAGACAGTTGATATGTGTTCCATTTACTATATAGTTTGTTGCATTGTTACTAAAAATAATTTTACTTCAATTGTGATTGTGATATTAGTGTATAATTGGCCCCATAGAATCCAGAAAGAGGTACATTGGCACTATTCCATCAACGCAACCCCCCACAGCTAGCTCTAATATACCCAAATGGACTTGGATCAAGAGAATGTATAGTTGGGTGAGTTACTGATTATTTTGTTTTGATATCCTGAGGTATGTTATTTCTTTCAGAGAAAGTTTTGTAGTTACATTAGATTGTATGTGCAATTCTTGAAACAATGTGGTCCTCAGTAATGTAGAGAAATTAATTCTGGGGTGGAGTGAGTGGAAACTATGTAATTGTGACCCTGGGTTAATAAGATACAGATCATTGTAACCCCATCTGATTCCCTTGATTTTCTATTCCTTTCTTAATTCATTCAAACAAATGAGTGTTGGAATATGGATGGGTTATACAGTCAAAGGTGAAATGTAAAGATGTGTGTGTGGAATTTTCCTCATGGTAACAACATCTAGACAAACAAAGACAACTCAGTCCAGATGGCCAAAGAAGTCATAACATTAGCAGATTTAGCTGGGAAAACAGATAGTGAAATTCAAACATCATTAGGTCATGGGAAAGGAGTCACATGGGTGGATGATGGACAGCAAGGGGCTGGGTTAAAACACATCATACAGGCAACAACCAATCAGCATAAGGTTAACACCCAGTAGGTAGAATAAGGGCAGAGTCGAGAAATCTCTTTGTCTAGAATTGTTTATATTTCATGCATTATTGTGTGTGTGTGATCGCAATAGTTTTAACCATGGAGTTAATTTCTGGACTATAATATGCTTATATTGCTTTTATAATGTAACTTCTGGATCTGGAAACATGGATCTGTAAATCTTCTGTGATCCTATGATGGACTGTATGTTTTTCTTTGCTTATTTTTATTTTATGAAACAATAAAGCTCTACTTTAGATCTACATGATTTGTCTGCATGCTTTCAGCATGAGAAGGCTATTGAAGGAAGCTGGTTTCCTAGCTCTGCTGCATTTCAAGCACACCACACCAATTAATCAACAAAGAGTTATGGTGCCCGGAAAGAGTTTTCGTCTTCTGTGAGAGCTGGATTTATGGCCTCTCAGACACGTCTTCAGCAGTGTGGAAGGGAAGTGGAGGAGTGTGCCTGGAATGGCATGGTTTCTGGAATTCATCAGCCGTGAATAGAGCAGTGCATTTCTGCATTGTTTCAAGGAGCTGTCTGGCTGTTTGGCTGATTGCCAAGGTCTTTTTAAAGAACTGAGTTCTGGCCTGAGCATTTTAAAAGTACAGCATTCCTAGCCAAAGCCTTTCCTTATTCACCAAGTAGAAGCTGGAGGGTGGAAAGCTGATAAAACACTCTTTTGTGTAACAAGAGTGAGTCACAATGGAAGCAAGTTTTCAAAATTGACAGACCAGAATTATCCTTCTTGGAGCCTATATGGTGAGGGAAAATCTTTGGACGATAGTCTGAGACTGTCTGCCACAGGGGCCTACTCCAGCAGATATAGAAAGGAATGAGAGAGCCTGCACAACCATCCATCTCATCTTATCAGAAGTGCAGTTAAATTATGTAAGGGAGAAAACTTTGGCTAAGGACATTTGGGATTCCCTGAAGGACATTCACCAGTCTGCTTCAGCTTTAGCCAAAATGATGTGGTGCAAGAGACTGTATGGTCAGAAAATGGAGACAGGTCAATCTCCAGAACAACATCTGGAAGTGAAGAGGGACTTATTTACCCAAGTACAAATGAGAGAAGTCAAAATTCCTCAAATTCAGAAGGCATATATCCTTCTCGGATCGCTTTCATCTAATTATGACAACATTTTGCATGGTTTGCAAGGAGTGCCTCAAGCACAAATTACTATGGAGCTTGTAGCTTCCAGGGTTCTTGAAGAAAGCCAAGGCTGAAGATTTGAAGTAGGACAATGCAAACAGGCATCAGCAGCCACAAAGTCCTCAAATGCTACAGAGGGAGCATCCAGAGAGATGCAGGTGGAGAAGGCAGCTGTTTCCAAGGAAAATATATGCTTCTACTGCAAAAAGGCAGGTCATTTGAACAAGGACTGCAGGAAATTTGCAGCAGAAAAGAAGAAGACTCAACAATAACCCAAAGACTTTGGGGGCAACAAAGGAACTGCAGCTGTTACACAGGGCTGTGACAGTGTGACTCAAGTGATGAGCCAAGCCTGGATCCTTGATTCTGGCACCACCGCACATATGATAAATAATTCTGAGCTACTGAGAAACAAGAAACCCTCCACAGTGAACTCTGTTGCTCTAGCTGATGGGGTGGCAAGAGAAATCCATGAAATGGGAACTGTCTACAGTCCTGGTTTTGGTAAAGCTTTTGATAATGTTTTGTGTGTGCCTAAATTATAAAACTGTTTAATTAGTGTGTCTGCTTTGACCACAGAAGGGTGTACACTGCAATTTGTGGGGGATGAATGCATAATTTCCAAAGATGAGGAAGTTTGTGCAAAAGCTTTAAAGAAAGACAGAATGTATTACATGGTAGACAAGGCAGAATGTGCAGCTGTAAAAAATGTGAACGAGCAAAAAGTTTAGGGAAAATGGACATAGGCAATTTTATTTAAACAGTGTATTGCACTCCAATGTGATGAATGTATTTTAATTTATTTTTTAAAAAAACAAAAGCATACAATCTATAAAAAATAATTCAAGCCTGTGGGCCATGCCCTAACAGACATAAACATAAAATGAGCAATCAGTACTGGGCCAGAAAACTGCAAATCCCATGGAAACTGTAAAAAAATGTGCCTTTGCATTCAAACTGTATTTATTATTTTCACAGAGTAATGGGCCATGTTGGTTTTAATAGTCTTGTGAAACTGGAGGAAATTTGTCCAGATTTTAAAATGTCACCCTGTTCAAATCACCTAGAGTGCTTGGTTTTCAGCAGGATAAAGTTGAAAGCTTTTCCTGTGGCAAAGCATAGCAAACACATTGCAAGACAACCGTTTAACATGGTGCATTGTGACATTTCTGGCCCTATGGTTGCCACACTAGGGGGCAGCAGATATTTCATGGTGATTGTGGATCGCTTCACCAGGTTTTCTTATGTGAAGCTTCTGAAAGAAAAGAATAAAGCAGGAGACAGATTTAAAGAATGGGTGAACATGATTGAAAGGGAATTTGATTACACAGTGGGGATCTTTGGTTACAGACGGGGGAGGTGAATTCTTATCTCACAGTTTGGGAAACTGGTAGAGAAAGAAAGGGATTAGACACCACACAACCAATCCTGGAGTTCCTGAAGAGGATGGATTGGCAGAGAGATTAATTGGTGTCCTAAAGCAGTTGAAAGATTGCATGATGTTAGATGCAAATGCACCTGAGAACCTTTGGGGTGAGGCAATTCTTACAGCTAATTTTCTGGCAAATCATACCTGGAACTCAGTTGTAAAGAACACACCTTTTCACCTGCTTTACAAAAGGGCACCTAATCTGAAATACCTTAGGGTGTTTGGGCAGTATGCAAATGTCTATGTGCCAGTGGTGTCCAGAAAGAAAAATCAGCCCAAGTGATAAAGAGATATTGTTTTTGAGAAGTGCAAACTTTGAGAAACATTCAGGATGGGATAAAGTGCACTCCAACAAGGAAGTTTTTCTGAAATTGGGGGAGTTAGTAACACCTACCAGAAATGGAGGGGTGGTGAAACAGGAGTCAGCTTCTTCAGACAGTGAAGCAAGTATATCAGATCAGTCAACACAAATATGACCAATGACATCCAGGATGTCTGAGACAAAGGGACACAGAGATAGGGATCCTTACACAAGTTCTGACACTGAAGATGAGGGAGGTAGAACAAAAGTTTTCATTCCAAGATGAACACATTGAGTCAGAAAACCACCAGATAGGTTTGTAGTGCAGGAAGCCCTGGTGGCGCAGTGGTTAAATGCCTATACTGCAGCCACTCACTCATAGACCACAAGGTTGTGAGTTCAATACCAGCCAGGGCTGAGGCTCGACTCAGGCCTGCATCCTTCTGAGGTCACTAAAATGAGTACCCAGCTTGTTGGGGGGCAATCAGCTCACAGTTGTAAACCGCTTAGACATCCCATAGCGTCATATGAAGCGGTATATAAATAAGCTGCTTTGCTTTTTGCTTTTGAAGCTAGAGCTTGTACAGTTGTGGTTGATGAACGAGAAAATTACAAAGATTTGCAGAATTTTCCTGATGAGGAAAGATTGAAATGGTTGTCTGCTATGGAGCAGGAATATAAGTCTTTGGTAGATAAAGAGGTGTTTGAGATTGTTGAAAGACCTAAAAATCACAAGGTGATAGGTTGCAAATGGGTTTACAAGAGAAAGGTGATGCCAGATGATAGTCAGAGATACAAAGCTAGGTTGGTAGCAAAGGATTTTGCTCAACAGAGGTTTGAGAATTTTGACAAGACATTTTCTCCAACAGTAAAGCCCGAGAGCCTGAGGTTGGTTTTGGCTTTAGCAGCAAGGAGGGGTCAGGTGGTGCAACATTTTGATTTTGAGACTGCATACTTGAATACTTGTCTTGAGGAAGCTGTGTTCATGGAACAACCATTGGGTTTTGAACAAGACAGTGAACAGAAAAGCATACAGAAATTGAAAAGGGGCTTGTACAGATTAAAACAGGGTGCTAGAAGTTGGAATTTTTGCATTCATGATGAGCTTGTGAAGCTTGGTTACAAATGCAGCATTGCTGACGTGTGTGTTTACACAAAGGGAGATGTTACGTTGGTGATTTATGTTGATGACTTGTGTGTGGCAGCTAAGTCTAAACAGGAGATTCAGACAGTGAGGAAGGAATTGTCAAAGGATTTTGTTGTTAAAGATCTAGGTCCTCTCAGATCCTATCTTGGAATTGAGGTGCAATGGACTGAGGATGGCAGTTGTTTATTGAGTCAGCAGAAAAAGATTGAAAAGCTGATTGAGAAGTGTGGATTGCAAAGTGCAAAAGTAATGAAAAGTCCTATGTCAGTTGGATATGTCAATGAAGAAGCAACTAGAGAGTTTGAGAATCCAGAGTTGTTTCGGAGTATAGTTGGTAGCCTAATGTTCATAGCAAATAACACCAGGCCTCATATTGCATTTGCAGTTGGTGTGCTTAGCAGAAAGGTAAATTGTCTGGAAGTTGGAGATTGGACAGCAGTTAAACATTTGTTGAGATACATGAAGGGTAGCATGGACAGGAAATTGAAGATACAGAATAGCCAGGTTGGACTAGAATGTTTTGTGGATAGTTCATTTGCTTCAGAGCTGCATGACAGAAAGCCAGTTACAGGATTGTTGGTCAAGTTCGGAGAGAGTGTGATAGTTTGGAGAAGTAGAAAGCAGGGATATGTAGCACAAAGTACAAGTGAAGCAGAGTTTGCAGCATTGTCAGAAATAGTCAATGAGGTTCAGTGGATTAAGCAGTTATTACATGATTTGAAGCAGGATTGTCCTGGACCGGTTCTGATCAATGAAGATTCTCAATCATGCATTGCCATGTCAGAGGCAGAAAACTTAAAGTGCAGAACAAAGTACATTGGAGTAAGGTACCAGAATGTCAGAGAATTGGTACAGAAAGGAGTTGTGCATCTACAGTATATAGAAACAAGGCATAATTTAGCAGACATTTTGACAAAACCATTGATAATTGACAGACATGATGAGATGTCACATCTACTCGGAATGTCACCTTAAGTCAGTGTTTCTCCATTATTTTCTGTCACGCCCCCCTAGTAAAGAAGAAAACATTTCGCGCCCCCTGCGCGATCACATGGGCGGGTTTGGCCAATCAGGATAGAGCTACTGGGGCTGTGCTGGGACAATCTCCCTCTCTCCAGCCGTAACGGGCCCACTTTATGGAGCCTCGCGCCCCCTCTGGGGGGCCCGCCCCACTATTTGAGAACCGCTGCCTTAAGTGTACAGGACTATCCATTGTGCTAAGATAGTTTCACAACAGAAAATAGTGTGTTTCACATACATATCTGTACATCTGTACATTTTGGAGGGGATTGTTGGAATATGGATGGGTTATACAGTCAAAGGTCAAATGTAAAGATGTGTGTGGAATTTTCCTCATGGGAACAACATCTAGACAAACAAAGACAACTCAGTCCAGATGGCCAGAGAAGTCATAACATGAGTAGATTTATGAGTAATTGAGTAATTAAGATGCTTCCATTGTAATTCTTTAGGGAATCAGTACTTTAGCAAAATCCACTCACTTTCAGTTAATTTGAATATATGTGTGGTGATGAGAGATCCTTTTCATGGGGATAGCAGAAAACTGATAAAATGTCCTAGATGAAGCCTACAGGCAAATCTGTTTTTTGTTTTTTTTAATGAGATATAAAAATGTATAACTTGCCTTTCTAGTGCCTTTGATCAAACATCACACAATAATTGAAAACCACCATGCATGTTTTAAAAATGTATTCAGTGTGTGAGTGTGGCCATATCTCTCATTATTATCAACCAACCCTCTTTATTACCTGGAACACAGAGAAGATTCACTCCTACTGGTTTTATGGTGTGAGCAAGTTGATACAAAATAGTGCAATTTCTCAGGTGTCTCATTTAGGGTTGTAAAGGTTATCAAGTTTTTGCATTGTGCTTGGAAGTGAAAAGTCTACAACTGCAGAAATTACCACAGGGGTGGGCAACTATGCAGGGGTCTCCCCCCAAGTCCCCAGCATGCCACACACAAATACACACCCCAAGAGTACGCAAACAGACCTTCTCAAGCAGTATCACAGCCAAACCATTATAACAATTACTAAATAGTTATAGTGTGCTCCCTTATGAATGTACCTATGGATATGTTCATTGCTGCCTTCCAGACCAGCTACAGCAGGAATCCTCAAACTATGGCCCGCAGGCCGGGTCCAGCCCACTGAGGCCTTTTAACCAGCCCACGGCCCACCTGGCTTTTTTTTTTTTTTTGCTGCCTAGCTTGTTCCTGGTTTGAGCCCCACCTCTGGCTTGGCTCCCTTCAGGGGGGGTAGGGGAGGGAGGGGTGAGGATGCACCCAGCCAGGCTCCCAGTCAGTTCCCTGTGTGCCACCCGGGGTGGCTTGGCCTGGGGGAAGAGGAGGAGGAAAAGGGCTGAGGCGCAGTGTTTCTGGGAGGGCCTCCCTTCCTCCCTCCCTTGCTGCCCTGGGCTGGTCTGCCCTCTTATGCCTTGCCAGTCCTGCCTCTCTACAGGGAAGGCCCTGTAAAAACCCACTGGGTGGCTTTGGGCAAGTCACACTCTCTCAGCCTCAGGGTGGGGCCTCAGCTTGCTTCCCTCCCTTCTTTGCCCCCTTCCTTCCTTCCTTCCTTCCTTCCCTTCCTTTCCCTCCCTCCCTTCTTTCTTTCCTCCATTCCTTCCTCCCTCCCTCCCTTTCCCTCAGCAACCCCCCCCATGGGGGGAGGAGGAGTAGGAGGAGGAAGAAGAGAGAGGATCCGGGAAGCCCCCTTGCAGGGTGGGGATGCCCTCCTCCTCCTCCTCCTCCTTTTCCTCTTCTTCTTCTCTTCCAGGAGTCCCCTCCCCGCTTTCTTTCTGAGGTCCTGGCACTTGCCAGCCTTCCTCCTCTTCTTCCTGACGACAGCGGACGAACCATCTCTTGGGGGGGAGGGGTTTGGCTGGGCTCCCTCCTGGAGGGGGAGGAGGAGGAAGAAGATTTCTGACAACTTAAATGAACCTATCCTGGAGGTTTCCTTGGAAGGTTTGTTCAGAAAGGGTTTTCCATTGCTTTCCCCCAAGTCTGAAAGAGTATGACTTCAAAGAATGTGGTTGTGGTTGTTGTGTGCCTTCAAGTTGTTTCTGATTTCTGGCCCACCTTATCTATTTATCTATCTTCTTTATTATATTTATATCCTACTCAGAAATGTTCTCAGAGAGGCTTGAAATTGTTAATTAGACAGCTCCCTGCCCTCAGGCTTACAATTTAAAAAGACATGACACAAAAGGAGAAGGAAATGGCAGAGAAGGAAGAGATAGGGCCTTTGCAGACTGCTAGATATAGTGCAAGTTGAGTCCACTTTAAGGGTTAGGGTTAGGGTTAGGGAATCATGGGAATTGTATTTTATTGTGGCATCAGAGCTCTCTGACAGAGAAGGCTCAATGTCTCAGAAAAGAAAACAGTTCCCATGATTCCCTAGCACTAAGCCTAACCCTTAAAGTGGACTCAATTTGCACTATTTCTGGCAGTCTGCAAAGGCCCATAGTAAATTGGGAAGGAGAGGTTCAGCTTTCAGACATCAGCAATACCACCCTGGCTGCTTTCTCCCATTCCACCTTCCTCCCTGACACACTAAAGTTATCCCTTGACATTTGCAGCTTTGGCAATCGTGGTTTTGATTCTTCATGAGATCAAGGCCACTGTGTGTGCACTACTACTACTACTACTACTCCCTCCCAGGCTCTTCCCCTTTGGAAGAAAAAAAGCCTAGGAGCAAGGAAGGGTGCATGCGCCAACTCTAGCCCTTTCCTCAGACAGGATAACCAGGAAGGGTTATACCCAGAAGCAGGCTTTTAGTTGTTTTTCATGGATGTGTGTATGTTTTGACACTTCATGTGCCCAGAGGTCCAGAAGAGGAGATCCCAGAGTTGGTGCCATTGCCCATCGATGATATCTCTCACCAAAAAGATTAAACGTGATCTACAAAACAATAAATAAAAAATGTTGGAAGTGTCATGAGCAACAGGGAACACTATATCACATGTGGTAGGAAAGTGACACAGCAATAAGATTTTTGGAAGGACATACAAAACATAACAGAGATGCTGCAAAAACAAATTCCACTTGAACCTGAGCTCTTTCTCCTAAATATGACAGATAAAATAGATACAGAAACAGCAAGTAAATATAGATGAATCATTTTATATTTAATCACATCAACAGGAGCGGCTATTGGAGTCTTGCAGGGGAAAGGGAGGTATGGTTGGAACTATGGGAACCAATGTTGCAAAAGAAGACGGGATCGCTGGTTGAAAGTACAAGGTGTTGGTTATCACCTTTAAAGCCCTAAATGGCTTGGGTCCAAGCTATATCAGGGACCGCCTTCTCCCATACAATCCTCCCCGCGCTCTCCGATCCTCAGGGAGGAACCTGCTGCAGCCTCAAAAAACTAGGCTGGTGGGGACCTCCCAGAGGGCTTTCTCTGTTGTCGCTCCTAGACTCTGGAATGGCCTGCCGAATGAGATCCGTCAATTAACATCTTTGGACAGCTTTAAAAGGGCTGTCAAGACGGATCTCTTCCGGCAGGCCTACCCGGATTAAATCACCCGGCCTCGGGATTATTGGGATTTTCCCATTATTCAGTCTTCACAATTCCCTTAAAGTCAAACTAGCAGGGGGTTGATGGTTTGTATTTTATTTTAATGTAATAACTATTTTTAACTTTAATTGTTTTAATTGAACTGATTTAATAACTTTTTAAGGGGGGGGGAGGAGGAAATTATTTGGTTTTTATGCTGTATGTTATTTTATTCTTGTTCACCGCCCGGATTGGTTCGCCACAGGGCGGTATATAAATAAAAATTATTATTATATTATTATTGTCTATGCAAAATATTGGAGAAGGACAGAAATACCAGCAATTGAAGAATGAATAATTAAAATAACAGAGATGAGAAACATGGATATTCTGACAGCATCATTACGAAATAAATCAATAGATAAACTAGAAGAGGAATGGTCCATAGTAGAAAGATATCTGAATAAGTGATTAATAAATAATGTTTGAAAATAAGAGACAATTATGATATAAAGGAAAAGAAGAAATGAAATGAGAATGGAATATATATTCTGGTTAAATATTGATTTCAATAATAAAAAGGTGGTAGAAAAAGAAAGTAAAATAAGTGAGGAACTTATGAAAAATGTAGAAAAGGAAGAAGATCTAGGGCCTTTGCAGATTGCCAGAAATAGTGCAAATTGAGTCCACTTTAACTGCCCTGACTCAGTGCTGGGAACTGTAGTTTATTGTAATCATGGGAACTGTAGTTTATTGTGGCACCAGAGCTCTCTGACAGAGAAGGTTCAATGTCCCAGAAAAAAATACAATTCCCATAATTCCCTAGCACTGAGCCAGAGCAGTTAAAGTGGACTCAATTTGCACTATTTCTGGCAGTCTGCAAAGGCCCATAGTAGTTAACACGAAATAAGCAAGTGTGAAGAGTATTTGATAAATACAGGAAAGATAAGGTGACTCAACTGGGAAGTTAATTTAGCATCAAGAATATATTGTTAAGTAATACGTGAGGAAAGACTTGGATGTGTTTGTATATGAATGTTTATGAATGTTTATGTATGCTAATGAATGTAATTTGTGTTTGGTTTGGTTGTAATGCTTTTAAATTTGAATAATAAAAAAGAATAATTAAAAAATTACCTTATAAGGCTAGACAGCACAGGTGTCTGTTCTTTCTCTTCTTTTAAAAAGCAATAATATGCTGGTCTTCTTCCCTAAGAACCTAAGAAGATCTTTGCTGAATGAGACCAAAAATGAGGCCATCTATCCCAGCATCTAGTTTATGGGATGGCTGGATCTGCCTGTTGCACTTTTATCCAGTGAGATTTTTAGTTAGTAATCTCAAGTCATTGCTGTTCCATTTAAAACAAATTTATGAATTCTGGTGAGTCCCATTGTTTCACACCATTGAATGTGATGGTTAGGCTTGATGGGAGTTGCAGTCCAGCAACATTTGAAAGGCCACATGTTGCTTACTCATGATCTAAGCAGTAAAATATCATTAACTGGTTAGCATTCTATTTCTGCTCCTTAAGCTGTTTGTGATTATTTCTGTGTTATTTATTTTATGATTTTAATAATATGGGTTACTGTAATTTTAACTGTCTGCTAGCCACTGAGTGCTTCCTTTAGGAGATGAAAGAAAAATTTAAAAATATATAGACAAAATTAAATAAATGCATATGTACTGATGCTGATGTGATTTGGACATTAATTATCTTTTTGATTTTCAAGATTTTAAAAAAGTAAGTATAAGACAAAGGAATATATGGAAACACAATAAGAACAAATGTTTTTACAGAGATAGTCACATTGGCCTGTTTCAGCATTAGAAGGAAAGGGGGCATGGGAAGGAGGGATCTAGCAGCTCCTTTGAGATCAGCTAATACATTTCTGCATAAGCTTTTGTGTAGTGCATAAGCCTACACTTTCATACAAACATCTGATGATCTAGACTGGAGTCCTCCAAAACTTATGTTGAAATATATCAGTTAGTCTCAGGGTGCTACTAGATCATCCTTTCTTTATTGAGAGACAGGATATCAGTGTTAATTTGTACACTTACAGCTGATAATTGCTTTTGACAAGTGTAAGGGGTATAATATAATTATGCATCATCTTTTCATCTGCTCAGATGTCTATCATTTGGGATGATCATCAAATTTATTTATATCCTTCCTTTTCCCCAAAATCAGGTCTCAAGGCAACTTATAAATAAAAACTAATACCAAGTAGTTAGATCATTCAAGCATCAATCCATACATCAATATGGTATCAATATGCTACTTTTCCATTATACTTTCGTATGGTAATCTGGTAATATAGGGGTGAGAGAGTCACATATGCATAGTTAATATGTGTGATTGCTTCCTACGTGTGGGGAATGGTGACTTAAATATCAGTGAGATGGTGAATCCACTCTGAATTGGAGGTGAAGATCCTATTCTGCACAAAGCTCCACCCAAGCAGTCCCATGTCTGTTCACTGCCCAGCAGCTGTAAAGCCTGAGGAGGTACCTTTGCTTGTGTTGGTTACCAATGGAAAAGGAAACAATGTGATACAGACTGTGGAGAAACAGCTGACCTCTACTTGGTGGTGGTGATGAAGAACCTTCCATGGATTTATTTATTATCATTTATTTACTTCTGTCTTTCTTCAAAAGTGGGACTCTAGAAAGATAATAATAATAATAATAATAAATTAAGCTACAACATTGGTTTACAAAAGTTTAAAAAAGAATTAAGCAATATTATTTTGAAAGCATTATTAGAAACAGTTAAAAACAACAAAACACATTCAAAACAATTTCCAATAACATATTAAAAACAACAAAACACTTTTTACATGTGTGTGCAAGCGCACGCGCATGCACTCGCGCGCGCACACACACACACACAACACTACTGCTCCATAATTAAATTTCAAAGGCTTGTGTGAATAAAAATGGTGCAAACGGAGTAGGGAAGGGCCAACTGGACCTACGATGGAAGGGAGTCTCACAGCTTGGAAGCCACCATGGAGAAGGCTCTCTTCCTAGTCCTCACCAAGCATCCTGTGAAAGTGTTGGGACTGAGTGAAAGCCCTCCCTTGCAGATTTTAAAACTTACATTGGCTTGTATAAGGAGATATACTCTTTTTGATAGTCTGGACCCAAGTTGTGTAAGGCTTTAAAGGTCAATCCAGCACTTGGATTGACAGCTGCTGGGCACTGGAAAAGTTTTGGATGGATTGCAAGGGCAAAAGAATCACTGTCTGCACTCTGTCCAAAGGGATTTATGTGCTTTTAAATCACTAACAGGATGATGGTCTTAATCTTAATCTTAAAGGAGCTATCCAAGGTTCTGAAACTCAACAGAGTGAATTGATATTCATGATCTTCATCTGACAGAAGGGATAAAGTGTTTGGTTGAATTCCCCATAAAGTGGTAATGCGGAGGGGGGGGGGGGTTAAACAAAATCTAAAACAAATGTGATGTCTTTGCATAGTGCACTGGCAAAAGCGTCATGCAAGTCTGTAAGATACCATGGATAGATTTGTAAAATAAGCATGGCCAATTTTTAATGCAAAATATTAGCAAATTATACTATTTATACTGTGGAAATTAAGTGTAGTTTCCAGGTGTATTAAACTACATCTCCCACAATCTCTTACCATTAATCATGCTAACTAGGGCTAGGGAGCTATCAGCAAAAACATCTGTAAAACCAAGCCCAGTTCTGAGGCAGCCTTCAGAAAAATGCTAATTTACCTAGATTGGTCTTCCCCCGACCATGAGTTTCAGATTTACTTTGGAATAGCAGTTGGGAAAGCCACCATTTGAAACTTTCAACAGTGTGCAAGGGAACTTAATGTAGCATCTCTCAAAAGAGCACTGTGGGAAACTAATATGGCATTCTCCATTGGGGAGAGGAAACATTTAAATTTCCCTATTTTATCTGGTATGTGGGGTATTTTTTTGTTTTTTGTTTTCTTCAATTTGTTTTTGATTTATGGTGATCCTAAGGAGACCCTATCACAGGGTTTTCTTGACAGGATTTGTTCATAGGGGATTTGCCATTGCCATTCTCTTAGGCTGAGAGAATGTGATAGTGAGTTTCCATGGCCAATGAAAATTTGAACCCTGGTCCCCCAGAGTCCTAGTCCAACATTCTAACTGCTATACCACATTGACTTTTTACTTGAGCCACAGTGGGAAATTTAAATGGAGTACTTGTATCTGCTGCACCCTCAGCAAAGGCAATCCAGGTGTGTGCGTGGGGGGGGAGAGTTACCTGGCTGAGAATCCTGAATGCTAGAAGTGAACTTTGGTAGGAGATTTCCTCATCAGAATAGTTTGTATTGACCTATTCTCATTCCACAGTACTAGAAGCAGCAGAAAAGCAGCAGTCCAAGCCACTGCTGAAGATGGTACCATCTCCAGCCCTCACTCCTGTCACTACCCCACTTGCTACTGTTTACCTGGCCTGAAAATGAGAAAGAGGAAGGCAGGCTTTGTGGAGTGTGGTGCTAGCAGAGCCACACATTATGGACGATTCTGGTCACAAGGTTTGCTATGAGGTCCCCTTAGATCTAGACATTTGGGGCATGGATGGCTCTGGAACAGGAAGACTCTTCAGACCAGCACACTACCTCCCGGTATGTGTGGGATTTTTTTGTGTGTGAGGGTTTTCTTGCTCCTAGTGTTCTACTTCCTGAGGCAGCCACCTCACTTCACCTAATGGACTGGCTGCAGATCATAGCACTGAAACACAGTTGAGTTCTAAAGCCTGGCTCAGAATGAGGAGAAGAGCTAAAATTAGAAGGAAAAGGGACTATTTTTTTGGCAGAAACTGTACTTTAATTGCTATCACATTGGGTTTGCCCCCATTTCTCCTACTGCCAAATGGAAAGAAGGATCTATTTACCACCAATTTGGTGTTAGTAGTTAGCAAGTAAGAGTTGTACATTATATGGTGTGATGATCACCTATACCAGTGGCCCCCAAAGTGGGCAGTAGGGCTTTCTGGGGGCATTGGAAAGCTCCAGGGGGGTGCTGAGGGGAAAAAAAGGGCAGCAGAGAATTGTGGGGTGGGGTTTGCAAATAGGGTTGCCATTGCTGCTGAAAAACTGTGAAAGTCTGGGACTGAAGTTTTTGAAAAGCAGCATGTCTCAGATTCCTGAAGGCAGGAGTAAAACCTCAGGAAAAAAACTCATCCTGATCCCACCTTTGAGGCTCTGGGTGGTACTGCACAGGCATGCCAGACCCAGAGACCAGAGGCAGGAAGAGAAAGGAGGCAAGCAGAGGCTTGGGGCAGCCAGGAGGTGTTCTTGTGTCCTGGTAAATGTGTGGTGATGCTGCATGCATGGTGGAACTTTTTGCTTGCTTGGGACTGGAATTGCCCTTTCCTACAGCTCCCCCCAACATAGAAATCTGTGTTTGAAAAGGGGGAGGACCCTTTCTTAAGGTCCACAGCCCCTCTTTCCTCCTAGTTGCATGCTAATGTGCTGGAGCTCCCTTTTTCTCCATTTCCCTCCCTGATAGAAATGTTTGTGTGTGTTTGAAAAAAGTGGGGGGGGCATATATGCTCTGGAAGACAAACAATGAAATCCAGGGAGTAAAATTTGCAAATAAACCCATTAGCAACACAATGAGAAACCTTCTTTCTTTTTCTCTCTTGTGTGAAAATACCTGCTCCCTTCCTTTGGCAGATAATATTGAATTTCTCAAGAAGTCTCTGTGTTGCTGCGTCTGAAAAAAACTTTAAATGCTGCTTAAAACACATTGAATGCAGTCCCATTTAAAAAACAAAGCCAAACATTTGGCTTTTGTTGGAGATAAAGACCTCAAAAAGTTAAGTCTCAGCCCTTTGTTCCCTCTTGTTTTTGATTCTCCTGTTGAGTCTGAAATGTAGTATCCTGAAATCTAGAAAGCATATCCAGGAGTAGCTGTGTTGGCTACACAGCAAACAATAACATCCAAAATCCACAAAACAGTGATATCTTTCCCCTGTTTGATTTTTAACACCTTTGTCCAATGAAGAAGCAAATTGAGCTTCAAAAGTTTGTTTCATCTATTTTGTTCATTTTGGTTGGCCAATAAAGGTATCACTGTTTTGTGGATTTTAGATGTTGTTGTGCTTTGCTGTATGAGCTGGCCAGCACAGCAACCCCTGGATATGATTCCTAGAGTAGGGAGTCCCTCTTAGTCTCATGGCTGTTTGGGAGCTTTTCTATCCCCCACCCCATTAGAAGTGGGGAAAAATCCACCTTTGGTAAGTTCTCTGCCAACTGGCTAGAATTCAGAGACATAGGTACAATTTGCATTACAGAAATAATGCAGTTCAACACTGCTTTAACTGTTATGGTTCAATTCCATGGAAATCTGGGATTTGTAGTTTTGTGAGCTATGTAGCTTCTCTAAGGGAGCTCTCGTGTGACAACAAACTACAAACCCCAGAATTCCTTAGCATTGAGCCATGGCAGCTAAAGCAGTGAAAACTGCATTAATTCTGCAGTGCAGATTCAACCATAAGTCATGTTAGTCTGGAATATCAGTATGCAAAGGGATCTTGTAGCACATTTGAAAAATGTGAAAAAAGTTGTAGCATAAACTTTTGTAGACTTGCATCTGAGGTTTTGTGGAAGAGATTTATGGTAGCTCTAGTTGTAAGAAACTTCTTTTGTACACCATTCTGAGATAGGACAGAGGGAGGCCGAATGGAGAGCTGTGGGAAACAAGCCATGTCTGTCTAGGCCAGGGGTAGGCAACCTTTTTGAGCTGGGGGCTGGGTTGCTGTCCCTCAGACAATTGGGGGCCGAAGCACCATAAATAAATAAATAAATAATATATAAAAATATATTTTTTTAAAAAATTAAAAAAATATTTTTTAAAAAAATATATGCATGCACACTCTCTCAGCCCCAGAAAAGCCATGGCAAAACCCTTGTGGAGATTTTGCCAAGAAAAACCCAAGAACAAGTAATAACAACATTAATCAATATAATCATGGTGGGTGGCGGGGGCGGTGGGGAGTGGTGGCGGGGGCGGTGGTGGCAGGACTGGCCTGGGGCCGGTTCAAAGGCCTTGGGGGGCTGCATCCAGCCCCCGGGCCTTAGGTTGCCTACCCCTGGTCTAAGCTGAGAGGCAAGAGACCTAGCATGGTTCCTCCAGCTTTGCCGCACCCTGGAACAGAACAAATGGACCCTGTCCTTCTCTTCCTCCCTCTCTTATTTGGGTACCAAAATATCTGCAATGCCCATCTTTTTCCAGAAACTGCTCGGCTTCCCCCTGCAAGGAGTCCAAGGAGGAAAGCTTCTTTGGGTAAGAAAGGCACCAACTAATTGCAAGGCAAAAGAGAAGGAAGGGGGGCAGGCATGTACACTTCTTTCCCTTCTGCCTTGGCTAGTTGCTCAAGCCAGCTAGCCAAAGTAGAAAGGAAGGGAGCAAGCATGAACTCTTCTTTCCCCTTTTCCTTGGCTAGCTAGCTGTAGCCAGCTAACCAAAACAGAAAGGAAAGGAAGGGGTCAGGTTCTTCATATCTTCCCCCTTGCATTGGATACTGTCAATGCTCTGGGGACTCTTGGCATTTCCTGTTCCTCCTCCCCTTCATTACTCCCTCTTTCCCTTTGCCAGGAGAAACCTGGAGAAGGTGGAAGGGGAGAGCAGATGCAGGGACATTTCTTAGCATGGGCTAGCCAGGCAGCCGCACAGTCCTTCTTTCCTCAGGTGGAAATCCTGCTGAGCTTGCCTGCCTGCCCACCAAGCACATCTTTCGGACAACATTGTTCCTTCCATAGAGGGGCCTCCCTCTTTCACTTTCCCAAGCCACTCTCCAGCCTCATCTTCCTCCCCCAAATACAAACTTATGGGGCTCCAGGTTCTCTTTGGAACTTGGGCTTGCTAGCAGCAATTGTTGTTGTGCGCCTTCAACTTATTTTGACTCATGGTGACCCTAAGGAGAACCTGTCATGGGATTTTCTTGAAAAAATTATTCAGAAGAGGGGTTTTTCTATTCCTTTCCCCTGTGGCTGGGAGAGTGTGACTTGCCTAGGGCCACCCAGTGGGGTTGCATGGCAAGCAGGATTTCATTTACTTCATTTGCAACATTACTCAAAAGCAGCCACTGCCCTTGCTTACAATACTTTCTCTCTTCTCTCCCTCCCCACCCCAGCAGTAGAACAGTGGACATAATACCAAGAAATAGGCATGGGGGTGCTAGGGTTGTCACCCGAAAGAAAAGGGGGCAGTAGCCTGAAAAAGTTGGGGGACTACTGATCTATACTTACCCTCAGCCTTATAAGACCCACAACTGAAACATTCCTGTATTGGACAGCTCCTTTGGAAACATTGGCTGTCTGTTTCGAACTACTGCATGCTATTTCAGAAGAGATATTTATGTTAACTTCATTTCTAGCTTTTACTCCTTCAAGCTGCATTCAATTTACCTTATACATAAGCTGAGTGTGAGATATATTTCAGAGAAAACCTTCCAGCTTCATTTCCTTTTGAGAAATGAATTTATTTATTTATTTAGTTTTATTTTTTGTGCTACCTTTCAGAGGGATGAATACATTTGGGTACAGATTGAGAACAGACACACTCTGTGTGAGAAGAATAAAGAACTATTCAATGCTGGACTGCTGTATCCTTCTGAACTGTTTGCTTTTTGTGGTGGGATCAATGTCATTAAGCATTTGGAATCCTGCACATCACACTGTCTTCAGGAGAGAATGTTATGGATGACGAAGTTATGGGCAATGAAGGCGGTGGAGAAGCAGCAATGTGAAATTCTGTTTGAACGCTTGTCTGAAATATTTTCCACTGTACTGGGAAAAAGAGATGAATCACTGGAAGCTGAAATATTGCTAAGCAAATCAGTTGTTGACACAGGCATTGGATGAATGGTGGAGAGGTATGGAGGCAGTACGCACCTGCTGTCAAAAGACCCTCCATGAAACAGAAGGCATAAAACTGAAAGTGCCGCATGTCTCATATTTAATGGATGAATGGAAGCCTATTAAAAATACATACAAACATTTTTGGAAAACAAGAACAGGGATAGCATCAAGAGGGTCCATGACATGCTCCTATGTGTGATGCTGCTCAAGCTAACACACTCAGCAGAGAACTGAAAGATGTGCTATTTGCCTATGAAGGGAAGGAATTGCACTGGAAACATAATTCCCATGGAAAGTATTCATTTCTCATCTTTTAGATATGTAGGGAGACAAAGATCCCCTTGCCAGGCTTGTGCACACTTCATGTAGTTTGTAAATATGTGGAATTTGAAAAATACACACAAAAATACACTAGTCAATGGGACAAAATTCTGCAGTCAGAATATTGACCAGGGACACATAACTGCCTTGTTACAACAGTTCCATTGGCTACTGGTCTGTTTTCCATCAGAATTCAAAGTGCTGCTTATGGCTTATAAAGCCCTATATAGCTCAGGTTCAGACTATCTGGAAAACTATTTACCTATATGGCCTTGCTGGAGTGAGCCTTTGTTTTGGCCTCACCACTGACACCAATATATTTGGTGAGGACATGGGAGAGACCCTTCTCAGTAGCTGCTCTCAGATTGTGGAATTCCTGCCACAGGAGGCTTGGTTCGTCTTCTCTTTCCTCTGTCAGGCAAAGACCTTATTGTTTAAACAATCTTTTGGCTGTTAAGTTGGTGGCAGAAGGATCTTTTAAAGTAGAGTGATTCAGCATCAGCATAAGCATCACCCGTCCTTTGCCTAGGGTTAACTGTAACTATAATCAACTATATTGATCACAGTATTATTAAATACATACAAAAAGCCAATATTAAATTCAAAGCTATTAAATATATTAAAACAATTTGAAGCATACTATAATAGGGAGAGAGGGTGGATGGAGTGCTCCCTGCCCCCCGATACCCTGCCCAAATCTTACTGAGGCCAAAATACCATGGGACATTCTTCAGAACCATGGCAAGATGGTGAGCAAAACCCAGAAGTGCTAGAGCTGGGAGAGAAGATGGGGGAAAAAATATAGCGGTGCAAGACTAGTGATGAGAGTGGAAGAGTTAAAAGGAGGCATGAGAGTGGAGAAGAGGGAAGAAGGATGGACTGGATGCAAGAAAAGAGTGCAGAAGTGAGTGGATGAAGAGATGAGAGTGGGAGAGTAACAGAATGAGGCAGGGTTTTTTTTGGGGGGGGGGGGAAGTTTAGTTGTATTATCTATTAATCACAGTTGTAAGCTACTTTGGGCCACATGCCAGGAGAAAGATGGGATATACATTTAATAAATTGAATTGAACTGAATTGTCCAAGACAGAGGTGCACAGGGAAAAATCAATAGAAAACTGGATATGAACATCTAGGAAAGAAGAAAGAACAAAATGTGATAATCTGAGATATATAGAGATACATAGAGGATGGAAAGAATGCAGTGAGAAATGCAATGACAATTTTAACAAGGGCCCTTTCATGTTGCAAAATTATAGCACTATAAATCCAATCTAATTGCCATGACTATAGTGTGTGAAAACCTTAGCTTTGCAGTTTGACTGAGACTTCCAAATCCTAGGATTCCATAGGATGGAACGATGGTAGTGAAAATAAAATCATTGTGCTATAATTGTGTAGTGTGAAAGTTATGCAACAGTTGTGGGATGTTTGTTGAGATGTTTGCCTTCTTGCCTATGGATGCGGGGAACTTCACCTGCACCAAATGCAAGTTGGTAGCCTTCTTAGAAGAGAAGGTCCAGCAGCTGAAGGGCAGGGTATCTACACTTCAGCAGATTAGGGAGTAAGAGGTTTTCCTAGACAGAACAGAATGGATAGTCTTGGATCAGGAACACACAGAGGAAATTGCTGGGGAGGAGATCACCTCACATACAGAGGAGGTAGATGGTTGGAGGAATGCCACAGACAGGAGTAGGGAAACCAGGGATCGCTCTTGGAGCTTGCAGCTACAGAATCAATTTGAAGCTCTCTTCCTTATCAGGGATGATGAGGAAGAGCAGCAGGGACAGTCCGCAGGGGGAGTACAGGGGACCCTGAGAGTACCAATGCAGGGAACCACCACTGCTAAGCCTCGGAGGAGGCATGTGGTGGTGGTGGTGGGAGACTCCTTGTTGAGGGATACAGAAGCATCCCTCTGTATGTGGCTGTGACAAGATGTCTCAGGACGTGTATTGTCTCCTTGGGAAAAAATCCGTGATATGATGATGAGGCTGACAAGACTTTTCAAGCTTACTGACTATTATCCCTTCCTTTTGATCCATGTGGGAACCAATGATACTGCAAGTCACAGCCTTCAGAATAGCAGAAGGGATTAGCTGGACGCACAGGTTATCATCTAGAACAGTTCATTAAACAGAGAGTTTGTGAACATTTAGAAGGGAATGCCATAATCGCAAAAAGTCAACATGGATTTCTCAAAAACCAGTCATTCCAGACTAATCTGATCTCTTTTTTTGATAAAATTACCAGCTTGCTAGATGAAGGGAATGTGGTAGACATAGCATATCTTAATTTCAGTAAGGCTTTTGACAAGTTCCCCCATGATATTCTTGCAAACAGGATAGTAAAATGTGGGTTAGACAATACAACTGTCAGGCAGATTAGTAACTGGTTGACTGACTGAACCCAAAGGGTGCTCAACAATGGCTCCCCTTCATCCTGGAGAGAAGTAACCAGTGTGGTGCTACAGGGTTCTGTCCTGGGCCCAGTGCTATTCAACATTTTTATTAATGATTTGGATGAAGGAATAGGGGGCATGCTCCTCAAATTTGCAGATGACACCAAATTAGGAGGAATAGCTGATACCCCAGAAGACAGGATGAAAATTCAAAATGGCCTTAATAGATTAGAAAGCTGTGCCAAAGCTAACAAAATGAATTTCAACACAGAAATGTAAGGTACTGCACTTAGGGCAAAAAAAAAAAAAAAAAAAAATGAAATGCATAGCTATAAGATGAGACTACATGTGAAAGGAATTGAGGAGTTCTAGATCCTAGTAGACCACAAGTTGAACATGAGTCAACAGTATGATGTCACAGCTGAAAAGGCCAATGCAATTTTTGGCTGCATTAATAGAAGTATAGTATCTAGCTCAAGGGAAGTAATAGTGCCACTGTATTCTGCTTTGGTCTGGCCCCACCTGGAATACTATGTTCAGTTCTGGGCACCACAATTGAAAAAGGATGTTGAAAAAGTGGAGCGTGTCCAGAGGAGGGCGACTAAAATGGTGAAGGGTCTGCAAACATGCCCTACTATGAGGAATGACTTAGGGAACTGGGTATGTTTAGCCTGGAGAAGAGATGGTTAAGAGGGGATATGATAGCCCTGTTTAAATATTTGAAGGGATGTCATATTGAGGAGGGCGCTAGCTTGTTTTCTGCTGCTCCAGAGAATAGGACTTGGAACAATGGATGCAAGCTAAAGGAAAAGAGATTCCATCTCACCATTTTCCAGCCCGCTTCGAATCGTAAGCCCTGGTATATCGAGGAGCTTAGGAGGATGAAGCGAGCTGGACAACGACTAGAGTGCGAATGGCGGAAGACTCGTCTCTCATCCGACAGAACTCGCCTTAGGAAACATCTTGATTCCTATAGGGAGGCTTTGTGTGCAGCGCGGAAATCCTTCTGTTCTGCATGCATTGCATCTGCAGAGTCTCGCCCGGCAGAGCTGTTTAAGGTGGTGGGGGAGTTGACGAAGGTTCCTCCTGCGCCGAACCCCCTACTTAACCCAACGACAGCCTGCTGTGAGGCCTTTAATATTCACTTTGCAGATAAAATCTCTCGGATAAGATCTGTTTTGGCAGAATCCGCAGACGAGGTATCCAGGAACTCCATTGATGGCATTTTATTGGATCAATTGCAATCTGTGAGTACCGATGACATGGACAAGCTGCTTGGAAGTATGAGAAAGACGACCTGCCCCCTCGATCCCTGTCCATCTTGGCTGGTCGTCCAGGGGGGGAACGCATTGAGGGTGTTCCTTCGGGACACAATCAACGCCTCATTCAGGGAGGGTAAATTGCCATCTTGTCTGAAGGAGGCGGCAGTTAAGCCACTCCTGAAAAAGCCTTCCCTGGATCCCCTGGATAGAAACAACTACAGACTAGTCTCCTTGCTCCCCTTTTTGAGCAAGGCGATTGAGAGGGCAGTTGCTTCCCAACTCCAAGCAGTCTTAGATGAAACCGATTATCTCGACCCATTTCAAACTGGCTTCAGGACAGGATTTGGAGTGGAGACTGCCATGGTTGCTCTGACCGATGACCTCCGCCTGAGTATCGACAGGGGTAGTGTGACCCTGTTGGTGCTCTTGGATCTCTCAGCGGCCTTTGACACCATAGATCATGCCATCCTCTTAGATCGCCTGAGGGAGTTAGGAATCGGAGGCACGGCTCTGCAGTGGTTCCGTTCCTTCCTCTCAGGCAGATCTCAGAGGGTGAGGCTCGGGGACAGCTGCTCATCCAAAATTGAGCTTAACTGTGGCATCCCTCAGGGTGCCATCTTGTCCCCGATGCTATTTAATATTTATATGAAGCCGCTGGGGGAGATCATTCGGAGGCATGGAGCTCGGTGTCTTCAGTACGCTGATGACACCCAGATATACCTCTCCATGACCAGATCATCGACTCAGACTTCAGATGGCGTCTCTCCTCTTGATGACTGTCTTAGAGCAGTAATGGGTTGGATGAGGAAAAACAGATTGAAATTGAATCCAGACAAAACGGAGGTACTTGCAGTCACAGGCCCGAAACCAGATTTGGGAATACAGTCTCCAGTCCTGGATGGAGTCACACTCTCCTCTAAGGACTGTGTTCGCAGTCTGGGGGTGCTTCTAGATTCATCGCTTCACATGACTAGTCAGGTGAATGCGGTGGTCAGGAGCACCTGCTATCAGCTTCGGCTGATACGCCAGCTGCGCGCTTATCTGGATAGAAGGGATCTGGAAGCTGTGGTACATGCCCTGGTAACCTCACATCTGGATTACTGCAATGCACTCTACATGGGGCTACCCTTGTGCCTAACCCGGAAACTTCAACTGGTACAGGATATGGCAGCCAGGCTAATTACTGGAACATCAAGGAGGGAGCACATAACACCTGTGCTCAAATCCCTCCACTGGCTGCCAATTAGTTTCCGGGCGCAGTACAAGGTGTTGGTTTTGACCTTTAAAGCCCTACATGGCTTGGGTCCATCTTATCTTAGGGACCGCCTCTCCCCATATGTTCCCCCCCCCCCGCGCCCTGCGGTCCTCTGGGAGGAATCTGTTACAGCCAATAAAAACTAGGCTGTCTCAGACCTCCCAGAGGGCCTTTTCTGCAACCGCTCCCAGACTTTGGAATGGCCTGCCGGACGAGATCCGTCTTACCACCACTCTTGCTGCTTTCAAGAAAGCAGTAAAGACGGATCTCTTTCGGCAGGCCTTCCCGGAATAACTGTCGGCCCATAGGGGCCCCATTTGCCTGACTCCTTTGTTAAATTTGTTTTTAATTTATTATTCAATTAATATAGTATTTTAATTGGTCTATGGTTTAATCTTATTTTAAGGGGATGGGGCGGGGGGAGGAAGGGATTATGGGGAGAGGGAATGTTTTAACGTTGTTTGTTTTAAATGCTGTTGTCCCCCGCCCCGATTGCCTTGCAGAGGGGCGGGCTACAAATAAAAAATTATTATTATTATTATTATTATTATTATTAGGAAGAACTTCCTGAAAGTGAGAGCTGTCATCTCCTTCTTTGGAGGTCTTTAAACAGGGGCTTGATGGCCATATGTCTGGAATGGTTTGATTTTAAGTTCCTGCATGGCAGGGGGTTGGACTGGATGACCCTTGTGGTCTTCCAACTCTATGATTCTATGATTCTATGATTCTATCTCATTTCTTCTTCCAGTTGAAGGGCATGATCCAGGAAGGGAGGGGAAGATAGCAGATGTGAACTGGCTCTGGAGATGGTACCATGGAAACTGATTTTTCTGTCCCTGCTTAGAACACTTTACAGGCAAGGCAAGTATGGCAGGAGTTAAGGGCCCTTTCACTCTAGAGAATTACAGTACTGTGATTCCAGTTTAACTACCATGGGTCTGTCCTATGTCCTCCTTTGTAGTTTGGGAGTGGCACTTTGAATTGTCAGCTAGGAAGCCCTAGTGCAGTGGTGGCAAACCTATGGCATGAATGCCAGAGGGGACACTCAGAGCCTTCTCTGTGGGCCCATGCATCATTGCTCCGGCATAGAGTTCACCAGAATTCATTACTAGAAAGCAAGAGGGACACAGCACTTTGTGATAAATAATTGGGTTTTGGGTTTCAGTTTGGGCACTCAGTCTCTAAAAGGTTCACCCTCACTGCCTTAGTGCCTCAGAAAATTACACATTTGCAAAAAAAATTAAAATTAAAATTAAAATTAAAAAAAAAGTAAGAAAAAGAAAATTACACATTTGCAACTGTGGTAGAGCCAGGGAATTGTTCTGGCTTTTTCTCTGAAGTCCTGAGCAACCAATAGTAAGATGCCGAGTTGTATTTCTAATAATTCCCTGAATCTGGAAAGGGCATCATCATCATCATCATCATCATCATCATCATCATCATCATCTGTCCTTGTTTGATAGAATCATAGAATCATAGAGTTGGAAGAAAGCACAAGGACAATCCAGTCCAACCTCCTGCCATGCAGGAACTCAAAATCAAACCATCCTGACAGATGGTCATCCAGCCTCTAGTCTGGTAGAAAGAGGGCAGCCTTGGGGAAATGCATGCCTGAATTTAGAATTTTACCTCCTAGTTTTGTGTTATCTATACAATCAAATGCTTTGCTGTAGTCTATGAAACACATACTGATTCTTTTTTGGAATTCTTTGGTGCGCTTCATTAGCCGCCATATGTTTGCAATGTGGTCCCTAGTGCCCCTTCCTTTTCTTAATTCTGCTTGCGCCTCTGGAATTGTTGTCTCCATGTATGGTTGGAGTCTATCCTGCAGAATTTTGAGCCTGATTTTGCTTGCATGTGAGATTAGTGCTATTGTCCTATAGTTGCTGAGTCTTTTGTATCTCCTTTCTTGTGGATTGGTATGAATATCAAGTGTTTCCAGTTGACCACTGCTCTGTTTTCCATATTTGTCAGCATATTTCAGTTAGCACTAAAGTTGCATCTGTCTGTAGGCATTGCAGCAGTTCAATTGGGATATCATATGTTCCCAGTGATTTATTTTTCCCCATTTCCTTTATTGCAGATTTCACTTCACTTCTTAGAATTTGGGGTTCGTCTTCATATGGCTCCTCATTCCAAATATCATTCATTCACCCATCTCTTTTGTATAACTCCTCTGGGTATTGCCTCCAGTGTCTTTTTATTTCTTGTTCCTGTATTATGTTCTTTTTTTCTTCATAGAACATCCCTGCCCTCGGTTTGTACTTGGCTTTAATATCTTGGATTTTTTTGAAGATAGAGTCTCACAAAAAACCATAGCAGATTCATTGCCCTGCTGGTAATGGAAACCACCAGCTGCCATACTGTCCCTCCTGCTTACTGGTAAAGGTGGAACCTGACAATATATTCATGATCTAAATCAAGGTTTTTTTCATAAACTCCTTGAGTGTATCCCCTCCATTTTGTTGCAAGTGGCTGCTGTTATTTGCCTGAGAATAGGACTTCCTTGTAGGGGTCTATCTCTGGATCTAAGATAATATGTTCTGATGATTGCTTGTACTGCTGATTGCCTGTATTCCTTACATAAAATGACTGAAAGGCTTGGCTTATTCTGTAGTCAACTTTCTTGCTGAAAAAAAAAGGCCATCTGATTATAATGACATTGGATGCTACTCTCCAGATGCAGAACTGACCCCAAAATCGATGCTAAATTGGGACAAAGCATATCTTTTTAACCATTAACCTTTATTACAAAATCTTTTTTTTTTTTTGCCTTCCAATGTTATTCTTATCCTTGGTATAGTGATTAGGATTGTTGGCATCAAGCTGTTCCTTCTTCTCCCCCATGTACTCAGTTTTTGCCTATTTTCATCACCATTAATTCAAGCTTCTTAGTATTTGAGGTTTTTCCCCTCCCCTCCCCCCTCTCATCTGAACTACCAAGGATGTATCATTAACATTTTGCTTCTCATCAGTTGAAAAAAAGATGACAGTGTCAGCCTTGCTCCTTTCATATTCAGAATCAGGTGCTGGAATTATCCATTTAACAACTTTTTAAAATAGTCTCCTTATTCTATCTTCAGAAATCGCTGAGACTAAGCAATATAGCCCGCTATGATTTCACTGTCACCCATAAAGTCATATTAAAATGCTTAGCATTTTCTATCTATCTAGACCAGGGGTAGGCAACCTAAGGCCTGGGGGCCGGATGTGGCCCCCCGAGGCCTTTGGACCGGCCCCAGGCCAGTCCTGCCACCGCCCGCCATGATGATATTGATTATTGTTATTACTTGTTCTTGGGTTTTTCTTGGCAAAATCTCCACAGGGGTTTTGCCATGGCTTTTCTGGGGCTGAGAGAGTGTGCATGCATATTTTTTAAAAATTTAATTTTTTAAAAAAATTATTTATTTATTTATTTTTGGTGCTTCAGCCCCTCAATTGTCTGAGGGACAGCAGCCCAGCCCCCGGCTCAAAAAGGTTGCCTACCCCTGATCTAGACTCATCTCTTCCCACCCACCCCTACACACACACACACACACACACACACACCTCAGAGTTTTGGATTACAATTTCCAGCATCCTGGTAAGCTATTGGTTATGTTGGCTGGGGATTTTTTTAAGTTGCAGTTTTTTTTAAAGTAACTTTCCCAGTTTATGAAGATAAGAAAGAGTGTTTTGCTGATGGATACCTCATGAATTCATGGCACAGGTGTGATTTCAACAAGAGACTTTGTGAGTCATAGTTCAGTTTTCTAGGTACTACAACAGCCCAGGTAACTTGTGGTGTATCACTTTCTTGTACACACATGGATGCATAATTGTATAACCGTTCTGGCTTGCCACTGGAGATAATCTTTCCTTAATCTGAGGTTGCTTACAGCTTGTTAAAATGGAATCCCAATGGTCTGGCTAGACAGGATCAAATACTATCTGGATTGTACCTTGCATTGTACTGGAATGTTGCCCAGTGTCAAGTCCTAAATTTCATGGAAGAAATGTACATGTCCAGGGCTGGATCTTTCATTTGGCAGAAGGAGGCAGTTGCTCAGATTTTGTCACAACATTATCATTGCCTGTGCTTCCACAGACAGTGCTGTACCAAGAACACTCTGTAGGTACAAACTTGGTTTTTGAGAGCTAGTATAACCTTATCCAGAACTGGCCAAATGCCTTCATTCAACCCTGGTCACCCTGAGGCCCACTGGAGGCCAATTTCTTCTCCTGCCACAGGTGCAGGAATTCAAAGTGTTTTCTCATCCATAGTCTTGCCTTGCCATAAGTACTTAATTATCTACTACTCAGAACTCTGTCAATGCTGATTCTACTTCCTTGCCTTTGCAATCAGGGACCATCTGCAAGGAAGGGGTTGTCTAGTCCTGTAGTTCTTTTCTTAGGATACTCACAACCCTGAAGTTCAGTGGGATTCCTAGGAGTGTAAGCTTCACGGTTGCTTTGAGCCCAACATTGGTGGCCACAGCAAAAAAGAAAAAGAAAAAAAGACTAGATGTGAGGTTTGTCTTGCCCAGAGTTTCCCATGTTTGAGTGAAAATGCTCTGAGAATAACTTCTAGTTTATCTGTAATATAATTGTCCAATATCATTGTCAATTTCTTGAGAAATGCAGAACCTTCATACTAAAGCTGGCAATGAAAACAGTTTCATCAAATGCATTAAAATAGAGCTGAATAACTTCTTTAAAATAGATAGCCAACGCTGGCCATCCTGAAGCCCATTGGTAGCCAATTTCTTCTCCTGCCCCAGGTGCAGATCACAGACATAGCTGTGTTAGTATGGAAAATCAGAGCTGGTAGCAGCCTTCCTCCTGCCTTTGTTTCCCAATGACCATCATTAAAACTGAACTTGTCACTTCATCTCCATACTCACAAGGTTTTGAATTTGAACTGACATTCTCACACACAATTTCTTATATATGTCTTTCTCTGGATTCTTCACTCCAAACATGCATCTGAGGAAGTAGGCTCAAGTCTATGAAAGCACATGCTCCCATCTTCTATCATTCAGCTAGTCTCAAAGGTGCTACAAAATCCCTTTGCCCCAGGTACAGATTGAGAAGATAGACTCCTAGAATGGGAAATGTCCCATAGACTATCAAGTCCAAAAACCTACTCAGTGGAAGAACTCCAGTTGGATCATTCCCAGCTGGTTGCTGTCCAGCCTCTTTTTGAAGATGTCTGAAGAAAGAGACTGTACCACCTCTTTAGGTGATTGGTTCCATTGCTGAACCACTCTTACTGTCAAAGAAGTTCCTTCTAATATTCAATTAAAACCTACTCTCCTGTAACTTAAAACCATTAGACTTTGTCCTACCCTTTGGGACAGGACAGAGCAAACCTCCACCATCCTCTCCATGACAACTCTTGAGGTACTTAAAAAGTGCAGTGTCATCACCCCTCAGTCTTCTCTGAACTTGCACAACTCCTTCAACCTTTGTAGCTGTATCGTTCATCATCCTTGTTGTCCTTCTCTTAACCTGCTCCATCTTGTCTATATCTTTCTTAAAAAGAGGTACTCAGAACTGAATGCAGTGCTCCAGATGTGGCCTGATTAATACAGAATATAGTGGAACTATTACTTTTCTTGACTCAAAAATTAAAGTTCTATCAATACAGGCTAAAATATCATTGTAGCATCACACTGCTGGGTTATGTTCAAATTATGATTAACAAAAATTCCAATGTTCTTTTCACACGTACTGGTGCTAAATCTTGTGACGCCCCCCCCCCCCCCATCCTATACCTGTGCATTTGATTTTTATGGTCTAACTGTAGAATTTTGTATTTGTCTCTGCTGAATTTTATTCTGTTTGTTTCAGACAATTTGCATGTTTGTCATGGTCTTTTTGAATTCTGATCCTATCTTTCAATGTGTTAGCTACTTCTCCCTGTTTTGTATCATCTACAAACTTGATAGGAATTCCCTCTACTCCATCAAGTTGATGAAACTGTTGATGAAATCCAACATTGAAAACAGTGGATTTGCCAGACAATCAGTGCCAAAGCATCTCTGTGCACTGTGCTCATGGTGAGACCATGCTGCAATGCATCTCACAAGATTTTGTCATCCTGACAATGTTGTTACAGAAGATGAAGTGCTTCCAGTAGTAGCCATGGTTTCAGTTCTGTGGCATAGGGTGGCAACTGGTTTGACAGCACCAGGATACCTAGGGATCACAAATAAGGGGCTCAGGGCCCACATGTGGCCTACGGACTGTGTGTCACCCAACCCCAATTTTCAAAAGATAGGACTCTTTTACCTCTATAAAGGTAAAGGTAAAGGTTTTCTCTTGACATGAATGTCTAGTCGTAGCTGACTGTAGGGGCAGTGCTCATCTCTGTTACTAAGCTGAAGAGCCAGCATTGTCTGAGGACTACTCCAGTGGTCATGACTGCACCAAACAGTGTTACCTTCCCACTGAAGTAGTACTTATTTATCTACTTGTATTTGCATGCTTTCAAACTGCTAGGTTGGCAGAAGCTGGGACTAGTGACGGGATATCATCCCATCATGTGGCAATTGGGCCTTGCCAACCTTCCGACCTTACAATCATCAGAATTGGTGTCTTAACCACTAAGCACTTTTATAGAAAAGAGAATTTCTCAGCTATAGCATTTGTCATCTCTTGTATGACAAGTTGCACTAGCCAACATTTCATCCACAATGATTAATCCTTTATTACATGTCATCACTGCAACAATACAGTCTTATGCTTGTCTACTCAGATGCAAGTCAACTTGAGTTAGCCAGGCTTACTCCCAGGCAAGTATGTATAGGACTGCAGCCTAAATGTCATGCTTCAGTGGTTCCACACTGAACTGAATGAGCTGTAGAAATTAAACCTTCTAACCAATTGACAGGCTGATTTATATCTTTGAGGTAGCACCACAGCACTTTGTTATAATCAGCTCATAATTAAACAACATCAAATAACCAATAAATATTGCAATTCCATCCACATACCTCTCAGCTTCAATTTATCATTAAAGACTGCATTTCCCTCCAGAACTCAGAGCATTCACAGCTTTGCAAGGAGGTGAATCAAATTCAAAATGATTCCAGAGGGTGCATTAAACATTATTTCAAGAACATTTGCAGATCTGCATTCTCCTGGACTAAGCTGTAGTCAGTGCAGGTTAGGTTAAATGTCAGAGCAAATTAAGAAAAAGAAGTAGTCTCAACTTGGTTTTTCTGTGCTTAAATATTTTACCATTGGAATTCCTCTTAAATGTGGATACTTTTTATCTGAATACAATGAACAGCTATTTTGGTATTATAACTCAAAAGGAGCACTAGGATGGAACACTGCTGAGGGCATTGTGCTGGTGTAATTCAGCTTACTCCAGGAGTAGTATTTTTTATACACTTGCAAAAGAAGATTTCCATTGTTCCTTTGCACATGCAGTTCCTCATTCACTTACCACCTTTTCTGCTACCACGGAGGCTGGAACAAGAACCAATGAATCCAAATTGCAAGAAAAGAGATTCCACTTAAACACCAGGAAGAACTTCTTGACTGTAAGGATTATTTAACAATGGAACAGACTGTCTTAAAGTGTGGTATACTCTCTTCCTTTGGAAGTCTTTAAACAGAAGTTGAATAATGATCTCCTGGAAATAATTTAGTTGTGTGTTATAGCATGGCAATGAGTTGTTTTAGAGATCAGTGATTCCCCTACTTTAGCCCTACAGGTGTTTCATACTTCAATCTCCAGAAGCCCCAGCCAACATGGCCAACAGTCAAGAATTCTGAAATCCAAGTCAACTTGAGGACCAAAGTTTGGGAAACACTGGTCTAGATGCCCTTTGCTGTCACTTCCAACTCTATTTGCCCACTCATTCAGACTAAAAAGACAGACACACAAAATGTATGGATAAACTAAGGGCAACTTTATTAACTATTTAATTGTGATCTGCAGCAGGGCTGCTTAGTGCAGTGTATGATGAAACAGGCATAATCCTACCTCCTCTGCAGCACGTCAAGGGTGAGCCAGTCCTAACTCCATAGGCAATTTAATCAGACTAGTTTGTCCCCTGGTGGTCTACTGAGGGGAGGTTGGCCCTTCGCTCTGGACCAAGCCTTAAAGGAGAAAACCAGTCAAGTCAAATCCCAAAAGCTGCTCTCTTTTCTATCCACGGGTCTCATGATGCAATGGGGAAGTCCAGAGAACTTCCTTTCATAAAAATGGCTGCTCACCAATTATTAACTGGGTCAGCAACTGGAACACCCACTCTAGAATGACTGTTATCCAGAAAGTCACCCTTCTGGGGCAGCTCTACTGGTGAGGAATAGGATCTTAGCCACCAATTGACAACAGATAATCTTCCTTGTTTTCACAACAGCTAAAACTGCTGTAAGATTCACCAGAAAGAGAAGCCACAATAAATACAACGAGAATCCACATTTCAGCCATTTTGTTTTTTTTTATTACTGATGTGACAAGGCCTGAAAATAGTATGGGTATGTTTGACATTTGTTGTTATTCTGTGCTTTCAGTTTGACTCTAATTATGGCAACCTTATGATAGAATTTGCTTGTCAAAATTTATTCCAAGGAGGTTTACCATAGCCTTCTTATAAGGGTGAGAGAGGCACATAACTTCAATGCACATTACAACAAAGATTATGAATGGGATAAAACAGATACATTTTTTTAAAAAAGGTCAATATAAATTTCTTTTCCATCCATACTTTGACACCACAGCCAACTTCCAGATCCATTTATGATGAGGTAGGATTCCTAGTAAAAAGCAGAGTCAATCCAATTTTGCTAGGGCATTAATTGGTGTGTGTGTGTGAGTCTTCCTTCCTTACAATTGCCTTGGCAAGATGGGATACTAGAGATGGTTGCAAATTCCCAAGCTTTCAGTCTTAGATCAGCCTTCCACAACTATATGTTTCCTGCAGGTGTGTTGAACTACAGTACTCACAAATTCAGCCTGAATTTTCTTTAGCCATATTGCCAGATGACAGTGGCATCTGTGGCATCTGTGGTCTATAATACAGAGATTTTCCATCGGTCCCATATCTTGCAGTCTGAACTGATTTGGAAATCTGAAGAGTTGTTCCTACCATTGAATTATTGGAGATTTTTTTACTTTATTTTTTTTTTTAAAGAATACTTTTTTCCATTTCTCATAATTGGAGGACATTGAAATTGGTTAAATTATTCAGGCACAGAATCCCCTGAACGCAAAATTATGCTTGACAAATTTCGGACAAATAGGTATAGTGGGTTATCCTTTGTTGCT
Source organism: Phrynosoma blainvillii (assembly GCA_026167975.1). Lineage (NCBI taxonomy): Eukaryota > Metazoa > Chordata > Lepidosauria > Squamata > Phrynosomatidae > Phrynosoma > Phrynosoma blainvillii. The sequence continues at coordinate 327,313,351 of JANUYF010000003.1, forward strand.
GTTGTTAACTGCCTTCGTGTCAGTCTTGACCCATGGCAACCCTATGATGAGACATCCCCATGTCCCTCATCCTCTACTGCTCTGCCCAGTTCCTGCAAACTCATGTTCATGGTATCTTTAATAAAGTCCATCTAGCATGTGGCCTTCCTCTCTTTCTACTTCTCTCCACCTTTTCTAACATTATTGTCTTTCCCAATGATTCATGCCTTCTCATGATGTGCCCAAAGTATGGCAGTCTAAGGGCCTTTGCAGACTGCCAGAAATAGTGCACATTAAATTGAGGCACTGCCCTGGCTCAGTGTTAGGGAGTCATGGGAACTGTATTTTTTTCTGGGACACTGAGCCTTCTCAGTCAGAGAGCTCTGGTGCCACAATAAATTACAGTTCCCATGATTCCCTAGCACTGAGCCAGGGCAGTGCCTCAATTTAATGTGCACTATTTCTGGCAGTCTGCAAAAGCCCTAAGTCTTGTCATCTGGCTTCTACGGATATCACTGACATGATCTGTTATAGGACCCATTTGTTTATCTTTTTGGCTGTCCATGGAATCCTCATCACTCTTCTCCAGCACAACATCTCAAATGTGATGATTCTCCTCCTTTTTTCTTTTTTCTTGACTGTCCAGCTCTCACATCCATACATGGTAATAGGGAATACAATGGCTTGTACGATTCTGACTTTTGTGCTGAGTTGTATGTCTTTGCATTTTAGGATCTTTGCTATTTCTTTCATAGCCACTCTCCCCATTCGTAATCTTCTCCTGATTTTCTGGCTGCAGTAACCATTCCAATCAATGTTTGATCCCAGATATGAGAACCCTTTTACTGTTTCTATTTCCTCATTGTCTAGTTTGAATGTGTGTAAGTTCTCTGTGGTCATTATTTTTGCTTTCTTTATGTTCAACATGCTTTCGCACTTTCTTCTTTGATCTTCCTTAGCAGTTGTTTCAGGTCTGTGAGGTTCTCTGCTGGTATTAAGATGTTGTCAGCATATCTCAGATTGTTGATATTTCTTTCTCCTATTTTCACTCCCCCCTCTTCCATGTCTAAGCCTGCTTCCCTTACAATATGTTCTGCATATAAGTTGAATAGGTAGGGTGATATGACACAGCTTTGTCTGACCCCTTTGCCAATTGGGAACCATTCTGTTTCTCCGTGTTCTGTCCTGGCAGTAGCCTCTTGTCCTGAATACAGATTCCTCATTAGGACTATCAGATGTGTTGGCACTCCCATGTCTGTAAGGGCATTACATAGCCTTTCATGATCTATGCAGTTAAAGGCTTTGCTATATATAAAGCACATGCTGATTTTCTTTTGGAACTCCCTGCTACGCTCCATTAGCCATCATATATTTGCAATGTGATCCCTAGTGCCTCTACCTTTTCTGAACCCTGCTTGGACCTCTGGGATTTCTCCCTCCATGTATGATTGGAGTCAATGTTGCAGAATTTTAAGTGTGATTTTGCTTGCATGGGAGATTAGTGCTATGGTTCTATAGTTGCTGCAGTCTCTTGTTGCTCCTTTTTTGTGGATGGGAATGTATATTGATCTTTTCCAATCTGTAGGCCATCGTTTTGTTTTCCATATCTGTTGACATATTTTGGTTAGCACTAGAGTTGACTCTGTCAATGTGGATTGCAACAGTTCTATTGGAATATCATCTGTTCCTGGAGTCTTGTTTTTTTGCCATTTCTTTTATTGCAGCTTTCACCTCTGTTTTTAGAATTTGGGGTTCATCTTCATATGGCTTGAAAATATTTTTTTAAAAATACTAATTACAAAAAGCAAAGCATTTTATATTAGGGACACCAATTCACTATGCCACTGTATATAATGGAACTTGACCATCCACAGATGTTAGCATCCACGGGGAGGGGGGTCCTGGAACTAAACCCCAGCAGATACTAAAGGCCCTCTGTAATGAACCAGTCTGATATCACTTTAAGTGCTGTAGCTCCATCTTATGGAATCCTGGGATTTGTAGTTTTACAAGGTGATTAGCCTTCTCTGCCAGAAATTCTGTAGGATGGAACCATGGCAGTTAAAGTGGTGTCAAACTGCATTATTTCTACATTGTGGATGCAGCCTAAGTCAAAATGGGAGGATGTTTGGTATTTCTTCTTTTGAGTTTTTTAAAGTAAATTTTAAAAAATGGACTATGGTAATAATAATAATAATAATAATAATAATAATAAATTTTTATTTATAACCCGCCCCTCTGCGCGGCAATCGGGGCAGGGTACAACAATATTAAAATAGAACAAAGTTAAAAACATTCCATCATCCCATAGTCCCACCCTCCCATCCCCTTAAAACAGAATTAAACAAATGACCAATTAAAATACAATATTAAAAACATAATAACAATAATATAAGGAGTCAGATTTATAAGTCAGGGACCCATCTAGCATTTTTACTAGCATTTTGCAGGTATGTTTTGCAAAGCCTTATCCTAGTGTTCAAAAATAGCTACAAAATTATTAGGAGCAGGAAATAATAGCCCATCTTATCTTAGGGACCGCCTCTTCCCATATGACCCCCCCCGCGCCCTGCGGTCCTCTGGGAGGAATCTGTTACAGCCAATAAAAACTAGGCTGTCCCAGACCTCCCAGAGGGCCTTCTCCGCAACCGCTCCCAGACTTTGGAATGGCCTGCCGGATGAGATCCGTCTTACTACCACTCTTGCTGCTTTCAAGAAAGCAGTAAAGACGGATCTCTTTCGGCAGGCCTTCCCGGAATAACGGTCGGCCCTTAAAGGGGTCCCCATCGGTCTGTCTCCGCGGAAAAATTTTGTTTTTAATTTATTGATTTAACTAATATTGTATTTTAATTATTCTTCGGTTTAATTCTATTTTAAGGGGATGGGGAGGGGGGAGGTAGGGGTTATGGGGAGAGGGAATGTTTTAAAGTTGTTCTGTTTTAACTATGCTGTCCCCCGCCCCGATTGCCTAGCAGAGGGGCGGGCTACAAATAAAAATTTATTATTATTATTATTATTATAATATTGAACATTTCCATTTTATCCAATCTCACTTATTGCTAAAAGACAAGTTGTAGCCAAGCCAGTTTATCTCCTCAGCTTTAGACTCTGTTCTGAAGGCACAGGGCAGTCAGTGACAGAAATATCACACATGAACCCACATGTTGCTTTGGATGACTCAAAGCCAGTGCTTGTGTCTCTAAAATTTCCCCAGTAAGTGTAACCACAGCAACCTTATTTTTGGCTCTGAAGAAGCAAGGCATGACATCATCAAAATTTTAAAAAGCCCCAGAAAAAAATTGAGCAGAACATCACTGTCCATAATGGAACAACAACAATTAGGAGGCACTTCCTGACAGTAAGGGCTGTTCGACAGTGGAACACACTCCCTCGGAGTGTGATGGAGTCTCCTTCTTTGGAGATCTTTAAACAGAGGCTGGATGGCCATCTGTCGGGGATGCTTTGATTGTGAGTTCCTGCATGGCAGGGGGTTGGACTGGATGGCCCTTGTGGTCTCTTCCAACTCTATGATTCTATGATTCTATAGCTTACGTCTTTGGAATGGATGAAGGAAACTTTTAGCGGGAGATAATCAGCACAATTATCCTCTTGTTTTTAAAGGGAACTTTCTCTATATAACAAACTCCACATAGGAAAAGAGAGACTTTTATTATTGTAAACTGGGATCTAGAAAATGTATAATGAGAATTCCTCCCCCCCGCCATGGGACCAGTTTTAGCAACACTGTCTTCATGCATTCAATATGTTTCAAGTATTTGTTATTATTATTTTATTTATTTTATTTCTATGCCACATTTTTAAAAACTTTGCAATTTTAATTTTAAAACAATTAAAATCATCTAGTTAAAACAGTATAAAATTGACACAAAAACATATAAAAGTTAAAAACATAACTAAAATACACACCCCATATAAAAACTACCCTGTCATGATTTTATCTTCTCTGAGGATGCAACTACACAAGATTGTATTCAATGCATACCTGTACACAGTACATTACTGTAGTCCAGCTGCAAGATTATCATGGCATAGACAACCTTGGCGGTAGTATAGGGTTGCACCTCTCATCAAACTCATAAACCCCACCCACTGACAGTTGCCCCACCCTGGAAGTCCCACCTTAACTGGAAATCCCACCCCAGCAAGATATTCAGTCCCTCTGCCAGAAGTCCCACCCTCCCTGGAAGTTCTGCCCCCTAAACTGGACATCCTGTCCCAACTTGGGGTCCTGCCCCAACAGGTCCCTGCTTATAGGTGGGATGTCTGAAGGGTGTCATGTGATCCCTCCACGGTCATATGATGCCCCCTGTGGACCAGTAGGGAGAATTTTCAGGGGTCCTGTGACCCTGATGGTTTGAAAGAGTCAATTGGAAGGTGGTTTTAGCAACTCTTCTGATTGGCTAAGGCCATCAGGAAGGCAGGGAATGGCCCCACAGGGGTCATTCTCCCCGGCCCATGTGTGGGTTGGGCTCTGGCTTGTACAGGAAGCCTTCGGGCAAGTGCAGACATTTTCAGAAAAGACAGCATGGAGTTAGCCACCACTCCTCTGAGTTTTCCCAGATCCTCTGCATCAACGAAAAAGCATCCTACAAAGAAGGCACAGCCCATGGGGAACCATTAGAGTCTCCTCTTTTCTCCACTACCGCCAGGCCTTGTGGGTTTTTCCAGTCCTCCAATACTCTTGTGCAGGGGTAGGCAACCTTTCCCCTTTAAGGGCCGAGGGATTTCAGCTCCCAGAAGCCTCAGCCATGTTGGCCAATAGTCCCATGTTGGCCAATAGCTCCTGGGATTCTGGGAGCTGAAGTCCCTCGGCCCTTAAAGGGGAAAGGTTGCCTACCCCTGCTCTTGTGTAATGAATGTTGGGCAGAATTTGTGAAACCTCTCTTGCTAACTCTTGTAGATCAGAAAAACAGTGTTGATGAGGAAGAGGCTGCAGCGAAGGATTCACCTGTGGTTGGCTTTTCAGCAGGCTGAGATCCTGGTGCTAAAACCTAGTGGGCGGTGGATTAGATATAGACAGCGCTGATGATGCATCTGACCTAGGTTGTGATCTGAAAGTGCTTTTCCCAAAGATTGAAAGATCCCCGATTTCTGGTCCAGAAGAGGTAGACAGTGGTGTATTTTGTAAAACAGACCCATAGAAGATTGAGAGTGCAATGGGAGAGCCTGATCCAGCTCAGTCTACTTACCAGCCACTCATTGATGACTTGTTGGAGAATGCCTTGCGGACAACTCCGAAGAGACAGATGCAAGTTATGAGAGCTCACCGGTAAGAATTTAAGTACTGAATGGATGTTTGTTTTTAAAAGAGTGAAGGGGTAGGTCAGTTGCAGGCATAGCATTTTTTTTTTTACTAAAGAAGTGTTTGAAATGTTTTTCCAACAGGAGGCTGTTGTACATGGAAGTGATGTGAAGAATCTTCAGATTGGAAACTTCACAATGTAAACATATCATGTCTTCCATGTGTTTCCTTCAATCTTGAGGATTAGATGTAATCCATTTAATTTGCAATAAAATGGTTTGTTCTATACCTGTGTGTTCATACTTACATAAGCTCACGAAATGTCAGAACATGAAAAAATCCTTTAAAAATATATTATGCCCCTGAAGAAGTTGGGAGCTTTGGGAGTGTTTATCCCCTCTTTCTACAGGCAAAAAAATAAAAAAATAAAAAATCCAGAGCAACACTATCAAGAAGAGAGAGGTTGCTGGATGACTTTCCAAACAGGACAGTTATACACTACATAGGCCAGCCAGGGTGTGTTTTAAAAGAAATAAGACTGTTGTGTCTAAAGTGGATTCTCAATGGCAAGCTGATTTAAGTGATATGCAATAATTTTCTAAGTATAACAGGGGTTACCAGTACATTTTAACAGTAATAGATATTCTTTCAAAATATACCTGGGCTGTGGCTCTGAAAGATAAGTCAGGTAGAGAAGGAACCTTTAACACTGTTTCCACACAAGATGGAAGAAAGCCTGGAGATTGCGGCTGTGAGTTTTTAAACAAACCTGTAAGTAGCCTATTAAAACAACATGGGGCATATCATTTTGTCACCAATAATGAAGTTAAAGCCATGGTTGTGGAGAAGCTTAATAGAATTTTAAAACCAAAATGTATCTTTACCTATATTGATGCCCTCCATTGTTTATAAAAAGTTATAATCATAGTTTTCACCATACTACCAAAGCAAGGCCTGTTGATGTAATGACTCCAATGATCTAGGAGTGTGGGAAACAGTTTATGGGTCCCCTGTCAAAAGAAAAGAGGAAGTTCCAATGATCAGAAAAGGAGACAATGTGAGGATTTCTAAAAGCAAGGGAATATTTGCAAAGGACTATGAACAGAATTTTACCACAGAGATATTCATTCTGGACCAAGTCATCAGAAAAGTGGATAGGCCCGTGTTTCTGCTGAAAGATTATGATGATGAAGCTGCAGTTGGCAGCTTTTATCCAGAAGAATTAACACTGCAAAGGACCAAGTGTACACGATTGAAAAATGTCTAGCTACAAAAGGGCAGAGTAGAAATAAGCATTACCTAGTGAAAAGGCTAGGATGGCCAAGCAAGTTCAACAGTTAGGTTCTTGCTTCTGAAGTTGGCAAACCTGTGTAACAGCAGCTTGGGAAGAGGTGAAAAATGAGTGATGGGTGAAGAGCCATATGAAGATGAACCCCAAATTCTAAAAACTGAGGTGGAAGCTGCAATAAAAGAAATGCTCCCCCCCCAAAAAAACCCCCAAGACTCCAGGAACAGATGATATACCAATAGCACGGTTGCAATCCACACTGACAGAGTCAACTCTAGTTGTCAACAGATATGGAAAACAAAACTGTGGCCAACAAATTGGAAGTGATCAATATACATCCCCATCCACAAAAAAGGAGACACAAGATATTGCAGCAACTATAGGACCAGAGCACTAATCTCCCATGCAAGCAAAATTGTGCTCAAAATACTGCAACATAGGTTCCAACCACACATGGAGAGAGAAATCCCAGAGGTCCCAGCAGGGTTCAGGAAAGGAAGAGGCACCAGGGATCACATTGCAAATATACGATGGCTAATGGAGTGTAGCAGGGATTTGCAAAAATAAATTAGCATGTGCTTTATAGACTACAGCAAAGCCTTTGACTGCATAGATCATGAAAGGCTATGGAATTCCCTTGAAGATATGGGAGTGTCAACACATCTGATAGTCCTAATGAGGAATCTGTACTCAGGACAAGAGGCTACTGCCAGAACACAACATGAAGAAACAGAATGTTTCCCAATTGGCAAAGGGGTCAGACAAGGCTGCATCCTATCACCGTACCTATTCAACTTATATGTAGAACATATTGTAAGGAAAGCAGGCTTGGATATAAAAGAGGGAGAAGTGAAAATAGGAGGAAGAAATATCAACAATCTGAGATATGCTGATGACACCATAATGCTAGCAAAGCACCTCACAGACCTGAAACAACAACAGCAACAATAAAATTATTTTTATTCCACCCCTCTGCGTAATGCAACCGGGGTGGCTTACAACTTTAAAATATACATTCATATCCCACAATCCCACCCCCCTTAAAATACAATTAAATGATGGCAATTTAAAACACATTTAAAATAATAACACAAATAAGCAAATAACAATAGTTACAGCTGGAGACTGTAGCCAGGAAATCAGGAGAAGATTAGCATGAGGAGGGTGGCTATAAAAGAACTAGAGAAGATCCTAAAATGCAATGACATACAACTCAGCACAAAAGTCAGAATCATAAAAGCATCATATTCCCTATTACCATGAATGAATGTGAGAGCTGGACAGTCAAGAAAGAAGATAGGAGGAAAATCAACACATTTGAGACGTGGAACTGAAGAAGAGTGCTGAGGATTTCATGGACAGCCAAAAGGACAAACAAATGTGTCCTATAACAGATCAACCCAGAGATATCCCTAGAAGCCAGATGACAAGACTTAGACTGTTGTACTTTGGACATATCATGAGAAGGCATGAATCATTGGAAAAGACAATAGTGTTAAGAAAGGTGGAGGGAAGTGGAAAGAGGAAGGCCACATGCTAGATGGATGGACTTTATTAAAGAGACCACAAATAAGAATTTGTAGGAGCTGAGCAGAGCAGTAGAGGACAGCGGAGCCTGGAGATGTCTCATCCATAGGGTCGCCATGGGTCCAGACCGATGTGGAGTCAGTTAACAACAACAAAGCTTTTATGTTCTACTTCCGAGTAATGCCTGTGCTGATGTTTTTTCCAGAGAGCACAATATAAAGCTTTTCCATCTCTGTAGCAAGACCTCTGGAGTTTCCTGGGGAGTGGGAAGTAGGACTAGCTGAGATATAGTACCCTCATAATTGGAACACTGTCACTGTCAATGTGAGGTTTGAAATTGCAAATGGAAAAATGATATGGTGTTATCTTCTACAACATATCTATTATTCAAACATCCCTGAACTCCTGGAATACATGAACAGCCGGATAAAAATACACAATGACCCTCCAGAAGTGGTTCTGTGGTATGACCAAGTGTCCAGAAAGATTAGGCTTGAATCAGATGGCACATGCACACTGATGGTTGCTGCAGAATTATCCTACATATTAAGGCTATTTCCCAGCCATCATGTCAAAATCATGCCTTTTGCAGCAGACATCACTGGAGGTTTCACTTGTTTATACGTTTACACAAATATTGTGGAGCATCAGATAGTTGGGGACATCTATGTGCCTTTGCTACACTGTGTACCTGTGCAAGGGAAGAATAATGATCATGTCAATATTTGTTATGACAAGCCTCACTACATTCCTGTAGGCAAGCACCATATCGACACCATCACAGTTAAGATAAAGACAGATCAGAACAAAAAGATCCCATTTATTTTTGGAAAGGTGATTGTGAAGCTTCACTTCCAGTCCAGGAGAACCCTGCTTCTTTTTTAAATAAATGGTGATTTTAAAATCATATGGGGACCCAACACTTTATAGAAATTATTACAGAGCCTAGGCTGGAAGTGGCCTTTGGGTAACAGGGTGTCCCCCAAATGTACGGGGCAGGGCATGGGGGAATTTTCAGAAACTTTTTCCAAAAAGCTGATCTGCTTTTGAGAAGAGGTCTGGACATTATTAAACCCCACACAAAAACAGCTGTTCATAATATTGCCAAAGATGTAGCTGGGCAGGTTACTCAGGTCGTTCTAAATAGAATGACAACCCCAAATCTGCAAGAAGGATCAGGTCTGATGTGCATTAAAAGATGGAAGGGCTTAAAAAGAAAAACATTGCAGGTGAGGCTGACAGGACTTCACTGCCCCCTTAAAAGAAAAGGCCCACCAGGAAAGAAAACTCAGAAGCAGAGAGCTGTGAGAAAGAGACAGCAGGGTCCTGCTAAGAGAGACATCTTTCAAACCAAGATCATGGCTTTAATCCACTGCAACTCTGAAGAGTGCATTAAATCTGAATTAGATCTATTCCAAATTGGGCCTACTTTGATCAGTATTGAGAGAAGTGTGTTTATTGAGGTTCCCCCACTGATTGCCATTACAAAATCTGCACCTCTTGATTTTTTCATTGCTTGGAATGGTGAGGACTATATGTATCTGAAAAATACACTCCTCTGTGAAGTCGTAGGCTTTCATGGCCACCATCCATAGTTTTTTGTGAGTTTTTCAGGCTGTGTGGCCATGTTCTAGAAGAGTTCCTTTCTGACTTTTCTCCAGATGCTGGCGAAACGTCAGAAAGGAACTCTTCTAGAACATGGCCACACAGCCCAAAAAACCCACAAAAAACAATACACTCCTCTATTTATTGTGTAAAATTGTGAATGTAAATGGGTCAAATTTTGCACAAGATGCTAGGGTAAAAAGGAGCCCTGGTGGTGCAGTGGTTAAATGCCTGTACTGCAGCCACTCACTCATAGACCACAAGGTTGCAAGTTCAATACTAGCCAGGGCTCAGGCTTGACTCAGGCCTGCATCCTTCCGAGGTCATTAAAGTGAGTACTCAACTGTTGGGGGGCAATGAGCTTACAGTTGTAAACCGCTTAGACACCCCATAGCGCAGTATAAAGCGGTATATAAATGAAGCTGCTTTGCTTTTGCTTAAGGTAGGACTGGCGTATTATCCTATACCCTCCATTTTCAGCTAGTTAGATATTATTCTAGGGGACTGCCTCATCAGCCAAGGTAACAATTGCTACCCTTACAGAGCTTTCAATGAATCTGTGCTAAACTATAGTGAGGGCACTCTAGCTACTCAATTTTCTGCTGGACTGTTTTATAAAGATACAGCTGGAGAACATGAATTGGCTGAACTGGATGGGGATAATAAAAGATTTGTTAAAAGAGCAACCCTGATGGCTGAAAGTAGAAAAATAGATTTACTGAGACATCTCCATGCTGACCTGTGGTTTTTTTTTTCCAAGAAAGACTGATGCTAAGTGATGTTGATGTGAAAATTAAACTTACCTACAGCAAAGATGCTTTCTGCTTAATGAGTGATGCTGCAGACAGGCAATGCAAACTACAAATTCTATCTGTATCTCTTTTTGTGAAAAAGGTGAGTGTGTCACCTGCTGTATGCTTGGGACATGCCGAAGGACTCCTTACAGTTGTAAACCGCTTAGACACTGTGTAGCGCAGTATGAAGTGGTATATAAATCAAGCTGCTTTAAAGCCAAATATCCTGTGGTTCATGTGAGTAGGAAAGTATTCAGCATTCCAAGAGGCAACCATGTCTCTAATCAGGAGAACTTGTTTCTGGGACAATTCTGTTGGTATACCGGCCACCCCGTTGCTTAACAGACTCCCTAACCGAGCTGACTGCTCTGGTTTCTGAGTTGCTGTTGGAGTCACCCAGACTTTTGGTTCTGGGTGACTTCAACATCCCACTCAAAACCAGTTTACAAGATCTAACTGGCACGGCTCGGGAGTTCATGGATACCATGACAAACATGGGCCTATGTCAGTTGGTCAACGGGCCCAAACATTGTGCTGGTCATACCCACGATGCGGTCTTTAGTACGGAGCAGGTATATCCATGGGTGGAGGTTACTAAAACCTCCGCATTGTCATGGACGGATCATTTTCTGATCAAGGTGGAACTAAAGGCTATCCCCCACCCTCCCGGGCATGGCAGACCCATTAGAATGGTCCGCCCTCAAAGGCTAATGGATCCAATTGGTTTCCAGAAAGCCTTAGAGGGTTTAATGCAATACGTGCAGAACAGAATGATTTCTGCACTGCACGTAAAGCCTCCGGCAACGCCAACCGGTAACGCCAGTGATTCTGTCGAAACCTTGGTGGACACTTGGAACACCAATCTCACCAGGGCTATTGGCACTATCGCTCCCAAGCGTCCTTTCCGGCCCGCTTCAAAACATAAGCCATGGTACACAGAGGAGCTTAGGAGGATGAAGCGGGTCGGACAATGACTAGAATGTGAATGGTGTAGGACTCATCTCTTATCTGACAGAACTCACCTTAGGAAGCATCTTGACTCCTATAGGGAGGCTTTACGTGCAGTGCAGAAATCGTTCTGTTCTGCACGTATTGCATCTGCAGAGGCTCGCCCGACAGAGCTGTTTAGGGTGGTGGGGGAGTTGACGAAGGTTCCCCCCGCGCCAAACCCCCTATTTAGCCCAACGACAGCCTGCTGTGAGGCATTTAATATCTACTCTGCAGATAAAATCTCTCAGATAGGAGCCAACTTGGACGCCAATGTTTTGACAGGATCCATAGACGAGGCTTCCAGCAACTCCGTTGATGGCATTTTACTGGATCAATTGCAATCTGTGAGTACCGATGACGTGGACAAGCTGCTTGGAAGGGTGAAGAAGACCACCTGCCCCCTCGATCCTTGTCCATCTTGGCTGGCCGTCCGGGGGGGGGGGGGGAACGCGTTGAAGGTGTTCCTTCAGGACACAATCAACACATCATTCAGGGAAGGTAGCATACCATCTTGTCTAAAGGAAGCGGCGGTTAGGCCACTCCTGAAAATCCTTCCCTGGACCCCCTGGGTAGAAACAACTACAGACCAGTCTCCTTGCTTCCTTTTTTAAGCAAGGTGATTGAGAGGGCAGTTGCTTCCCAACTCCAAGCAGTCTTGGATGAAATTGAGTATCTTCAGGACAGGTTATGGAGTGGACAATGCCATGGTCACTCTGACCGATGACCTCTGCCTGGGCATCGACAGGGGTAGTGTGACCCTGCTGGTGCTCTTGGATCTCTCAGCGGCCTTTGATACCATAGATCATGCCATCCTCTTGGATCGCCTGAGAGAGTTGGGAATCGGAGGCACTGCTTTGCAGTGGTTCCGCTCCTTCCTCTCGGGCAGATCCCAGAGGGTGAGGCTCGGGGACAGTTGCTCATCTAAAATTGAGCTTAATTGTGGCATCCCTCAGGGTGCCATCCTGTCCCCGATGTTATTCAACATCTATATGAAGCCGCTCGGGGAGATCATGGAGCACGGTGTCTTCAGTATGCTGATGACACCCAGATATACTTCTCCATGACTTCAGATGGCGTCTCTCCTCTCAATGACTGTCTCAGAGCAGTAATGGGTTGGATGAGGAAAAACAGATTGAAGTTGAATCCAGACAAAATGGAGGTACTCACAGTTACAGGCCCGAAACCAGATTTGGGAATATAGTCTCCAGTCCTGGATGGAGTCACACTCTCCTCTAAGGACTGTGTTCGCAGTTTGGGGGTACTCCTTGACTCGTCGCTTCATATGACTAGTCAGGTGAGTGCGACGGTCAGGAGTGCCTGTTATCAGCTTCGGCTGATATGCCAACTGTGCCCTTATCTGGACATGAGGGACATGCTCTGGTGACCTCACGGCTGGATTACTGTAACGCACTCTACATGGGGCTACCCTTGTGCCTAACCCAGAAACTGCAGTTGGTGCAAAACATGGCAGCCAGGCTAATTACAGGAACATCTAGGAGGGAGCATATAACACCTGTGCTCAAATCCCTCCACTGGCTGCCAATTAGTTTCCGGGCACAGTACAAGGTGTTGGTTTTAACCTTTAAAGCCCTACATGGCTTGGGTCCATCTTATCTTAGGGACCGCCTCTCCCCATATGACCCCCCATGCGCACTTTGGACTCTGGGAGGAATCTGCTACAGCCAATAAAAGCCAGGCTGTCTCAGACCTCCCAGAGGGCCTTCTCTGCGACTGCTCCCAGACTTTGGAATGGCCTGCCGGACGAGATCCGTCTCATTACTACTCTCGCTGCTTTTAAAAAAGCAGTAAAGACGGATCTCTTCCGGCAGACCTTCCCAGAATAAGTGCTGCTAGATGGGAGATGAGTCTTTCTTCTGTTTTATTATTGCTGACCCCTTGTTGCATTGTTTTATTGTTTTATTGTATTGTTGTTTTTAACTCTTTCTTGGTTTAATTTTGTTTTAAGGGGATGGGAGGGTTGGGATGAAGGAATGTTTTAATTCTGACTGTTTTAATTCTGACTGTTTTAAATGCTGTAACCCGCCCCGATTGCCACGCAGAGGGGCGGGCTATAAATAATTTTATTATTATTATTATTATTATTATTATTATTATTATTATTATTATTATTTAAACAGGTGGTTATAGGCCTGGTTGACAATGACACCTTTAGCAGTGTTTACAACAAAAATTCATTTAACTTTAAGCATTATGATATTAATTTTGTGGCCCTTTACCTGGGTGGAGAACAGAATCCTATGAAACCATTTCAGCCCAATTTTTGCAGAGGAAAATTATGTGTAAGAGTATATGAGTTTGGTGCAAACTGCTGGCAAGCATATTAAAGACCAGTCTCTTTTAATTAACCATGAGGAATATGCAAGAGGTTACACACTCTTTGCATTTGACCTGACTCCAGGTCAAGAAGATGGTGACCACTACTCTTTGATTAAAACTGGAAATCTGAGGGCAGAACTCCATTTTGCCAGGCCCCTATCAACTACCGTCAATATGGGTGTTTATGGGGGGTTTGACAATGTGATAGAAATAAATCACCAAAGAAATGTCTTGTTTGATTGTATGTAAGATGGATAGCCTGCAGTTAATCTGCATACTTGCTTCCAAACCCTATACTTGGGAAAAATTTTATGGAGCTGGGTAACACTGAATTGTGACATGCTTCCCAGAAAGAAGCTGCTGCAAAGGCAAATGGGCTTGGTCATAAACACCCACCCTCACATCCTTCCAGGAGAACATTGACTTGCTGTATACTTGACAGGGGAAACGACTAGTGAATTTTTTGACCCCTATGGCCACCTCTCAGACCATCTGTGTTTTTTCTGCAACAGCACTGTAAGAACCTGACATTTTAAAACATTCAAGACCCATTCTCAGAATTTGGAAAAAAAAATGATGAGAAAGTTGTACAATTTGTAAAAAAGAAGAAAACCTTGTCCGGGCTTGTCAGAGACATGTTCCAGACTACCCAGGGCTGTATATCCTGTAACGAATTTCACAACCATATTTCCTAATAAACACACCCCTCAGAGGATTTGAAAAAACAACAACACCATAATCTATGTCCTTTAAAATAAACACTCACAGGCTGTCAAATAGTTTAGAAAGAAGACATTTATTTTATTTTATTTTTGAAAATAGCTGTATTATAAAGTGAGCCAGGTAGGAGCAGCCTGCCACTGTTTTTTAAAAGGTTGTGTGGCAGTACAGGTGTTACTGACAAGGTATCTTCTGGGTTCTTCAAATGGTCCAAATGTTCTCTATTGGCAGCATTACCCACCACAGAAGTTGGAGCATTTATTTCAGCCATGGCCCTCAGAAAAACATCCCACCTTTGAGAAGGTGCTTGGCTGGTAAAGTGTGAGCTTGTATTACACCTTTGACCAGGTCCAATATATTAGAGCCAGTTATAGGGCTGATGCAGATGGCCTGAAAGGGATGGCACAGAGCCGCCCCTGGGAGTGGCGGATCAGGGCTGTGGCAATCACATGCCTCAGCCCCAATCCTCCTTTTTGCCACCCCCAAAAGAGCGGCAGAATGCCACTCCTTTTGCGGGTGGCAAAAGGCCACACTTAGAACTGCTGCAGTGGCTTTTTTGTGCCATTTTGGCACAGTATGTGTGCACGCTGTGCCAAGAGGGCGTCCTGATGCTGCGTGCGGTGCGGACAGGTGCACAGTGTCAAGACGACATCAGGGTGGAGTCAGGGTGGCTGGCATGCAGCTGCCCCACCTCAACTCCATTTCCAGGCCAGCCCTTTGTGCTGGTCTGCATCGGCCCATAGATTCTCCTTCATACAGAAATGCTCCCTTGTCATCCCATGAAGAAACATTCTTGCTTTGAATAATTTTAGGCTGTTGTAGACCAGCCTAAAGGGCCAGCCTGGGGGTGGAGTTGGGGCAGGGTGACCACATGCCGGGCACCCTGATGCTGCCATAACATCATGCGCCCAACCACATGGCATGTGGCATCAGGGCACCTTGTTAGCGCAGCGTGCACACACACTGTGCCAAAGGGGCACAAAAGAGCCGCAACAGCAGCTCTAAGGGCAGCTTTTTGCTCCTCCCCCCAAAGGAGCAGCATTTGCCCGCTCTTTTGGGAGGGGCAAAAAGCCAGATCGGAGCTGCAGTGTGTGGTTGCCGCGGCCCCAATCTGGAGCTCTCAGAGGCAGCACAGAGCTGCCCTTTACAGGCAGTCCAACACTTCTTGAAACACATCATCTGGGGAGTTCACTACAAATTCTTCAGAATGGGGTTCAGGTAGAAAGAGATTTAAACTTTGTTTCTCTGCCTCCTTCTGCTTTACATGTGTTAGATATTTTAGGAGCAAAGCATCATAATGCCTGGCTTTTTCATATACAGTTCAGTCAGTCCTGCATAGAGTCCCCTGCATCTCAGTATCTAAGGAGTAGATTGCTGTAGTTTTGATGTTTTCATCCTTAGAAAGTGGCCCCTTTAATTGTTCTAGCTGATGGCTGGGGACCAAATACATTTTTCAGCATATTCCATCACTGCTTAGTTAAAAGGCCTGTTATCAGGGGAACTGCAAAATTTAGCAGAGATCCCCAAAATCCCCCACATTGTTTCACAAGGTGCTTCTTTTTTCCCTCTCAGAGACAATTTAGTGTTACCCAGAGTTTTAATAAGGGTAGGCCTTTTTCCTTGAAACATGCACCTACTGGGGGAATAAAGGGATGTTGCCTTTTAAAGTATTGAGGGCTATTTCTGAAATTGCAGCAACCAGGTCATCTGAAGCAGAACACAAAATTGCCTTCCCTTGATGAGGAGGCACTGTAATAAGCAGTTTTAAGAGTGACAGGTTCTCTTTACATGGTTGGACATGTTGCCCCATGGAGGAGCAGGCAGCACCAGATGCCTGGCATGTTAAAACTGGGTCCTTTTGTGACTGGAGTGGGTTTTCTTCATTATATTTATCACAGGCCAATCTGGAGGGAAAATGCCAGTTCTTAGCCTGTAAGAATCAGGGATGTTAGCATTCAGATCCATCACTAAATACCTATGAGATTTGTTTGTAGCATCAGCAAATGCCTCCATGAAGAAATTGACATTTCCTGGATATAACTGTCAGGCCAAGGTAGCAATTTGCAATTTGTCCCAAGGGTTTTTAAAGAGCACCATATATTTTGCATTAAGACTAATGGTCCTGCTGCTTTTTCTTTTGCAAAAAATATTTTGTGTAATGAAAAATACACTCAGATTCCTACAAATTGTGTGAAAACGCTTTCGAGATCCCTATTTGCAGAACCATAAACCATCAAATCATCTATAATCAAAAATTTACTTTATGGGGGGGGTAACAATTCATCACCATCAAATTTATTGGGCAGGCCCTGTACAAACTGAATAATATGTTATTTACATTGGAGTTCTTTGTTCAAATGGTGCCAGCAACTGTAACTCCACACAATATTCTGAGGCAATTCTGAGAACACACTACTGGCATTATCCAGCATATTTTTTTTTTATGAAAAAAAGTCTTCCCACATCTGCTAGGTCCAGCAAGAATAGCTGAGAATGGGTGCTGCCACTGTGTTTCCATTTTAGTATCCATAAGAGAGAGTCCTAAATCCTTTGGTAATCACCCTTTGATAAAAACAACTTTTTGTGTTTTGTTTTTCAGAGTTTTAGTGTGAAGTGTCAATGCAGCTTATTTCTTACAATACTTGGCTGCTGTAGCACAATTTCATGAGGTCTAGATCCTTTCTGGTCTGAGACATAGGAGAATACCAGGTCTTTGAGACTGTCAAAATGTGATTGCAGTCACAGATGGGATAAGGATGGGAGAGCAATCCCATCTCTGTCCTGTCCCTGTATGATAATCTCCTTCATGAATTATTCCACCCATCTCCCACCAAATATATAAAAAAGAGATAAGACAAATTTGAGTAAAACAGATGTTGGGAAAGATACGAAGAAGCAGAAACCAGCAAGGGGAGATATTATGGGAGCTTTTAATGAGGCTGGAGAGCCAGTATGGTGTAGTGGTTTGAATGTTGCCCTTAGACAAATAACACTCTCTCAGCCTCAGAGGAAGATAAAGGCAAACCTCTCTGAACAAATTCTGCCAAGAAAACTCCATGGCACATTTGCCTTAGGGTAGCCATAAGTCAAAAATGATGTGAAATGATTTGAAGCACACAACAACAACTAATGAGGCTGACTTTGCTGCCAGGGTCCCAAAAGTTTATATCAAGCCCTTTCACTCCCTATGGCTGATTTGAGAAGAGTGGAAGGAAGAAAGGGGTTTTAGGTCTGGGCTGGGCAAAATGGAGACAGGAATGTTTGCATGTGAGATTAGGTACATGCCATGCAAAGCTGCTTGTAGAGATGTAAATCCTCCACTATTTCTTCCATCATCAAGGAAGAATTATCATCATTTCTCCTCACTGTGGGAGAAAAGAAATATTTCTTCCAAGTATTCTGAGGAAGTAGACTTTAGTCTATGAAAGCTCATGCTGCCAACTTCTTTCTTTCAATTAGGGCCTTTGCAGACTGCCAGAAATAGTGCAAATTGAGTCCACTTTAAGGGTTAGGGTATCATGGGAACTGTATTTTATTGTGGCACCAGATTTCTCTGAGAGAGAAGGCTCAATGTCTCAGAAAAAAACAATTCCCATGATTCCCTAGCACTAACCCTAACCCTTAAAGTGGACTCAATTTGCACTATTTCTCTCTACAGCTCTGATTCTACAGACTAACACGGCTATATCTTTGAATTCTATCTCTAGAAATTGAACATCCCTAAGTGATCTGGGGGAGTTGTGAGGAGAAATACACTTTTCATGCAAATCCCCCATATTTCCTGCACATAAAATATGTTTCCTATGCAGGAATCAATTTTTTTTCATTCTGAAAATACTGTTTCCTGTGCATGAAGCATTTTTTGTGCCAAAAAAGTGTATTTGTCCACAGAATTATTTCTTTGGAACACTTTGGGATGTTGAAATACAAGGGGGAAGCTGTGTAATTGTCTTACTGCTCCATTACTCTTTCTGACAGGGTGTCCTGGCTTCTGGGAAACACATCTTTCAACTAGGAACTGAATAATTATGAAATGTTATTTTCATCCCTGGCTGCCTGCCATCCTAAGCCAAAGTTATCCTTCTTGGTTTCAGTCTCTCTGTCTGTTCTGTCAAAGTTCCATCCTTTTCCTGAACCTTCTCTCCTGCCTTCAAATGAAAATTAAGCCTGTGTCTACACTGCAGATCATTTGATAATTTTAGTGAATTAGATATAGCCAAAATTTAGTCCATTAGTAACAACATGACGATCAAGTTGATTATCCCAATAACTCATATATTAATGTTCTTTCTATTATGACCCTTTCCTCCCTCTAACTCCCAGCCTTCTAGGGAACGTTATCATTTATTCAAAATCCCTTTCCTTTGATGTGAAGAATCGTATTAATTGTATATTTTATAATTTTGTACCACTACTCTTGTTTATTTATTTCTATTAGATTATTCCATTTCCTTTGCCTCCTTTCAATTGACCCATATACCTCATTCTTCTTTCTAATATTGTTGGAAAAATAATGCTTTGCATTCTCCTTTTCCACCTTAGTTAGGCAGGACTCCCCTCTTTCCCCTTTCTCATTCTAGTTGTCAATCTTAAGAGACAGTTTAACTGATTCTCTGAACTTTCTAAACTGCCAGTCTCAGTAACTGTGGTCAGCAGTCTGTCACAGTCCCCCTCTGAAGGAGGTTAACATCTCTCTTCCTGCTTTATAAACTCCAGTTAGATTAGGTTTTAGTTTGTTGTGCAAATATTTATTAAAGCCATTATTGTTTGTCTTTAAGCCACAAACTACATGTTTGTATTTTTGAGTTAGTCTTTATTCCTTAGGAAGTCTGATTTAGAGTAATAGTCTGAACCACGTTTTTTGCTGCTGCATATTTTAGTTTACTTTTAGGGCCTTTGCAGATTGCCAGAAATAGTGCAAATTGAGGCTAGTTTAACTGTCCTGGCTTAGTGCTAGGGAATCATGGGAATTGTATTTTTTTCTGCGACATTGAGCCTTCTCTGCCAGAGAGCTCTGGTGCCACAATAAACTACAGATCCCATGATTCCTTAGCACTGAGCCAGGACAGTTAAAGTGGCCTCAATTTGCACTATTTATGACAATCTGTAAAGGCCCATAGTCTCCCTTTAAAAGGGTCAACGCCTTGGAAAATAACCCCCTTTGCAGACGGCGCAAAGTGCAGTCTTCAATCCCAGGAAGGGGAGGGGCAGCTGGACACCGGGTGCCCCAACCCCTTCCTGAGGACATCATCGGAGCGCCCGTTGTTGCACACGATGGGCGCTCCGATGACGTCCTTCCAGCTCAGCATCCAGAAATGCTGAGCCGGAACAGATGCCAAAGAGGTGTGTGCTACCTCTTGCGGCACCCTTTCTGAACCTTGAGGAAAGAGCGCTATTTTAGCACTCCTTCCAGGACCGGAAAAAGAGTGGATCGGAGCCAAAGCATGCGGCAGCCTTGGCCCTAATCCGTGGCTTCTTGGGGCGGCCCATGGCCGCCCATCTGCAGAGGCCCTAGGATTGCAAACCACAAATATAAAAACAAATATTATATACTCCAAAATATAATATTGCCATCTACACTCCTGAAGTAATGCACTTTGACACTGCTTTAGCTGCCATGGCTCAGTGCTATGGAATTGTGATATTTGTAGTTTCATGATCTAAATGGTAGACCAATGAAGAGAGGAAAAGAAAAAAGGCAGGGAACTTGTTTGAATGTGAGATTGGGTTGATGCTTTGGTAAACTGCTCGTAGGGCTGTAGAGAAGTCTGTTGCCACAACAAACTACAAATTCCAGGATTCTATAGGATGGTGCTATGAGACTTAAAGTGCTGTCAAACTGCATTTATTCTGCAGTGTGACAGCATACTAACTGTCCACTGTCTCATGTGCTATTTTATCTTGCAAATAATCTGCTATTACTCTTCCCCAGACCCCAATCTGGGATTTCTTCCCTCATCCATCCAAAATCTAAACTCATTCCTCTTATATTTCCACTCTTATGCCATCGGTTGCATCTTTCAGCCAACCATTTAAGGAAACACAGATGGGCTGCTTTCTGAATATTGTGTTATCATTGGTAGTTCTATTTTATTGTTATGATAAAATGTATCTGATCCACGTTAATGTGGAGCTTATTCTCTTTGAAGAGCAGGTCATGTATCTTATAGGATGGAAAGATAAGAAAGCCATTTCTGGAAAATTGAACACTCTAAGTCTGGAACTCAGACTTGAAATGAATCTTCGATTAGGAGAAGGATATAAGAAAACATCAATGTTTGTCGAAAGAAGGAAGGGTGATGAGAAAACCCAGAGATTTCAAATGACTCATTCAAATGTCTGCAGTGCTCTAAAGAATTGAGTTTCACTACAACAATGTGTCTTGTGCATAGAAGCACTTCCAAAAGAGTGAGAACAAAGAGACAATGGGGGAGATATTGTGCCCTGTCTTTTAAAGTGGTAAGCTACTTAGACCCATACAATCTCAACAGTACTACTAAAAGATAAAGCGTGCTAATTCAGCACATGATAGAACAAACTGACTGATATGTTGTGCATTATATAATCAATGTCAGCCAAACTCAATTAAAGTGTAAAAATATGGCACGGGACTTATGGTAGGAAAAAAAAAAATCACATTAGTGGGAGCCATCCACTCCAACGGCAATGACTTAAGTTGTTGTGTGTCTCAAGTTGTTTCCAACTTATGGTGACCCCACAACAAGCCTATCATGGGGTTTTCTTTCTACAGAGGGGGTTTGCCATTGCCATCCTCTGAGGCTGAGACAGTGTGACTTGCCCAACGTCACCCACTGGGTTTCCATGGCTGATACAGGAGTTGAACCTTAGCCTCCAGAGTCATAGTCCAAGACTCAAACCACAACAGAGTTGTGACTCTTAATGACAAATAATAGAAGAAAGTTATAGAACATGATATAGGAGAATACATTGGAAAACCATATCACATGTCAGAAATAGTTTTTTTTATTACAAATTTGGTATTGGGAGCATGTTTGCAGCTTTGTAAAAACCATATGTTGTTGAATTGCACATCCCATCATTCATCATCATATGCAGGCTATTTGTGATGGGAATTACAGTCCAGCAACAGATGGAGGGCCCCATATTCCTCACTGTCAACATTGTGAGTTATAGTAGTGCAAACATTCAGTTCCTTCTTGCATGTGAGAATGAATCATTTCAAAACCTTTCTGCTTGCTGGACAAGGTTATGAAAATTGTAACACATTTGCAGTGATTTTTTTCACACTTTAGGAGCTTTTTATTTTAACAAAAAGATTTTGAGGCCCTTCATTCCCACCCCCCAAACCCTTGTGTTCTGTGCAAAATCGAACATTTTCATACAAAGCAGGACATTTTTTTTGGGAAAATATACAATTTTACACAATTGTTTTTGTTTAAAATGTTGTTTTTGAACAATAAGCATAGCTCTAAGACTGTGAAACCAACAAACCTGGTTATTTTTGTATATTCCGAGAGGTCATAGAGGATGTTAATTTTAGGACTATCTTGTTTTTAAACACAAAATTTCAAATCATTGCCAAACTCTTCGTAGCTTGAAGTATCACAGTGAGTCTACCAATCAATGACTGGATCTTTAAAAGCAAAGGAGCTTGTCAGGTGCAAGAAACCTTGAGGTTGAACCTATTCTTAAATTCTGGCCTGCTCACTTCTCATCTCTCCACTGCTAGGACAAAACAGATCCTGCTGGTGACCTAACTGCCTGATGAATGAAGTATGTGCATATGCTGGCTCCAAGTGTGTGTATATGTTAGCAGCAGAGGTGGGAGGAGTAAGAAGAAAGTCAGAGAGTCCTTAGTCATAGTGGCTGGAGTATTCATAGATATGTGGCCCATAAATATCATTTTCTATTGTCAGTGGCATCAATAGTGGGGTGCGGCCTGCACTGGATGACACCTTAGAAGGGGGTGACATTCAGTTCAGCCCTCCTTCTGCTAGAGTGAGCAGGGGTGAGTGCATGATTCCTGGCTTCATTGTGGTGGATTCCTCCTGAGGAGGAGGGCACTATGAAGGACAAGGTCAAGTGTCCTTCTGGCTGCCCCATGTCCCCCTGAGATCTCCCCCTGCACCGGGTGACAAAAGGGACATCACTATTTGTTATGACACTCTTTGTATTGTCATGTCCCCCTCCAAGAGTACTCTTCAATGGAAAACGAACCAGACTTACCATTGAAGAAGTCAAAGCAGATACTTGACAGCCAGCTAAGTCCTCCTTCTGTTCAACTGATCAGGTCAGGGTCAGAGCAGGAAGACAATAATAATAATAATAATAATAATAATAATAATAATAATAATAAAATTTATTTTTATACCGCCCAATGGTTGCCCAATCTGGGTGGTTTACAACATAAAACACATTCACAATAAACAGCATCCCACCCCCCCACCTACCCCGTAAAACATTATTAAACAAATTACATAGTTAAAAGCTCAAGTCCTAGAGAAAGTTGGAGGCTCAGGCATCTGGCCCAGACCATTCCCCACAGATGAAGTAAGTGGCTGCAATCAAGGCAAGGGGAAGAGCACTGCTTTGAAATGTTTTCACTAAATATTATCTGGGAGTTGGTTACATGTTGTTGTTTACATCCATCAATTTCTAATAAATTGCTTTGTGGTTGTTAACTGCCATCAAGTCAACTTCGGTTTATGTTGATCCTGTGAATGAGAGACCTCCCAGCCACCCTATCATTAACAGCCCTACTCAGGTCTTGCAGACTTAGGACTTCCTTGGTTGAATCTATCCAACTGTTATGTGGTTTTTCTCTTTTTCTGCTGCCTTCTACCTTGTCCAGCATTATTATCTTTTCTAGTGAGTCATGTCTAAAAGAATTGGCAAATGCAATATTGGAACTATTGGCAATAATCTTTGAGAACTCCTGGAGAACAGGAGAAGTCCCAGCAGACTGGAGGAGGGCAAATGTTGTCCCTATCTTCAAAAAGGGGAAAAAAGAGGATCCCAACAATTATCATCCATAGTTATTTTTTGTGGGTTTTTTGGGCTGTGTGGCCATGTTCTAGAAGAGTTCCTTTCTGATGTTTCACCTGCATCTGTGGCTGGCATCTTCAGAGAATACTGGAATGGAAGAGAGTGGGTCTATATATACTGTAAGACCCTGGGTAGGGAGGAGTGATTTCCATGTAAACTGTGTATTGTTCTGTGTTGAATAGGTATTGTTCTATTGTTAATGGCATGGCTTCAGGGTGGGAGGATATGGAATCAAGGATATTGCATATCCTTGATTGCATATCCTCCCACCCTGAAGCCATGCCATTAACAATCCCACTCTAACATCTTCCCCAGCGTCTCTGCTCACACGTGTGTGAGGGAGACAGGCTGCAGAGGCTATTTAAGAGCAGCCTCACTCCCTCCTGGGCAGTTCAGCTGTAAGGAGTAAGGAAGACGCCGGTCTTGGGACTCTAACATCTTCCCCAGTGTCTCTGCTCGCACGTGTGTGAGGGAGACAGCCTGCAGAGGCTATTTAAGAGCAGCCTCACTCCCTCCTGGGCAGTTCAGCTGTAAGGAGTAAGGAAGATGCCGGTCTTGGGACTCTAACACCTTTCCCAGTGTCTCTGCTCGCATGTGTGTGAGGGAGACAGCCTGCAGAGGCTATTTCTGACAGCAGCGGGACTCCATCTGGGCCTGTCTCAGGCCCCAATGCTCCAGGCCACACTCCAGGCCCCGGTGGTGAGCGGCGTGGAGGAGGAGGAGGGCGGGACCACCTGGGCTTATTAAGGCCCCACTGAGCCTTACCCCCCCTCCCTGATGGCAGCGGGATTCCATCTGGGCCTGTCTCAGGCCCCAACGCTCCAGGACACGCTCCAGGCCCCAGCAGTGAGTGGCGCGGAGGAGGAGGAGGGCGGGACCACCTGGGCCTATTAAGGCCCCACCAAGCCTTACCTCCCCCCCTTGACGGCAGCGGGACTTCCATCTGGGCCTGTCCCTGGCCCCAACGCCCCAGACTATGGGTTGGTTGGCCTTGGGGGACTATCTCCCTTCCATATTTTCTTTGCCATCCATGCAGCTGCTGATGAAATCAAAGACTGGAGTCAGCTGGGTACTCATCTCCCCCTCCGCATACTGGAGCTGACCATAGTCTGGGAGCAGATATTCAGGTTGTGTGGGGGAGGGGGAGGTATGGCGGTAGCAGAGCCAACAGATGTTACAAAAGAAGGAGGGATCGATGTTTGATATCTATCCCTCCTTCACTTGGCTCTGTTTCCCATGATAACTTGGAGAGCGTGCCAAGCATTCCACTGACCCTCAACCTGCTCCTTTGCAATGCCAGGTGGGTCAAAAATAAGACCCGTATCATCCACGATCTCTTGATGGATGAGGTGGCCGACCTGGCATGCTTCACTGAGACCTGGCTGGGGGATGCCAGCTCTGCGACTTGGGCGCAGGCTCTCCCAGCTGGGTACTCAGTTAGTGAGCAGGTGAGGGAAAGTGGGCGGGATGGTGGTATAGCCTTGGTCCATAGGAACACCTTAACTGTGATCAGAAAGCCTATCTGGAAAACGACGCACATCAAGTGTATGTACCTTAGCCTGAAAACCAGGGATAGTTTGGGGATTCTGTTGGTATACTGGCCACCCCGTTGCTTAACAGACTCCCTAACCGAGCTGACCGCCCTGGTTTCTGAGTTGCTGCTGGAATCGCCCAGACTTTTGGTTCTGGGCGATTTCAACATCCCACTCGAAACCAGTTTGCAAGATCTAACTGGCGCGGCTCGGGAGTTCATGGATACCATGACTAACATGGGCCTATCCCAGTTGGTCAACGGGCCCACACATTGTGCTGGTCATACCCTCAATGCGGTCTTTAGTATGGAGCAGGTTAAAAAAACCTCCGCACTGTCATGGACGGATCATTTTCTGATCAGGGCAGAACTAAAGGCTACTACCCACCCTCCCGGGGGTGGCAGACCCATTAGAACGGTCCGCCCTCGAAGGCTAATGGAACTAATTGGTTTCCAGAAAGCCTTAGAGGGTTTAATGGTTGGTAACACCAGTGATTCTGTCAAAGCCTTGGTGGACACTTGGAACACTGATCTCACCAGGGCTATTGACACAATCGCTCCCAAGCGTCCTTTCCAGCCCGCTTCAAACCGTAAGCCCTGGTATACAGAGGAGCTTAGGAGGATGAAGTGAGCTGGACAATGACTAGAGTGCGAATGGCGAAGGACTCGTCTCTCATCCAACAGAACTCGCCTTAGGAAACATCTTGATTCCTATAGGGAGGCTTTGCGTGCAGCACGGAAATCCTTCTGTTCTGCACGCATTGCGTCTGCAGAGTCCCGCCCGGCAAAACTGTTTAGGGTGATGGGGGAGTTGACGAAGATTCCTCCAGCACCAAACCCCCTACTTAACCCAACGACAGCCTGCTGTGAGGCCTTTAATATTCACTTTGCAGATAAAATCTCTCGGATAAGAGCCGACCTGGACGCTATTGCTTTGGCAGAGTCCGTAGACAAGTCCTCCAGGAACTCCATTGATGGCATTTTACTGGATCAATTACAATCTGTGAATACCGATGACGTGGACAAGCTTCTTGGAAGTGTGAGAAAGACGACTTGCCCCCTCGATCCTTGTCCATCCTGGCTGGTCATCCGGGGGGGGGGGGACGCGTTGAAAGTGTTCCTTCGGGACACAATCAACGCGTCATTCAGGGAAGGTATTGTACCATCTTGTTTAAAGGAGGCGGCAGTTAGGCCACTCCTGAAAAAGCCTTCCCTGGATCCCCTGGATAGAAACAACTACAGACCAGTCTCCTTGCTCCCTTTTCTGAGCAAGGTGATCGAGAGGGCAGTTGCTTCCCAACTCCAAGCAGTCTTGGATGAAACTGATTATCTCAACCCATTTCAAACCGGCTTCAGGACAGGATATGGAGTTGAGACTGCCATGGTTGCTCTGACTGATGACCTCCGCCTGAGTATCAACAGGGGTAGTGTGACCTAGTTGGTGCTCTTGGATCTCTCAGCAGCCTTTGACACCATAGATCATGCCATCCTCTTAGATCGCCTGAGAGAGTTAGGAATTGGAGGCACTGCTTTGCAGTGGTTCCGTTCCTTCCTCTCTGGCAGATCTCAGAGGGTGAGACTCGGGGACAGTTGCTCATCTAAAATTGAGCTTAACTGTGGCATCCCTCAGGGCGCCATCCTGTCCCCGATGTTGTTTAATATCTACATGAAGCCGCTCGGGGAGATCATTCGGAGTCATGGAGCTCGGTGTCTTCAGTATGCTGATGACACCCAGATATATCTCTCCATGACTAGATCATCGTCTCAGATTTCAGATGGCATCTCTCCTCTTAATGACTGTCTCAGAGCGGTAATGGGTTGGATGAGGAAAAACAGATTGAAGTTGAATCCAGATAAAAAGGAGGTACTCTCAGTTACAGGCCCAAAACCAGATTTGGGAATACAGTCTCCAGTCCTGGATGGAGTCACACTCTCCTCTAAGGACTGTGTTCGCGGTCTGGGGGTACTCCTTGATTCGTCGCTTCACATGACTAGTCAGGTGAATGCGGCGGTCAGGAGTGCCTGTTATCAGCTTTGGCTGATACGCCAACTGCGCCCTTATCTGGAGGTGAGGGATTTGGAAGCTGTGGTACATGCCCTGGTAACCTCACGTCTGGATTACTGCAATGCACTCTACATGGGGCTACCCTTGTGCCTAAACCAGAAACTTCAACTGGTGCAGAATATGGCAGCCAGGGTAATTACAGGAACATAAAGGAAGGAGCACATAACACCAGTGCTTAAATCCCTCCACTGGCTGCCGATTAGTTTCCGGGCACAGTACAAGGTGTTGGTTTTAACCTTTAAAGCCCTACATGGCTTGGGTCCATCTTATCTTAGGCACCGCCTCTCCCTATATGACCCCCCCCCCCGCGCCCTTTGCTCCTCTGGGATGTATCTGCTACAGCCAATAAAAACTAGGCTGTCCCAGACCTCCCAGAGGGCTTTCTCTGCAACCGCTCCCAGACTTTGGAATGGCCTGCCGGACGAGATCCGTCTTATTACTACTCTTGCTGCTTTTAAGAAAGCAGTAAAGATGGATCTCTTTCGGCAGGCCTTCCCGGAATAACTGGCAGCTGGGAGAGGAGTCCCTAATTCGCTATTCTGACTCCTTATACTAATTTGGATGTTTTAATTTATTTAATATTGTATTTTAATTGATTTGTTGTTTAATCCTGTTTTAAGGGGATGGGAGGGTGGGATTACGGCAGGGGTAGGCAACCTTTTTCCTTTAAGGGCCGAGGGACTTCAGCTCCCAGAATCCCAGGAACTATTGGCCAACATCGGACTATTGGCCAACATGGCTGAGGCTTCTGGGAGCTGAAGTCCCTCGGCCCTTAAAGGGGAAAGGTTGCCTACCCCTGGATTATGGGATGAGGGAATGTTTTAACTTTTTTCTGTTTTAATATTGTTGTATCCCGCCCTGATTGCTGTGCAGAGGGGTGGGCTATAAATAAAAAAATATTATTATTATTATTATTATTATTATTATTGTCTGCTATTGTCTGCTGGGAAAGCCCCTGACCCTGGTTGGTTTCCCATTTGCATTTGCTGAGTGTTGATTTTCTTATTTTGTAGGACTGGTAGCCAAACCTTGTTTACTTTGAGGGTTTCTTCTTTCCTGTTGAAGTTATCCATGTGTTTGTGAATTTCGATGGCTTCCCTGTACATTCTGACCTGATAGTTGTTGGCATGGTCCAGAATTTCAGTGTTTTCAAACAGCATTTTATGCCCAGGATGGTTTATAATGTGTTCTGCTACTGCTGATTTTTCTGGCTGGCCCAGTCTGCAGTGTCTCTCATGTTTCTTGACTCGTGTTTGTACACTGCGTTTGGTGGTCCCTATGTAGACTTGTCCACAGCTGCATGGTATGCGGTAAACTCCTGCAGCTGTGAGACGGTCTCTCCTGTCCTTCGCTGAGTGCAGCATTTGTTGGATTTTCTTGGTTGGTTTATAAACCATTTGGAGGTTGTGCTTCCTCACCACTTTCCCTATTCTGTCTGTGACTCCTTTGATATATGGTAAAAATACCTTCCCTTTGGGTGGCTGCTCGTCTTCCCTCCTCTGGGTTTTCCTGGGTCTGGCAGCCCTTCTGATGTCTGAGCTGGAGTAACCATTAGCCTGTAGAGCCCAGTCTAGGTGCTTCAATTCCTCTTCCAAGAAGTGGGGTTCACAGATGCGTTTTGCCCGGTCTACCAGTGTTTTTATGTGCTTCTTTTTTGTTCTGGGTGATGGTTGGAGTTCTTGTGCAGGTATCTGTCTGTATGTGTGGGTTTTCTGTATAATGTGTGACTCAGATGTTGGTTTGGTTTGCAGATGACTAGGACATCCAGGAATGGCAGTGTTCCTTCCTTTTCTTTTTCCATACTGAATTGGATGTTAGGGTGGATGTTGTTCAGGTGACTGGCGAAACGCCAGAAAGGAACTCTTCTAGAACATGGCCACACAGCCCGAAAAACCCACAAAAAATAACTATGGATGCCGGCCATGAAAGCCTACGACTTCACAATTATCGTCCAGTTAGTCTGACATCAATACCAGGAAAGATTCTGGAGCAGATCATTAAACAGAGAGTCTGTGAACACCTGGAAGGTAATTCCATAATCGCAAAAAGTCAACATGGGTTTCAGAGAAACAAGTCATGCCAGACAAATCTGATCTCTTTTCGATAAAAGTACCAGCTTGGTAGATGAAGGGAATGCTGTGGATATAGTATATCTTGATTTCAGTAAGGCCTTTGAGAAAGTTCCCCATGACATTCTTGCAAACAAGCTGGTAAAATGTGGGCTAGACAAAGTAACTGTTACATGGATTTGTAATTGGTTGACTGGCTGAACCCAAAGTGTGCTCAAGATTGGCTCCTTTTCAACCTGGAAAGAAGTGACCAGTGGGGTGACACAGGGCTCTGTCCTGGGCCCAGTGCTATTCAGTATCTTTATTAATGACTTGGATGACAGTATTGGGGGCATAGTTATCAAATTTGCAGATGACACCAAATTAGGAGGAGTAGCTAATACTCCAGAAGACAGGATCAAAATTCAAAATGACTTAAACAGACTAGAAAGCTAACAAAATGAAATTCAACAAGGAGAAATGTAAGGTACTGCACTTAGGGCGGAAAAACAAAAAGCACAGATATATGATGGGGGACACCTGGCTGAATGAGACTACATGTGAAAGGGATCTAGGAGTCCAAGTAGACCACAAGTTGAACATGAGTCAACAGTGCGATGCAGCAGCTAAAATGGCCAATGCAATTTTAGGCTGCATCAATAGAAGTATAGTGTCTAGATCAAGAGAAGTAATAGTGCCACTCTATTCTGCTTTGGTCAGGCCTCACCTGGAATACTGTGTCCAGTTCTGGGCACCATAATTCAAAAAGGATGTGGAGAAACTCGAGCGTGTCCAAAGGAGGGCAACTAAAATGGTGAAGGGTCTGGAAACCAAGCCCTATGAGGAACGACTTAGGGAGCTGGGGATGTTTAGCCTGGAGAAGCGAAGGTTAAGAGGTGATATGATAGCCATGTTGAAATATTTGAAGGGATGTCATATTGAGGAGGGAACAGGCTTGTTTTCTGCTGCTCCAGAGACTAGGACCCGGAACAATGGGTGCAAGCTCCAGGAAAAGAGATTCCATCTCAACATTAGGAGTAACTTCCTGACAGTAAGGGCTGTTCGACAGTGGAACACACTCCCTCAGAGTGTGGTGGAGTCTCCTTCCTTGGAGGTCTTTAAGCAGAAGCTGGATGGCCATCTGTTGGGGATGCTTTGATTGGGAGTTCCTGCATGGCAGGGGGTTGGACTGGATGGCCCTTGTGGTCTCTTCCAACTCTATAATTCTATGATTCTATGATTCTATGTCTGTTCATGATAATGGCCAAAGTACAATAGTCTTAGTTTAGTCATCTTGACTTCTAGGGAGAGTTCAGGCTTGATTTTCTCTGACTCATTTATTTGTCTTTTTAGCATTCCACAGTATCTTTCTCCAGTACCACATCTCCAGTACCATATCTCAAAGGAGTTGACTTTCTTCCTAACAGCTTTTTCACTGTCCAGATTTCACAACATTATGTAGAAACTGGAAATATGATGGTATGGACCAACCTACCTTCAGCATTCAATTGATAGTTTACATATATACATCAGGATCTTGTCTAGTTCCTTTATAGCTGTCCTGCCAAGTCCTAGTCTTCTTCTGATTTCTTGACTGCAGTCTCCATTTTGATTAATGAATGAGCCAAGGTACAGAACATCCTTAAATGTTTCAATGTCTTCATCATCTGCTTTAAAGTTATGAAAATAATCTGTGACCATTATTTTTGTTTTCTTGTTGTTCAGCTGTAAACCTGCCTTTGCACTTTCTTCCTTGATTGTCTTCAGTATTAGTTCTATGTCTGCTATTTTCTGCTGGTAGTATGGTGTCATCTGCATATCTTAAATTGTTGTTACTCCTTCCTTTAATTGTCATGACTCCTTCCTCCAAGTCTAATCCTGCTTTACATATATCTTCAGCAGACATGTTAAAGAGATAGAATGCAACCCTTCTTGATCCCCTTGCCAATTGGAAATCATTCCATTTCTCAACAGTCTGTCCTGAAGGTACCCTCTTGTCCTGAGTACAGGTTATGCATCAGGACAATCAAATGTTGTTGCGTGGCCATTTCTTTAAGAGTGATTCCTAATTTTTAATGATCCTCATAATCAACAGCATTGCTATAGAGCACAGGCTGATTTTCTTCTGAAATCCTTTGTGTGATCCATTATACAATGTGTGTTTGCAGTATGATGCCTAGTGCCTCTTCCTGGCTAACCATGCCACCTATAAAAAGAAGTTACAATCATCGGCTACTTTGCTGAATACAACTGTCTTCCTTTTGGGAGCTTGGCTTATGGAACTACATAGATTTATCAACTCTGGATGGTTTAACTACTGGGCTACTGCTACACCCTGGAATGCTGGCTTTATTTTATGGCTTTCTTGATCCAGAATTGTTTCACATGCACCTCTTGTTCTGACTGTTACTGATGCTTGGCTTCTGGTTAAGAACTGCTTATGGACTCTGAAACTCTGAACCTTGTCTGCAGTTAAGAACAGGACATATATGAGGTATGTGTACATTGACAGTGCTTTAGAAATAAACTTTAATACTACTACTACTACTACTAATAATAATAATAATAAGGTATGTGGCAACAGAGAGCAAGAGAGCTAGAGAGAATGATTTACTGATCTCTGGCATCTAGAAAGAGACCCTGGTTTTCTGTCTGGCCCATCTTCATTGATTCTCAGAAGGCTGTTGCTCCAGGGAGACTGTTTGTGGCAGCTTCTTTAGCAGCTGTGACTAAGCTGTAATTTAGCTTTGTAAAAAGTATATTTTGTTGCCTTTTCAAAAATAATAACATAGACATTAGAATCAAATATTAGTGAACTGTTTAATGATAACATTGATTTGTATGATTTTTTATTTGTTTAATTATTGAGTTTTAATACTTATTGAATTATCTAGAATAGTTTTATATTATGCAACTTTTCTTCTGAGTGGAACGTTGAACATGGGATTACCATGGAAAAGCAGCATAGGAATAAATGTGATGATGGTGATGTTAATAAGCGTAAGCAAAACTGGGTACTTTTGGATGTCTCAAGTAGCATCCCAATACTTGGCTCCAAACCCTGGGAAAGTGATACCTGCTATAAAGAAGAATCATCTGCTTGAGGAAAGGAGGGCCGTGATTGAGGTTATTTGCTGGGCAGGTATATTTCTGCTAAGTATCTATCCTCTAATATTTTCTAGAGTTTTATGGCAGGGGTGGGTAAATGTGAAAGACTAGGGAGATTCATTAACCCCCTCCAGAAGAAGTTGAAAAGCCACACCTCTCCAATGCAATTCCACAAAATATTTTTTTGCCCTCAATGGTCTCTGGGGGCATGGGGAGCATTTACAGCCCATTTTAGACACCACAAGTCCCATTTTTTAAGCAATAAGAAGTAGGCAGAAGTCACTGACTTTTCATTTTCTGTTTTAAAAAAGGCCTCAGCTGTGTGTAAAATGCTCCAGCTCTCTGTCCATGTGGTAAAAATGCCCACATGCCTGCAGAGGACATTTTGGGGCCTTTTTTGAGTTTTTAAAATTTTCTTTAACCACTTGGGACCCTAGGGGCAAAAAACGCACCCGAAAACAAAATATAACCTGTGCCCACACTAATAATAATAATAATAATAATAATAATAATAATTTTTATTTATATCCCGCCCCTCTGCCAAGCAATCGGGGTGGCGTACAACATATAAACATCAAAACAAATACAATCAAATTCAGTCCCGTCCCTCATTCCCACCCCCCAAAAACAAATCAAACAAAACAAATTAAAAACAATTAAAATTCACAAAGCACATCTATACAATAAACAAAAGCAATCTAAATATACAGGAGAAAAAAATAGAGAGAGAGAGAGACTCCCACTGAGCATCAGGGCCACACCCCCAAGAGTCTTAAAGGGCTAAGGCTGGGGCTCTACTGCTACATCCTCCAATCCTGTCCCTGCCTCCGCTCTCATGATGCCAGGTGTTCCAAGGGAGGAGGGGGCGGGGGAGGAGGCTCACCGCCCAGCTTCTGTCTCTCTTCCCAGGTCTCTGCAGCAGCACTTTGTCCACTCATGCTATGGATTGATCTTTACTTAGGACATTATCACACGGGGGAAATCTATAGGCTATCCCACACAAATCCCCCCCAAAAAAGTGCACTTATGCCTAACGATTTCACAGAAATTGACATTAAAGTGGTCACAAAGTGGTGTTATCTGAGATCTTTTTATTTTCGGGAGTTTAGAGGAAATGCATTTGCACTTTTAAAGTAATTGCACATTTACTGTAGTGTGAAATTCAAATTCGCACAAACAAATCTCCTTTAAAGCTTTTCCCCAGTTTTCCCATGGTCCTGTGGGGCTGCTTTTACTTCCTGGTTTGCTTGGGTGACAACATGCCAGGCAGACATGAGCTTCTCTGCTTTTCTCTTTCTAAAATTTCCTGTCTGGTAGTTGAGCAAACAGGCGCATTTCCCTCAAGCTAAAGGGTGACTGCAGAGTTGAAAAGACGAGGGGGAGGCTGAGGAAGGGAAAAGGTTTCCCATGCCAACAACCCGCCATGGATAGAATTGGGTGGGGGTTGTTTTAATTTGTAAGCTGCTCTTTGTCCCTATTTGGGGGGGGGGGGAAGTGGGACAGAATCCCTGCTCAGCCATGAAACCCACTGGGTGACCTCAGGTGGGTCACACACTCTCAGCCTCAGGGGTTGGCAACGGCAAACCCCTTCTGAAGCACCTTGTCAAGAAAACCCCAAGGATAGGTTCACCACTTTAGGGTCGCCCTAAGTCAGAAGCGACTTGAAGGCACACCACAAAGTGGGAGAAAGAGGGACCCCTCCAGTGAGTCAGACCTCAATTTGGGGCACCTTGCTTCTCAGCCCATCCCAGAGCAAGAAGACCTAGGCTAGCAAGCGGCTGCTCTCCAAGGCAAAAAGGGCAACCCTACAGACATCCTCACAGCTGAAGAAGCGGCAGGCTTATTCCCTTGGCAAAAGGTTTTCCCACAGGGGGAGGGAAGGAGGAGGGATGCTGCCCTCTTCTTCGTCCGCATCAGGGGGACCAGAGGTCCTAACCCCAAAGGAAGACTGTCCAGGAGGACAGGACTCAAGAAAAGCTTTTTTTTTTTTTTTTTTTTAAAACACACAAATAGAAATAGAAAATCATGCTTCTTACTCCTGCTCCAAATGGAGCACAGTTTGACATTTCCTCCTGGAGAGGAGAGAAGGTTGAATGAAATGCAGGACCCATCCTGGAAAAGGAGGAGTCTGGTCACCCGAAAGCAAAACAAAACACACCCATTTCTAGTACATTTATGGGTTTTTTCACTTGAGTATGAAAGTTAAAAACGTATTTTTTTCGCTTTTCACTTAATTCTGTTTTTATTCTAATTTTGTGAGAAATGCTTTTGCACAATTTAGCACTATTTTCGCTTTATTTTCGGGATGCTTTATTTCCACTTCATTTTCTCTTTAACCACGAAATTGGCCCCCGTGTGATAACATCCGTAGCGTGGATTGAGCAGGATATTGAACTGCCTAGCATTTTAGTCTTAAAAAAAACATTAATCCTGAGATAATTATTTTATTACAGAGACCCTCATCTGATTCATATGCTCTTCCTATGAAATGAATAGACAACTGGTAGCTGAGAAGCTGAATCTGGCCATCATCACCAAAGCAATAATACTTGGCTGTGTTAGTGTTACCATAACTTGATGAACATATTTTGGCCAAATAATTCCCCTTTCTTTTAATGTTTTTAAAGTACATATGCCAAATGTGCAAATTATGTGTAATTTTATAATATAAACTAAATGCTTGTTTGGAATGACAAAGCTGTTACTGTTAGATGATTGTGGGGCATGACTGCTTGCAAATAGATTATGTGGCAAAATATATTTCTGAACCCAAGAATGTTTGTAGTATGAATGGAAAAAAAAAATATTCTCAGTTATTTCTGTCCAAGTGAAAAACAGATTTCCTGACAGTTGAAAAAGCTTAATTGAGCAGGAACAGTGAGAGTTTTGTACATTTGTCTCCCAGTATTTGAATGCCTCTAAATGTTGCAGAGGAGTTATTTTGTGGAGGATAATATGAGGGTTCCGAACAGAAAAAAACATGTTTTCTGCACTAAAAATGAGCTTTTGGCACAGAAAACATGCACAAGCACAATAAATCCATGTGTATCTCTGCACAATAATTCTTCCACAAAACCTCAAAATGTTCAGATATAGGGAGAATTATGTGCAGAAATATTTATGTAGTGGGGAGAAATTTGTACCACATGTTCATCCTTTCATGTGAAGATGAAATAGTCAAGGGTTTGCATTTCTAACCTGAATAGAGTGCTTCATTTAGCTTATAAAATATATGAATATAGGTTAAGCAGGACTGCACTTTGAAAAGTTATTTTGAACTGTAACTCCCAGAATCCACCAACCGACATGGCCAGTGACTAGGCCATTCAAGGATTCAATTAAAAAAAAAAAAGAAGAAGGGGGGGGGGGGAGAAAGAAAGCCACCTTTTCCAATCTTAGATGTAGCATAAAGGTTAATTTTGCCTTAGGTTTTGACCATGCAGAGAATAAGTGAGAACAGAACCAAATCTACATGGAAGGATAGCTTGCAAGTTCAAGTTAAGGTCATGACAAGATAGGATGTGAATGCACATAGAATAGCACAGACTCCTGCCCTTACCCTTCTGTTACTATTCTGATGTCTGGGGGATAAAAGCTGGCGGATGTGTCATGAAAGATGATTCTTGGATTTTGATTTGAAGGAAGCACCCTTGAGGGAGAATGCACAATAAGGAACTAAATTGTGGGAGAGATTTGTGGAGATGAAATCAGTGTAATATAGTACTTTTAGAAAAAGTGGGTGAACCTTGATTTTTAGAAGGTCAAAAGTTTCATTAAGGTAGTTTATTATTTTGTGCACAATCTACTTTTGATACCTTTGGGAAGGATGAACATTTCAGAAGATGAATGTGTGGACCATATTCAAAATGCATAGGGTATAATTCTGTAATATATGAAAGTTTTTGATGCAGGTATGCAAAAAGAATCTATACACAAGCTTGTTCATCCATGAATGATTGATATAGAGAAGACCAGGAAGAAAGATTAAGATTATGATGCTCTTCATAGAGACAAATCAAAGAAGTGGGTCATTTGTATTTACAGTGCCAATTTTCTGTACAGCACAGTCCTACAAAAGTCAACTCAAAAGTGTACCCTATAAGATTTGATGTGGCTTACCCCTGAGTAAATGTATATAAGGAGAGACAGTGTGGTGTAGTGGTTTGAGTGTTGGACTATGGCTCTTGAGACCAGGGTTCAAATCCCCATCGGCCATGGAAACCTACTGGGTCACCTTGGTAAAGTCTCACTCTCAGCCTCAAAGGAAGGCAAAGGCAAACCCCGTCTCAGCAAATCTTGACAAGAAAATCCCATCATAGGTTCACTTTAGGGTCACCATAAGTCAGAAATGACTTGAAGGCAGACAACAACAACATACATACTGTATATAAGACTTTGTTGTTGTTGTTGTTGTTGTTGTTGTTGTCTGCCTTCAAGTCATTTTTTACTTAAGGTGACCCTAAGGGTTTTCATGGCAAGTTTTTTCAGAGAGGGTTTGCCATTGCCATTCTCAGAGGCTGAGAGAATGTGACTTGCCTAAGGTCACCTAGTGGGTTTTTATGTTCAAGCAGTGAATTGAACCCTGATCTCCAGAGTCGTCATCCAACACTCAAATGGTTACACCATGCTGGCTCTCTTATATCCTAGGGATGTGGAAATCTGTTGATTTCACATTCTTCCACATCAGCAACATAATTATTGTGGGTGGGGGAAATGAAGGACTCATTAAGAAACAACCCCCTATGAAATTTTTCTTTGGCCCCCAAATTTCTAGCATTGCAGTAACTTAAAATTTCAGTTGAACATCTAGATATGGCTTTGCATCCAATGACAGCAGGCAGGCAAAGTGACCAAGGAAATGAGATCACAACAAAGAGAAGAGTTCTTGGTGTGAACAGATTTCTCTGTATCACTGTCTACAGTTCTAGAAATTTGGGACTGAAGGAAATTTTATTGGGGGCCAGAATTTTTATTTTGGGGCAAACCCCTCATTTGCCCTCTGTTTTGTTGCTACACTGCTGTTCCACATTCAGTTTTTTTTAAAACAGCAAGTATTTTCTATCCTGAATATTATGTTTTTAAATTTTGCTAAATTCCTTTAAAACAAAATGAAGTAAAATTCTTCCCGATTGGCAATGGCCAAATTCCCAACATGGCGAGTACTAGGACTCTATTAAAGCTGAGGAGCCTTTCACAAAAAAGAGGTGACAGGCATAATTCAGCACTAATGTGGTTGAATACACAGGAATTTAAACTCAGAATTTTAAGACCTCAGCACTCAAAGTTCTGGGCCTGGATTGATAAATCTACCAGTTCCAGTTTCTTTGACATTCAGGGTTTTTTAAATCTCAGTTTCTCTCTATACTGAATAGGTAATCATCTGTGAATTTTGGTATATTTTTATAAAACCTAAACAGAAATGAAACTCTTGCCCATATTTATACATATCCTCTGTCTTTATTTTGGAGGGAGAGCCCCAATTAGCTCTCTGTCATCCCCCTATTTCAGTTACTTTTAAAATGTCCCAGTTTCGTTGTCCTCCTCCCACTTTTCTCGAAAAATATGAATTGCAGCAAACTAAGTTCAAATGGTGGGAAAAGTGCTCCAGCCTCCTTTACTTTGTATTTTATTCCTCATTAATAACTTTTGCCATCTTAAACAGATTCTGATGTTGTTTAGCCACATGTGACCAGGCTTTCATTTGTGAAATATTGGAGGGGATGCCTAATAATAATAATAATAATAATAATAATAATAAAATTTGTTTTTATCCTGCCTCTCTGTGTAACGCAACACATGCCTACATCAAGCTATAAACATACAGAAAAGAACATCTGAGACTCATTGTAATAATCTATTTAAACATAGGTTTTTTGATCAGCTATTCACTTTTGTACATAACCAAGCACAGACAGACGTTCTACTAGTGCCACTTCATTTGGATCTTGCCAAAGCTCTTCCTAGAAGAGGTGAAGGACTAGTGCTGGTTCCTATTAGGGGTATAAATCTTTACTAATTTCATTTTTTCATGCAAGAACAACACATTTTCATAATTTTGTCCAACTAGATCAGATTATGAGAGGGTTTGCCTATTTTCAATATTTTAAAATGATTTTTGAAAATGAAATCATTTGTGCAAAAACCTCATTTTGTGAAAGACAGCTGAAATTTTATATCACAGTTTCTGTTGTGTAACATAATTAGGAGATGTGCAATGGAACCCTCCTAGTGAAAATGCATCTCAGGACACTGGTAAGAGTGTCCTGTTGCACATCAGGCTCTACCAATGTGCATGAAGATTTGGGAGCCAGTGTCTCAGTGAGCATTGGGCTTTATTGGTGCACATCAGCAATCCCTAGCAAGTCCAGATAAGCATTGGGAGCACCTAATGTACATCAGTGCCTATTGTGCATCAGCCTCAATGTGCATCAGATCTGACTTTACTGGCTCCCCTATGTGTTAATTTCACAGCAGCTCCTTGCTGAATATGGATGTTGTGAAACTGCTCAATTGTTTCCTAGATACATAAGTCCACTTACATAGACATAAGTCCTATACTAGATGCCAGCCAACAACTTTTTAAAGGTAGTTTATTTTATGAAAAACACACTTCTGTTTTGTTGTTAGTGCAAAAAGCCACTTTTGTTTTTGCAGTTTTTTCCCTCCCAAACCTTCCCAAGTTGTGAAAAATCTCACAGTAGTTGACCATTGTCTCCACTGGGTTCTCCATACTTTCTCATTAGGAATGAGGAAATTTGCAAGTATTCCTTACATTCCTAGTTCTCAGTCTGGCACATGAGTTGGACTGATTTTCCCAAAAACCTGGAATGGTTGATTGCCTGTCTTTTCCTGCCAACAGCAAGTTTCTAGGGAGGGAGTCACACCCCCACCTGCATACCAGGCCTCCCTCAGCCAAAATAGTATGTTAATTGAAGAATGGCCAACTTTTTCCATGCTTATCAAAATAATTGGCAACTCATTTTCACTAACTGGGCAGATGACAAATGGAGCTCCTGTTCTTTGGGAGACAGGTTGTACTTTTGTACAACATTTGTCATCCCAGACTGGCAACCGCACAGTCAACTATTGAAAAGCAAACTTGATTTATGGAAAGAGAAATCACATATGACTGTACAGCTATGAAGGAAGACAAGATGTTTGTTCCTAATATTGATTCTAGGCAACAGACTATGAGGCTGTGGCTGTGACTTCATTGGCTTTAGCTAGAATATGTCTAGTAATAAGTTGTACATGAGTGCAGAGTTGCCTGTTCTGCATTCAGAGAATGAATTAATCTTATTTATGTATCAAATTTATACCCCACCTTTCTCCCAGTATAGGACACAGGGCTACTTACAACAGTCCTTCAGATAGTCTAGAGATCCAAACTGCATTGAGCTTTAAAGGTCATGACTAGCACTTTCAATTGTGCCCCTGGCCAGTAGCCAATGAAGTTGTTTCATATTATGTATTCCCTGTCATCATTTCTAAACAGTAAGCAGTCTGGCTGAAGCATTTTGGACCTGCTGTAGTTTCTAAACAGTTTTCAAAGGCAGCCCCATGTAGAGTGAATTACAGTAGTCTTCTCAAGAAAAAAGCATTTTGACAGTGGAAAAAACAACTAAAGATGAGTTTGACCTGGGTACTATTTCCAACCACAATTCCCAGAATCCACCAGACAGCACTGACCATGATGGTTGGGGGAATTCTGGAAACTGTAGTCCAAAAGGTAAGCTCTTGTCCAGAAGTCATGCATTTCACCATCCTGTCTCTCATACTGGTTCAGGAATACTGGACACTTTTGATTGCTGACTGAAGATCAATGCAAACAATATAACAACAACAACAACAACAATAATAAATTTTCTTACCTGCCTCTCCCCTAGGCTCGAGGTGGGTGAGACACAGATTAAAACACTTAAAATCATTTAAACATGTTAAGTTAAAACACACAAATACATAAACATAGGACACATTAAACGTTTTATATTGCAATATTCAGTAAAAATAACTGAGAGAGTCAGTGTGGTGGAGTGGTTTGAATGTTGGACTGTGACTCTGGAGATCAGGGTTTGAATCCACCTTGGTCATGAAAAACCACTGACTGACCTTGGGCAAGTCTCATTCTCTCAGCCTCAGAGGGATGCAAAGGCAAACCTCCAAAGAGCAAAACTTGAAAAGAAAATCCTATGATTGGTTCTTCTTAAGGTCACCGTCAGTTGAAAACAACTTGAAGCACAAAGACCTGACATTCTGCTTCTGGAGGCTACAGATCTGGTGAAATACTTGGGCCAGAGGGCATCATGTCTCCATCCATGCAAGCTTCCCACTGTCTTCTTTTGCCCTGGAAAAGCTATGTGAATCCTTTGTCAGGTTGAAAATTTGCTTGGGCAGCATCAGTATCTAGTAGATAATGTTAGAATCTAGTTAGTATCCTGGTTAGTGGTGCCATATAGACCTGTGTGGCTAGTTTGTAACACATTTGGTATAGAGGTACATCTTCACAGAGCTTGGGGAAGTTGTTTCAGGGGGACATTTCGGGGCTGAAGAATTCTGGGAGTTTGATCCCAAAATAACTTTGTCAAGTTGTGCATGCCCAATTAGCTGACACAGAAGCCTTTTTAAAGCATTTCTGAAGGTAATTATGCTGTGGGGAGGGGGACAAAGCATGAAGCTCTTCCCTCTGTTTTTACCCCCTCCTTCAGGCATGGACACTGATAGGGAAGGCAACATCAGCATTTGTTTAATTAAATCTTTTAAAGAAAGCTTGAATAGGGCTTGACATACATATGGTTTTGCAGCTCTGTTAACCATGTGCCATGATAGGAGAGCAATGATTGGAATGGAGAGACTCTATTTCAAATGCATGAGGTGCTCCCAGCCGGTATCTTTCAGCCTAACCTACATCACAGGATTGTTGTGATGATAAAATGGGTTGAGGGGAGGAGGTCTGTTGGAATAGTGTTGCCAGAGAATCATGCCAAAAAGCATTCTCAAGGGGTTACCCAGGGCTTAATAACTGGATAGAGTGAAAGAAGTTTGTAACTTTGCCAGAGTTAAATAAATAAATATCTTTCTTTTCTACTATGTTCAGAATGTTCACTGCTTTGAGATATCACCAGATACAGGAAGCAGTATAGAAACTGATAATATAATTCAATAATTGTTAATGATTATGTTCATCACATTCAGTAGTTGTACTGGATTCATTCTGTTAGAAGCCTGCCCTGATTTGCAAACCATTATTTATTACACTCTTACTACTACAGTTATATTCAACATTTTTTGTTTATGACTGGGCAATGTCTGCCAAGCTTTCACTTCCTAGATTTGGTCTGCTTTACACAGATGCTTCTCCTAACAAGGCCAACCATCAATCTTGAGGTCTTTAGGGGAATGGTGGCATATAAATATTATCATAATGTTTTCCAATTGTTACTAGTTGCCAAGAGGAACTTTGTACACCTTGTGTGAGTGTGTGTGTAGGCTTACTTGTGTTTATAATGGTCCACATCCTCTTAGTGATTAATATTGATGCAAGCGTAGGTTATGCATGAATAATTTCCTTTTTGGATGGGACACAGAGTGCTGTTCTCTTGCTCTAAACTTTTCATGCCCAGCCGTCAAGTCCCAGGAGGCATTGTTGATTATCTTTGCTACCCTTCAACAATCTCCATTTGGCTGAGACGTTTCTGATTAGTCCTTTGTCATCCCACTTTTTCAGCTATTTTTAAAATGTCCCAGTTTCCCTGTTTTTCCTGTTCTCATTCTCTCTTCATCTCCAGCTTACTTCAGTTGCTGAAAAATAAGTGCAAAAGTAGTTTGTGCTCAATTACTTTTAGTAGGGGGAGAGGAGAAAGGGGGCAGAATCTCAGTGGTCCCAGCCAAACACAAACTGTTTCATCATCTCCCTAGATTGCCTGTTCTTCCCAATTAATAACTTTTGCCATCTTCACCACATTCTGATGCTTTTCTGGAACAGATGACCACACCCTCAGAAAGGAGCGATGTCGTAGTGATGGGTGACTTCAATTATCCTGATATTTGCTGGAAGTCAAACTCAGCCAAAACCTCAAGGTCCAGCAAATTCCTCACTTGCCTCAAAGACAATTTCATTATCCAAAAGGTGGAAGAGGCAACAAGAGGATCCATTATTTTGATCTGATCCTAACCAATAGGGATGACCTGGGAAATGGGGTGCAAGTGGTGGGATCCTTAGGTGGGAGTGATCATGTTCTCCTAGAGTTTCCTATACAGTGGTAAGGAGAAGCCAGGCAGAGTCAGACAGGCATTCAAGACTTTAGGAGAGCTGATTTCAGTAAACTTAGGGAAATACTGGGGGCAGTCCCATGGTCACGAATACTAAAAGAGAAAAGTGTTCAGGACAAATGGGAGTTTCTCAAAAGGGAGATACTGAAGGCACAATCCCAAACTGTTCCAATGAGAAGGAAAAATGGGAGATGTCTCAAGAAACCAGGATGGAAAAGACTAAGGAAGTTACAAATGAGTTAATTTTTAAATGAAACATGTATAAAAAGTGGAAAAAAGGGGAAATCACCAAACAGGAATTCAAACAAAGCTAGCCTATGTAGGGGTAAAGTCAGCAAAGCTAAAGCGCAGAATGAACTCAGGCTCGCTAGAGAGGTTAAGACAGGGGTAGGCAACCTTTCCCCTTTAAGGGCCGAGGGACTTCAGCTCCCAGAAGCCTCAGCCATGTTGGCCAATAGTCCCATGTTGGCCAATAGCTCCTGGGATTCTGGGAGCTGAAGTCCTTCGGCCCTTAAAGGGGAAAGGTTGCCTACCCCTGGGTTAAGAACAACAAAAAGGGTTGTTTTTTTTAATATGTCCGTAGCAAAAGGAAGAAGAAGGAAATGGTAGGGCCACTGCATAGAAAAGATGGTAAAACGCCAAGAGGGGACAGAGAAAAGGCAGAACTACTCAACACCTTCTTTGCCTCCAACTTCTCAGAAAAGGAAAAGGGTGCTCAGCCTGAGGGAAATGGAGCAGAGGACACAACAGGGGAAATGCAGCACAGAATAAGTAAAGAGGTAGTACAAGAATCTGAATGAATATAAGTCTCCAGGACCAGATGAACTGCATCCAAAGGTATTAAAAAACTGGAAAATGTATTAGCGGAGCCATTGGCAATAATCTTTGAGAACTCCTGGAGAACAGGAGAAGTCCCAGCAGACTGGGGGAGGGAAAATGTTGTCCCCATCATCAAAAAGGGAAAGAAAGACAATCCCAATTATCATCCAGTTAGTCTGACATCAATACCAGGAAAGATTCTAGAGCGGATCATTAAACAGAGAGTCTGTGAACACTTAGAAGAGAACACCATAATCACAAAAAAGTCAAAATGGGTTTCAGAGAAACAAGTCATGCCAGACAAATCTGATCTCTCTCTCTCTCTCTCTCTCTCTTTTTGATAGAATTACCAGTTTGGTAGATGGAATGCTGTGAATATAGCATATCTTGATTTCAGTAAGGCCTTTGACAGGGTTCCCCATGACGTTCTTGCAAACAAGCGAGTAAAACATGGGCTAGACAAGGTAACTGTTACATGGATTTGTAACTGGTTGACTGACCAAACCCAAAGGGTGCACAGCAATGGCTCCTCTTCAGCCTGGAGAGAAGTGACCAGTGTGGTGCCACAGGGTTCTGTCCTGGGCCCAGTGCTATTCAAAATCTTTATCAATAACTTGGATGAAAGAATAGGGGACATACTTATCAAATTTGCAGATGACACCAAATTAGGAGGATAAGCTAATACTCCAGAGGAGAGGATGAAAATTCAAAATGAATAGAATAACTGGGCCAAAGCTAACAAAATGAATTTCAACACAGAGCCAGGTGTCCCTCATCCTGTATCTATGCATTTCATTTTTCTGCCCTAAGCTTAAGGTGACTATATGTGAAAGGGATCTAGGAGTCCTAGTAGACCACAAGTTGAAGATGAGCCCACAATGTGATGCAGCAGCTAAAAAGGCCAATGCAATTTTAGGCTGCATCAATAGAAGTATAGTGTCTAGATCAAGGGAAGCAATAGTGCCACTATATTCTGGTCAGGCTCACCTGGAATACTGTGTCCAATTCTGGGCATCACAATTCAAACAGGATGTTGAAAAACTGGAGCATGTCCAAAGGAGGGTGACTAAAATAGTGAAGTGTCTGGAAACCATGCCCTATGAGGAATGACTTGGGGACCTGGGTATGTTAGAGATGGAGAAGAAAATGGTTAAGAGGTGATATAATAGCCCTGTTTAAATATTTGAAGGGATGTCATATTGAGGAGGGAGCAAACTTGTTTTCTGCTGTTCCAGAGAACAGGAGCTGGAACAATGGATGCAAGCTACAGGAAAAGAGATTCTACCTCAACATTTGGAGGAATTTCCTGACAGTAATGGATTTTCAACAGTGGAACACATTCCCTTGGGGAGTGGTGGAGTCTCTTTCTT
Organism: Phrynosoma blainvillii; assembly: GCA_026167975.1. Lineage (NCBI taxonomy): Eukaryota > Metazoa > Chordata > Lepidosauria > Squamata > Phrynosomatidae > Phrynosoma > Phrynosoma blainvillii. The sequence continues at coordinate 327,358,091 of JANUYF010000003.1, forward strand.
TAGAGGTCTTTAAACAGAGGCTGAATGGTTATCTGTCAGGTATGCTTTGATTGAGAGATTCTGCATGGCAGGGGGCTGGACTGGATGGCTCTTGTGCTCTTTTCCAATGCTATGATTCCATATTGCTTGGCCACATGTGTCCCAGTTTTCATCTGTGAAATGCTGGAAGGCATGCTCTTTCATAGGACGTTATCACACGGGGGCAAATCTGCTGGTTAATCCACACAAAACCCAAACAGAAACTGGATTACTGCCCTGTGTTTTCACACGACGTCGCACAGAAACTGGACAGAAAGTGGACAGAAACTGGTGTTAACCAAGGTCTTTTGAAATTCGGTTGTTTGGAGGAAATGCAAATGCACAATTAAGGTAAATTTGCAATTAAGGTAAATTTGCCGTAATGTGATAGCAAAATGTGCATTTGGAAGCATTTCCCCGCATTTTCCCATGGTTCCGCGGAGTCTCCTTCCCCCTCAGCAGACGGCTAATTGATCCGTCTTGGGGGCAGGGAAGGGGAGGGGCAGCTGCACGATCGGCACCCCAACCCCTTCCCCAGGTCGTCCTCGGAGCGCCGACCCTCCGCACGGCCGGCACTCCAAGGAGGACCTCTTTGGAGCACCGACCATCCACACGGCCGGCGCTCCAAGGAGGACCTCTTTAGAGCACCGACCATCCGCACGGCCGGCGCTCCAAGGAGGACCTCTTTGGAGCACCGACCATCTGCATGGCCGGTGCTCCAAGGAGGACCTCTTTGGAGCACCGACCCTCTGCACGGCTGGCGCTCTGAGGATGACCTGGGGAAGGGGTGACAGCCACGGCAAGTAACAGCCACGGCGAGCATAGTGGGCATGTGCTAGAAGATCATTTCTAGTATATGTACGGGATTTTTTCACTTGTGTGTGAACGTTAAATGCGGTTTCAGCGGGAGCTTCCCTTAATTGCGCAATTAAGGTAATTATGTGTGAAAAACATTTGCGGAATCAAGGTTTATTTTCGGAATTTGTCATTTCCAGTTTATTATCGCTTTGTGGCCCACGTGTGATAACGTCCTTACTGGAGATAGAGGGGAGGCAATTCAGACTATGAAGATTTGCCTGCTCTGAGCTCCTGCAGGAAGGAAGAGATAGATACCTCATCTTCTCTTCCCCAACTGAGCAGAAAACATGTGCTTTTCTATGGTCTGAATCATCTTCACCTCTCTCCCTCCCCCACCAGTAAGTGACAGCATCAATGGCCCATCTCAAGAATTGAAATCTGCTAAGCGTTGGAAGGATGCAGAATTACATGTGCAGAGCTATGTGGACATGGAGGATCTGAGCCAATGAGTGAAGCAGCTCTGAATTATAGAAATGCTTAGACTCAGAACGCCTCATTTGGCATGTACAGATCTGAGTAAAAGGACATTCCTAAATACTAGGAGTTCAATTGGCGCTATAAAACTGCCATGCTGTTGTTGTTGTGAAGCCTAATGACTGTTTGTATTAACCTGTACAATATCATGCATTAACATAATGAACACACCACCCTGGAAAAGATGTATGGCCTTGAGTTCCTTCACAAGCCTAACTAGCAAACCAGCTATTAAGTGCTGCTGGTGACCAAACCTGCTGGGATTTAGAAGCCTGTTACAAATGAAGCTGAGAGCTGCAGCTATTCACTGCAGGAGTAAGTAAGTTTCATGGTTGTAATTTATTCATATGGTTCACTGTGCAAACCTGCTTTGGCTCATTGAAAGGGTGACAAGGGATTATTATTGTCATTATCATTAACTTCATGAGTCTACCAGGGTAAAATACTGGATATATTAATGTTTATGAGTATTGTAGATTCATGTGGTTCTGGAACAGGAGTTTCCCCCCCCCCCCCACTAGATTTTGGTTCAACCTGGACACAAGAAGGAACTAGGAACAGGAAATCATTCCGAGAAAAAAGGCATATGGTGTGGAAAGAAAGCAGGGATCTGGAAAGGACTCAGGAATGAGTACTTGAGGGGAAAGGCTTTGATATGGTTGTGTTGAATCTATGGTTCTCCAGAAGTTGGTGTACTCAAGTTCCCATGAGCCCCATCCAAACTGTCCAGCTGAAATAACTTTAACACTAAAATACTGGAGAGAAGAAGACTTGTTCCATAAAAAGAGGAGAAAATGGTCTGGTTTTACATCAAAACAAACAAGATAGAGAGCAACTAATGTTCATGCTATATGCATTTTGGCTCTCAGATGTTTGTGTGTCAGGTCCAAGTTGTCTGAAGACCTCTGGGTGCATCTGCATTGTAGAAATAATGCAGCTTGACACCACTTTAACTGCCATCACTCCATCCTACAAAACCCTGTGATTTTTAGTTTTATGAGACACTAGCATGTTTTGGCAGAGAATGATACAGATTTTGTAAAATTACAAATCCTAGGATTCCATAGGATGGAGCTACAACACTTAAAGTGGTGTCAAACTGCATTATTTCTACAATGTACATTCACCCACAATCTGACTATATGAGCTTCTTGAGATCTCCTCTTTGGCCCAAAACAGATGTGCCAAAAATGTAGTTTCTGACTGCATTCAGGGCCTGAATGAGGAGGGAGACTGCACTGGACCTGTGTCTTCTCCAAAGAACCAGGCCAAAAAGAATCGGTAAAATACCACTCCTTTTGCTGGTCCAGTTTAAAACCACAGTGGCAGCCTGAATGGGGGCTGCACATGTATGATTGCTGTGGCCCTGGTGCAAGTTGTACCAGTGTGGCCACAGACCACATTTTAGGCCTGTCTGTTTCAGGCCTTAGTCGCACCCTCGAAGATACTTCTTGTGGGGTAGGGTCTTCTTGGTGGCTGGTCCCAGTCTCTGAAATTCCCTTTCTAGGCAGGATAGTTTGGCATCCTTATCCTTTCATAGGTAGCTGAAGATCTTTTCATTTTGGGAGGCTTTTGAGGGTTGACTGTTCAGGGTGAAAATGCCTTTCACATGCTGTGTTGTTTAGTAGTTCTTGTTGTTCCTTTTAATAAGTATGTGCTTAATTTTATTGATAATTTTTAACTTTTAACTTATATTTTGAATTTTTGTATGATATCATTTTTTATCTGTTCTGTTTTAAATTTTGTAAAATACCTTGAGTCTCAGACTGGGAAAGAGGCAGGATATAAATAAATAAATGCATATAACAACAACAACAGCCACACACTAGCAGACACCATTTCTTCCATGGTTCATACAACTTGCACTCCCCTTGAATCTCTCTAAGTCACAAGCTAAGCTGCTGCTACATCTTGACATGGAGGGGAGTCACTGCAAGAATGATCAGAGTACACCCAATTGGAAGGAAAAGGCCACAACTTTATTGACAACAGCTGAAATGTAGGGTTGGCCTGCAAATCATAAGGTCTGGACATGTCATCAACCAATCCTTTATTGATTGATGAACCAATTTGCTTGGTCACAGCCAAACTTTGGGATGGCAAAAGGGGGTAACTGGTTAATCACCCATTCGCATCTCAGGTAACTGGCTGATCACATGTTCTCATCTCTACCCCTTTTCACTGGGGGATGCTGAATCAGTATTGCCACCACAATGGCAACACTGCACCTCCAGGTCCCCATTGGACTCCCAATCCAGTGCTAGGCAGGCCTGGAAACCATGCCTATAAGATCCAAGACATATGCCACCACCACTGATGGCTGCTTCGCCCCCCGGGGACGCCTTCCGTCAACCCCATGCAGCTGCAATCCCACCTTCAAGACAGTCCTGAACAAGAGTCCATTCCTGGGTGTATGTAGCCTGCATAAGCCTGGATTTCCATCTGCCCAGTCTTTTTACAGAGCCGACTGGCAAGCTGCATCCTGCAGCAATAGTAGCAGCCGCAATGCAGAAGAAGATTCCAAAGCCCAGGCTCCCAGCAGCATCTGAATGTACCTGAATGTACCTGAAGGCCATGACCCAAGACCCATGGTCACGGCCATAGGGAGACCCCACTGAATTCCCTAAGGAACCCATCCCACATGCTGAGGTCCTGCTTGATGCCCTTGGTGAGGCGGATGTGATGGTGAGACACTTTGACCTCTGTTGTGATCCCAGCCAGTTAGTGGGAAAAAATCTGCCCAGTGAGATGACCCTGCACGCGAAATTGAGGTGACCCAAAATGGAGTGGATTTCTTTGAGTGCCCTTGTGGGCCAAGAGAGTGGCCGGCATTTTGAAGCACTGGGCCTGAAGCTTGTCATCAGGCAGGCGAGAAACACCCGCCACTGAATCCAGCTGTATTCTTAGGTAAGTTAGGGATGTGGCCAGACCTTCAGTCTTTTTGGTTGCTAAGGGGACACCCAGCTCAATGGCTAGGTTCTGGAATGTGGACAAAACCTTGGCACAACCATCACTTCCAGCCTCACCCAGGAACAGGAAGTCATCAAGATAGAGGGTGACCAAGGGAGAGGTGGCCCTGTGCTTGGCCTTCCATGCAAAGAAGAAGCTGAAGGTCTCAAAAGTCACACAGCTGATGGAACAACGCATTGGCATGGCCTTGTTGAAATATCATTGGCCCTCAAATTTGAAACCCAGGAGACAAAAATCATCAGGGTGGACTGGGAACAGTTGGAATGCTGACTGAATGTCACATTTATGACCTGCCCAATCTGACCATGTGGTCAAAGGAGGCATAGCGAACAGAGCAAAGCTCTGTGAGACTGACGTCATCTCAAACTGTTCCAATTAGGAGGTAAAATGGGAGGTGTCTCAAGGAACCAGGTTAGATGACAAAAGAAATTTCAACTGAACTAAGTTTTAAATGGGAGCTGTATAAGAAATGGAAAAGGGGCAAAATCACTAAAGAGGAATTCAAACAAATAACTAGCACATGTAGAGGTAAAGTCAGAAAAGCCAAAGGGCAGAATGAGCTCAGGTTTGCTAGAGGGGTTAAGAGCAATAAAAAGGGCTTTTGGGGTATGTCCATAGCAAAAGCAAGAAAAAGGAAATGGTAGGGCTACTGCACAGAGATGATGGAGAAATTCTAACAGGGGTCTAAGAAAAGGCAGAACTACACAACACTTTCTTTGCCTCAGTCTTCTCATAAAAGGAAAAGGGTGCTCAACCTGAGGAAAATGGAGCAAAAGACACAATAGGAAAAAATGCAGCACAGAATGAATAAAGAGGTAGTACAGGAATACCTGGTTAATCTAAATGAATTTAATTCTCCAGAGCCAGATGAATTACATCCAAGGATATTAAAAGAACTGGCAAATATAATCTCAGAGCCACTGGCAATAATCTTTGAGAACTCCTAGAGAATAGGAGATGTCCCAGCAGACTGGAGCAGACAACTGTTAGATGGATTGGTAATTGGTTGACTGCCCGAACCCAAAGGGTGCTCAGCAATGGCTCCTCTTCATCCTGGAGAGAAGTGACCAGTGGGGTGCAACAGGGTTCTGTCCTGGGCCCAGTGCTATTCAACATCTTTATCATTGACTTGGATGAAAGAATAGGGGGCATGCTTATCAAATTTGCAGATGACAAATTTGCAGATGATTAACCAAGAAGACAAAATAACCCTGAGGTGCATATTCCTGAAACTAGATTTCAAAAATCTAAGTTTCAGAGTTATAGCAGAGACACAGGTAGAGACACACAATCTATTTTATTATGATAGATTGAATTATGTGCTACTGAGAAAGATTTTGGCTAAAACACATTTGTAGTCCACTGAAGATGGCTTTAGCAGAAACTCATTTAGCATGGTTTAATCACTGAAGTTGCTCCAGGTAAATGTATGGACATTGATGTTATGGCACTAATTTAGATGTTGTTATTATGTAGTACTGAATCTAAGTACTACCAAGCTATTGTTTATGTCAGAATTCAAAGCTGTAGCCATGTTAGTCTGTAGAATCAGAGATGTAGAGAGGTCTTGTAACACTTTTGAGACTAATTAAAAGAAAGAAGTTGGCAGCATGACTTAAGTAGACTTAAGTTTACTTCTTCATCCAACTGTTGAAATGCATCCAACTTCATACTTTCAGTTAATCTCAAAGGTACTGCAAGATCTCTTTACATCATTGTTTATGTTATTTCTTGTTGTCATGGATATAGGCCTTCAAGCACATAAAAATATCTCAGAGAGATTTTCAGGTTTTTAAAGAATGGATTATGGGAAAAGGTTAAATTCCCTTCTTCCAATTTCAATACCCCATGGTAGATTAGAATCTGCCTTGAGATAATACTGTCCCTCTAAAGGTGTTTGAGTGACTTTGCATGTTGCAAAGCATGGGTCATGTTATAAAGCAAGGACACAGAAATGTATCAGATTTGAATTTGTGCATGAGGTTTTCTGAATTCGTAAGCAAACTTGCTCTTCAATTCATAACTCAAAATGTGTATGAAATACATTAAGAAAAAAGAATGTGTTAGGGTAAAGTGTTCAGATAATATTATATTAGGGGAACTGCTTTTAAGAATTTCTCTGTAATGTGGGTTTATGTTAGCTGCCTTCAGCTCATTTCAATGTATGGTGATCCTGTTCTCAGGTTGTCTTGAGAAGATTTATTTCAAGGACATTTGCCTTGTTAAATTTGGTATGAAAGATGTCTGGAATCCAGAATTCAAAGTGCATTTACACTGTAGAAATAATGCAGTTTGACATCAGTTTACATGCTGTAGCTTCCATCCAATGAAATCCTGGAAGTTGTAGTTTCACAAGGTCTGTAACCTTCTCTGTCAAAGAGTACAGGTGCCTCACCAAATTACAAATCCCAGGATTCTGTAGGATGGTGTCATGACCATTAAAGTGCATCAAACTGCATTTTTTCTACAGTGTAGATGCACCCAAAGACTCAGAAACAGTAAATGAGGCCTTTTGAAATATATGGCCCATTTGATCCAAGGCTAAGAATAAGAGAGCCAGTGTGGCATTGTGATTTGAGTGTTGGACTTTGACTATGTGGGAGTGTGGCTGTGTCTTCCTTCAGTGCCTTGCTTACCAATGCCAAAACTCCTTTACTTGGCACAATTTCCAGGCCATTAAGGTAGATTTTAGGTACATTTGTGGCCATGGCAATGGTAACACAATCTTAAATATGGATATGAAACTGTTATGAGGTTGTACATCTAAGCTTACAACATTGTAACTCCCTAACTGTACGCCAGCTAACTATTTCCATCAGATGCTGAGATGGAATTGTTGAAAGCAAAGGGAGGAAAGCAGTTAAAAGCTGGCCAAGTTCTTGAAGCGCCAGTAAAGATAAAGTTCCATTGTCCCTTTAGTGTCATGTTGCTCCTTTCCAGAAAATCTTCTTGTAATTATTTAGGTTGAAAAATGATTTCCCCAGAGTTGGGAAACCTCATCACCAATAATAACAGACCAGTGCGAATTCTGAGCTCTTTTCTTCTGGTATTCAATATTTCAAAGTGCCACAGAGGAATTATTTTTTGGAAAAGAACATATGGTTTTTTTGTGTGTGTGTTTGTGTAAAACCACCCCCTGTTTTCTCTGCAAAAAATGGGTTTCAAATGCAGGAAACATGTTTCCTACACAGAAAACAGTTTTTGTGCACTTGATTTTCTCTATAGAATAACTCTGCAACAGTTTTGGACCTTCAAATACAGGCAGAATACTTTGGAGGAATTTCTGTTTTCTCTCAAAGTGGGGAGAAAACTGTTGTAATTATTGATCCTCAAGTGAAATATTCACATTCCTACTTCCTGAAGTTGATCGGTGTCCATATCAAATAGTTTGTTCTGTTGTCTTCTGCAGAAGGATGTACAAAGACTAGTCTCATTTTGTTCCTAGCACAGAATAATAAATACAAACTCAAGCACTTTCAACTCCATCGCCCCCTATAGTTTTCTGACAAATTTACTGACATCAGCCTACATATATCTAAGCTGCACCGTGGAAGGAATAAGGGGAGAAAAGCCTGACAATGAAAATTTATTTGTAAGTTTAATTCATGCACAAAAAACCATGGAATAAATGGAATGAGAAAAGAAAGCTCATGCAAATATATTTTGGCTCCCATTGTAAACTCTCTCTCTACTATTGGGAGGAAGCCTATCATTCCATGAATGGGGCATTATTACTGTGATAAAAATAAAATAATTGTGTATGAAAAGGATTTTCCAAGAACTTTTGTTCTTGTCAGCATAAGCAGAGTACAGCAGAAAGAATGTTAGATCTGTATTTTTTTTTAAAAAAAGTTGGTAATTAAATTATTTAGCTATTGCTGGATATTTCTGAATTTCGTCCAAATAGAATCATAGAATCAAGAGTTGGAAGAGACCACAAGGGCCATCCAGTCCAACCCCCTGCCATGCAGGAACTTCCAATCAAAGCATCCCCGACAGATGGCCATCCAGCCTCTGCTTAAAGAGCTCCAAGGAAGGAGACTCCACCACACTCCGAGAGAGTGTGTTCCACTGTCGAACAGCTCTCACTGTCAGGAAGTTCCTCCTAATATTGAGGTGGAATCACTTTTCCTGGAGCTTGCATCCTGTCCAAGAAAGCAGCTGAGTAACTGATAAGAGCCAGCACACCAGTGCAAGTCTAAAACACAAAGGCAGTTCAAAAAGTACAATACCAGTCCAAATGTTCCAAGGAGCAAGTCAAGGGTTCAAGAGTCCAGCGAGTAAGTCAGTAAATCCAGTCCAGGGTCAAGGATTCTAGCAAGCAGGTCATCGAGTCCAGTCCAAAGGTCAGGGGTTTCAAGGCAATCTGAGGTCTATGAAGCCAGGGAGTCAGAGTCAGATGCTTTCTCCAGAGAACGCAGATAAGCTCTGACAGAGAATCTTGGCACCTCCCAGCTGTTTATATTGGCTCAGTTCCTAATCACAGCTGTTTGGTCTTAGCTGAGTCTGGGTCTTTGCAGATTGCCAGAAATAGTGCACATTAAATTGAGGCTCTGCCCTGGCTCAGTGCTAGGGAATCATGGGAACTGTAATTTATTGTGGCACCAGAGCTCTCTGACAGAGAAGGCTCAATGTCTCAGAAAAAAAATACAATTCCCATGACTCCCTAGCACTGAGCCAGGGCAGTGCCTCAATTTAATGTGCACTATTTCATGCAGTCTGCAAAGGCCCTATATCTCCCAGGCCTGGAACCTCTGCTCGGGGGAGGCTTTCTTCTAGGGGGAAGCTAGGCTGCTGAGGCAGGGGCTGTGCTTCAGTGGGTACAACAGAGCTAGGTCCAGGCTCAGCCAACTCCACTGGAACTAGTACTGAGTACTAGTACTGAGTCCTCCATGTCCTCAGCCTGGCTGGCCATCACACATCCATTGTTCCAGGTCCTAGTCTCTGGAGCAGCAGAAAACAAGCTTGTTCCCTCCTCAATATGACATCCCTTCAAATATTTAAACATGGCTATTATATCACCTCTTAACCTTCTCTTCTCCAGGCTAAACATCCCCAGCTCCCTAAGTCATTCTTCATAGGGCTTGGTTTCCAAACCCTTCACCATTTTAGGTGCCCTTCTTTGGACACTCTCCAGTTTCTTCACATCCTTTTTGAATTGTGGTGCCCAGAACTGTTTGTTGTGTTGATCATGCTGTACTTTCACACGATTGGTGCAGGTGGTCAGAAGTATGGCAGGTAACAGATCACTAAGGATCAGATGTCTGAAGAAACAAATGGGACTTGACCTAGAGCTATAAATATTGGACTGGTTGGTTAATCTGTTCAATGTGCCACTAGTCTGCTATCTTACCTGCTTGAAGCAGAGAGCTGCTTCAAGCAGGTAAGCTGCATATTGCTACCTTCCAAAGTAATAGAATGCATAGTGATTTAGTGTTTACCCTTGAGGGAAGCCTTTGGACAGGGACAAATTCACAATGGGGATATATCAACTCTATATTCATTGCAGTTTTCATGGCACAATGACAAATTGTCAGTAAAGAGTGAATGATACATATGAAGAAAAAGCCATTTCTTGTGATTATCCTGTTCAAATGATCATAGAATTAATTCACTTCCCTATCTTTATAGCACTGTTATTTATATTTTATGTTGTGTTTCAAGCTAAGATAGGATCATCATACTTCCTGTGAATCATCACTTTATCAAGCCTTTAAAACAGCTTTTCTAATGTGAATTCATATTTTGTAGCTTTCTCTCCCCCCCCCCCCCCTGTCTTTGCCTTTTTCTTTGTTTTGGCATAATCTACTGTTGAAGAATATAGGAATTAATGTTATCTAACGTGAATTGCTATCATGCTCCTGAAGAGTTTTTCCCTCTAAACTGAGCCACACATTTCAGAAAACGACAGGAGGTCTTTTGTAGTAACAAACGAATTGTAAGCAGTAATACACGTTACTGTCCTTACACTTCTATGTTAAGCATTTAATTGGCTCTTGGTTGCTAGGTTTTTTCAACAGTTGAGTTTTCTTTTGTTTTTGTTTTGTTGCATAATAATGATACATTTGGGAAGCTGTTTAGATGATTTGCTACTAATTACACTTGTCAATTTCTTAAAGTTTTTTTGAGAAACAATTTAGGTTTAACTCTTGCAGATTGATTAATTGGTTAGATTACAGCTGAATTACATAACCTAAAGATTTGTTGTTGTGTGTCTTTAAGTCATTTATAATTTATGGCAACCCTAAGGCAAAAATGGGGTTTTCTTGGCAAGATTTTCTTAAAGAGAGTTTGCCGTCACCTTCCTTTGTGTGACCTGTCCAGGTTCACCCAAAGGGTTTTCCATGAATGGAGGTTTGAACTCTGGTCTCCTGGAGTCATCACCCAACTCTTAAACCACTACACCATACAGGCTCAAAGATTATAATTTATATCCTTAAATTACTTGCCTTCTCATTTAGCGAGCCAAACATACTACCTTATGATTATTGGACAAAAGGCATCATAAACATAATCGTACTGCAGAATTAATGGAGTCTGACACCACTTTAACTGCCATGGCTCAATACTATGGAATTTTGGGATTTGTAGTATTGTGAGATATTTAGCCTTTTCTGTCAGAGAGATTTGGTGCCACAACAAACTACAAATCCCAGGATTTCTTAGGCTGGAATCATGGCAGTTTAAAGCAGTATCAAACTGCATTATTTCTGCAGTGCAGATGCAGCCCGATTTAAGTAACAAATAAATATGTGGGGAACATAGTTCAAGGCTGAAATCACGTAACATTTCTCGCTCTCTTCCCCCTCCCTCTCCCTCCCCTTGCTCCCCCTTTCTTATACACACACACACATGCATAGACACACTATAGATATACAAATGTAGATATAGATGAAGTATATATGACTGCTTAATATCCTGGGATGCAATAGGTGATACTGTAGACCAGGTGTGAGAAACTGGTGGGGGCTTCATGGCCCACAATTAGCCCTCATGTTCCCTACCCCTCTTGGAGACATTTCACATGGTTTGTTAGTATATATCTGTTCTTTTTGTTCACCCAGATATCTGTCTTCTTCTCTAAGAATTACAAAATAAAATAAAATAAAATAAAATAAAATAAAAATACATGCTGCTAATATTTGTTATACTGGTTTCACTACAGTCTGACATCTTGAATTAAGAAGTCCAGCTTTAATACTGGAACAAAATCCACCCTCAATGCCAGGAACATGAGTGTTGGACTAAGACTCTGGAGACCAGGGTTTGATTCCCCATTTGGCCATGAAACCCATTGAGTGACCTTAGGCAAGTCACAATGTTGATGGTTATTACTTGCTTATTGCCAGGATAAGTCCTCTTTAATCATGATGTATGTGCAAATCTTCACCACGTTCACATGACTTTGACAAGATAATGACAGTTTAAACCCCTGATTTTACCCCATGTGATAAAGTCCTATTGTTATGATCATAACTCCCTCCTCCAGTCTACTTTATCAGGCATGGTGAGAAAAAGGTCCATTCTGCCAGTGACCGGAGCATGGAGGAATGACATTTCCATCAGGTTGTGGGGTGAGATCAAGCTTGGAGAGGTTACCTAGCTAAATATACTTAAGGACCTAATAAAGAATACAGGCCAATGCCATTAATGAAGGATTCATCAGAACCTGTCCACTTTAGATGGGAAGAAAATCAGTTACCTGGGTTTATTAAAATCTCCATAGAAATATAATTTAAAAATAAGCAAGACATAAAAATATTCATTGATTCTTTTATTTGAGTCATATTTTAGGGATTCAGGAGGTACTTCTGAGGCTTATAGGCCTATGAAATAGAATGGGCAAAATCTTGCTTTATTCTTTGGCTTATTGACAAAATGACTATTGGAAGAGAAGAGAGTAGATGGAATATCTTAATCTGCTCATCTGCATTTTGAAGTGAGGAAAGGCACATAAATATATAGAGTCAGGCATCCTACAAGACTAATACAGAGAAGGTACTATCCTGGATACTTCCTCCAAGATTACAATAAAAGTATCAACACATTACTCTGAACAGGCTTCATCTAAGATGGATCAGGCCTTGTTAAAATTCAGGTGGGAGACTACTAGATAATACCAGGAATCTCCAGGTAAGGATAGGAAACAATCTTGCCTGTAACTCTGGAGAGCCACTCAGAGTTAACCATAATGTAATCGAGGGACCAGTGTTTTGAGTCAGTGGCCTAAATTAGTCCTGCTTAGAATAGACCTCTTGAATTAATGGAAGAGCCAGCATGGTGTAGTGCAGGGGTAGGCAACCTTTCCCCTTTAAGGGCCAAGGGACTTCAGCTCCCAGAATCCCAGGAGCTATTGGCCAACATGGGACTATTGGCCAACATGACTGAGGCTTCTGGGAGCTGAAGTCCCTCGGACCTTAAAGGGGAAAGGTTGCCTACCCCTGGTGTAGTGATTTGAGCATTGGATGATGATTCTGGAGATCAAGTTTCAGTTCCCCATTTGGTCATGGAAACCCACTGGGTGACCTTGGACAAGTCACACACCTTCAGCCCCAGAAAGCACCATAAGTGAGATACAACTTGAAGGCACACAGCAATAAGACCAAAGCTATAGGTAGACTCACCATTCAAGAATATGGTTGGAGCTATCCAACACAATGTCAAGCAGTAAAAAACAACTTTCTAAATATAAAGCAGTGTCTTCTCTTCCTATGTGCACCAATTGCCCTAAGATGAGGAATTGTTTCCTAACAGTAGCATATTTTTAATATATATGAATTAACCTTTTCCTTCCATGACCTGCCACCCACCAATAGAAAAAAAATATGATTTTTTACTGAGGAGACCCTGCATATGTGTGAGTGGTGTGTTGGTGGGATGGTTTGAAAAGAAAGAGACAATCATGGAATAGAAAGTGGTTGGAACTGTTATGAAATAATGATAAGACTCTTTCTCAACTTCTGTTTCCCTGGATTATCACTTGGCATCAGCTTGTCCTTTTTTTTTTTTTAAACCTACATAGGGGTTCATTTTTCCTGGTTCATTTTTGCATGGCACAGGTCATCATTTCTCAGGGAAAAAGGAATAGCAGTTGCTTTATAGGTTCCGTCCTTTTGGCTTGAAATAATTTTACAACTGGTGAAATTTTTCTGTAGTGAATTTTCTATGGACTCTTTGTACTTTTGTGATTATTCTTTTGTTACTTTCTTCAGACCTCCCCCCACTTTCTGATTAATTGCACACATGTTTCGATACAATTAGGTGTCCTGGTCTATTTTCTCTGCTGAATGTGAAGAAGCTTTACATTTAGACTGCATTTTGCCCTTATCATAACCATTTTTTGTGTGATTGTTACACAGAGGTAGCTTTATCTTAGACTAGTTTTTTCCTCTTGCAAACATCTTTGAATTGATCTATGCTTCAGTATTATTCTCCTTCTGCCATTTAATTTTTTTTTCCTTCATAAGGTGAAAATGGCCCTACTTTATTTTAAAATATTTTCTTCATTTTGCAGCAAGATTATTTTGTTCTGCTTTTATTCCATTGGATTCTATACTTTGGAACTTGAGATTTTTTTCTAAAATCGTATAATCTCACCTTGAGATAGATAGCTAATGAATCTTTTCACCCCTGTAAATCTTAGGCCAAACTGATATATACCAAGGAATGTAATAAACTTTAAAGAGGAGGCTGGAGGAAAAGTAAGGAGAAATGTAGAGGTTTATAAAAGGTTAACTGTAGTTAATTTCTCATGTTGTAAGCCTTGTATCTAAGATCCACTTCACTTTATGCTTTAATCCAAGTCAATTCATATTTGAATGTTTTTATGCAGTAATTGCATTATGTGTCTGATGCATACAAAATTGCTTGTATTTTTAACTAAATTCATTTCCATGTATGTCATTTTATTTTTCTTCAATTTGGGCTTTAATCCACACTAGACAGTAATAGAAGTTTGGTTCAATGTTAAATGTCATTGCTGTATCCTAGGGTTTCCTATGATTTGCAGTTTGGTAAGATATTTAGAATTCTCTGCTAGACAGACACTATTCTGAGTATGTCAGGATGGAGCCATGGCAGTTAAAGTGGCACCAAACTGTGGGGGACTGCAGTGGGGATATCTGCGGTAAGGATACTGTGGTATGCAGTGGGGATACTGTAGTATGCTTCATTTCTTGTTTATCTACTGTGACTTAAAGGGACATTTCATTTTCATTGTGTTTGTAAGTGGTAATCTTTTGTAAAACCTTGTCACATACAGAGGTATGAAAAGAACTGAAATTTCAACTTCTAATAAAAAGGTACCCTAGCTGACATGATAGACAGTGGTGGTAATTTTATATGGCAGAAGAATTATAATGTCAGACTTTAGTCCTCAAAAGGAGGAAACAGTGGTGTAGCTTGCATTGCAATGACTTAAAATTTCAATTGCCCATTTAGAACAGTGGGCTGAGATTGTGCGTCAGACATATCACCATGATTTTGTGACGAAGATCTGACCCTTGAAAACCACCTTGAGATTCAGCCACCTGCACCAAGGGAGGGAGTTTCATGAAACTAGTGAATGGGGAGCTGAAACATGATGCTTCTAGCCTCCTCCCACCAGTAGTTAGTGGTGTGCTGAGCAGATGTTTGGATCCTTATGGGGTCCTGTTAGAATTCATCAGTACACTGCTGGTTGCTGGTAGGAGGGAGCGTGAGACATCATTCATCAGTTCCTAGCTTGAAGATCTAAAGACAAAGGATAATTGATGGTTCCACCAACGTGTACAGTACTACCAAAGCTGTGAGCCTTTCAGAATTTGGCTCCACAGTTTGTTGAACACTCTTTCATTACACTTCCCACTAGATCTTACTCACTTATGAAAAGGATTGAAGACTTTCCTCTTTGATTTACCAGATAAGTTGCTGAGTGCTCCTAAGGTGGCTGAGATGGGTAGCAACTGATGAGGATATTGTTTTTAGTATATTAGTATATTATTTTAGTATTTTAACATTTTATAGGGTTGTGTTTTTTTGTTCATTTTTGATTATGTACATCTGATGTTCAGCCTTTGATAAAAAGGGCATTATAAATAAGCATTATTGTTATTATTATTATTATTATTATTAGAAGATATAGCTGTGTTAGTCTGTAGAATCAGTGTGTAGAGAGGTCTTGTAGCACTAACAGAAAGAAATTGGCAGCATGAGCTTTCATAGGCTTCAATCTACTTCCTCAGATGCATTTAGATTCCTCATGTATCTGAGAAAGCAGAATGCATCTGAGGAAGTAGATTGGAGTATATGAAAGCTCATGCTGCCAATTTCTTTCGTTAGTCTCAAAGGTGCTACAAGATCTCTCTATACATTATTATTATTATTATTATTATTATTATTATTATTATTATTTGGCAGCACTGCAGAACTCTGTCCCATAGTGCAGCTGGCTGGATTTTATGGTGGGCTTTGGATGTTGAATTGTGTTGATGGATGTATTGCAAACAGTCCATAAAGCCAATCACCAAAAATCTGGTATCTCCAGCAAGCTTCTTTTATTGTAAAACAGCATGAGCAAAAACAAATAATAATAATAATAATAATAATAATAATAATAATAATAAGTATAATAGCATCTTCACTTTAGCCAGAATGGCTAAACAGGAACAAAGCTTATCTGCTACATGGTTCAAAGTTAGTTAAGCTGCAGCATCAGGAAAATATTTTAATTAGTCCATTTCAGCTTAAGGTTAAAAGACAAGTGACAAACTTTTCAGGATCACAACTTTCAGCCCCCAATTCTCCACCCCTTTGGGTGTAGCCCTTACAGACTGATTGGTTGATGATGCATGACGTGTGTTAGCCCAACCTTTAATTACCATATTAAATCATGTGACTGCAGTTCCCATAACATTCCCATGTTTATGAAACCCTTTTTGTAAACAAAGCTCTTTCTCACAGAACTGTAGCTCGTTAACTGCTTGTTTGGGCTAAAGCACACCTGGGTTGAAAATTGTGAATCTGGCTTCAGAAAACAACTTTTCTCAGCAAGGAAAAATAAAGACACACATCTTTACATTTCAACATTTTAACATTGACTATATATCCCATTCAAACCTAACATTGGAAACATCTACAATTGTGATGATGGTACCACAATCATAAAAGTGAATTGGAAACAGTTACAATGTTGTGATCCTGGCTTACAAAAATGTGACTAACTTACAGGATGTCAGTCACAGTTTAGGCATCCAAAGAAAAGGGGCAGAGAAAGTTACCAAGGGGATGTGAACACAGATAGGAGTTCTATGTGTGAATGATCTTCAATATCTCATTTGGGGAGTGAAGGGGAATTTCATTTTGGAGGACCAAAATTTCAATTTCAGGGGCAATCTCTCATTCCACCCCCACCCCCATCCCCCATTCCCCTTAATGGTATCTATCTGTAGTAGTAAAGCTCGAACAACAGGATATCTTTCTAATACATCATGTTTACTATGATGTGTCAGATTATGAAAAAATTTCCAGCATACCCAAGGGATATTGCAATTACTCCACAGGGTGTATAAAATTGATCTTTAAAAGTTATATTAACATTATACATCAGATGGTTTGGAAAAAGATGGATTTTAAACTGAATGTTGAAAACAACAACAACAACACATAAATACATAAATATTTATTTAAGTGTAAATACTTAAGCTTCTCTTAAACTGTTACTAGATAAGTAGTGAATATTAGTGAACAATAATATATTACTGTATAGAATAGTATAATATAAATATATTAATTGTATAGAATATTATAGTAGAACTAGGTTACACAATGACTAGGTTGAAAATAATGTTGAAATTCATATTGGAAAAAATAATTGAACCAGTTTTTCATTTATATGGATATTTATTTTCTACTTACCAAATGCAGCATTTCACTTTATTCTTAATCTTCCCAGCAAGCACCTATCAGACCTTGCCTTAAATCATAGTTGATGGGCATGTCATTTCTGTTAGCTCTTCTGTTTTTGTGAATCAAGCCAGACTAGAAAGAAAGGAAGACAAAATTGTCCAATATGCAGGTTCCTATATTTATTAATTTATATTTATCAATTCAGTTTATAGCCTGACTTTCTCCCAACATGGATCCCAAACTGGCTCACAGCAGAGATGTTGTGCATTGTGTTAACTGTGATTGTGTTGGCCCCAACTCATGGCCACCCTGTGGATGAGACATCTCCAAGACCCCCTATTCTCCACTGCTCTGCTTAGATCTTATGGATTTAGGCCCATGACTCCTTGACTCTATCCACTTAGAACTTTAAATAACTAGTTAAAATTACTTGTTAATTTTAACTGGTTGCATCAATATAGCACATATTTGGCAACACTGCATTGCAGTATATATTGGAATATAAATCAAGGAGGGATAAATTTACTCCAGTGATATAACTGTAACTTTTAAACTTACTTTCATATTTGGGGGGGGGGGAGGGTTGACCTCAAGAAATGATGGACAAGGACTGTCACATGGCTCAAGATCTTTTCCTTCTGCTTTCACCTTATGCTGTGCTGAGGAGATGTTAAAATGCTGACAAAGTTGATTAAAGAATATGCTTTCTACACAAGTGTCTTGTAGCATTCTGATTTTCAAAATAGCAATTAAACATTATTTTACTTCCAGAAAAAAATGGGCAAGTAAAGAATTGTCAGAAAGCATTACTATAATGGTAACTAATTACTCTTTTAGCCTCAGAACTACAGCTGTAACTAGTTGCTTTTGAAAATAAATTTCCAAGCTGATACAGCTGCAGCCTGTTTCTTTTGTAACTGGAAGCAAATGACAATCAACTCAATTGATTAGTCTACAGTGATTTACCTTTCAGTAAATGTGTATATCTCACAAACCATAATCATCATGAAGGTCAGATATAGAAATATTTAAAACAGATATCCTTTATAGTTTTTGTTTTTATTTTAAGGAAACCATACAAACATGTATAGTTGTAATATGAAGACTCAAGGACTGGGACTAAGGAAGTAATAACTCTGTAAATATAATACTCTATTTACTTGTAAACTGATATGATTTCATGTTTAGATTTGCACCATTGTTTAGGAAATATATGAAGCAATATCGGTGGGAAACACAATTTAAATCAATAATTTAATTTGGCCTTTTTAGTCAACTAGATTTGAGTCAATCCATTCTGCATCTTTGACTTGTGCATTTCTTGCCAGAAACAGCTAGTAAGAGGCCAAATAAATGTGGCATGATGCTGACTGACATAATAAAGTCCATGATTCCATATGTTATGGGAAACAGGGAATGCCTATTTTTAGCAGAATCCATGGGAAACATCTAGCTTACCTCTTTGGGATGTGAGAATGTAACATGCTGACAGACTGAGTTTAATAAACACACACACACACCTTTGTCATTAAGTTGATATTACTTTTAATAGTTCATATAGAACTTGGGGAGAACAATATCTCTCATGTCACTCTAGATTAGTATTTCAGTCAGAACATTACAAGAGTTACCAGACTGTGAAACCTGTTCCTCAAACAGTTGTAGTACTCTGGACAACTCCTTTAAAATTTGAACTAAAACCCAAAGCAGATGACCATAACATTGATACAGGGGTCACCAACTGTCACTAGAGAGAAGACAAAGCTCATTCAATCAACACTGCTTGTCCATACAAAGCACAGCAGATGCATTATCACTAGTAAGGGACATCAGCTCAGAACTGGCCTTTTAAAAAGCCATGGACAAATTTATGGAGAAGTGATTATCAACACTTGTTAACTGTGATAGAGAAACAGAACTTCCAGGTTGGTGTATCATTGGTGTACCTCTGAGTAGGAATGGAGAGATCATTCTGTTTCTTTGGACTTTATCACACGGGAAGCATTTAATCCCAAAAATATCCCACAAGAGTGGGATGATTTTTAGGCAACATCTCTGATGTCGCCATTATTCTGCAATTAACCCATGAATAAAGCAGCAAAATCTCGTTGTTTTTTATTTCTGGGATTTTCCTGTGAATAAAAAGTGGTGGGATTTTTTTGGCTTTATTCACAGGTTAATTGTGCATTAATGGCGGTGTCAGGGGATGTCGTCTGAAAATCATCCCACTTTTGCAGAATATTTACAGGATTAAATGTGCTTTATACATGGGAGAAGGATGCTTGCCTCCCATGTAATAAAGTCCTTACCTGAGTTGGTCTTATGTGCATTCAGTTATGTCTGTTTTGTCTTGTTTTTGCATCAATTTGAAATTAAAATACAAATGCATACAAATACACAAGGGAAGTAATAGTGTCACTCTATTCTCCTTTGGTCAGGCCTCACCTGGAATACTGTGTCCAGTTTGGGGTACCACAATTCAAAAAGGATGTTGACAAGCTGGACGAGGGCAACCAAAATGGTGAAGGGGCTGGAAACCATGCCGTATGAGGATTTGGGGAGGCTGAGTATGTTTAGCCGGGAGAAGGTTAAGAGGTGATATGATAGCCCTGTTTAAATATTAGAAGGGGTGTTATATTGAGGATAGGTATTGTTTTCTGCTGCTCCAGAGAATAGGACCCAGAGCAATGGATTCAAACCACAATAAAAGAGATTCCACCTCAACATTAGGAAGACCTTCCTGACAGTAAGAGCAGTTTGACAGTGGAAAACACTCCCTCAGAGTGTAGTGAAGTCTCCTTCTTTGGAGGTCTTTAAACAGAGTCTGGATTGCCATCTCTTGCAAGTGCTTTGATTGTGTATTCCTGCATGGCAAGGGGGCTGTACTGGATGATCCTTGTGGTCAGTTCCACCTCTATGATTCTAAGTATGATTAACACAATTTCCCCTCCTAAATGCATTTTCTTCTAAAGCAAGGGTGGGCAACTACACATAGTATGGGGGATATTTTTCACCTCTGTGACCCCTTCAGGGTGTACCTGTGCATCTGAATGCACTGGTGGTAACATTCAGAGACAAAGCTGTGTTAGGAGTTTATCACATGGGAAACAAAGCGCCCAAATCCTGTGAATAAATGGGGTTTATGTGGAATTGTTTTCAGACATGTTGGGTGACTTCAGCATTATCCTGACATTAGTCTGTGAATCAAGCAGCAAAATTGCACTGCTTTTTATTTTGGGGATTTCCCCCCACACATTATTTCAGTTAGAATAATGCTGAAGTCACTCAACGTCATCTGAAAACAATCCTGTTTTTGCAGGATATTAATGGATTTAAACCCCATTTATTCACAGAATTTGGATGCTTCCCACCTGTGTGATAAACTTCATAGTCTGGAATATCAGTATGCAAAGGAATTTTGTAGCATCTTTGATACTAACTGTGCAAAAATGTTGTAGCATAAACTTTTGTAGATTTTGTCTACTCCCTGGGATGCATGGAATTAAATGTTGCTCAAGAAGGATTTTTATAATCAGTCTGTATGAATAGCCGTAGAATTCAAAACCTGTGGGTTTGGTGATGCAGTGACAGGTTCAGTTTTAACTATGGTTGTAGAGGGACAAAGGGAGGTGGAAAGATGTTGCCTAAGACCAGGGTGGGTGGATGTCTATATGAATGGTTGAGGGAGTTTTGGTTGGCCACCCACCCACTCTAGCCTTAGACAACATCTTTCAACCTCCCTTTATCCTTATCACCATATCCACACATTTTGGGTATAGAATAGTTCTATGGTTATTCATATAAACCAGGGGTAGGCAACCTAAGGCCCGGGGGCCAGATGCGGCCCCCCAAGGGCTTTGGACCGGCCTGAGGCCGGTCCTGCCCCGACCGCCGCCGCCCACCATGATGATATTGATTATTGTTGTTATTACTTGTTCTTGGGGTTTTCTTGGCAAAATCTCCACAGGGGTTTTGCCATGGCTTTTCTGGGCCTGAGAGAGTGTGTGCGCATATTTTTTTTTAATTTTTAATTTTTTTATTTTTTTAATATTTATTTATTTATTTATTTTTGGTGCTTTGCCCCCCCCCCCCAATTGTCTGAGGGACAGCAACCCAGCCCCCGGCTCAAAAAGGTTGCTTACCCCTGATATAGACTGATCATACAGTTCCTTCCTGAGCATGCATCTGAGAAAATAGTACAAAAGCTATGCTATACTTTCTTTTGTACAGTGAGTTTCAAAGATGCTACAAAATTGTTTTGCGTACATCATAAGTGACATTGGGGGGAAGCAGACGGGTGGCACGGGGCCGCCCCAGGAAGCTGCGCCGCGGGGCCGAGGTATCCGCACACCTCGGCCCTGTGGCGCAGCTTTGCCACCCCTGGAAGGAGCGCTAAAATAGCGCTCCTTCCACAAGTCACCAAAGGTGTGCCACAAAAGGCTGCCGGCGCACCTTTGGTGACTCTTCCACTGCAGTGTGTATGGACGCTGCAGCGGGAGGTCATCCTCGGAGTGTTGGCCATGCGGAGGGCTGGCTGCTCTGAGGACGTTTTGGGGAAGGGGTTGGGGTGCCCAGCGTGTGGCTGCCCCTCCCCTTCCTTGCCCTGAAAATGGCGCTTTGCACCATCTGCTTCCCCCCATAGTATCACTGCCAATCATCATTTTGGACTGAGTTTTGGATGAAGACATAGGTTGGGAGGGGCTGGGTGCTGGGAGAGCAAACTGCTATATACACATATAATTTGTATTATTGCGGTGTGGTTGTCAGATGAAAACCCCTCCGAATTGCACTTTTAATGGATGGGTGGAAGGAGGACCAGTGTGGTGTAGTGGTTTGAGTGTTGGACTATGGCTCTGGGGATCACGGTTCAATTCCCAGCTTGGTCATGGAACCCTCAAAGGATGGTAATGGCAAACTCCCTCTGAAGAAACTTGCCAAGATAGGTTCACCATGGGCTCATCATAAGTCAAAAATGACTTGGAGGCACACAACAAAGACAAACAGGGAAATCACAAGGTTACAAAACTCAGGTTTGAAGGCTGCATATATTGTTTATCCCAGTTTCCCCAGCCTCATCCTGAAGTATGCATTCTCATCTGCATTTTCTCTAAAATAGTCAAGGGGGGAGGAATATATTTCCTTCTAAGATAGGTATTTTTGGAGGTAATTCATTAACCCAGAAGTTCAACATCAAATTCAGAGAAACTGTTCTGAATTACATATTAGTGCAAAGTAGGTAGGTTTACTTCAAAATCCAAATTGATCAAAATCTCCAAGTATCCTTACCTCTGAGTGCCAGATGTTGGAGAAATGCAACTGGAGAAAGCCTCTCTTTGTTTTGACTTCTTGTGAGCATTGCGGAGACATCTGCTTAAAAACAAAACATTGTATGAGATCAACATTTGGTCTGAGACAGCAGTGGTAATTATTATGCTATTACAATATAATCACATAAACTTTCCACCCAGAGTTTCTCATAAAATTGAACTTAAAAGTGCTTACATTTTGAGGGATTCTGTTTTTTTAATTTTTAATTGGTACTTTATGATTTTAGTAAACAAGACAGAGATGAACAAATCCCAGTAATTATTTTCTTCAATGAATTACATATCATCAAAATGGCAGGAATTATTTTCTTCAATGAATTACATATCATCAAAATGGCAGGAAGAATTATACAGACCTTTTAATAGGGATTAGAATACATTACTACATATTATATGTTTATCTAACCTGCTCAGTCTTTGCATGATCTCATTACAGCAATCTTGATCATATCTTCATCATTCATATTCTTTTATTTTTGAACTGTGATACATTGTACCTTAAATGATAACACTCACTTATTGCTTTAGTCCAGGGACTTTAACTTTTATTCATGCTTTATACATCTTTTAAATAACACAATAT
Source organism: Phrynosoma blainvillii (assembly GCA_026167975.1). Lineage (NCBI taxonomy): Eukaryota > Metazoa > Chordata > Lepidosauria > Squamata > Phrynosomatidae > Phrynosoma > Phrynosoma blainvillii. The sequence continues at coordinate 327,381,206 of JANUYF010000003.1, forward strand.
GTTTGCCAAGCTCCAGAGTGGATCAGGTAGTTTATACATAAAAGTGTTTGGAGACCAAAAGTGCAAAGCCTTGTACTTTCTATTCACAAGGTCATATTTATAGAAGGTTCCCTGAAGTGTCGGCAAAGTACGTGAGCATCTGCTGAGCCTGGGAGTTAAATTTGGAAAAAGCCATAGAATTCTGCAAGGTAGCAGAACAAGCAAAATTGCTAGTGTGGGCCTTCAACAAAGTGAAAGAAAGAAGCAATGCAGGAAGTTACTGTACAGCATATTGCAAAGGAAGAATGTGAACTTGAAGAGTATTTTCATTCATTGAGGGAGGAACTTGAATCAGGGCAGGCAGAGATCTGAGCGTCTTTTATTATTAATTTGGTCACATTTCTTCAAATGCCACCTGTACTTTCCTTCTGTCCTTGTTTATTTTCAGGTTGTAAGGCTTTGGTTTTTTAATAATCACTTTGAAAGTCTAAACATCTCAAATATGAAATGCATTTTCCCTAATGTGTGAATATATTGATTGATTTTATTTATTTGTTTACTTGATTTCTAGCCTCCCTTTCTCCCAGAAAGGGACCCAAGGCAGCTCACAAATAAAATTTCTAACAAACATATTAACAATAAAACAATTAAAAACATCAGCTAAAAACAATATAAGATTACAACTATATCCACCCCATATAACAAACATCTCATATAAAAGCCACCCCATGATCACACATTAAAAGACTGCCTGAATAAAACTGTTTGCTTGCCAATGAAAGGCAAGCAGGGAGGGGGGGGGGGGGTCAGCCTTGCTTCTTGTGGAAAGGCATTCCATAGGGTGGGAGCAGCCACCAAGAAGTCTCTCTCTCTTGAAGTCTCACCAGGTGAGACTGTGATGGTGATGGAACCAAGAGAAATCCTTCCCCAGAAGATCTTCAGGCTGTAGCAGGTTTGTATGGGGAGATACGGTCTCTCAAATAATCTAAGCATTACATTTAACAATATTTGGGAGTTGTATGCCAATTAAGTTCAGTTGAATCACTAGGGGAATGTGTGTGGACTGCACCAGGTGACACCCTAGGGTGGGGGGTCACTGTTCGGTTTTGGTGGAGTAGGGTATTTGTAAATCCAGCAGAATCAGGAAGCAAAAATCCAAGCTTCTAAAAGTTGAGCTTTATTGTTGAAAGAATAATAACAACATGCAAAATAAAAACACTAAAGGATCACATCTTGCAGATGTGGCTAAATAGGAACAAAACTACAGATCCATGTTTGCAGATCTTAAGGCTACATTGTGAAGCAGTATAAACATGTTATAGATCCATTGCGAAGTAAAGAGAAGAAAAAGGTGCGATCCAATGGAAGCAAAATAATAATATCAATGCTTAACACAAAGTTTCTCAGCCCAGCCCATCTCCATCTTTTTGGGTGTTAACCTTCCGGTTGATTGGATAATCTGTATGTGACGTTTGCTAACCCAACCTCTTGTTGTTAATCTTCCATCATGTGATCTACTTTCCCATAACAACTTTCTATTATTGTTTCCTTATGTAAACAAGGTTGCTTTCCCATCTAGTGGTTCTTCTATTGTTTTGTCTTTCTAGCCATCTGGACTGAGTTGTTTGTGTTTGGCCTAGAAGCATGTTTTCAAGTGGAAAAATACAGACACACACATCTTTACATTTACATGCATAGCCCATCTATACTCTGACAGTCACACCACTGTTTCTCACAAACCTACATTTTGGTAGAAAGAGGCTGTGCATTTGCCTGCTTCCCTTTAAAATGTTTTAAGAGATAGTGAGAGTGGGGTGAGGCTCAGTGGGAGGAGAAAGGAAAGACCCCGGAATTTTTAAAATTAAAATTTCAAATTTCAAAATTTTATTTTTTTTGAAATTTTAATTTTTTGAAATTTTGAAATTTTGAAATTCTTTTTCAATTTTCTTTTTAATCTCATTTTAAACCAATCTTTCCTATGTTTATGTAAATACATTTAGGTTGTGTGTATGATATTGTAATTTGAAGGTATTATTTTAATTTTGCAAGTTGTTTATGTCACAACTATTAACATTACATTCAGTACTATATGAGAATTATGCTTGATGAGTAGCATTAGCACAAAAAAGAGCATGACTAAGGATTCTGTATGAGGCAAAATTTGAGGAAGTCAATAGAGGGGGGTGACAACAGGAGTGACTGCACCAGGTGACACCAACCCTAGGGACACCACTAACCAAGGTAATTTCCCAAGGTTTTGTTTGAACTGGGGAAAAACCAAAAAACTTTTGAGCACTTTGGCAAGAACTGATTTTCATACATGATAGTCCAACCAGAGCAACTTTTTAAAGCAAAAGGTAAGAAAAAGGTAATTTTTCCAAATCTACTTTTAATAGTTTGTTTCTGGTATTTACAGTCATTCATTGGCAACATTTTTCTCTGTCTGGTTAGGTCCATGTGGGCCAGAATACAGCCCAGAGTATTCTGGCGCCAGAGCTGCCATTACCTGAAACCCCCACTCACTCTGAGATCAGAAAAAGGGACCCAACATTGATCACAGCTGCTCAGCATTGCAATAGATGTCTCCAGATTTTCTGGGACATTCCAGAGCAAATGAGGTTTTTAAGAAAAATAATATAATGAAGGATATATGGCTGGTTTGGTGCTGAACTTTCTTGACATCACCTGGACTGTTCATACTAAAAACAAGGACTGGGCTCTGCATTGTCTAGACTCCCTGCCAAAAGGACTGGGGAAGGACATTTTATTTGGCCCATGCAGACAACCCTTTCCTCCCTTTCATCAGTTTTGGGAACTATTTGTTTGGAGAGACAGGAAGAAGAAGAAGGAGGAGGAGGAGGAGGAGGAGGAGGAGGAGGGGGGAAATGATGAGTGTATCCAGGAGAAGTGGAGACAGAAAGAGAGAGATGAAGAGAGAAAGGAGGAGAGTGCTGGGGGAGGAGAGAGAAGACATATGTTTCCAAGAAAATGAAGAACATGGGGGAAAGATGGAGAAGACGAGTGAGCTTGGAAATGTCGGGAGGTACAGAAAGGGGGAGAAGAAGTGGGTAGAAATCATGGCCTAGAGAAGGAAGAGGGAGGAAAATGGATGAAAGAGGGAGGGAGGAAGGAGCTAATGTTTAGCCAATAGCAGTGGGGCAGAGGACAAAGCAGATAAATGAGGTACTAGGGAACAAAGGAGAATTTGAGTTTAACTAAAACCTGGGTATAACTCTGAACCTTAACGACTAAAATTGTAGTATATTATCAACTATCGTATATATACTTATGAAAATTTTGTGTTTGTATGATCTTGTGTGAATTAGTTATTTTTAAATAATAAAGTTTTTTTTTAAAAAAAAAAAGCTGCAGGGATGGGGAATAGATAGTGCCATTACTGGGGGTGCGGACTGCAGCAAGTGACACTTGGTCAAGCCCTCTTCCCACTGTGGGATGTGTATGTGCACCAGTGATGCTGCACCCACCTCATCTGCCCATCTTTCACCCTTAGGAGGAAGCCAAGCAGTGGAGGAGGAAGGACACTTTCCATCACCTCCCGCTGCCTCACTTGCCCAGCTATCCCACAGCTGCCCTAGCTGGACATGTGAGTGAGTGAGGCAGCAGGAGGGGATGAAAGGCAGGGGAATCCACTGCTGGTGGCTGCTCAGCAGCCCTTATAAGGTCTGGCCAGGTGGCAGGTGACTGGGTAGCTGAGGAAGGGGACAAGTGAGTGAAGCAGTGGGAGGGACCAGGGCAGTCTACCGCCATGCCCTCCCTGGAATTCCCTCACACCAAGTGACATCAGGGCTAGTGACTCCACTGAGAGTAGAAGAAAGATAATGATGCTGAGAGAGAGAGAGAGAGAGAGAGGGAAGGGAAGGAGGACATTTAGCTAGTAATTGCTGGGATGGGGAGAAAGGAAGAAAAGTCAAATCAAATATAAAAGAGAAAAGAACTGAAGCCTAATGAGTCTCCAGTAGTCATTCTAAAACAGGCTTCAACAGCAGGGTCAAGGAGCAGGCAGTAAAATAAACGTTTTCTTTTCAAGGCTGAACTCTTGCCCTGACATTTTCCCCCCTCCTCACCCAAAGGACCGGAAAATAGGGGCCAAATCTGAGGATTTGTGAGTCTTACATTTTACTTGGTAGGTTATATGTGGTGCAAGTTTGCTTTATAATAAAAGATAAAATAGTCAAGGGCTACTAGATATGATGTTTTCCATGTACCTAGGCCAGCTTGCCTGGCTCTGGGGATGTGCCTTTGGTGGCCAAGTGGAAGAGAGGTCAGAGTCAATGCAGGAGGTGCTCCTGGACAAGAGGGTGGAGGGAGGAGCAAAGCCTATTTAAGGCCTCCACCCCCTCTCCTTCCAAGGGTTTTTCGCCTACCTGACACTGATTGTTTGAGGATTTGGACAATTGATTCAGGTGTGGTCATAAATAAGTTATCATTTGAGGGTGGGAGTGGGGGAGATATAGCATTCAGGTGAACATCTATGGCAGGGGTAGGCAACCTTTCCCCTTTAAGGGCCGAGGGACTTCAGCTCCCAGAATCCCAGAAGCTATTGGCCAACATGGCTGAGGCTTCTGGGAGCTGAAGTCCCTCGGCCCTTAAAGGGGAAAGGTTGCCTACCCCTGATCTATGGCATCCTCTTGCGGTGAAGGTTAGATCACTGGAACTGCCTCTTTAATCGTGTGACTAAAGGGATAATGAAAGAGACCTTTCTTGGGGCTGATCTGGGATATAACCATCACTTAAATCCTGTGAGTTAAGCAGGGAAATCTCAGATTTGCATTCTAGATGTGAGCTGGCTGGGGAGTAACACAACTATGAGTTACTCACGGGGCTCAGGTGTTTTGTCCAGGGGAAGCTGAAGAGGTGGTCTAGGAAAGAGACCCCTGGCCTCAGCTGTTCTCACACTATGTTGTTCCTGTCATTTTGCAGGTCTCACAGAAAAGGATATAAATAAGGTAATTTAAATAAATTGCCCATTTTATAACCCATATCTGTTGTCTGGTCTTGTTATTTACAGGTTAGTCAGCAAAAGCACAGTCCCCAGGTTCAGAGTCAGTTTACCATTCAGTTCCCCTTGTCAGGGAGCAATAATAACAGAAAGCTTATTTCTCTCATCTTCCAGTGGTCAACATCCTAGACAAGCCTTTGAGAAACGGCATGCTGGATTGGATGGATCTTTGGCCTATTCAGAAAGGACTGTTCTATTCCAGCTTTGAAGATTCAGGAATAGCAAAGTATTTATTCCATTATTTTCCCATTGACGTCACTTCTGCGTGATTTGTGAAAGCATTCAGCTTCTAACAACTGTTTTCCTTTAAAAGGTGCTAATGCTGTCCCTCAAAATGGGAAGCCCATTTGCTGCAGCTTAAATCAGAGGACACTGCAATTATTCTGGAGCTTCGTCATGCCTCATTAATTCGTAATTAAATAAAGTGAACTATTTATACACTATTATTCCTAGTAGAAATCATGACATTGCTTAAAATGCAGTCTGGCCATCATGCTGAGTCAAAGAGGGGCTTTGATTATGAACATTTCCAAATACCCTGGTCCCAATCCTGCTACAGTTTTACTTCTAATAAACTTGCCTTTGATATGCTCATTCCAGAAGCTTATTACTCATACTGGAGTCACCAAAGGCAACTTTTTTCATCCAGAGAAGCAAAAAGGGAGTCTAAGATCTGTCACTCTTTTTCCAGGGTTGTGCAGTAGTGATAAGAGTAAGTAAAGGTTGGCACCCTGTTTGTGACATACAGAAGTGTAAATCCATCTTATACTGACATATGTTGCAGTTGTTGTTCATTGCAAAAGCTGGTGTTCCTTTCCCCACAATGACATATCCAGATGCTTCTCTGATTCTCCACTCTTCCTCAGCCATTGATAACAATAAGTGGCTGAGGACAGGGAACTGAAGAATTATTCTGCTGTGCTTTGTCATACAAAATCTTGGCCAAAATATGTGTGGACCTGTTTCTTCAACACGTTACTCCCTTTGTGGCTCCTGGTTCTGTGGCCTTTGGCCTTTTCCTGTCATTACCAGTATATTACACTAATGTAGCACACCAACAGGATTCCAACTAGATATCACCCATGGAAATCTGTTCATGCATCGGGCTCTTTTCTGAGACTTCAAGAAGCTGCTTGCAGCATATGGCACTGATTGGTTCTTGCTGAGGAATAAAAACAAATATACAAGCTCAGGTGTGCTTGAACAGAGGTGTTTTGGCTCAGGGCCAGACTATTTGTGTATGGAGATACGATAATTTTGAGAGACAGCAGTTAATCAATCTGTTTTGGAGACTGGGATTCTATAAATGTCCTGATCCAGAGGATGGTTGAAGGATATAGCAGTGGTACTGGGGGAGGGGGATGGAAGCATTGCCCTCCAAATAAGAAATCTGCCCCCCCCCATTAAATTTTGCTTTGTTGGCCAAATTTCTAGCATTATAGTAATTTAAAATGTCAGTGGAGCCTTCAGAAATACAGCTTAGGTTGTGCTGATTATATTGATTGTTTGCAAGCTATTAATAAAATCCATTAAAAACTTTAAAAAAAGAATGCCAGATTGCTACTAAAAGGAGCACTGTAGCAGATCCCTGTCAGACTGGTCCTTTATAGTAATGTGCCTAGAAGGACTGTACTGGGGGACAGGGGTCCCTTGAGATATGAAAATAGAATGATCATAAATATGAGCAAGGTCTTTCCTGTATCACTACTATCTAGAGTAGGAGTTGGCAACCTACAGCCTGCGTGCTGCACCCGGCCTGCAGAGGCCTGCCGACCGGCCCCTGCCCGGTCCTGCTGCTGCCACCTTTTGCAATTGCAGGGTTCCTCTGGGGTGCCATTTGTGTTCCAAAATGGCACCTGGAGTCTCGCACAACCTTTCCCATCCTTCCCTGAGACGGGAAAGGTCGCACGAGATTCTGGGTGCCATTTTGGAACACAAAATGGCACCCCGGAGGACCCCCGTGGCTGTGCTGGGTCTCTCGGAGGCCTGGCGCAGTCGAGGGAGCCTCCTGGAGGACCTCCGTGGCCGCGCCGGGCCTCTCCGAGGCCCGGCGTGGTCGAGGGACCCCTCCTGGGGGACCCCCGCAGCCACCAAAATGGCGCTCTGCCATTGTGCACATGCGCACGCGAGGCAGGGTGCCATTTTGGTTTCCAAAATGGCGCCCCTCATGTGCGCACCCATGTGCACGACTACCACCAAGTATGCGCTGGCCCCCAGTGCCATTCCCCCCCCCCCCCAGCCAGCCAACAAAAAAGGTTGCCGACCCCTGATCTAGAGCTTGGGAAAGTTATTTTTTTGGATTCCCAGTTCCAGAATCCACCAACCAGCATGTTGGCCATTGCTGGACATGGAATTCTGGGAAATGAAATCAAAACAGGTAAAAATATTCCAAGCTCTGTTTCTATCAGTATTAGAATGAGAGTTATAATTCATTAGGAAGACTGTGTCTGTCACCAGAAATTTGAATCAGGCTAATGGTTTCCTTCCACACTGCTAGGAGGTTGAAGCAGCAAATCTGTTCTGTGTTTTAACCTGGGGGAAAATATCCAAAGTGGTGAACCTATTTTGGAGCCAGAGCTGAGCATTTTGGATAGTTTTTTTTCAATGTGAAGTCGTAGGCTTTCATGGCTGGCATCCATAGTTTTTTGTGGGTTTTTCGGGCTGTGTGGCCATGTTCTAGAAGAGTTCCTTTCTGATGTTTTGTGAGTTTCCTTTCAGATTGGTGCCTGGAGTGAATTCACTGCCACCACCCCCATCCCCACCCCTGATATGGCAGCCAAAGTTTCCATTGCTTACTGTGTACTTTAACTGCCATATCTAGAGCTAGGATATTTGTGTTATTAGCAGCAGTTTGGGAAATGAGCACTGCTGATAATGTAATTGTTAATAAAAAGGTTATTGTCCATGTCAGTCCTTGTTTGTATTTAATTTCCCTCTGATCTTATTATTATCTTATTATTAGACACATCCTCATCCACATGTATTGTTTGTATACCTGAAATTCTGAATAGAACTTCATTTGTCTGATTATTTGGGCTAGTCTATGAAAGTTTATGCTTTAATAAATTTTGCTTTAGGGTGAAAAAAATAAAGAAATACAGCTTAAGCATCCAAAGAAAACAGACAGGCAAAGTGACCAAAGGAATAGGGACACAGCAAATATAAGAGTTCTAGATACTTGTAATTATAAGTGTCTCACTCTTTTTCATGCTAGAAATCCGGGTACTGAAGGAAAAATTCATTTCGGTGACAGGACTCTTATTTTGTGAGGCAATGACCTTTCTCCTCTGCAGCTACACCTCTGTGTTGTTGTCATTTTAACACACCTAGTGTTGGCATTAATGGGATCACATTCTTTCAGAAATGGATACTAGCTAAAGATTGGACTAGAGAGGCTTTCCAGTTAATCCTTTGGTATCCTTGGCCGGACAGTCAAAGGTGGTTCTATTTTAGAGCATACACATGTACATCTTGGCAAGGATGTTATGCAATTATGTCCATCTTAGGCTACAGACGTTCAGAATGAACCTTCTGGACTATAGGACACTTTAATTTATTCTGTGCTCATTACCGTTCCCCTATCACCTCCCATATGGGCTGGTGGGGAAGATGACCCATTTGGATGTTTGTATATTGAGGAGGTAATTACCTCTTTGCAGATCACACAATGTAGCCTAACCTTCATAAAGACACCTCCAGCCTAATTATATAATGCCAAACGCCTGCAGCTGCCATGGACTTCGATGGGATTTATGGGTGTTCAGCACTTCAGAAATGCAAGGCAGTAATTAATCTCTTGGTACCACAGTTTCTACCTTTACAGGTATGTGCAAGGTGAACCATTCATAAATGGTTGAAAAGGACATTGTGATTACTGATAGAATTTGTCAATGTGTACAAGTACAACAGACTGTCATTGTTCATGTAAAGAAAGGGAGAAATGTTTTCTCTGTGTGTGTGTCTGCACACCAATTTTTATTTTGCAAAGTAGCAATTTTTTAGGAAAATATAATTGCATAAAGAAGATTTATGCCCTCTGGTCATACCAGCTATATCTGTTTGTTAGGGGCAATTTTACAAATTACTTGAATGGGCCATAGGTAATAGTCCCTGGTTCTGTCACATCAAGATATTACTTGCTGCTGTGACTTAATCTGAGCTGTAGTTCCAAGCAGAGTAAACAAGGCATGATAAGACTAATGGAGCACTGGATTTAGTCCCTAGCCATTCAAGCTCAGATGTTAAAGTAGAAAGTGCCAGGAAAGACATCTGCCTGATAGTCCAGAGATTAACTGCCAGTCAGAGTGGACAATACTAATCTCAGAGCTTGAGCATAAAGAGGCAACATGACATAATTAACTGTAAAGAATTACTTTTGGGGGGAGGATGGTGGGATAATGAAGACATAATGAAGTGACCCATGACTAATGTAATGAGTTGAAATGGGATTTCTTTTTGGATTATAACATATTATTATTATTATTATTATTATTATTATTAAGATTTCTTTATAAAGCACTGTAGCTTTACACATTTTCTATTTGCAATGAAAATTACTTTTAAGGGATTTTAAAAAGACATTTTAAGATACATTTCAACAGTTTTATGTCATTCTCTGTTTAAAAATCCAGTGTTTGAAGCATGAGTGAACAGCATATATGTTGCCAGGAGTGGGCAGGAATGGAAAGAAGAAATTATTTATTTATTTGATTTATACCCTGCTATTACTTATAAGAGCTCAGAGATTTAACAGATCAGAAGCAAAATAATTGCACAGGTTGATAAATATGTTTTAGGACAGCCTTTTCCAATAAGGCACTTTCCAGTTGTGGTGGACAATAAATCCCATGATCCCCAATCTACATAATGATACTTATGCACATTCAAAAAGGGCTAGGTTGGCAAAGGCAACTCCCAAAGAACAACAATGAAATGTGCCATCTGCAAGCAATAGTGCCATCCAAGGGATGATTTTCCCCATCATTCCCATACATTTTTAATGTTAATAGTTAATGATTAACATAAATATAACTTAATGTGCTAAAACCCCAATCTATCCAACATTAACATAAATGGATTGTAATTTCAAGCTCACTAAAAGTTAACAAGAGGGTGTTGAGCCTCTGGCTGGTATGGCCAGACAAATGGGCTAAGTGAATATAAAACAGCTTCCTGCGTCTTAAGTCCACTGTATGATTCATAGGATACGTTAGGTGAATACAGAAAAAACAACAACAACAACCTGATTTTCATAAAGATATGAATAGCTGGTACAGTTTAGGGCAAAATCCAATGTTAGTTCTACTTACAAGAGGAGACCCATTGAAATATATAGGACTTAAGTTAGTCAGAACTAGGGATTTGCATTCATTTGAATGGCTCTACTCTAAGTAGGACTAATTCTGATTTTAGAAGATAGTAGTGGTAGTAGTGGAATGCTTCTGGATTGCAACTCCCATCTTTCTTCACCATTGGCTATATATCCTACATTGTAAATCCTGCAATAAGCAAAGGGTTGAATTAGATGACTGCTGAGATACCTTTTGATTCCACGATTCTATAATTTTATGTAAATCACTGGTTCTGGCTTGTCAAGCACTCAGTACTCACAGACAAGATGGATCTGTGTCTCCTTTTTGTCCAAGGGAAGGAAACTGATGGGCGGGGGGGCGGGGGAAGAGAAGAGGTCCCTAAAAACTCATGGGAGCAAAAGGTTAATGAGGCATCCCCTCAAAAAAAGCCAGAAGGATGGAGAAATCCTGGAAAAAAAGGTTAATCCTGGTTTTAATATAATAATAATAATAATAATAATAATAAAATTTATTTATACCCCGCTTGAATGAAGACAATCTAAGCGGCTTACATCAGTTAAAACCCCATACAACGAAATTCATACCCCACCCCACCCCCTTAAAACAGTATTAAATAGCAAGATAATTAAAACAGGAATATAAACATTTTAAAAAAGAACACTTGAAGCATATAATATCTTGGCTGTGAATGAAAAAAAAATTAGCACTCTATTAATTAGGATCTCTTCATAGCTCTTAATTGGCACCTCTAATTTTCACTTTGGGCTGTTGGATTTTCACGTTACAGGAAGTTAATTATGTTTAAATGGCAGCTTAATTTCCAAGAAAGAATGCAGTCAGAGATTGTTACTTACATAAAGTCTGTTTTCTACATGATACTTGTGTAATTCAAATCTAGTCTCACATAGCCATACAGTAGTTGTACTAAACCACCTGAATCTGATGAATACTGACAATGGCCAACTGATTACATATCTGTCAATGTGCTTGCTTATTGTCCCATTCTGGAATGGGGAAGCGCAATGGCTGGTTCTCCAATCCAAATGACGGATGCTTTAATAGCACTGAGGAATAGTTACGCACCATCCAAGAATGTGCAACTGCATTGCTATAATCCTTTTGGCAGAATTCAGACACAGGCATGTTAGTTTGGATCAGTTCACAAAGGGATCTTGTGGCACCTTTGAGACTCATGTCTCAAAGCATGCAGTCCTTTTGGTTAGTCCCAACTAGAGTAAACTCATGCAATCAATTTTTAAACAGTGATTCAACTCAAAGACAAATCCTGTAGAATCAATGGCTCTACTCCAGTTGGGACTAACAAGAGATGTAGACCCATCTGGGACATGGGTTATGCAGCCATGAACTGAATCATGTGTTGCATAACAGTCCAAAAAGAAATAAAAATACAACCATATGTGTAAGGAAACTTACACAGGTGTCTGACACCAACAGGATTTGTTCCATAGTCTGGTGCACCAGATGCCATCCTTTCTAGGCAAGAAGATCTGGCTATCCTTATCCATGCTTTAGTCATCTTTCATTTTGATGACAGCATGGTGTTCTACATGAGGCTGCACTTGAACATTATTTAGAAGTTACACTTTTGCAAAATGCAGCAGCCAGACATCTCCCTGGGGTGCCTTTTCTAGTCTCTAGTCTTTTTGCCTCCAAGTGAAATCAGACTATAGTTTTTGTGGGTTTTTCGGGCTGTGTGGCCATGTTCTCTTTCTGACGTTTCGCCAGCATCTGTGGCTGGCATCTTCAGAGAAAAGAAATCAGACTCTTTATCGCCCTCATTTTTTCCTCCTTTTCACTTGAACTATTGGGACTTAACGTCAGGTTATATGCAATAATAGATCTGTGCTGAGGTCTTTCACTAGGATTTGCTACTTGTCACACAGAGGGCCTTTGCAGACTGCCAGAAATAGTGCAAATTGAAGTCACTTTAACTGTCCTGGCTCAGTGCTAAGGAATCATGGGAACTGTAGTTTATTGTGGCATCAGAGCTCTCTGACAGAGAAGGCTCAATGTCTCAGAAAAAAATACAGTTCCCATGATTCCCTAGCACTGAGCCAGGATAGTTAAAGGGGACTCAATTTGCACTATTTCTGGCAGTCTGCAAAGGCCCTAAGTCAGCTGCATATTGAGACCTTCAGTTTCTCTGTGTATTGTTTTGAATTCTCACGCTTGACCCCTGTTTCTGTACGCTGTGGAAAGTAGGCCTGCAATTTGCAGCAACTAAACTTTGAATCCTGACCCATGGAAAAACACAGAGGAACTATGTGGGATTCATGGCAGAATAGTCAAGAGGATTTAAGCAGGGAGAAAATGTACTATAAATTATGTTCAGTTATCATACCTGTAAGCACATTTTATGAATATGAATGGTTTATGATTAGGAGATAGAAAGTTATATTGCTGTCTAAACATTAAGCAGTGTGTATATTTATGTTGTTTGCTGATTATTTTACTGTAACTCACTCGGTCACCCTGTGCTCAGCAGGGGTAAAGATCATATAGAGATAAAATTGCAAACTGAAGCACAGTAAATTAGTATTTTTTGTTAAAAAGCACAAGCAGAGCAGCAATAGAGAGACAAGGAAAAGGGACAGGCCATTCAGGAAATAATTCAGGCTTACTGACCTGCTTCCTTTCCATGACTTCCTTTCTCCATTGATATTAACAGAGCATAAAAGTTATTTACAGGATTTGTCTTGTCATTAGGTAGAGTGAGGCATCTGCCTCAGATCATACCATGCAGATATTGCAAAAATGGGTGGTGGTGGTAGTGGAGTGGTGATGAGGTGATGGAGAGCAGAGGTGTGTGTCAAATGCAGGTCTTTCCCTCATTAAAGTAAGGCATGGTAAAAGATGTTGCTCCACTATTTACGCTAAACTGATTGATTAGTTGTCTACTGTGAGAGCAGAGGCCATGTTGTCCTTTGCCTAAAGCAGCAAAATGGGTTGGACTGGCCTTAGTTCTTAACTTATTAACTTGTAAGTTGTGTGCTGTCATATATATATATATATATATATATATATATATATCTGCTTGCCTCCCTTGTGAGACTGTCATAATTGAACAACTTGGTAAAGATTGATGACTGAAGCACACAATACCACTGCAAGAGGAATCATAGAATCATAGAGTTGCAAGACACCCCAAGGGCCGTCAAGTCTAACCCCTGCTGGATTGTCTGGCAATAAGCGGGATACAAATAATAATAATAATAATAATAATAATAATAATAATGCAGGAATACACAAGCAAAGCACCCCTGACAGATGACCATCCAGCCTCTCTTTAAAAACCTCCAAAGAAGGAGACTCCACCACACTCCGAGGGAGTGTATCCCACTGTTGAACAGCTCATATTGTCAGGAAGTTCTTCCTAATGTTTAGGTGGAATTTCTTTTCTTATTGTTTGCATTCATTGCTCCATGTTCTAGTCTCTGGAGCAGCCAAAAACAAGCTTGCTCCATCCTCAGTATGACATCCCTTCAAATATTTAAACAGGGCTATCATATCACCTTTTAACTTTTTCTTCTCCAGGCTAAACATACCCAGCTCTCTTAGTTGCTCCTCATAGGGCATGATTTTGAGACCCAAACTAGGGATATCGATATCATCATCATCATCATCATCATCATCATCAGTTAAGATTTAGATTCCAATGAAGAAAGGGGAGGCTCCTTCTGCTGCTTCACCTCTTTTTGCCTCCACATTCATTAAGGCTATGGAGCTCTGCAGTGGCCATTCTGAATACAGTCCATTGTTTGTACATTTGCCTATGTGTCTTTGTCCCTCCCTCAAGTGGGAAACTTGGGGGTATTTTCTAGGAACTGGTGGATTTTTTTCCACCAGTTCCTAGAAAACACCCCCAAGTTGACCCAAGTTGGCCAGAGTGTAGCTGTTGGGGGGGGGGGTGCCATTGCCTGTCCCCATAAAATTTCCCTTCAGTCCTCAAAATAGAAAAAGAATGGGAGATATTTAAAAATTTACTTCTGGAAGAATAAATTTGCAAAAACATATGGGGGAAAAATTATCAAATAATAATGTAAAAACACTAAGAGAAACAAATCTTCGGGGGAAAAAACTGCAACTAAGGAGAAAAAAAAAGGCAACAAAGGAAGGTAATAAATAAATAAAGAAGACCAGAAGACTAACGAAAAGAGAGACAGAGGAAGTGGGAAAAAAAAGGGATTGGAAAGAATGCAGGCCCTAAGGAAAAACAGCGAAAATAAAGAAGAAGAATTAGTAAAAGACATTATAGCAAATTAATTTAATTAAGGTCATAAAATATACAGATATATAAGATTTAAGTAACAAAGTTATCAAAATTATTTTTATGTCCAGATTTATATATATATATACAAAAATATATATTAGAAAGGAATAACAAGATAAAAAAGGAAACCATGAAGCACTTGCAGGAGAGGAAAATAGGAAGTGAAGAAGAAGAAATAAGATATATAAGTACTAAGATGAATTTAATGATTCTATCTTATAATGTTTTTGTTCTTTTCTCTCTTATTTCTTTCTTTATATAATTGTAAAAATGACAAAAGCTTTGTGGATATACCATATGCATAACTTACATATTTCATTTTATTTATTTTTTTAAACAATAAAAACTATTTATGGAATTTAAAATAAAATAAAATAAAATTTCCCTTCAGTCCCCAAATTTCAAATATTACAGCAATTTACAAATTCAGCTGAGCATTTATAAATGCCATTTAGGCATCCAAAGAAAAATGGGCAGAGGGTATTACCAAGAGATTGTGAACAAAGCAAATAGAAGATCGCTAGGTGTGAATGATATTCAGTTTCTTATTTTCTGAAATGCTAGAAACTTGGGATCTGAAGAAAAATTTCATTTCGTGGTGACTGAATTTCAATTCAGTGAGGCAATTCCCACATTTTGGCACCCCCACCCCATTGCTACTACCCTGCCACTGGCTAGCAATTCAATCTGTATGTGTTTGTAGACAGTCTGTCCTTTGCTTAGTTTTCAGTGCTGGTAAAAGATATGATGGAACGAACTATTTTCTGTAGTGGAAAATATGGTGGTCCCAACACATTGACATACAGGATACAAAAAAGGCCATGTAATGAGTGGAAGGCCTGTGGACCTTTAAAGCGCCACCACTCCCATATGGTCTATAAGTGACCTATGTACATAGAATAATTTTTCCAAAGAGCATGGTTGTTGTTAATTGCTGTCCAGTTGACTTTAATATTCGGTTTGATGTCTGAATTTTGTCCCTGTATTCACCTCATTCTCCATCATCCCTCCTCTGTTTACTGCTTGGATCCAGGATACCCATGGGACAGTCTTTTCCTCAGCTTACCCATTACCTAGTAACTTATGGGGTAGGTTGACTCTTTTCCTTGCCCTAACTGCAGATTCTTGCTTTACTTCTAAAAGCAGATGAGGCTGGATATTTTTGATGATGATGATGATAATGATGATGATGATGATGATGATTACCATCATCATCAGCCTTTTCCTCAAATCAGGACTCAAAGTGGCTTTCAATAATTAAAAATGTGCATTTAGGGAAACATGATGGTTACAAAGATTGTAGCTAGTGGGCAGATAAATGACAGATAGGTTAAAAGCATGGAATCAGAGCCTAATCACTTTCCTCCTTGAAAAAATATGAGCTCTTAGAAACTGCAGCAAATCTTGGGATAAACATGGGACTGGCATGGTGGAATCACCTGATTTTTGAGAGCCAGGTAGATTTTGATGTATGGTGGTAGAATTGTTTAGAAAGTAGTGTATTCTCAAGACCTATAGCATGGATGAGAAATACCTGGCTGTTGAAAGGACAGCACAAAGGCAAACTGCTGCAGTACAGCACAATCACAGCAGCCCAACTATTTCTTTTCATAGAAAAGGCAGGCTAGAACATAGGATCATTGCTGGAACTAATTTCAGGCACCACTCATGGAAGATAACTCCCTCCCGTCTGATACCTTCTGGTAACCTATGACCTCTGGCAATGACTTCAGATTATTCTTATGTACACCACTCCACCTGGTTTCTTCTACTTAGATTAACTTTATTGGTCCAAAACACATTACAGAAATAATCCAATTTAAGACTGCTTTAACTGCCCTGGCTCAATGCTAGGGAATTGTAGGAGCTATAGGGCCTTTACAGACAGCCTGTTTTGGATGGATTGGGGCTTCAGCAACCCCACACCATGGCCCCAATCCTCCCTTTTGCTGCCCCTAAAAGAGTGGCAAAAGGCCACCCTAAGAGCCGGCACCATGGGTCTTCTGTGCCCTTTCAGCACAGCATATCTAGATGCTGTGCTGGGAGGGTGTCCTGATGCCGCGTGCCATGCATATGGGCACACAGCATCAGGATGGCATCAGGGTGGGGTTCAAATGTGCGGCTGCCCCACCCCAACTCCACCCCCAGGCCAGCCCTTTAGACCGGTCTGCAATGCCCTGTAGTTTTGTGAGACATTTAGCCTTCTCTGTCAGAAAGCTCTGGTGCCACAATAAACTACAGTTCCCGGGATTCCCTATCACTGAGCTATATATATATATATATATATATATATATATATGGACTCTTTCAACTCACCATAGCTGCACTCCTTACATATTATTTATGACACTAGCTTTCCAGATGTTGGGATTTGGAGGGAGTGTGTGGGGGTTGCCTTGAGTGCCTTTTATTTTATTTAAAAATATTGTTATTGAAATACATTTGTCCCTCCACAAATGGAGTTAGGGGCACAGGACCCCGTGAATGTGGAAAAAGTGCAAATAATAAAAACACCATGTTTTTACCTGAGATAAAACCTCTCTAGGAATCTTTAGGTCCTTCAGTGCGACATTTGGTTAAAGTTGACCATAGAGTTGCACTGGAGGACCTAGATATTCTTGGAGAGAACATATTAATCAAAACATGAATAATTAAATATGCAAAAGTCAAAGCTGCAAATGTGGAGGGACAGGTGTACAATAAAGATAACTTACACACTAACTTGGTTGTTTACATTTTACAAATGATTTTCATTGAACAGTACTTCCTACCTTCCAGAGACTGGCTCTATCTAAATCAAGCTGATTAGATCCATTCAAGTCCACCACTTATTTTTCCTGATCCTCTACCAATAAAAGAAATCTCTCCTCCATAATAAACCTGACATGTTGTTAGAATGAAACTTCCATCAACCCTTGCCAGCCCAGTAATAATGAAGGATAATGGAATGTGCAATCCAACAATCTCTGGAGGGTTACAGGTTACCCATTATTGGTATGTAGTTTTAGCAGTGCTCACCACCATGTTTCCCTCTTGAGAAATGGACAACGACACATATAGACAAATGCACAAACAATGGGCTGTATCTTGGCAAGATTTGTCCAGAGGAGGTTTGCCCTTGCCTTCCCCTGAGAGCATATGACTTGCTCTAAGTCATGGCCAAGCTGAGAACCTTTATCTCCAGAGTTGTAGTCCAGCACTCAAAACACTATGCCATGCTGGCTCTATATGGGCCTTCAAATTACCTGGACCGTAACCATATATAGCCATATAGATTTTCTCCAGTTGTGATAATGGGCTCTTCCATTATTTGGTTAATGCAGCTGAAGGGTACAGTTTTCCCTCCAGGTAACCAAAGGGGTTGCAGATATCACAAAAGACATTGCCTGATGAGAATGGTCAGTTGATCAGAAGCATAAAGCTTCAAGATGTTTCCCTAACAAGAGATATAAAATCTCGGGGTGCCGCAAGGCAAGAGAGTCAAATAAAGAGAGAGAGACCAAGAGAGACTTTGGGACACCTAGGGGAAGTTCTGGTCATAGGTTGGACCACATGGGTCTAGACTCTCAGCCTCCTCATGAGCATCCAGACTCCCTTGGTATTGTGAGTAGAATAGGGAATGTGGGGATGTGTAGATGTGTTAGAGAAATTTTGTTTCCTTTTAACCTCCTCTGAATATGATCTAGCCTTTTCTAGCTTTGTAACTTTTAAATAACTGTCTGGAAGATGGTGCCTTCATGATGAGATACCTTTTTGTTATGCAGATTGCTTGCTTAGAGTAAAACTTTCCTTTAAAGATCTCCTTTCCCCCCACATTCTTTCAGGTACCTTTCATTCAGAGTGCACATTTGCATAGGGCAGGGGTAGGCAACCTTTCCCCTTTAAGGGCCGAGGGACTTCAGCTCCCAGAAGCCTCAGCCATGTTGGCCAATAGTCCCATACTGGCCAATAGCTCCTGGGATTCTGGGAGCTGAAGTCCCTCGACCCTTAAAGGGGAAAGGTTGCCTACCCCTGGCATAGGGTTTTCATTTCCCAAGAGAGGGGGAGGGAAAGTGTTTGCATAGTCAGATGTCGGAAAATGCAAGTCAAAGCCCTCGGTAGTTTCCCACTGAGTTACTGGGTCAAAAGCTGGTAAAATCAGTGGTAGCAGCTAGATGATCTCAAGGAGTCCCTACTCAACAACAGGAGAGAACACTTTACAACAGTTCTGCCCAGAAATGGAGAGGCAGGAGATGGAGCTGTTGCAACGAAGTATATTCACATTTGTGAAAAATCCACACATGCTCAGACCCCATGGCTATTAGTGGTTCAGCTGAAACCTGATTAGCTTTAAGGAAATCATTCAGTGCAGAAAAAAAATCACAAATGAATGGTTTCTGATGTCATTGCACCAGTTTATCTCTTGACTTGGTCAGTTTTGAGGCTGCATATTAAAATTAGCTCAGTAATCTGCTCAAGAAAAAAAGTCTCCTTCTTTAAATTAAAACACATCTCTGGAAAGTCCTGATTAATCCTTTCAACAGTAACTTTTAAGTTCAATGGTTTCCTGGGAAACAGTGCAGTTCCTCAGTAAGTAATTCTGTCACCTATACCCAGTACAATAGTGATTCTGGCAGCTACAGGAAAATCTCTTTAGCAAAAG
This sequence comes from Phrynosoma blainvillii, assembly GCA_026167975.1. NCBI lineage: Eukaryota > Metazoa > Chordata > Lepidosauria > Squamata > Phrynosomatidae > Phrynosoma > Phrynosoma blainvillii. Next base: position 327,400,450 of record JANUYF010000003.1, read on the forward strand.
TGTGTCTCCAACCTAAAAGCAAACTCTGGTTAAAGACACAATAAATGTCTGTTTGATACATCTCCTCCAAGCATTCTGTAAACCTTTTTTTAAAATGGTCCTAAAAATATCTTCATCTTGGTTAAATTTAATTCAGGTTATTGGTTATCACTTTCAAATACATTGCGGCAAAATTATTTTAAAAATCAAATAAGTGTTCTAGCCAAGATTCTGCATTGCACTTGGTTTATCACATATTTGCACACAAATAGTTAAGTAGTGGTTGCATTATTCCACCTTTCTGCTGAATGCAAACATCATGCAACCAATGTGTTGGCTTATTGCCTCCTTGTGACATGGAAGTGGATAATGACTGTGTCAACAATTCCATGGATAAAGTGGTACATCAAAGGCACTGGCATATGCACTGGGCCCAGTGCTATTCAACATCTTTATCAATGGATGATGGAGGAGGGGGGCATGCTGTTCAAATTTGCAGATGACACCAAATTAGGAGGGATAGCCAATAGTCCCAGAGGACATGATCAAAATTCCAAATGGCTTTAACAGATCAGAGAGTTGGACCAGAACTAACAAAATGTAGTACACTGTATTTTTCAATAGGGGGGGATGCATTGTTGAGATTCCTTACGGATATCATCAATGCATCCTTCAGGGAAGGACATGTTCCATCTTGTTTAAAGGAAGCGGCTGTTAGGCCACTTCTGAAAAAACCTTCCCTGGACCCCCTGGATATGAAAAATTATAGGCCTGTGTCACTGCTGCCATTTTTTAGTAAGATGATCGAGAGGGCGGTTGCTCTTCAGCTCCAAGCTGTCTTGGATGAAACCGATTATCTAGACCCATTTCAAACCGGCTTTAGGACAGGCTTTGGGGTTGAGACTGCCATGGTTGCCTTGACCGACGATTTGCGTCTGAGCATCGACAGGGGTAGTGTGACCCTGTTGGTGCTCCTAGACCTCTCAGCGGCTTTTGATACAATAGATCACGGCACCCTCTTGGACCGCCTGAGAAGGTTAGGTATCGGAGGCACTGCTCTGCAGTGGTTCTGGTCCTTCCTCTCGGGTAGGTCCCAGAGGGTGCTGCTCGGGGACTGTAGCTCCAGCAAGAGGGACCTCACCTGTGGGGTCCCTCAGGGAGCTATCTTGTCCCCGATGTTGTTTAACATCTATATGAAGCTGCTGGGTGAGATAATACAGAGTTATGGGGCTGGGTGTTATCAGTACGCTGATGACACCCAAATCTATTTCTCCGTGTCTCGTTCGTTGGCCTTGAATTCCAATGGTATCTCTTCTCTCAATGAATGTCTTCAAGCGGTAATGGGCTGGATGAGGAAAAACAGATTGAAACTGAATCCAGACAAAATGGAGGTGCTCACGGTAGCGGCCCCGAAACCAAGAATTGGGTTGCAACCTCCAGTCCTGGATGGGGTCACGCTCTCCTCCAGTGACTGTGTTCACAGTCTGGGGGTGCTCCTTGACTTGTCGCTCCTGATGACAAATCAGGTTAATGCGACGGTCAGGAGCGCCTGTTATCAGCTTCGGCTGATACGCCAGCTGCGCCCTTTTCTGGAAGTAAGGGATCTCGAGACTGCTGTGCATGCATTGGTAACCTCACGCCTTGACTTCTGCAATGCACTCTACATGGGGCTACCCTTGTGCTTAGTTCGGAAATTACAGCTGGTGCAAAATATGGCAGCCAGACTTATTTCAGGAACATCTAGGAGGGACCACATTACTCCGGTTCTGAGGTCCCTCCACTGGCTGCCCATCAGCTTCCTGGCCCAGTACAAGGTGTTGGTTATCACCTTTTAAAGCCCTAAATGGCTTGGGCCCAAGCTATATCAGGGACCGCCTCCTCCCATATAATCCTCCCCACACTCTCCGGTCCTCTGGGAGGAATTTGCTACAGCCCCAAAAATCGAGGCTTGTGGCTACCTCCCAGAGGGCTTTCTCAGTCGTCGCCCCCAGACTCTGGAATGACCTGCCGGACGAGATCCCTCTATTAACATCGTTAACCAGCTTTAAAAAGGCGGTCAAAATGGATCTCTTCCGGCAGGCCTTTCCAGATTAATGTCCCAGCCTTGGGTAATTCCCCCAATGTTGCTCACGTGTCCCCATCTAATGATGGATGAGCTCCATTGTGTAGGCCATAGATGGTCTGTAGTTGTTAGCTGTTGGTTTTTTGGTTTTAACTATTGAACTCGTTTAACTTTTATTTTAATTTTAATTCATCTAGTTTTAAATACTGTTAATTTTTGGATGTTATGTATTGTATACTGTTTTACTGTTGTAAGCCGCCCTGATTGGGTTTTCCCAAAGGGCGGGATAGAAATAAATTTTATTATTAAATTTTTATTTATTATTACATGTTGGCAGATTTTTTTTGAAATGCACAGATACAGGATGGGGGACACCTGGCTTGTACATGCAAAAGGGATCTAAGAGTTTTCGTGGACCACATGGTGAACATGAGTCAACAGTGTGATGTATCAGCTAAAAAAGCCAATATGATCTTGGCTGAATCAATAGGAGTAAAAATTGATGGAGGAAATAGTGCCACTCTATTCTGGTTAGACCTCATCTGGAATACTGTGTACTGTTCTGGGCATCACAATTCAAGGGAAATATTGACAAGCTGTAATGTCTCCAGAGGAGGGTGAAAGGTCTAGGAACCATGGCCCATGAGGAGAGGCTTAGAGATCTAGGTATGTTTACCCTTGGGAAGAGCTTAAGAGGTGACATGATAACATTATTTACATATTTGAAGGGATGCCATATTGAGGATGTAGCAGGCTTGTTTTCTGCTTAACTAGAGACTAGGACATAAGCAATGGAATCAAACTTCAGGAAAAGAGATTCCACCTAAGCATTAGGAAGGACTTCCTGATGGTAAAAGCTGTTCAACAGTAGAATACAATGCCTCAGAGTATGGTCAATTCTCCTTCTTTGGAAGTATTTTAAACAGAAGCTGGATGTTCATCTGTTAGGAGTGCTTTGATTGTGTATTCCTGCTTGGCAAGGGGTTGCACTTGTCATCTCTTCCAACTCTATGATTCTGTGATTCTATATATATTACACAGAATTGAAGAATATGCAACTGAATATACAATGGCTATACATCTAGAACTCTGGTTACACAACTATGAAGTGAATATGTCATTGTGTAATGGCCAGTAATAATAATAATACAATCATACATTTAAGGGAACATAGGTCTGTGTATAACACCAATACCATTCTAGCCTGTATATTTCTTATTCTGTTCCATTCCCTTGATTGTTACTGAAGCAGAGACAGTGCTTTGCACATCAGTATGATACTCAAAACAACAATAACATCCCCCAAATGAATAAACTAAGTAGTGTCATGTTTTAATGGAGTAATATTCATGTTCATATTACTCTAGCAGAATTGTATGGAGAATGGAAGAAGATGCCTCTTTTTCTAGATCTGTATTTTACCCCTGAATACTGCAGCAGCATGTCAACATGTACAATAAACATTCAAATCTTTGTAGACAGGGCATCTTTTGTTGCTATATCAGCCTTTACAAATGAACAAATGAATGAGTCTAAGTAAGATCTTTCTTCATTATGTACATATTGACAGGAAATTAATGAGAAGGGTTTTTGGAAGTTTTCATTTGTGAGAAGCATTGGAGAAATAAACACAGGTTGTATCTATATGCTGCTCAGATCTGAATTTGGTTGAAAATCCACGCAAGAAAGCCTTATTAGTTAGCAATAAGATCTGCAGCACATTCGTTCATCCAGGAAGCACTACTGTGGGCTTTTTTTTTGGCACCATGGCAACATGTATTCTATATTGCAGAGATATTTTTATCTTTGTGAAATGTTAATCAAACTCAGGAAAGTTTGGCAGACTTCCTCGAGTGATCTCATCTAATTCCATTATAAGAAACATTCTTCAGCACCTATCAGGAATGCAAAGCAGACAAGATGAAAATTCTGTTTCTCTAAGAGAATGAAACCCATGGTGCAACTGGGATCAAGATACATCTCTGGGTGTTTGTGCTGTCCATGTGTCTAGCATACAGTGTGGTTCAGATGAAAAATGCACAAATGTATCAGAAGCCTTTTACCAAAAGGAAAAAAAACAAAAACAAAATAAAGTGGCACCAGAGATGGAAACAGACAATCCAGACAGGTAGATGGATTTTCCATAAAATCAGCAGCTTGGTGCCTGAACAATGGATTTGCAAATGGAATTCCTCTTGAGGTTTTCCATTACCTTCAAATGTACTGTTTGCCATGACATTTGCAAACCCTTCTGAGACTGTCCAACTGTTTTTACTACTGATTTAGAAGGTTTGCACAAAACATATGTATTTATGTATTACTATGCATACCATTTTAGTTGCTTCAACTCAGACTAGTCCACCTTGGATTCAGAAAGCGTGAAGCTTTGGAGATTGAATACTTATTACTACTGAAAACATTCTCTTTACATAGGCCTTCCCTAGCCAATGATAACTTTTCTGCTTTGTTGTGTTGTTGTGTGCCTTTAAGTCATTTCCAACTAATGATGACCCTAAGATGATTCTATCAAGGGCTTTTCATGGCAAGAATTGTTCAGAGGGGTTGTCTTTGTTTTCCTCTGAGGCTGAAAGAGTGTGACTTGCCAAGGTCACCCAGTAGGTTTCCATGACTGAGTACGCATTTGAACCCTGGTCTGCAGAGTTGTAGTCCAATGCACAAGCCATTACACCACACTGACTCTGCTTTATTATTTTATATTTGTGGAACATTTTGAATCATAGAATCATAGAGTTGGAAGAGGCCACAAGGGCCATCCAGTCCAATCCCCTGACATGCAGGAACTTGAAGTATTCATTATCTTTTGAAATTGTTTATGATAGAAACTGCCTAGCAATGTTATTACACCAAATGATACACAAGTAATAATAAATCAATAGAAATATAAATCTACAATCAGCTATAACCTTTAAAATCTTTTGTCAGCAGTGCTATAGATATTCTGATTTTCTTGGCAAGAATTGTTCAGAGGAATTGTCTTTGCTTGCCTCTGAGGCTGAGAGAGTGCTGAGATGCATTTTGAAAGAAAATCTAGCTTGTCTTAAGAAATTCACACAATTTTGAGGCTTGCCATACTTTTTGGAGTAATAAAAGATGCACAAATTATATATCTTTTTTTTAAAAAAAAATGAAAATAGCTAAAAATGTATATAATTGACAAATACACTCAGAAATGTATAGTCAGTGGGAGAAAGAGATACAAATGGTAAATTTTTAAAAGCATGTGGATGGATGTTTCTATTATAGCAAATGCATATAAATTTCCATGTGGGAAGAAAAACAAAGTTTCGCAACTTTTATGACCAAAGGATGGGATAGGAATGCAAATTAGATTCAAAGAAACATAGTGAAGATGAGACTGAAATTCTCAAGGTCTGGAATCATGGTAGTGCTCCAACTTCTTCAGTTACAGAATAATTGCTCTGTATGCAGTTACTCTGTAGTTACAGAATCTTGTATGGCTTCTTGTGCTCCTTACATGGAGGTTTGGAAAGTTGTCAGATGTGCAGTAGTGTTTGGGAACAGATCTTACGCTTGCGTCCATGTCACTGCCTCCAGATTAGCTATTCATATGAGCAAATGAATACCACTATAAAACTTGAAAGTTTTCACATTCTTGCTTCAGAGAAGGTCCGAATCTCTTGAAAGTGAACTACTTTGGTTCTGGATCCACGTTCCATACAAAGCAAATTACAAAGCTTTTAATACAGATGTTCCAGTGTGTCACTTTTTAAAAAATGAATAAAAGACACAACTTTTTTTAAAAAAATGTATTATGTGTTGCAACTAAATTCTTCAGCAACAGCACTGACTGGATTGAAATCTAAAAACATTTCAAGGTTATTCTGTCCCTCAATGGTGTTGTTTACTGACCCATAGTGCATACGTGTCTGCACATCTGGTTTAGCTAATTCACCTTTCTAATACCATGAAACTAAATACCATAATTATATTAGCTATGCTTGACCACTCAGTTGCAATTCCCACAGTGGTAGAGAAATAATTAACTATCTTTGATTTGTCTGATATGAAGGCAGGGTTTCTAGTCCACCTGTGACTTATGAGTTTTCCCTTCCACAATCACCAATAAATAACTTCATTTTTATAAACTATCCTTCTACCTTTAAATGCCTGATCCATAATCAGAACCAAATGGTGAATTGAATGTTTGTGAATCAACTGGGAGCTGCTAGGGACATATTTGTACTAGTAAAAAAAACACCCATAAATGATAATAAAAATAATTTACAACACAAGTACTCTTTCAACTTTAATAATGCTTCCACTGGATCTCTACTACTCTGTAGTATTTATTCATGGTCAGCAATGTAGTAGGCACTTAGATTACATAATCTGAAGTATCATTTTCCTGGTAAGAGAACATTTAGCATTAACGGTATCATGGAGTAATTGTCTAGCCCTGTAACATAACAGTCTTTGCTGAGGGAAATACCCCCCCCCCCCCGAAGGGTCATTCTCCATACAGGTACTCTGTAAAAGACATCCATATATACATGTCACTTGGAGACTAGTGGATCTTAAAAAAATGTAAACATACTACTTTTTGAACTAATGCCCTACTGCAAAAGTAAGAGGGATAGTTTATGGATTGTGTGTGTGCGTGTTGCGTGCCTTCAAATCATTTATGATTTATGGTGATCCTAAGGCAAAGCTACCATGAGGTTTTCTTGACAAGATTTGTTCAGAGGAGCTTTGCCATTGCCTCCCCTTGAGGCTGAGAGCATGTGACTTCCCCAAGGTCACCCAGTGGGTTTTATGGCTGAGCTGAGAATCAAACCTAGGTTTCCAGGATCATAGTCCCAACACTTTAACCATTGCAACATGGTGGCTCTACATTCTTGAATTATGTTAATGTATGTTAGATCTTTGGTGAGCAAACATTCTGCCAGTTCTGAGCTGGAGAAAAAAATGTTCCCCACCACCTTTTATCCAGTGTGGAGATGTGGTTCATCCAGAAGCAGTTTTTTTAAAAAAATATTTTAATTAAACACATACATTTAAGTACATCAAAAACTATTTTAAAAAGCACAAAATAAAAAATCCCATGCAATAAAATGCAGAAATTTTGAACTCGGATTCATGTAATGTTAGAGGATATTTTAAAACTAAAGTTTCAGAAGAAATCTGGATTTACTTATTGGAATTGATGGAAGGGCAGATTCCAAGGAAATATGAAAGGAAGCTAAAATACTTGATTACAGCACTGAGAATTGTGTACACTCAAGAGATAGAAAGAAACTGTTATTCTAATACAAGAAGGTTGGTTGGTTAAGGCATATGAGCTTGCTGAAATGGTCAAATTGACAAAAGAAAAGTATTTAGCTAACTTTAAGAAAGATTGGGATATGTTTATCATTTTTTTGAAACTATGATGGGGGAATTTATCAATTTGGGATTTTATAAGATAACATTAAAGATAATAGTAATGTGCTTATAGTAGAAGTGCAACTTGGATAGGGTGTCCGGGAAGTTTAATATAGTTTGAGTTAAAGGTTTTCAGTCGTGGGGAAGTCTCATATATATATATATATATATATATATATTATTTTGTGAGTGTATTTTTTGACAATTTGTGGATCTGTTGCTGTGAGCAGAGTGAATCCATTCTTGGTTTTACAGTCATTTCTTCTACAGCTGTTTGAGGTTATATAGCAGCCATCCAAGTGTTGAATCATATTGCTGACAGATATTTGGCACTGAGAAAGTTCCTGTACAACCTGGGGCAGCTACATAAAAAGTGGCAGTTCAACAGAGAGCAGAATGGCCATGTCAAAGGATCCACCAGCTATCTGTGGATTCAAGTGTACATATGCTAACCATGGTGGTCTTACTATGGTATTTCAAGTTGCCTGCTCAACTTAAAGAGTCGAAACAGACCGCTTTCAGGGCATCATCAGAACACAGTTTACACACCGCTTGCTCTGATGATACCCTAAAGCCATACAGAAGCCAGGCAGCCATCCATATATGGATGGCTTCAAGACAGTCTGGTGGCATGGCATTTAGATGCAGCATGCCACCAGAGCATCTTGAAGCTGCCAGGGAGCTGCAACGCAGCAGCTAAAGGTTGCTTTTCCATGTCCCAAAAAGGAGCAGATTTTTGCTGCTCCTTTTGGGGCTAGGTTCAAGGTGGATTGGGGCCATAGCATGTGGTTGATGAGCCCAATCCATCTTCAGAAGGGGCATCTTCAAGCTACCCCTTCCCCCTTTTAGATGAAATGTCCTTTCAGAGGAAATTAGTTCTCCTAACCCTACCCACATTACTATTAAATGATAGTAATGATACTATTACTACCCACATTACTATTACGGTAAAGAGCCTCCATTGGAGATGTAGCTGCGGTGACATAGCTATGATCTATTACCAGAAATTGCCCCCTATAACTCATTTAAAAGCCAAGCAGTCAAACCAAGGGGTTGTCTGTACAAGCCAAAAGTGTTAGGTTTCCCCTGGCCTCACATCATTGAGTTCAAATGACAAAGCCCAAAACTCCAGGGGCAAGATCGGGCCTGATCCTGTCAGACTGCCTGCAAATCCAATGCATCTGGCCTGATCCCAGGGTAAACTAGTGATATCCCAGGGTAATTAGACCCCTGGTTTGCCACACAATTTCCTGGAAACTCTGTGGCACCCCTGAGCTGTTTACTTGCCCCCCCCCCATTTACCTTACCTTGCTTCACCATCTCTAGTACTTAGAAGCTTCCTGCCATTGTGTTTCAGATGAAAATGGGGCACCTGGCCATGTGAGTGCAGCCAGGTGCCCCATTTCTGCATCAGATGCAGCAACAGAGGGCTTCTGAGAGTGATGGTGCAGTAAGGTAAGAAACACACACCAGTAGCGGGGGCCAGGGATGCGTTTGTAAACACTTGCCTGTCTTTGTACTGACCCAGGTGAGCACTGCGGCTGATCTTTGCACTACGGCTCTCTGGTGGTGGGAGGCTGGATAAATCATCCTTCAGCATTTATCCACTAGCACCACAGAACTCCTCCAGTTGGTCCTTCTGTCTGCTTTCAAGCTGGGATTTAGGGGGCACTTGTGATCATGGCAATGGTGTCACAGTCACAAATTTAATACCAGACTTGATGAAGTCATAAATCTACCTTAGGGAATCATAAATACTGAACAGTATGGAGGGGTATTAATGCAGGTATGTGGATACCGGAAGATTATTAAAGTCCAGGAAATAAAGTCCAGTTTTTCTTTTTCATTAATTTGCTAAGTTGCTGATTGTATTCCTAGCTAGTTTTTGTTATTTTTAAATTCCCCACAATGTGTTTTTGCCCCCCTCACCCAGAGTAACAGATAAATATGGAATTGTAATGCAGGAATTCCTCTTATTCCTATGTATCCTCACCACAACTTTTTTCCCCAGTTGGAATAAACAACAATACTATTTTTTGACATAAAAATTACATTGATATTAATGTTAACACATGAAATTTTGTTGGTTTGATTTACAGAAGAAGAGATCTATCAGCTATTTAGTACAAATGTCCACCGTGTGTGAACATGTGCATTCTAGCTATGGGGTTTGCAACAACGTGGAATACCCTTAATTGCACACAAAGAAGCAATCCTTTGGGAATGGAAATTTTTATTCCCTGAAATACATTGGCATTTCCATAAAGTCGGAAAATAGCCCAGAAATCACTCACACATTTTTAATTCATCTAGATAAGGGTTAAATACAAATTTCATACTTTAAAAAAAAAAAAAGGAATAAAAAGGACTGATGGCCAAACACATATAAAACTGGTCCTATGAGGCATGATGACTTACTTTCTGGCTTACCCTTCTAGAATATTTCCTGACACTTGTGCTGCATAATTAATGTGATTTTTTTTTAAAGTATAATACTGTTTCTTACCATAGGTACCAAAAAAACAGATACACAATAAATTGCATTCTTTATAGAAGGGGAAATGCCAACCAGGATGATAGATGCCAGTGCTTTGGCCTGGTGAATGTGTTTGTCCCAAGATTCTCTTAGTGCAAAGATTTACATAGATAAGAGGTAGCCAGCTGGTGCCCCCTGGGCTAATTCAGGGCCCAAGATGTAGTTTTATCCAATTATTGGCTACTGGACCAATTATAAATCATGTTGCAGTAAGACATTCTCTACTGTAGGAAGATAAACAATATACTTCCACCTTGAGAATAGCTGAGCATTACTTCAGGAGCACATGGGATCTTCTGTAATCTTGCAACATTCTATCCTTGCGGCATTCTTCTGTAATTTGCCACTTAAGCATTTGTGCAATGACAAAGTGGTTGTCATGGTTTGATTTTTTAAAAAAAACAACAAACTTGAAGAACATGCCACTATAATAATAATAATAATAATAATAATAAAGTATCCCACCTCTCTGATATTATAAAGCACACAGAATTGCTGGTTATTCAGCCTCACAAGGATATACCCCAGTTCTCATAAAGAGGAACACACTGATAAATTTTGAAATGGAGACAGTTGTTGTGACCAACCAACTAGCAGTAGTCATCTTTAACAAGAACAGTTTTTTTAAAAAGAGAAAGTTAATGGTTTGCATCCTGTTAGTGACATACACAGACATAATATCAAGTTATGCTGCATTTTTGTTGTAGTGTGTGCCTTCAAGGCATTTCAGATTTATGGAGATCCTACAGTGAACGTATCATGTTTAATATTTTAATGTTTTAAGCTGATGAATAGTTTAATTGCCTTTTAGATAAATTTATATTTATACATCTATCAAAATATTTGTATAGCTTTTAAACTGTATTATTTTAGATATTTGTAAGCCAATTTGAGTACTATTGTTGATAGGAAGGCAGGATATAAGTAAATAATAACAATCATCAGGTAAAAGTCATACAGGAGAAAAAAATATGACAGTGTTAGACATAGGCCTGAATTTTGCCAAGTTTTTGTGGTTGTTGTTCTCAGTTCAGATGGTATGGAGGGGTATTCATGCAGGTATGTGGGCACCAGAAGATTATTAAAGTCCAGGAAATAAAATTTAAATTCTATTAGCAAAACAGAAAGATACCCTATTTGGAAATGAAAATAATACCATGTAAAGCAAGCAATGTGCCAATACATGAACATGTCTATGATTCAGTGGAATCACTAGGGGGTTCAAGGGGTGTGAACCATACCAGGTGAGACCCTAAGAGGATGTGGCACCACTTCTGCTGAAACACCTGTATTTTGGCAGAAACATTGTGGCATTTGCCTGAATCTCTTTAAAATTCTTTAAGAGATGGTGGGACTGAGGTGAAGCTCAGTGGAAGAAGAAAGGAGAGCTCCCAAAAAAATTAAAATTAAAATTTCAAATTTCAAAATTTTATCTATCTATCTATCTATCTATCTAGATATTAAAAAAGTATTCTTTTTAAATTTTCTTTAAAAGCATTACATTTCTTTTCTTTTCTTAATTATAATAAAAAATATTTTTAGTACATAGCTAATAAAAATTTTACACAAATGGTAACAACAGTGAATTACATGTTTATGCAAAAATAAACAAAAATTGCTTAACGTCAGCAAACAGTATGCAAATACTACCCAGGAACAAATAATTCTTATCTGTTTCACAGTGTTCTAGTATATTAACATTTGGGTTTTTCCTAATCAATATCTGTGGTATATCCCACCTATATGTTGTTATATTAGCTTTATATTCTTCAACTTCTACATTGTTGTACTATTCATCTATTGTCTCAAACATTCTTTTCATTTTATCATAATCCTGTCCTTATTTGTTCTTTAATACATATTTCATCTTATTGTCACCAAATTTCGTCTTACTCTCACCAAATTTTTTTTTACTCTAACCATTAGATATACGTTTTAACCAAATCTTCACTATGTATATCTAAATATATTTAGCTTATGCCTATGATATTGTAATTTGAAGGTATAATTTTAATCTTGAGAGTTGTTTTATGTCACAACTATTAGCATGACATTCAGTGATATTTAGGAATTATGACTGACAAGTAAGATTAGTGCAAAAAAGCATTACTGAGAATTTTGTATGGTGTGAAATGGGAGGAGGTCAATGGGGAGATGACACTATGAGTTCCTGCACAGGGTGACACCAACCCTAGGAACACCACTGCTATGATTCTCCCTAAAGGGAATGTGTATGTATATGCATCTAATAATGTCTCTAATAAATAGCCTACAAGAGTAACAAAGAGCCTGTTCATCCCTCTATATAAAATTCCTGAGATTCCATTAACTAAGAATGCTTAAATGGAATGTTGATGTGAACTCTGCCTGTTTGGATTTCATGATGTTCACAAGTTGGATGCCCAGGCAGACAGAAAGTAATGGAAGGACCACAGAGAGAAACAGAGTAGTTGACAAATGGCAAGGAACCTTCAGTCCCTCAGTCTAAAGCAGGGGTCGGCAACCTATGGCCCACAGGCCGGATCTAGCCCCCCGAGGCCTCTAGACCAGCCCCCGCCCTGTCATGCACGCTGTGGCCGTGTGCGTCGTGAACACCATTTTGTTTTCCAAAATGGCGGCCACAACTTGTTTGCACATGTGCAGTACTCCTGCGCATGCGGGAATGAGCCGCGGCTGCCATTTTGGAAAACAAAATGGTGACCGTGATTCATTTGTGCATGCGCAGTACTTCTGTGTTATGTGTATGTGTGCATGTGCAAGCGCGCGCGCCGCCATTCCCCCCCCCCCCTCAGCCCGCGGAAGACCTGGAGGCAAGCGGACTGGCCCCAGGTAAGAAAACCTTGCCGACCCCTAGTCTAAAGAGATGGGGTGTGGAACTATGCCTGTTTCAATTGTCATTGTTTCTCAAAAAACGGTAGCAGCCCCGAAACCAAGAATTGGGTTGCAACCTCCAGTCCTGGATGGGGTCGCACTCTCCTCCAGTGACTGTGTTCGCAGTCTAGGGGTGCTCCTTGACTCGTCGCTCCTGATGACAAATCAGGTAAATGCGATGGTCAGGAGCACTTGTTATCAGCTTCGGCTGATACGCCAGCTGCGCCCTTTTCTGGAAGTAAGGGATCTTGAGACCGTTGTGCATACACTGGTAACCTCCCGCCTTGACTTCTGTAATGCGCTCTACATGGGGCTACCCATGTGCTTGGTTCGGAAGCTTCAGTTGGTTCAAAACATGGCAGCCAGGCTTATTTCTGGAACATCCAGGAGGGACCACATCACTCCAGTTTTGAGGTCCCTTCACTGGCTGCCTATTACCTTCCGGGCCCAGTACAAGGTCTTGGTTATTACCTTTAAAGCCCTAAATGGCTTGGGTCCAAGCTATCTCAGGGATCGCCTCCTTCCATACAATCCTCCCTGCACTCTCTGGTCCTCTGGGAGGAATTTGCTGCAGCCTCAAAAATTTAGGCTTGCAGCGACCTCCCAGAGGGCTTTTTCTGTTGTCGCCCCCAAACTCTGGAACGGCCTGCTGGACGAGATCCATCAGTTGACATCACTGGACAGCTTTAAAAAAGCTGTCAAGACGGATCTCTTTCGGCAGGCCTTCCCAGACTAATCACCCCGGCCTTGGGTTCCTTGACTCCTGTGTTCCTCTCATAGCCCCATCAGTTGTTGATGGATGAGGAACGCAGTAGAGGTTGATTAGGGGGTGGGTTGTTTTTTCTTTTTGGAGATATGTTATACGGGTTTTATTGTAAGCCGCTTGGATTGTCTGGCAATAAGCGGGATACAAATAAACTTTATTATTATTATTATTATTATTATTATTATTATTATTGCTTCAGCCCTACATGCCCTACTCAAATACACCATGGCTGCAATCCAGTATCTGCACATCATGGCATAACTTCCTACATGAGAACTACACAGTCAACATACAGAATAGCAACATTATGCAACAGTTCTCAGTGACTAGGTGCCATAGTGCAATGCAACAATGCATGATATACAACAGCAGCACACAATATTGAATACACAATGACAGTGCACAATATGTAATACAATGTGCAAAGTATAGAATACACAAAGGCAATGCACATTGCTCAAATTGTAAAGGCAAAGCACAAAGGAATAGCAGAATACATCCATTGCACAATGGCAGCTTTGTGATTCTTCATGCATAGCATCACTTACGTAGGCATTTATCTCTAACAGAATTCTGGCCCATGTATCACAAATGGCACCTAGGGCCAAGCCACACACTTGATATTGATTTTACACAATCCCAGGGGCTGCTGAGAAATGTGCAATGGTATATGTTATTTGGGAAAATTACTCTGTATGCAGTGGCCACTCATAGACCAAATAGGAATAATGGCACTTCACATGAAATGGTGGAGGGAGGTACCTCCCCTTTGGTCTATTAGCTTCCTGCCTCTGTGTATGTGCTGGGCTGCTGGGTAGCACTCATCCACGACAGATTATGATTTGCTTTCAGTTATTAGTTTTTGTTTTTGTTTTAGAAAAGGTTGAAAAGCCAGTCCTTTCTCACTCACTTTACTTTTTCAAGAGAAGGTTCTTAGAAGCGTGGGTGTCTGTCATGTCAGCAGAGAGAGAAAAGTGAGAGAACAAAGTGGTGATTATTTCTTTTGAACACTTTGAAGCTTCCTCAGGCAACAACACACAGGCCTCCTTCTGTGGGTATATGTGTTTGCAGGTGCACACATCTGCCTATTTATCAGCAGTTTGTTTTACAAAAATGAACCTTCGTTAACAGGTCCCTCCTTAATTTCCCCCTCATTTTTGACAGATCTCATGCAGTCAAACACATCCAGTGCCAACTCACTTTGAACACCATAAATTATCAACCCTGATATTCTGCATCAGCAAGCTTATGCATCAGAATACATTATTTGTGTTAGGAAAATTAATAGCATTCAGAAATAAACCTCCTGCATTTCTATCTACTCATTTTTTAAATGTTGCATGTTTATGAGTGGGTAATGATTCACAATAAGCAAGGTGTTAATGAGTCTGACAAAAACAGATTACAGTAATTTGATAATGTTATCTATACTTAGGTTATCTTGGGATACCAAATGTGACAGTCATGGGGAGATTCAGTACTTGTTGTACCATCCTGGTGGAGGGATTCTGGGAACTATATTGCAAAAAGGAACTTTTCCAATCTCGGAATCAGATCAATGTCTCCTCTAGCTCAGTCTTATATATTTGTGCTGACAGTGGCCTTCACCCTTGCTGCTGCCTAAGTTTCTTTCACTTCTTTTTTTACACTAGAGTTGTTATTGTTCTATACCTTCAAGTCATTTCTCATTTATAGTGGTGCCCCTAAGGCAAACCTATCATGGATTTCCTTTGGCAGAATTTGTCCAGAGGGGGGTGGGAGTGTGATGTACCAAAGGTCACCCAATAGATTTCCATGGCTGAGCAGGGATTCAAAACCTGGTCTCCCAGTGTGCTAGTCCATCACTACACCACACTGACTATTAAGAGTAGTGGTTTACAAACTCAGGCCCTCCAGATGCTTGGGACCTCAACATCCAGAATTTGTGAGCTGAGAATTCTGGGAGCTGAAATTCAAAACATCTGAGGGAATCACTGGATAAGGGGACATTTCTGTATGCAAAGCTTTTGATCTTCTGGTGATAAATCTTTTTAGCAGCAGAGCACAAACTAGGAGAGGCTGAAGCCGTTTGCTTTTGCCTGAGCCTGCTGGGAGGGGAAAGAGCCCACCTTTTACTCTCCTCTTTTCCCTGCTAAGTTAAATTAGTGCAAACTGCTTGTGCACTTTGAATTTAGTTTAGCAATTGAAGTAAATGGAAGGCAAAGGGGGAAAGTGGGAGGTGGAGCCAGAAACTGGAACATTTTTAAAGCAGATGAAAAAGCAGGAGAATAGTGGATTGTTATGGGCTGGCCCTGGCAAATCAGGACAGTTGGAATATATGATTACAGGATATCCTTGTGGATCCATATATGAAAAGCTTGGTAATGAATGCAACTATTCTGTTGCATGGCTCCAACTTAGGGTTGCCATTTGTCCCCCAAAAATGGAAAATCCCAGATTGAAGCGACTAAAATATGTCCCTGCTGGCTAGCCAGTTGAATGAGTGAAATACTGGATTTCTCCTTAGTCACAGGCTGATGAATAGGTTAAGATATGGCAATGGTGATTAAGTTGGAAACTGTGCAAGAAGTCTAGCACTGGCAGGAGCCTCATCCCACCCTGCAGATTTTGATTGCTACTGCACAGGCATAGCATTGTGATCTCATTCTTTCATTCCCTTCTCCCTTCTTCCAACAGGCCCAGAAGGTGGAAACGTAAAGGAGGTGAGCAGAGATGGACTTGTGTTGTGTGGGGAATGTGTTGGTGGCTTGAGCCCAGGGCTTCGCTTCAAAATAGCTTCCAGAGAGTAAAGGGATTGGTTTAAAAGAATTTTAAAAGAATTTTAAAAAGAGCTCTTAGCTTCGTACTGTTACTGAGGTTGAAACATAATGGTAGGAAAAGCACAATGAGTAATGTGTTGAATTTGCATAATCAGAATACAAATTAATAAAATGCATAATTATAATAATTTGCATAATATACAAATTAGATTCCTGGATATGGGGGACTGGAATATGGCAACCCTACTTCAACCTGATTAGCAAGAACTAAGAAAGAAACTGATTAATATTAGCAAGTCTATATGCAGAGTAAACTTAAGGGTATTTCTCCAAAGCCACTAGACCAGGGGTAGGCAACCTTTTTGAGCCGGGGGCCGGGTTGCTGTCCCTCAAACAATTAGGGGGCCGAAGCACCAAAAATAAATAAATAAATAAATAAATAAATAAGGTTTTTTTTTGAAAAAATTAAAAATTAAAAAAATATGCATGCACACTCTCTCAGCCCCAGAAAAGCCATGTCAAAACCCCTGTGGAGATTTTGCCAAGAAAACCCCAAGAACAAGTAATAACAACAATAGTCAATATCATCATGGTGGGCAATGGCGGCAGCAGGGGGCGATGGCAGTGGCAAGACCGGCCTGGGGCCGGTCCAAAGGCCTCAGGGGGCCACATCTGGCCCCTGGGCCTTAGGTTGCCTACCCCTGTACTAGACTGTGGTTTGGAGACATGCATGTTATTTATTGGAAGAAGATTCTGCTTTTGCATGTCTGTTGCACTGCAACTTATTACTGAGTACTCATAAAATTGAGTTGTGCTTTGCTTGTTTGATGGAAATGTGTCAGAACTGGCAAGAAATACATATGTTCCCACCTATTTCCAATGGTCTACCCAACTTGTCCTTGACCTTCCTTGTGTCCTTGGCCTCACTCACTGCTGGAAAGTAGCCTTTGAAATTCTTCCCAGATTGGGATTTGGCTCCAGGCTGAATAGAGTTCCTTACCCCAGGTGACATCTACTCTGCAGAATTAATGCAATTTGACACCACTTTAATTGCCATGGCTCAATGCTCTGGGATTCTGGGGTTTGTAGTTTTGTGAAATATTTGTCTTTCTCTGTTAGAGAGCTCTGGTGCCACAACAAAGTACAAATCCCAGGATTCCATAGGATGGAACCATGACAGTTAAAACAGTGTTAAACTGCATGAATTCTGCAGTGAGGTAGCAGCCCCAGTCTTGCAATCTTATTGGTACTCCTGAATAGAACAGACTTCTTGAACCAACTGAGGTCATGAGTTAACAGTTATGTGACTCTCATTCATTGGGACTGCTATTCTAGTTGGTACCATCTGTTCAGCCCAAAGTATATATAATACTCTCAGTTTTGATCCTCCCAAAGCATTTTACATGCAAACTAAGGAAATGCAATCTCTTTACATACCTATAAAGTTAATTTCAAAGAGGAGATCCTAAATAGGAAATCAATGGGGAAGAGATTGATTAACCCTTTTTTACCATAGGATTTTAGGGATGTGGTGGCTCAAGTGGCTAAGACGCTGACTCTGTTGATTGCAAGATTGGCAGTTCGAGACCCAGGTGCCACATGATGGGTGAGCTCCTGTCACTAGTCCCAGCTTCTCCCAACCTAGCAGTTCGAAAGCATGCAAATAGATAAATAGGTACTACTTTAGTGGGAAGTAAACAGTGTTCTGTTCAATCATGCTGGCCACATGATCACAGTAGTCTCTGACAACGCTGGCTCTTTGGCTTAGTAACAGAAATGAGCACCGCCCCTATGGTCGGACACAATTTGACAACCTTGTCAACGAGGAATACCTTTACCTTTACCTTACCACAGGATTTAAGTAACTAGTATATAATTTACATATTATACTGTTTCAGCTATCTGGATTTGAAAAACTAGGATCATCATCATCACTATCATTATCATTGTTTATAGCCAAGGCACCTTAAAAATTCAAATTAATACAATTTGCAGCCCTATCCTGGATTGTATTTCAAGAAAGGAGATAAACAGGATTTTCTCAGAGGTGTCTTCCTCAGCAACCAGACTTGTAAATTAAGTCAGTGTTTACATTGCAATGAAAGATTACAAACAAAGCATTCTAAATGCAATATATGGCAGTGAGGGAGATCATGTGTTCTGAAAAACAGCTATTTTTCACTACTTGTAGTAGTGTGTGTGGGGGGGGGGGAGATGCTAAATGTCTCATCTAGTAGAGGCTGGACAAAGTGTAGCCCTGGGGCCATGTATGCCCCCAAGGCAATTTTATTCCTCCTCTAATAATCTTGATTCCTCTGACTCTTTTTTCTGGCTAAAAAAAGGTTGAATTTCCTCTTCTGAAAACCTCTAGTAGTTGCATTTCAATCTTTAAATAGGCTGCAGCCCTGTTTAATATTCTGCCTTTATAACTGCTTTTTAGCAAAGCACTTCAATTATTTGCAACATTGTTTTGACTCCAATATTTTAGTGCTTTTCATTTTGAAGATGTGTTTTTAGCAGCCAGCATTGCTGTATTGATGTGCTCCTACCCTGCAATGAATATTGAGCATAAAAGGGTCCAGAAAAGCTTGTTGGTTGCAATTTGTTTATGGGAACATCCTCTTCTTGATTAATGTCTGCACCTTGCAAAAAGTCGAGTTTTAAATCTGCCCTTGAAAACTCGGATCACGCAACGTTGCCATGCATTTTCTAAACAGCTTAAGAGTTATGTGTTCTGCCAATGTTACTAAATCAGTGTCTCCTTTGCTGTCAAAATCAGTTTGCATTTGTTCAATCAAGAGGTGCAGATATTCGATAATGGGGCTTCACCTGGTATAGAGGAAGGGAAGCAAAATTCAATTGTAGTGTAATGGCTGGAAATGGGCAGGACACGGTAACCAACTTACTCCCCAAATTCCATCTTAATGAGAACATCTGTTTTACCTACCTCATGTTTAACATCATTTAGAGTTTTGTGACAGAATACTAAAATGGATACATATGAAGGACCTGCTAATACAAATCAGATCTTTTGCTCCAAAAGCCTGTGATATCTTCTTGGATGACATTAAATGGCAAGAAAGAGGACTTTGCCTCCTACAAGCAGAAAACTAGCATGCTATGGATTAAGATTTAGCCTACCTTTCTCTTTGATATCTTATATTGGCATGGATTGTGCTTTTGAAATTGTACCATTAGTGAAACCATAACTATCTGGAGTTTGGGAAAGATTTATGTGGTAGGGGATTAAAACTCTCAGAACTCCCTATTCAGAAGAATTCTCAAGGTCTGGCTGAATTATTTGCCATTGGTGTAAGAAGTATTATACAGTGGGCCCTTGGTATCTGGCTGAATTATTTGCCATTGGTGTAAGAAGTGTTATACAGTGGGCCCTTGGTATCTGCTGGAGTTTGGTTCCGGGACTCCCCATGGATACCAAAATCCATGGATGCTGTCCCAAATATGGTGGCATAGTAAAATGGTGTCCCTTATATAAAATGGCAAAATCAAGGTTTGCCTTTTGGATTTCCTTTTAAATATTTTCAATCTGTGAATGTTTGAATCTGTAGATAAGAAACCCATGGATATGGAGGGCTGACTGTACTTCTTGTTTCTGTTTTAGCAACCTTTGTTAAAGAAATCCATATCATATGGACAGGCAGCACAATAATGATTAATCACGAGTGGTCACACCAGGCTTGTAAATGAGTTCATAAATGTTCTAATTTAATTTAATTTAAATTAGAAAATAAAAGATTGCTCAAACTAGAAGGGGAGGGATTAGTATTTGGATATAATGCATATCTGCTTTATGGAAAAGAGAAAAGTAGCAAATCTTTTAAGAATCATTGTGTAAGGAGAGCACTGCTGAAAATCTGGAAAAAACACAAATGTAAGATTACACAAAACATACCCCTATGGGCTTCACGGCATGAAGCATTTTACAGAAGGAAAATGATCAGACATTATGAATGGTGTTTTTATAAAGATTTAATGAAATTTGATAAAGGGAGAGTAAATTTTTTAACCAAGCTGAGATGAAGGAAAAGGGTTTTGATTTAGGTTAGTTTCAATATAGGCAACTTTATATGAAGGCGATGTCTGATCTTAAAGAATATGGAGTTAGGGAAGAAAAATCAGAAATAGAAGTAATATTATGTGGAAATAAAGAGAAACCAATAGGACTTTTATATAAACTTTTATTAAAAGCTGAAATGGAAGAGGAAGTAGTAAAGAATGCAATGGTGCAATGGGCAAAATATGTTGGACATAATATACATTTAACTCAATGGGAAAAAATTTGGAAGAAAAATCTGAGATATATGGCTTCTCAAAATTTAAAAGAAAATTGGTATAAAATGTTTTACCAATGGTATTTGAGTCCTAACAAATTAGCTAAAATATATAAAAATAGTGATAGTAGTTGTTGGAAATGTGGTGAATCGAAGGGAACATTCTTTCATTGCTGGTGGACGTGTAAGTATGCAAAAAAAATTTGGGGATTAATTAATAGTTCAATTAATGAAATACTTGGTACCAATATTGAATTAAAACCTGAAATTTACCTTTTAGGATTATTAGAAGACCAATTAGAAAGAAAATATGGGAAAGTACTCTTCTATATGATCACGATTGCAAGAGTCTTATTCGCAAGTAAATGGAAAGCAAACTGTCACAATTACTTAAAGGTTGTCCCCCAGAGAAATATAATAATGATTGGAAAAAAGTTATTAAATTTATAAGAGAGCAATGGGGAGGGATTGCAATGCTTAATTTGTTAGGATAATATAGGATATGTTTACTACAAGTAATCAGATAAAGCTAAGCCAGGTAGATAACAACTAAGATTTATGTTAATATGCATTTAATTGTTAATTGATAATTATAATATATACTATATTAGTGGAGAGAATATGTTATGATAAGCGTTGTGATATGTATGATCTAATCTGTATTTGAATTTAACTGAGGAAGTACTGAAGAGAATGATAAGATGATAAGAAGTCAATATGATTTTCATCATTAGACTTGGTAGTGAGGAAGTTTAATTGTTTTTGTGTATTGTATTTTATTGTATTATTTTTAATTGTGTATTGTATTGTTGATGTTTGTCTGTTTTGTTTATTTATGTTATGTTCAATATGCAACAATAAAATTTTAAAAATAAATAAATTAAAAAATAAATAAATGTTAATAGCCTGTCTTGCTCCTGCATTCAACAAGTAGCCTACTAATAGAAGAAATGCACAGAGTGCTTATCTCTGTCAGGTCAGAGGTCACTTACCTCCAAGTCATGCCTTTTTACTGGTAGCTGGTACTCCAACACAAAGCTAAGTCAAACCCAATCAAGGGTGCATACAGTCTTTATCATTGTGTCAATTCATTCATAGCCTCATCTTGACTTCTTTGCCTTATTGCTCAGTTAATCTTTGACTTTAGTATCAGACCTAAGACTGTAAGATTGCCAAGGTCCATCTTGAGTTGCTACCAGGCCAGCTGAACCTGTATCGAATCCCAAACCCTCTCAGCCTAGGTGTTGGAAATTATTCTGGAGTACCCATTACCTGGCCAAATTTTGTGGCAACATTGTTCCTATTTCCTAGGGCTGTCAGTTTTGAACTCTTCTGCTGGCAGATCTCAGCTCGTAAAGTAGTTTGGACTTCTGATTGCTCTATCAACATGTTTCTGAGATCAACTGGCAAACAAACGAGTTCTCTTGGCAGAAGGGGATTTCTGTCAGCAGAAAAGGCTAGTTTGCAACCTTAACTCTATAGAGTGAAAACATTATTGAATTAGAATTGCACCCTACTGCTCCCTGTTCCCCACTTCTGACAAGGATACTCATCTGCCTATTACAAAGAATGTAGCATATATGTTTTTGAATTAGATATTATGGCTGGCACCAAGTCCATCATCATAGCTCCATCTGATAATGCTACCCCCCACAAAAAACCAAAACAAAACCCTGCCTTTTTAGCCAGGCTGTGCCCCAACCGAGTTGATAGTTTGCTGCAGATTGAGATACAGGCAAATGGCATCTGCAATGCTTTCCTGGTCATGGGGCAGGTTGAGGCTGGAGACACCCCTAAGGGTCTTGCTACAACTGCTTTTCTCGGGCTATGTATTTTATGTCTGCATGAAATACATCCACAACATTCCTTTCAGCTACAAAGCTTGTGACCCTATCAAAAAAAGAGATAAAATTAGTCTGGCATGACTTTTTGAGAAACCCATGCTAACTTTTAGTAATCATGAGCACTTTTTTTTATAGAGTCACAAGCTTGGTAGATGAAGGGAAAGTTGTAGATAAAACATATCTTGATTTCAGTAAGGCTTTGACAAGGTTCTCCATGATATCCTTGCAGAAAAGCTAGTAAAATGTGGGCTAGACAATGTGACTGCTAGGTGGATTTGTAATTGGCTGACTGACCAAAACTAAAGGGTGCTCAACAATGGCTCTTCCTCATCCTGGAGAGAAGTGATTAGTGGGGTGCCACAGAGTTCTGTCCTGGACCCAGTGCTATTCAACATCTTTATCAATGACTTGTATGAAGGAATAAAGGACATGTTTATCAAATTTGCAGATGACACCAAATTAGGATAGTTTACTAATACCACAGAGGACAGAATCAGAATTCAAAATGACTTTAACAGATGAGAAAGTTGGCCAAAATTAACAAAATGAAAAACAACAGGGAGAAATGTAGGATGCTACACTTGGGAAGTAAAAATGAAATGCACAGATATAGGATAGGTCATGCCTGGCTTGTTGGGAGCACACGTGGAAAGGATCTAGGTGTCTCAATGGACCACAGGATGAACATGAGTCAGCAATGTGAAGTGGCAGTTAAGAAAGCCAACGCAATTCTAGGCTTTATCAATAAGAGTATGGTGTCTGCATGGAAGGAAATAATAGTACCACTCTATCCTGATTTGGTAAGACTTCAACTGGAATGCTGTGTACCTCAATCAAAAAGGATGTGGACAAGCTGGAGCATGTCCAGAGGAAGGTGACAAAAATGGTAAAAGGTCTGGAAACCATGCCCTATGAGATGCTTAGGGAACTGGGTATGTTTAGCCTGGAGAAGAGAAGGCTAAGAAGTTGCATGATAGCCCTGTTTAAATACTTAAAGGGATGTCATATTGAAGATGGAGCAAGCTTGTTTTCTGCTGCTCCAGACACAGAACAATGAATTCAAGATATAGCAAAGCAAAGCAAAGCAGCTTCATTTATATACCGCTTCATATCGCGCTATGGGATGTCTAAGCGGTTTACAACTGTAAGCTCATTGCCCCCCAACAGTTGGGTACTCATTTTAGCAACCTCGGAAGGATGCAGGCCTGAGCCTAGCCTGAGCCCTGGCTAGTATTGAACTCGCAACCTTGTGGTCTATGAGTGAGTGGCTGCAGTACAGGCATTTAACCACTGTGCCACCAGAGATTCAACTTCAACATTAGGAAGAATTTCCTGATGGTAAGAGCTGTTCAAGTGGTGGAATCTCCTTCGTTGGAGGTCTTGAAACAGAGTCTGGATGGCTGTGTGTCA
This sequence comes from Phrynosoma blainvillii, assembly GCA_026167975.1. Lineage (NCBI taxonomy): Eukaryota > Metazoa > Chordata > Lepidosauria > Squamata > Phrynosomatidae > Phrynosoma > Phrynosoma blainvillii. The sequence continues at coordinate 327,424,372 of JANUYF010000003.1, forward strand.
GGAGTGCTTTGATTGTGTATTCCTGCATGGCAGGGGGTTGGACTGGATGGTCCTTGTGGTCTCTACCAACTCTATGATTCTATGATTCTATACTCCAGGGTAGTGCAGAGTATCCAGGTCCTGCAGCTGACTTTCTCCCATTACCTGGCCCTCTGTTTCCATGCTGTGGCAGCTATCTGTATGGGTCTCCTGTTCAGCTGCCCAGTATGTGCACCCCACTGTGGGTTTATCACCTCTGAGGTCAGGACAAGGTATCTAGCAATGATCACAGGACTGGGAATTTCATTCTGACCTCAGAATGAGTGACTCACAACAGCAGGTGCACTGGGCAGCTAAGTGGGATGCCTGTGCAGACAGCCACCATGGCATGGAAATAGAAGCCTCCAGATATTCCTGGAAGATCCAGAAAAAGAGAAATATATTTTTTAATCCATTGTATGGCTTAATTCTGGTGTGGAAAGTGTTGGATATTATCCAGACTGCTTGTATCAGAATCAGGGTTTGGACCATGTGTTGTCTGAACAGGATGACACTATAGAAGAGGGATGGGCCTTTGACCCATGCAGATGAGGTCTCAATGTCCCCTATGGCCTGGAGAGATTTGCAGACATCATTCCTCAGCACCTCAGAAACCTCCAACTAGGGTACTACCTGGCTGAAATTGTATTTTTGGGTCATATTCAGTGGTTAGCAAATATAAACAAAAATCTCTAAAGTTATGAGATTGTTAAATCTAGCATACAAACTTGTAGCTACTGAATAGGATGTCAATCCATATGTTTATTGTTCAGTTGTATTTATTTATTTATTAGTTATATTCCACCTTTTCTCCAATGAGTTCAAAGCACTGTATATAGCTCTCCTCCTCCCACAATCCATAATGTAGATCAGGTTGGTGACTTCCCCAAGTTCATCCAATTTCATGTTCACTGAAGACTTGAACCTGAATCTCCTAAGTCCAGCACTTTAACCTCTAGACCACAATAACTCCAAGAAATAATATGCATGTACAAGTTTGCTTGTATTGTACTGAATTTCTTTCTCTCTAAATTGTAATGTGGATTCTCATGGGCAGCATTTGCTTCTGAAAGTGTACTCTGTCTAACCTATAAAATCATGAATGGGAGCTTTAACTACTTTTGAAGTGAATCTCTAGCCATATTATATCCGCTGATTTGAATAGTTTGCACAAAATATTAGGTGCAGAGCTTCGCCACCGTAACAATGGAGGGCATAAAAGGAATCCATTACCACCTCTTTACCCATGATTAGAACAAATCACTCTTTGTAAACAGCTTCCATAAATTGGTTGTGTACTTTTTAAAAGGCAAATTGGTGCTAGGTAGAGGGAGAATGTCTCCTTGTGCATTGCTGATTTGCAAGAGCTACAGTGCAAAGCACAGTTAATGTAAAACACCTTTGAAATTCTTCTGATAATCTTTGTTAATAAATACACATTTAAATGACAAAAGCATCCAATTCCTTTTCATGAACTTCAGGACTTAGACCCACCATGGATTTTCTGGAATTGATTTTGATGTGAGTTATGATCAGACAGGGAAATAGCTCTGTTGCATTACTGGAAGAAACCAAGTGAGAGGTTTGTATGATTAAAAACCACATCATACGGCCAGTCTCCAATGTATTAAACCTGTATTTATGAGACTTATTTATCCATAAATCTTCTGCATTTTTAGTTGTCTCCTGCAGACAGTCAAAACCTCTTGAGTTTAAGTCTCAGTAATAGCTTTATTTATCTAATTTCAGCCTCTGAGATGAAAAATTGTCAAGGTGTATGGTGGTCTCCCACAAACATTTGTTTTCTTCTGTGATTCCGTTACACTCCACTGATATGGATTGTGTAGGTTTTGTTGAATGAACATATTTAAAGATGAGAAACAAAAATGCAAACTTGTGTGAGATAGGTGTCTGTGCATAGTTAATAAACAGTGTACATTGGAGGAAATACGTAAGGAAATTCACACCAATCTCATTAAAATTATGTTGACTTCCTGCTAAATAAATGCATGTCTCACTATGAAATGCAGCCAAAAAGCATCAGGTTTTATGGGAATCTGTGACTGTGTCAAAAGGTGATCATTCATATTTTAGAAATATGAGTTTTGACAATTCATAATAGGAACCCTAAGAGATCAAATATGGCCTTTCTAAGGGTTCTTCAGCTGAGTTCTTAGCCTAAACTGATAAACTTAACTCCTCCTTCACATTAACAGAAGATTGCTCTTCCAGCCTGTAGCAAAATGTTGGGCTACCTTTTAAAAGCTGCATTAAACAGTTTAGGGACAATATAATCTATGATTCTATAATTCAAGCTATTTCCAGTCAGTCATAACCACTACCATAAACTCTAAAAATTCATAAGTTTCCCTAACACTCACTTAGGCTGTATCTGCGCTGCAGAATTAATGCAGTTTGGCATCGCTTTAACTGTCATGGCTCTGTCATGACTCCATGCTATGGAATCATGGGATTTGTAGTTTGCTGAGATGTTTAGCCTTCTCTGCCAGAGAGCTCTGGTGCCCCAACAAACTACAAATCCCAGGATTTCCTAGGATGGAGCCATGACAGTTAAAGCTGTGTAAAACTGTGTTATTTTTGTAGTGCAGATGCAGCATCTGTTTTGCTCACTTAGGCTGCATCTGCATTGCAGAAATAATGCAGTCCGACACTGTTCTAACTGCCATAGCTCATTGCTATGGAGTTCTGGGATTTGTAGTTTTATTAGATATTTAAAGTGCTATCAGCATGGTCTTGTTCCACAATAAACTACACATTCCAGTATAGCATTGAGCCATGACAATTAAAGCAGTGTCAAATTGCATTATTTTTGCAGTCCAGATGCAAGCCTAGTTCAGAGTTTGAAAAAAAAAAACATATTTTGTCTACAAATACCAGAATCCCCCAGCCAATTAGGCAGCTTTTAAATTGACCAATCTGATATTATTTTTCATATGAATTTGTAGTTTCTGGTAGTAGTTAGCTGGAATTATAGTATCCCTCTTTCCTTCCTGAAGAGATCTCTCCAAGCCTTTTGGACCCAGAGCTTGTTTGGCTCTGTGAGACACAGTCGTGCACTATAGAACTCCAGAATCCCCTGGAAAGCAATCCTGCATGGTCCACATGCATAGGAGAATATGTGACATGATCCTATAAGAATCACTCCTACTGTCCTTCACACTTTTCCCTCCCAAGCTCTTACAGGTTCTATAGTTTTGTAGAGGCTATTCATTGCAAGGCAGGACCAGGTACACCTTGGGATGAGCAGAATAGAATGGTTCTGTTCATTGGAAGTTCATATTGTAGTTGATAGAATTCTGCATATACATTACTTAGCTAACATGTATAGAAATGCACGTACTTGCTATTGCTATTGTTAACATATAATAAATTCATTATTTCACGAACACTGTTGCAGAGTTTTCAGAAACATTCATGAAATTTAGTCCCTTTTTTAAAAAAAATAGTATTTCCTGTGGGTGCTTTTTGGAAGGGTAAAATTGATCATAGAGGGAGGGACTGTGTCTATTTGGTGGCTTTAGAAATTGACCAATGAGTTTCCACCATAGATACAGACATAGGCCTCATTGGCCTTCATTGATGCCCTCATATAAACATGGAATCGAGCCCCCCTTTTGAAAATAATGATTTTCCACAGGTGTATTTTGAGATGACATAAGTGTTTACAGGCTGCAGAAATAATCCCATTGTACACCACTTTAACTGCCATGGTATTCTGGGAAATGTTTGTTGAGTGCTCACAGTAGCGGCCCGAAAACCGGGAATTGGGTTGCAGCCTCCAGTCCTGGACGGGGTCACACTCTCCATAAAGGACTGCATTTGCAGTCTGTGGGTGCACTTAGATTTGTCACTTCAGATGACCAATCAGGTAAATGTAACAGTCAGGAGCGCCTGTTATCAGCTTCGGCTGATATGCCAGCTGCGCCCTTTCTGGAAATAAAGGACCTTGAGACTGTGGTGCATGTGCTGGTAACCTCCCGTCTGGATTTCTGTAATGCGCTTTACATGGGGCTACCCTCATGCTTGGTCTGGAAACTTCAGTTAGTGCAGAATATGGCAGCCAGAGTGGTCTCAGGCAGATCTAGAAGAGACCACATAATGCCAGTACTGAAGTCTCTTCACTGGCTGCCTATCAGTTTCCAGGCCCAGTATAAGGTGTTGGTTATGACCTTTAAAGCCCTAAATGGCTTGGGTCCAAACTATCTTAGGGACCGCCTCCTCCCAAACAATCCACCCCGCACACTCCAGTCCTCTGGGAGGAATTTGCTACAACCAATAAAATCAAGGCTGTCTGTAACCTCCTAGAGGGCTTTTTCAGTAGTTGCCTCCAGACTTTGGAATGCCCTGCTGGACGAAATCCGTCAGATAACAACTTTGCACAGCTTTAAAAAGGCTGTGAAGATGGATCTCTTCCGGCAGACCTTTCCTGACTAGATTTCCTGGCCTCAGGAGTTTTTAGCCATTCCCTTTTTGGCTCTCATCATTGCCCTACTTGTCTTGTATTTTTGCTTGTTTTATTATTTTTTGTGATTTTTATATGTTTTAATTGATATATGATTTAATATTATTTTAGGGGTGGGAGGGTGGGTTTTTGAGTTTTAGATTGTATTTTAGGTTGATTTATATTGTATAGAATTTTTAACTGATGTAAGCTGCCCCGATTGGTTGACATAGGGGTGGAGTATAAATATATTTATTATTATTATTATTATTATTATTATTATTATTATTATTATTATTATTATGTTGTTACATCAGAGCTCTCTAGCAGAAAAGGCTAAATGTTTCACAACACTAAAGTTCCCAGAATTCCATAGCATTGAGCCATGGCAGTTTAAGTGGCATGAAACTGGATTATTTCTGCAGTATGGATGCAGTCATAGAGAGAGAGAATGGGCCCATTTGGTTGCTTTCACAATTAGCCAATTAGTTTGCTTCAACTATATAAACATTCAGAGGCAGCCCTCATTTGGACCAATTGTACTGATTCTGTGGCACTGTGAAATCATGATCTTTCATGATGTGACATCTGGTTAGCTGGGCTCTTACGAATGCAAAGGACTAAGCCCTTCCAAGTTAGACTGTAGTGGTATAGCAGCAGCCGAATAAAGAATATTATGACTAGGACTGAAAAAATTGGGTTAAAAACATGGAAAATAAGCATTTTACAGGAACCATTTTGTACCCACATCAAATAATGTTTCCTGCCCTGGAAATGTCTGTGGGTGAAAATTTAGTAGTGGATAAGTGTACACAGGCTTGAAGTGGCTTAGGTATTCAGCATGAGGGTAGAACAGTCCGTCAGATTACTTGTAGCATACTGCCTTTTAATTCATTTTGTCAGTATATACATTAGCAAGCCATTTTCAAATAGAGCATTAAAACATGCTCAAGAAATGTGTGATCAAACTGGTGCCAGATGAGACCTGTTTAAAAAACATTTGTTTCTTCCAGCTGGAAATAGGAGCCCTTAATTTGGTAAGAATTAAACTTTGTTTGCAAACATTTTATAATGAAAATTCACAAACATACTACTGAGGAAGTAATTTATTGGAAATAATGAGTAAATCTTTTTTAAACTGTTAATTTGTATTTGCACAGAAAGGTTCGGCAGCCATCCAAACAAAGAAACAAAGACTCGCTCCACTTCCTTCAATCCACTGTAGAATAATTATTATGTTTTAAGCAAACCTGAACAAAGCTAGAAGAGTTGGGGGTAGGATTGTTGATAAAAGGCTGAGATTCTATATTGCATACTCTCAGAGTGTCTTGATTTGGTGAGGACAGTCCCGGTTAATTCTCTACATCCCACTTTTTCATGTACTTTAAAAATATCCCAGTTTCTCTCCTCCTTCCACTTTCCCCCCTTTGTCATCAGCTTGTTTCAGTTACTGAGAGCTGAGTGCAACTCAGATATGGGGAATGGAGGAGAAGTAGAAGTGGAATCTTACCCTTCCCAGGCCAAAGCTAATGGCTTCAGTCTCTCCTAGGTTGCATGTTCTTCCTCTGTGAAATGTTGGATTGTATGATAGCATGCTGGTGATTCAGATGACCAACTTTGTTGGTATTCTGCAGCTTGTGTGCATCACTAATATGAATGCCTTGTGACACAAGTGAACAGTGGTCATTGGGGACAGATATCAGGATTGACTGGCTGACTGGAAGATACTAGTCCTCAGCCAGATCCCTGAAATACTCATGCGGTTTTAGTGATCCATATCTGTCTGAGCTCAGAAACATTTCCTTTTGGGAACTATACCCACCATAGCTGGATTGAACACATAAGGAACCGAACTGGAAAACTGATCCCAGCTTGTGTTCACTGTATCCTCCTCATAAACTATACAAAGGTACTTTCCCCCTCCCCTGTGTGACATTTTCAGGTTTATGGTTGACAAATTATCCAGTCATTTGCAACAACAACAACAAAACACAAGGCCTCTGCAAACTGGCCCAAAGGGCCAGCCTGGAGGCAGAGTTGGGGTGGGGCAACTGCACGCTGGCCACCCCAACCCCACCCCAATGCTGTCCTGACACCATGCCCCGTAACACACAGCGCATGGTGTCAGGACGCCCTTCTGGAGCAGCGTTCAAACATGCTGTGTCAAAAAGGGCACTGAAGAGCCATGCACCAGCTCTTAGGGCGGCCTTTTGCCTCCCCTAAACGGAGTGGCATTTTGCCACTCTTTTTAGGCAGCAAAAGGGCCCTGACATGGGGTTGCTGCAGCCCCAATCCGCTGCTTCCCAGGGCAGGCCAGAGTCTGCACACCCCCACAGTTTCAACATCTCATTGTCAATATAGTAAGAACAGCTTTCTATGTTGCTAGACCTTTCCAACTTGATGATGAATGAAAGGTTTCTTGCACTCTAAATTTACAAAACATTTCCTACCTGGAAACAGTGACTATGTATGTATTACTCTACATTTATCTGTTTATTATGATCTAAGATGGCCTCCAAAAGCATGAGGCTAAGCTAGACACATGCGAGAGACAGACTAAGGAGCTTATCACACCACTAAAAACCCCAGTTTACCTCTCCCAAGTTGAATTTTAATTTGGGACGCAGCCGGGTCACGCATTTTGCAGTTCAATCCGATGATGATGATGATGATGATATTTATTTATATCCTATCTTTCTCCCAAAACTGGAACTCAAAATGGCTAACAATATTTAAAAACAGTATAATTATAAACATACAAAAGTATGGAATGAGAAGAATTATGAGACCAAACCAAGTGAAAATGCACACTATCCAAAGCCAGGTATATTACTTTGGACCCTGAAGCAGAAAATTCCACAAGCAATTTTCCTAATCTTTGTCAATACAAATATAACAATATAACAAACGACTAACAGTTTCCATGACCTTTTATAACAACCCAGATCTTATATCTGGGACTGCTGCCTTATGCTGCTTAAAGATAGAAGAGTATCTGAGGAGTACTGTTCAAAATAAGGTTTGATATCAGTGTCAACAAAAAAAGTTTAAATATTAAGACTCTGATCATAATCCTGCTTCAGGAGACACAGACATCCAATCAATCCTCAAAACTGAACTTTTCTCAATTGCATTCCTCCATACCCAGCCACTTGAGGCATCCACAGGGACCTCTGGAGGTCTCTGCAGAAGGTGTTATTATTGTCACTAAGTGCAGAATGTCCAGGTTGCCCCCCCCCCCCCGGCATCAGCCAAGAAAATAGGGTTTCTGGGTTTATATTCCTCTCTGGCAATGTTCCTGGCTTCACTCCAGAGATCTTCTGGCTCCTGGTCAATTTGACTTAATAGTGCAAATCTATTTTTTACATTACATTCTATGGGGATATTCTTCTGGTTGTATTTAGGCATGATGATTGGCTTAGGGTTCTTTAGCTTTACTCTAATTTTTTATATTAGTAGTTCATGGTCTGTACCACAATCTGCTCCTGGTCTTGCTTTTTACAGAGAGACTGGAACGTCTCCATCTTCTCCTTCCAATTATGTAGTCTATTTGATTTCTATATTGGCTGCTAGTTGATGTCCATGTATATAGTTGTCTCTTTGATTGCTTAAAGAATGTGATGAACAAACTGTTGGCTTCACAAAATTCAATCAGTTGTTCTCTTGCTTCATTTCTTGATCCTAGGCCAAATTTTTCTACAATCTTTGATTCTGCTTTATTTCCTACTTTTGCTTTCCAATCACCTATGATTAACAAGAATTTTGTTTTGATATGTGATCAATTTCCTCCTGGACATCAGCATCTTTCAGTTGTTTCTTCTTCTTCTTCTTCTTCTTCTTCTTCTTCTTCTTCTTCTTCTTCTTCTTCTGTAGTAGTATAAACTTGGATTATGGTTATATTGATGAGTTTTTCCTGAAGTCTTATTGATTTTGCATTATGTTGGGGGATGCAAGAAGACCCTATCACAAAAAAGGCAAAAGGCAAGCATGCATTTAACAGAAAAAAATGGCACAGTTGTAAATTCAAGGCAGTTTCATCTACACAGATTGGAAAGAAATGGCAGGAGGTGGCACATCCACCTTTTTCCCATGTCTCACCTCTCATAAGAAAAGATCTCATACATTGGCAGGTGTTATTATGATGTCATTCCATCACAGCACCAAGATGGCAATTTTTAAAAAAAGAAATCTGAGAAGACAGGGATGGGATAGGGGAGGAGGCTATGATGCCAGTACTGCAGAAGAGAAATCCATTTGTAGTCACAAGGTGCAGTACATCTCAGCTACAGTCAGCAACTCTACCAAGAATGGGTGGAGAAGATTAACATGGTGTGGTCATCACTGCACTCTTTCTAATTTTGAATGCATGACTGTCTTTTCTTATGACCCTAAAACAGACTCTAGACTCCATTATCCTCTGGTGAAGGAGCACTTGGTATCACATAAACACTTCAAATAGATGGGTTTTGAGAGTTGCTAATGAAAGCCATTAACACCTCTAGAGTCAGGAAGAAGGGTGATTTACAAGGCAGGAAACATAGCAATAGCAATAACAGCTTCATTTTATACTGCTACATACCACGCTATGCAGTCTTTAAGTGGTTTACAACTGTAAGCTAGTTGCCCCCAACAAGCTAGGTACTCATTTTAGTGACCAAGGAAGGATGCAAGCCTAAGTCAAACCTGAGCCCTGACTGGTATTGAACTCACAACCTTGTGGTTTGGATGTGAGTGGCTGCAGTACAGGAATTTAACCACTGCACCACTAAAGGAAGCATCTTAGAATTGCCCTGTTTTCCAAGAGCTCCCAGCATATCTTCATCATGAAAGGAGCAGCCTCGTTTTGATAATCATCCCTTAATGAAGCCTTTCCTATCATTTCTATAGCTCTTATATTGTCCGGGAAAGCAGCCAAAGGGCTGATAAGACAGCTAGCTCTCAAACAAACAAAATCCCCAGTGCAGCAAAGTCAGTGTTAACTACATAGTCTCAGAGATACACAGTAACTCTACCCAAAGCGATTACCAAAAGGCTTGTCAGATGGTCCGAGGTTCGAGGTATCAGATAGGCAGGTCAATAAGCAGTCCAAGGTCAAAGTTTCCGGGTGGTCAAGATGATCTAGGAGACACGGAGCCAGAGACAGAGTCTTTCCCTTAGAGGAGTCAGATATCCACTGGCAAAGCACCACACATGCTCCAGGTTCTTAAGAAGGCAAGGAGCCGGCCTTCAGCTGTGTCTGATTACTAACACACTTCTGCTGAAGCCTCCGTGATCTTCGCAAGCCCTCTCTTTCTGCTCGACGCTCCTTAAAGGTAGGCACACTGCCCAGATCCTCCTCCCTGTCTACAGCATCAGGCAAACCTGACTGCTGAACCTCTGGAGGGGCCACAGCCTCTGCTCCAGCAAAGCTAGGGCCAGCCTCTGGCTCTTCCACTACAGGTTCAAGTCCCAGGGGCTCCAGCTCATCCCCTGAGTCCTGTGAGTCGTCCTTTAGGCTGGGCATGACATGTATGTGTGAGAGAGTGAGTGTTTGTTTGCTGTGTGATTTCCCCTTAATAAAATATAATTCATTGGAACAATGCTTCAGTAGAAATAAATTATTTTATTATTATTATTATTATTATTATTATTATTATTCTGCATCACTGTATTTTAAGCAACCTCTGTATAAAAGTGGAAAGTGATTCCAAAATTAATGTAGTACAGTCCATTAACTAATTGAGCTAATTATAAATTCCCCTAGAGAGAGACCCCTTGGCTACAGTGGTATAAAGGAGCAGTAAGGCCAACGGATTCTTATACGTGAATTCAATTAATCATTGAATAGTGTGCCAACACATAGGAAAATTCAATTGATTCAATGGATCTGCTCTCACAGAGGCTGAAAAGAAGATTCAGGTCCAAGGATTCTAAATGTCTATCTCATATCTACCTTTCCAAAGAAAGGCTTATCCCTATCTAGAGTTGCTGCTGTTCCACTCATGTTGGCCCTTGCTCCTCAGTGAATGAATTAATTCTATGGATACACTAGTAGTCAGCCAACCTTTTCTTTCTAAAGACTTAGAACTAAAATCCATACAATGGGACAGCATTGTTTGGTTTGCACTGCTGTTTGGGGTGAATCCCTTTTGTTGCCGTTCCAGCTTTCCCCTCCAGAGAAAATGAGGAGATGGATTTCTTTGTATCTGAGACTACTAACATGCACAATAAATGCATATTCCACTGTAAGTAGTTATGCATTGTGTGTATTCTGTAAATGCGGAATATGTTTTCTATGAGAAAGGAAAATGAGAGGAAAGCAATAAGAATAAGATTATTAGAATTGTAGTAGTAATAAGTACAACTTCTATTGATCTCACTATAATAAAATCACAAAACCCTATGTTATATGTGTGACTCAAATTAAGGGTGTCTGTCCAATGAATCATATAGCTCTTCTGTACAATAAAACCAAAAAAGAAAAAGAAGTGTATAGAAAAAAAAAAAGAAAAAGAAAAGAAGTGGTAAGGGAAGAGAAAACTCACACAATCTATTGACTTTGTCAGTAGCCATCCTCAGAAAAGGGAACCAAAACTGGACTCACAATGAACGTTTGAGGCATGCTGAACTTGGAGTAAAGGTTTTCATGAGCCAGACTCTAGATCACATGTTTACAGTCCTGTCTGATTCTGCCATGTAGCACACAAAGCATGCTCCTAAAGTCAGGAGTACAGAGGCAAATCCTACTGTAACATTAGTGGAAGAAAAGAGTATGTAAATGAATTATTATTGCTGAGTTTATTTAGATTCTGCCTTTCCTCAATGAAGTTAAAACATACAAAAAAGCAACAGCAACATTAAATGGAATTAGATTATTAACAACACTAACAATAGTTTAAAAGATACAATTACAATGTTAAAAACACTTTAAAACCCAGGACAACTACAAGATAATGCACTTCTTAAAGCCCTCTACAAGTACATACAAATGTGCATGCACACACACACATACACACACAGAGCTTTTCTCAAAAGACTATTGGAACGAAAAAAATATTTGCATGCCAATGGAAGAACAACAAGGAGGAGGCCATCCTGGTCTCCTTGGGAAAAGGGTTCCAGAAGAGAGACACTAAGAAGACCTTTACACTAAGTTACATTGGTAGTGCATTTGCAGGATCCACTCTTGTTGTGCAACTGGCTGCAAATGGAAAACAGACACATTATCCTCACAACAGTCCTGGAAAGTAGATCAAAGAGAAAATGTTACCCGGTGAGCTCCATTGATCAGGGAGGACTTGAACATGGATCTTTACAAGATCCAGAGCCCTGTTCCTGAGTTGCAGCAGTCATCTGCATAGACATCCTGTTGAGCCATCCAGTACATCTGCTGCCACTGCAGGTCACTTGTTTTGAGGTAAGAATGAGGTGCCCAGAATGTGACCCTTGCTGGGCACCTTGTTCTGACCTCAGAAGTGAGCAACACACAGTAGTGCGGGACACACTTGGAGACTCAGCAGGATGCTTGTGCAGCTAAATGTAGGAATAGAAGCGGAGGTAACAGGGGCAGATTGGGGCAGCTGTGGTGCCAGGATGCTCCAGTCCCCAAAGTATCCTAGCCAGTGTAGACAAGACTGAGGGTCAGGGTGTCCAGGCACCCTACTTTTCGCGGACGTATCCTCCATTTCAGCCTTCTGTCGAGGAGGAATTCCAAAATGTCCTCCATTTTGAGCATAACAAAGAAGCATGGATTTACATTTATATTCCTGTTTCTTAGCTTTTATTTGGTAATGTCCTATCCTTTTCTTGAATGTCCTACATTTTGCGGTGCCTTGCCCTCCTTTGTGGTTATGATATCGGGTCACCTTGCCCAGGTCACAGTCAACAGTTTCTCAACTGATCTTTCCAGTAACCTGTTGCATCTTTGCTCATAGAGAAAGCATCTGGTTCTTTCTACTGCTCATCTCTAAAGAATGCTAAATCTGTTTTTGGTTGTTGCATCATCAGTACATTCTGATGGTTCCTATGATGACAAATTCTGTTTGTGTGGGAAGCAGATGTTGGTGTTTACCCAGATCTAATTTACAATGATAAGCAGTGATGACTGAGCTAGGGTTTTTTTTAAATTCTGCCAGAGCAATATGGTATACAAGAGAATGCTGCAAATCATTTCCAGTAGAGGGGTTTAAATATGTACCAGGCTTACACAAATGATGAATCACCATTCCAAAGGCTTGGGGCTACATAGGGCAACTTACCATGGATCTGACAGATGTGCCTGCCTTGAAAAAACACCCCTCCAAAAAAACATAGAGCACCCCTTTCAGTATCTAGCACCTTGTGAGTCACACCATATTTCACAACATGGGATTCATTGACTCAAATGGCATTGAGAAATAATGAAAAATGAGCTGCCTTTGGCTTAACTAGTCATATGTAGTGCAGGACCAACTCTAGAGGCTATGTACTAAGAGTAAACTTCTTAAACATCACTTGCCTGCTATGTCTTCAGGAACCCAGAACTGGGGTGGGTGGGTATTCCCTTCCCAGGGAGGGAAGGGAAAGAAGAAAAGCGGCTGTCTTTGTAATGGTGGTGTTCTTGCAAAACTGCTTTCAATACCAGCAAATGGGTGATAGAAGGGCCTACAAAACTGCCTATGGAGGTGCATGCAGCCCTTCAGCCATAGTATTTTATGAATGAATTGATTTTAATTCTACGATAGTTTAATTTAGTTTTAAGGGGTGGGAGGGTTTGGGTGTGGGGTGAGGGGTGTGGGATGATGGAATGTTTTAACTGTTGTATTTTTTAACCTGCTGTAAGCCGCCCCGATTACCGAGCAGAGGAGTGGGTTATAAATAAAACTTATTATTATTATTATTATTATTATTATTATTAGTTTCCATCTCTGATGTATAAGATTGTGGTCTTCACTTGCTTTGTGTTAATGACAGTGAGTTAAAGAGAAAGTTATGTCAAGGTGTTTTGTATGCAGCTGATTTAAAGGCTGGACAACATCTACATGTAGCTCTGCACAAGTAGTTCTGCATTTTCTCACTGCTTGAGAGCTATCAGTCCTTGAGATGAAGCCCTACTGCTGTTGCTTACTGGTGTGGTGGAAGGGAAACAGAAGGCAATTTGGACAATGGAGAAGCAGTTGGGCACAGACCATGCAAGGAGAGGGGAGAAGAAATGAAGTACACTCTCCTTTTCCTTTCCCCATGATCTCAATCACTTCCCCTCTTCCTACCCACCCATTGGTAAGAGACAACAATGAGGGTTCTTCCTGGAGTCAGACAGTTGTTGGACACTAAGAGATTTTTGGATAGAGAACAAGGGCAAGAGAATAGCCCTCTGTGCCCCATTCAAAGAGCATTTTGCATGTGTATGAGCTGCACTTTATTGTTGTTGTGTGACTTCAAGTAGTTATGGTGACCCTAAGGTGAACCTATCATGGTTTTTCACCCCGGGGTTGAGAGTGTATGACTTGACCAAAGTCACCCCATTGGTTTCCATGGCCAAGTGGGGAATCAAATCCTGCCCTCCAGAGTCACAGTCCAATACTCAAACCACTACACCACACTGAGGACGTTATCACACCAGCGGCAAGAAAAACGGCAAGGAATCAATCCAGAGCCATACCGGAATGATTCTGGTCGCGCAGCCATAATTCCTCTTTGAAAGAAGAATTCAAAAGAGCTGGAATGATGCAACGATGGCACAAGGATGATGCAGGGATGGGCGGGGTTTGCTGCGACGTCGTCTGATCATGGGGCAAAGGATCCAGAATGATGTAGCGATGGCGCAGGGATGATGCAGGGATAGGCGGGGTTTGCCGCGACGTCGTCTGATCACGGAGGCAAAGGAACCGGAATGATGCAGCGATGGCGAAGGGATGGGGCTGCTTTAGACCCCGTGTGATAACGTCCTCTCTCTCACACATGCATAAATCCCTAATGGGATACTATCCATAGTGTGCTAAAAACACAGAGCACTTTGGATTGGTCTGGGACATAATAATAATAATAATAATAATAATAACAACAACAACAACAACAACAACTTTATTTATACCCTGCCTTTTGCCAAAGCAGTCAAGGCAGCTTACATCTAAAACAATACATAAATTATCCCACAATAATCAACAAATCATATTAATAAACACACTAACCCCCCTTAAAAATATATTAAATTCAAATATCAGTTAAAATCAGAGATTAAAACCAAACAAAGTCAAAAACATTAGGTATTCTAAAAACGTGGGGGGGATATGGTAGAAAACAGACAAGTAATTATTCTGGATAGGCCTGCTGGAAGAAATCCATCTTAATGGCTTTTTTAAAGCCACCTAAGCTGGTTATCTGACAGATCTCCTCCTGCAAGGAGTTCCACAATCTGGGAGCAGTAGCAGAGAATGTCCTCTGGGAGGTCGCTGCCAACCTGGTCTTTATCGATTGAAGCAGCTTCCTCCCAGAGGACCTGAGAGCATGGGGTGGATTATATGGAAGCAGACGCTCTCTAAGGTAGGCTGGGTCCAGGCCATGTAGGGCTTTAAAGGTCATCACCAACACCTTATAATGTGCTCGGAAACCAATAGGCAGTCAGTGGAGGGATCTTAAGATCAGTGAAATATGATCACTCCTCGATGTTCTGGTAATCAACCTGGCTGCCATATTTTGTACTAATTGTAGTTTCCGAGTTAGGTATAAGGGTAGCCCCATGTAGAGTGCATTGCAGAAGTCGAGTTGTGAGGACATGTTTTGGTCCTATTCCACTTTGCTTCTACAAATTTTACAGCATCTGGACTACATCAGATTCCAGCTACCTGGAACTCTTCTCTCAAATGGGCAATGAGTCTTAGTGTTGACATTGTGTCAACCAGAGGACATTTCTAGAGACAGTCTGCTCATATTTTTTTTTATTGTAAAATCCCTGCTTTCTCACTTTGATTTTTGGCCATGTTACTCCTGGGCTTTTTGATATAAAATTGTCATACTCAGATTAAAATGTCAAAAGATAGGGCTCATTTTCTTTACATTGCATGAACATCTTTTGATGCAACTGTAGAGATCAGTGTCAAGGAAGGGCATTTTGATTTTTGATCCACCAAGGACTGTCTTGTGAGATCAACAGTGTTGCACATGTATCTTCCTAGCAGTTTGTCAGGTCTTGTTTTAGTGTTTCAAATGTTTTTATCAGACCCACAGGGAGCATTTCCACAGCTTAAAACCTCACAATAGGGATATTTTCCTCTTTCCTTGTCAACCATGGTAATTTTTATTTTTTCCCCCTAGTATCACCCAAGATATCCTGTTGTATTAGCATTTCTTGTTTCTTTTGTGTTTAGATCTGACTAATATTTATACATTGTTGTCATCTCTCTCTCCTAGTAATTTCAGAACCAAGCTGTGAATATTTAACACATTTTAATCACTCCTTCTGCATCTGTCATACCAGGAGTCTAATTGTTTATGTAGTGTTTCTGATCTTGCTCCAGTTTCTGAATACACTTCAGATAATGTGATACCCAGATCTCAGCCTAATGTACACTGATCTCAGCTAGACTAAATTTACATAAGCTCTGTTCACAACATGGTATTTGTAGCCAAAAATCTAGTTACGGGAATTTTTAATTAGCTCAATACTAAGAGGGATCTGGCTACAAGGATCCTTGAGATCGTTTCCCACATGTATACTGAGAGAAAGGAGGTCCAAAGAGATTGTGTTGAGGTAGAGTTCTTGAATTAAAGTATGTTTTTATTAAAAGGGAAAATCACACAGCAATTCACTACCCCACACTCATTCATTTAAGGCTCAGGAAATCAGGGGTTAGCTTGGGATAGTTCAACACAGTACTAAGGGTGATACTTACACAAGATGAGGCTTCTCTCTGGATTCAAAGTGGCCCATTACTGTCCATTTTAACTCACTCACTCCCAGTACTGCTATGTTCATGCATTGCATTTCCATTTTTACTATGTCTAGCTTCCCTTGGCTCATGCTCCTTACATTCCATGTCCCTATCTTATGTGTAATGCTGCTTTGGATGCTATTTACCTTTCTAAGGGTGTCTGCTATTTGTCTAGTCATCTTTCTTTTGCCCTTGGCTAATCTTGCCAATGCCTTTTATCTCTCCCTCCTTCCCTTTCTGTTAATGCTCTGATCTTGCCTGTGTCTCACTTAGGGTGTTTCATGATAGGGTTTACTAGGTGGTGGGGTAACACAAGGAGGGCCACCTACACCTCCCTGTGCACAGTGCCAACCAATATTAGCTATGGTGTCACTACAATTCACTCCTATCAGTAACACCCACCACTACTGCTGCTGCCCAATAGCTGTTTGTCTCCCTGTATTATTCCTCCCATTGTTATTTGTTTTCCTACCCATCCCCTTATGCCTCCCTGGGTTCCCTTCCTTCCCTTCCCTTGTGTCTTCCCTCCTTTATTCTATTCCCATGTCAACCCCTCCCTCCTTTAATTCCTTCACTTTTTTCTCCATGGTTGGGAGAAGGCAGAGATGACTGGTCACCTTCTTCCTTCCTCCACTTGCCTGCCTTGTCCTCCACCATTATCTAGCTCAGCTGAGAGGGAGGAGTCTGGGTTCAGATGGTGCTCTTCCCAGTCCCCTTGCCTCTTTGGTGGTCCTCTTTGTCCTCAGCTGAGAAGCCAGAGTCTGGGTTCAGATGGTGCTTTGTATGTTGTTGTTGTTGTTCTAAACTGAAGCCACTCACAGTTCATTTAATAATATTTCCAGCTGTTCTGAGACACATCTTTAGCAATCTCTTTTAAAAAAATGTACTATTGATTGATATTCTCTTCACCATCATTTACCCTTCATTGGCCTCAGTGATATCATTATGGAACCACATCTGAGTACCTTCAAAATGTCATGACTTCATTCTATTATTTGTTTAATCTGAGGTAGGGTGGGATAACCCATGTGATTAACTGAGAAGAAAATTAAGGTGTTGCTACTGGGGAGGAGAGCAATGCCAAATATACTCAAAAAGTGAATATTTGTACTTTTAAAGGAAATATCCAACCTTCCTCAGTCTAGGGTTTTGTTCACATATGTGTATTTCTGTGTGCATGTGTGTTATGTAGTAGAAGCTCTCATCCTTGTATTCAGATTACAAAACAGGGATGCATGATCATTTTCATGTGTCTATGTTGTGCACACATGTGTGAACATGCACATTATAATTGTCATTGTTAGCTGCCCTTTAGTCAACTCTGATTCATGGCAACCCTGTGGATGAGACATCTCCAAGAATCCCTATCCTCCACTGCCTTGCCCAGATCCTGAAGGCCTTTGCCCATAACGCCCCTGATCAAGTCTATCCATCTTGTCTGTGGTCTTCTTCTCTTTCTTCTACCCTCTATCTTTCCTAGCATTATTGTTTTTTCTAGTGATCTGTGCCTTTTCATTATGTGGACAAAGTACAATAATGTCAACTTGATCATCTTAGCTTCCAAGGAGAGCCCTGGTCTAATCTGTTCAAGAATCCATTTGTTCATCTTCTTGGCTGTACATGGTATCCTAAGTACTCTTCTCCAGCACCACATTTCTAATGAGTTGGTTTTCTTTCTGTCTGATTCCTTCACTGTTCAGCACTCACATGCGTACATGGTAATTGGGAATACAATAACCTGAATGATTCTGACTTTAGTGCTCAGTTGTATGTCTTTGCTCTTCAATATCTTTTCCAGTTCTTTCATAGCTGCCTTTTCCATTCTTAGTCTTCTTATTTCTTGACTGCAGTCTCCATTCTGATCAATGTTTTATCCTAATATGGGAATTCTTTAACATTTCAATTTCCTCATTTTCTAGATTGGATTTGTGTATTTCTTCTGTGGTCATTATTTTGTTTTCTTTAAGTTCAGCATCAAACTTGCTTTTGCACTTTCATCTTTGACCTTCCTTATTAACTATTCCAATTCCTGAACGTCTTCTGTTAATATGGTGTCATCTGCATATCTTAGGTTGTTAATGTTGCTTCCTCCTATCTTAACTCCTCCTTTTTCTCTTTCTAATTCTGCTTTTCTTATGATGTTTTCAGCAGCTAAGTTAAACAAGTAGGGTGATTGGATGCAGCCTTACCCGACCCCTTTTCCCAATTGGGAACCACTCTGTTCCCTGAATTCTGTTCTTACAGTGGCCTCCTATCCTTGGTACAGATTTCTCATCAGGACTATCAGTTGTAGTGGCACCCCCATGTCTTTGAGTGTGTTCCATAGCTTTTCATGATCTATACAATCAAATGCTTTGCTGTAGTCTATGAAACACATGCTGATTCTTTTTTGGAATTCTTTGATTTGCTCCACTAGCCATCATATGTTTGCAATGTGGTCCCTAGTGCCCCTTCTTTTTCTGAATCCTGCTTGCATCTCTGGAATTTCTCTCTCCATATGGTTGGAGTCTATGATGCAGCATTTTGAGCATTATTTTGCTTGCATGTGAGATTAGTGCTATTGTCCTATAGGTGCTGCAGTCTTTTGTATCTCCTTTCTTGTGGATTGGTATGTATATTGAGCATTTTCAGTCTGTTGGCCACCTCTTTGTTTTCCATATTTGCTGGCATATTTTAGTTAGCATTAAAGTTGCATTTGTCTGTGTGCATTGTAGCAGTTCAATTGGGATATCATCTGTTCCTGGTTTATTTTACCCCATTTTCTTTAGTGCAGATTTCACTTCACTTCTTAGAATTTGGAGTTCATCTTCATATGGATCCTCATTCCAAATGTCATTCATTCCCTCATCTTTTTTGTATAACATGTCTGTGTATTGCCTCTTGTGTCTTTTTTCCTTCATGTTCCTGTATTATGTTCTTTTTTTTTTTTTCATAGAGCATCCCTGCCCTTGGTTTGAATTTGGCTTTAATTTCTCAGATTTTTTGGTAGAGTTTTCTTGTTATAATGACATTATAATAACATAACTAAATTGCTTGCTTGTATCATAAGAACAAACCTGGAAAATACTCACCAGAGCTTTAAAATAAATTAACCCACCAAAGAGAGCTGAGTATATACTCAAGAAAAGGCAATGGCTGCATTTGGTCCAAACCCCTGTTTTCTTGCCCTTAATACTGTTACCATACCTGCATACCCTGCATTATTTTGGGGTACAAATATTTGGTTATATTTTATTATAATAGCAGTTACAGAGAGGCCATAATCATGAACCTGGAAAGGTTAGATAACCTTTAAGTGAACTTCTGACAGGTCACAGACCTGAGAACATGTGGAAAAACCCCTGTAACATTATGGCTGTGAATATTGCTGCTTCCTAACCTTCGCTATGTGCATTTTCTCTTGAAGGTCACTGATAAAGGTTTGTCAAGCCTAAAACGTTAAGCCAATCTTTCTGCCAGCACCCATTGTAGTTTTTCACACTGCTGATCCTATCCCAAACTCCCTGGAGCTGTCTTGATCTTATTACTGCTTGTATAAATCAATGTCATTGGCATCAACCAAAAATATTCCTTTTATAACTCTGAAGTTAAAACCATAGCAATAACAATAGCAATAGCAGCTTCATTTATATACCACTTCATACCACGCTATGCAGTTTCTAAGCAGTTTACAACTGTAAGCTAATTGCCCCCAACAAGCTGGGTACTCATTTTAGTGACCTTGGAAGGATTCAAGCCTGAATCAAGCCTGAGCCCTGGCTGGTACTGAACTTGCAACCTTGTGGTTTGTGAGTGAGTGGCTGCAGTACAAGCATTTAACCACTGCACTACCAGGGCTCCTACCATCAACCAAGTGGGAATTCCATTCTTGGAAAATCTGCTAAACTGCCTCAAGACTCTATAAAAAGCCTCCCTTAGTATTCACACATAGGCTCAGTCTGAAATTGGGCAGAAATGCTGCTGGATTTTGTATTGATACCTCAAAACAGGCTGTCCCCCCCCCCCCCCCACACACACATTTAAGTCAGCCTTGTTGAGCCAATGTCACTTTTATCATCCTCTGATTGGAGCTCCACTTCTGGATTGATAATATATTGTCTTCCCTCAACCTTGTTGCATGCTTCTACCTTTAATTTTCTTAGTGTGTGTGTGCGTGTGTTTGCATGCATGCATGCATATGCTATTGCATTAATAGTCATTTTCCCCTTTGCTGTAAGTCAATAAAACTAAGATGTACTTAACACTCTGGAGTTCTAGTTTTTGAAACCATTAGACAAAGGTGAAATCCTGACTCTTTGTGCTATTAATTTGAGCTATTTGCCGTATTATATATTAATTTGTGTGTGCCATCTCAGTAACCTAGCAATTTGGGTAACAGTGCTCTTAGGTTCCTTCTCTTTTTTTTTCTTGTCCTTTTTTGGCTAAGAGTGACAAAAAGGAACCTAAAACTGCTCCAAAATGCAGTGATTATCTCACCCCAGCTTCTCCAGTGCTCTCCAAAATGACTAAAAATGGCCCCAAACATCACATCACTTTGGGTTTTCTCATGAAAGTGCAGCACAGCCTGCCAGGAATGTGGGGGTTAAAAATGTATCCTGCCCAATGCATAGTTGCTCACACTGGCTCTAGCACAGGTAAATGATTTGCTGTTCCATATTTTGCATACTTATCTGCTCTGCACAGTGTACTGTGTCTTCCTGCATGGCAGGGGGTTGGACTGGATGGCTCTTGCGGTCTCTTCCAACTCTATGCTTTTATTATTCACTGTACTGCTTGGTTCACTGGGATTGTGGAAACAGCAAGCACAGATATACAGTTAGTTGCCCAGTGTCAGGATTCAGCAGAAGAGTGGTGTAACACAACCACCAGTTAACTATGTGAGTGTAGATTTACACTACCAAGCATGACGCTAGATCCCAGCTCTCCTTTTCCATGTCAGTTGTGGGTTTTCTAGATTCAAGAGAGGATCTTTCCCCCCTCATCTAGTCATTTGACTATGTCATACTGGTAACTTCCTTATCCTAACCAGTTCAGACCATCTACCTCACAACTATTTATTTTGAATGGTAGAAGCAGATCTCTGCCAGACAGATTCCATTTCCTTTATGTGCTGCTTTAACCAGAGCTGCCATGGATTGTACCTTGCCCTAAACATGCAAAGCATGTGTTCTACCCTTATTGACATGTGAACCATTGTTGTTGTCGTTGCTGTTAACCACATTCAAGTCAATCATGACTTGTGATGACCCTCTGGATGAGACATGTCCAAGACTTCCTATCCTCCACTGCTCTGCTTTTGTCTGTAAATTCATATTCATGACCTCCCTAATAGAGTCCATCCATCTAGCATGTGGCCTTCCCCACTTTTTCTCACATCTGTATATGGTTGGGGAATACAATGGCTCGTACAATTCTAACTTTAGTGCTCAGTTATATATCTTTACTCTTTATGATCTTTTCTAGTTCTTTCATAGCTGCCCTTCCCATTCCTTGTCTTCTTTGGATTTCTTGGCTGCAGTCTGCCTCCTGATCAATGTTTGATCCAAGGTATGGGAATTCTTTTACTATTTCAATTTCCTCATTGTCTAGATTGAATGTATGTAGGTTCTCCATGATCATTCTGTAAACAGTTTTCTGAGCCAGCATGATTCAGTGGTTTGAATGTTGGATTAAGATTATGGAGGCCAGGGCTTAAATCCATACTCAGCCATGGACACCCACTGGGAGACATTGGGCAAGTCATGCACAGTCAGGTTTGTGCTTCCTTCTGACATGGCAGCAGAGCTAAGCCTTATGTTGGGGTGTCTGAAGAATTGTCAGCACAGAGGTAAATAGCTGAAGCATGATCAGAATAGTCCTAGGTATTCCTGCTCTGTCATCAGCGTTTGTAGGAAAGGAAAATTAGAGCACAGGGTTGTTGCTGGAAGCAATGTCAGACACCAGTCATGGAAGTTGCTCCCCCCAGTTCTTATACCACAGCCTTTATTCTTGTGACTTCTGGCAGTTGTTTCTCTCAAGTATCCTTCTGTATATTCCTCCACCTGGTTTCCTTCAATCAGACTGCCTTGATTGTCTTTTTGACCTCTTTACTGTATTGACATACAAGAGCTGCATTTGTCACCAAGTGTTTGTGACATTAAACCATAGAGGGAGGCTATGGTCACCATAAGTCAGAGTCAGTTTGAAGGCACATAACAACAAACAAAGAAGGCCATTTCAAAAGTGACATCATGATACATGGAGAAAAGGCATATGATTCACTGAGAGAGCAATACTTGCATTCAGAAGGTCTCAGGTTCAATCCATGGCATCTCTGGGCAATGACAGGGAAAATAGTAACTGAGATTCTGCAGCAAATAAATAGCCACAATATTTTCATTATATTCTGTTTCCTGATCTGACTCCTAAAGACCGACTGGGCCCCAACCTTGTTACTTTTTCCTGTTCACAATTACAGTTGTACCATTGCTATTACCATTGTGCAACATTGCCATTCCACAACTGGGATATGTAGCACAGTCAACACATAATTTTAGTTGTACAGATTTACATTACAACCTCAATGCAGGTTCTGCATTGTATTCCAGTAAGTCTAATGGAAATATTTTTTAATGCAAGAATCTGAAGTACAATGTGAATATAATGGTTGTGCCTGTATGTACCACAGAATTCTACTCTTACCCTGTAGGCTTTTTTCTTTCTCCCTATTGCTTTCATTGTCTAAGCAGACCATTCAAATGAAAAATACCTCTGTCTCCAGGTAATGGGAAACAGGTAAATGAAGAAAAATCTTTTTAAAAGTGATTATTCCCTTTAGCAAACATTTGTACAGAAATGCAAAACAAATAATTTTGGAAAGGCATGAACATTTTCAATAAAAAGAACTCTTTAAGCACAATGCCAATTACTGCACTGAAACTGCATTATGCTTCCCAGTAATTTTTTCTGTACATAGGCACAATACTATAATATGTGCATAGCCCTTGGGCTTTATTATTCCAATTTTGTTGGCTCATGTTTTTCTTTAAAAGAAAGCAATGATAGTCTTAATGTGGTAAAGTAAGATATTTGGAAAAAAAGTATCTTATGTGGTGCCTTTGAATGAGTAGGGTTGTATTTCTGCTGTGCATTTTTTTAAATCAAAGATTGACATATGTGGGCAGAGCCATGATGGCTTCATTTTACTGGGTAAGCATAAGATATTGGCCCACTAGAGGTCAGATAGCTTCCTTTTACTTCCCCACATATACCAACATTTTTGCCAAGATTATGAATCCCAATTATTTATTTTTCACATTTACATCTATTATTATTTACATTTTTATCTCACCTTTGAAGAATTCAAGGTGGTATAGATGGTCTTCTTCCTTATTTTTACCTTCACAATAAACCTGTGAGTTAGTTATTGTCTGGCCCAATATTTAGCTAGTGTGTGTCATGAATGAATGAGGGTTTACCCAAGTCCTAGTCAAATATTACAAGCTACAAGAACTCAAACACCATAAGCTATAAGAAGGTAGCTTCTTTCAGATGAAGAGCCAAATTCAGTTTTAGACAAATTCTTAGAGCCAATGGGCTGGGACAAAAGCAAAAATGTGGGATCAAGAATATCAGCATATTTTAATAATGGTGTCAAGAGAAAGATAATACAGACATCCAGGGGTGGATAAGGAGTCTGTGGCCTAAATCCAATTGCTATTCCTAACTTGTTGCCATGTTCCAGTCTAAGAAATTCTGGGTTTTGTAGTTTAGTGAGGAACTAGAGCTCTCTGGCTGAAAATTCCAAAAACCCTTCCCTAAACTGCAAATGCCATCATTCCATAGGATGGAATCATGATACTTAAAGTGGAATCATAGCACTGTAATTGTGCAGTGTGGGAGGGCCACAAATATGTTATGTTTAACAGTGCAGGAAGCCCTGCAACCTGTTTGAAATGTGAAATAACACTCTTGGAAGTTGCCAGGAGAGGCAGTTCACCCTTATCTGCATCAGGAAAAGTGCAGGCCAAGGATTCTGGAGGGCTACAACAAAAACAAGTTGGGAGGGATACATGTGGTACCAGGATAGCATTTGCCCTCCACAGATCCAAGGTATATAATCAAATACAACAAGAACAGCAACAGCTAATGGTGTGCATGCATGCATGTGCGCTGGCTCCTTGCTTCCCTGACAAAGTAGCTTGCAAGAAAAAAATATCAACAATGCCAATATTTCCATCAGTTGGCTAGCAAATCTAGATTCCAAATCTATTGTTTGCCATGAACTCAAGCCCCATCCTTAGGCTAACTTCTATGTTCTTGGCCTTGCATGTGGATATGGTATTACTGATTTTTCTTAGAGGGCTGTCATAAAGATTATGGGAAGTCCTTTGAATTCTAGGGAGCAGTATATAAATGAGGAGGTGCTGTGTTGTTTATTTGCCTACTTAACATTCAAAAGAGGCAATGCATTGGTAATGTAGCAATCTAGAGGAGACGACTAGTACATTTCTTGCAAAACGTTCAGCGTATTCTTTGTTTCCATTCTGTTAGAATTGCATACATTTTTCTCTCTCCCTGTTCTTTTCATCACAAATGAGTGTTTTGTGCTTGATCTCCTTCAAAACTGCTCAGCAGTATTTGCATGTCTTCTAATTCCACAGGGAAGAGTAAACCAAATGCCACATGAGCCATGAGCCATATGTCAAAATGACTTTGTGCTGTGTTCCAAGGGAATCACATAATCATATGGGTGTCACACACAATTGTATTTGTTCAGGTAGTCATAAAACTGGGAGGGGGAAAGATAGCTTATCTTGTGCTGATAAAGTTCATAAAAAGAGAAAGAGAGAGCCTTCAGAAGTGTCACATAGATGTGGTCATTTAAATTTGCTATCGCCATTTAACAGCCATAGAAATGATCATATTGCCTCATTGAAATGTCATTATTTCTACTGTGAGCCCTTACTCTGATGGACTAGCCTGGCATCAGTGCAGTGTCACAGTCATGGTTACCAAGGCAAAGTGACTGTGGGATAAAATGGCAGTTCAGACATAGCAGTGGAGAAGTGGGTCAGTTTTTCCATCTGTTTAGCTAGAGCTCTTCTCTCAGTGGACCCTTTATATTTTGCACTGATTTCATTGCCATTCATTCTAAAATAGCTCAGTGTTTGGTGCTTTCCTGATTTAACTCAGATTATCTGTGTTGGCATTCCAGTTCCAGACACAACCATGACAGTAGATTCAAATTACCTCTAGTTGAGTGGTATCTGTCTCTGTGTGTAGGATTTCTGTATACCATGTGGTCCAATAGTTGGTTTGGTTTCTGGATAACCATGACATCCAAGAATGGCAATGTTCCTTCCTTTTCTTTTTCTATCGTGAATTGGATGTTTGGGTGGATGTTGTTCAGATGGTTCAAAAACACAGTCAAATCTTCTTCGTGGCTCCAAATAGTGAAAGTGGCATCCACATATCGGAACCATGTTGTGGGCTTTTTTGGTGCTATTTCCAGGGCTTGCTTTTCAAAATGCTCCATGTAAAAGTTTGCTGTCATGGGGCTCAGAGGGCTTCCCCATCTCTCTGCTCATAGAATTCATTGTCCCACTGGAAGTAGCTTGTGGTGAGGCAATGTTCAAACAGGGCTGTGATGTCTTCCAGAAAAAAATGTTGAATAAATGCCATAGTGTCCATTATGGAGATTTTGGTGAATAGGGAGACCACATCATAGTTGATTAGTCTGTCTACAGCAGGGGTAGGCAACCTTTCCCCTTTAAGGGCCGAGGGACTTCAGCTCCCAGAATCCCAGGAGCTATTGGCCAACATGGGACTATTGGCCAACATGGCTGAGGCTTCTGGGAGCTGAAGTCCCTCGGCCCTTAAAGGGGAAAGGTTGCCTACCCCTGGTCTACAGACTTGGGGACTCCTTGTTGAGGGGTACAGAAGCAGTGGTTTGTGGGCCTGTACCGGGAGGTGTGTTGTCTCCCTGGGGCAAAACTCTGTGATGTGACAGTGAGGCTGACAAGACTTTTCAAGCCTACTGACCATTACCCCTTCCTCTTGGTCCATGTAGGGAACCAATAATACTGCAAGGCACAGTCTTCAGAATATCAGAAGGGATTATGAGGCTTTGGGTAGGAAGCTGAAAGAGCTGGACGCACAGGTTGTTATCTCATCTCTTCTCCCAGTTAAAGGGCATGGTCCAGGAAGGGAGAGGAAGATAGCAGACATGAATAACTGGCTCCATAGATGGTGCTGCCAAGAACAATTTGGATTCTTGGATCATGGGCTGCAGTTCCATGAGGCTGGACTTCTAGCAAGAGATGGGCTGCATCTCACATCAGTTAGCAGAAACATTTTTGCCAATAGTCTCAAATATTTGATCAGGAGGGCTTTAAACTGAGTCATGTTGGGGAGGGAGACAATATCTTGGAAGGTATCTTTGAAGGCAGGAGTACATCATGGGCTGGAAATAATAGTCAAAGTGTTATAGAGGAAACAAGGCAAATGATGCAAGGGCCCAAACAGTGGGATGAAAAAAAAAACTCACACAGGCAGCAAGTGGGAAGGACAAATGCTCTTAGATGTCTCTACACTAATGCCCAGAGCATGGGAAATAAACAAGATGAACTTGAACTCCTAGCACAACAAAGCAAATACAATATAATAGGCACCACTGAAACCTGGTGGGATGAGTTTCATGATTGGAATGTAGGAATAGAGGGATATAACCTTTTTAAGAGAAATAGGCCAAACAGGAAAGAAGAAGGAATAGCATTATACGTCAGGGATGTTTTACACCTGTGAAGAGATCCAGGACGTAAATCCTGGAAATCAGGTGGAGAGCACCTGGATAAAAATTAAAGGGGAAGGAAACAACAGGGATGTTATTGTGGGAGTCTACAACAGACCCCCAAGTCAGACTGAGGAATTGGATGATGCCTTTCTAGAACAGATGACCACACACTCAGAAAGGAGAGATGTAGTAGTGATGGGTGACTTCAACTATCCTGATATTTGCTGGAAGTCAAACTCAGCCAATACTTCAAGGTCTAGCAAATTCCTCACTTGCCTCGAGGACAATTTTTTTGTCCAAAAGGTGGAAGAGGCAACAAGGGGATCAGCTATTATAGAGCTGATCCTAACCAACAGGGATGACCTGGTAAATGGGGTGCAAGTGGTGGGATACTTAGGTGGGTGTGATCATGTTCTCCTGGAGTTTCTTATACAGTGGAAAGGAGAAGCTAGGCATAGTCAAACACTCATTCTAGACTTTAGGAAAGCTGATTTCAACAATCTTAGGGAAACACTGGGAGTGATCCCATGGACAGGAATACTAAAGGAGAAGGGAGTTCAGGATGGATGGGAGTTTCTCAAAAGGGAGATACTGAAGGCACAATCCCAAACTGTTCCAATGAGAAGGAAAAATGGGAGATGTCTCAAGAAACCGGGTTGGATGACAAAATAACTTTCAATTGAACTAAGTTTTAAATGGGTGATATATAAGAAATGGAAAAGGGGCAAAATCATTAAAGAGGAATTTAAACAAATAGCTAGCACATGTAGGGGTAATGTCAGGAAAGCCAAAGCACAGAATGAGCTCAGGCTTGCTAGAGGGGTTAAGGACAATAAAAAGGCCTTTTTTGGGTATGTCCGTAGCAAAAGGAAGAAGAAGGAAATGGTAGGACCACTGTGCAGAAAAGATGGAGAAATTCTAAGATGGGACAGAGAAAAGGCAGAACTACTCAACACCTTCTTTGCCTCAGTCTTTTCACAAAAGGAAAGGGTGCTCAACCTGAGGAAAATGGAGCAGAGGAAACAATAGGGGAAATGCAGCACAAAATAAGTAAAGAGGAAGTACACAAATACCTGGTTAATCTAAATGAATTTAAGTCTCCAGGACCAGATGAACTACATCCAAGGATATTAAAAGAACTGGCAAATGTAATCTCAGAGCCACTGGCAATAATCTTTGAGAACCCCTGGAGAACAGGAGAAGTCCCAGAAGACTGGAGGAGGCAAACATTGTCCCCATCTTCAAAAAGGGGGGGGGGGGGGGGGGGAAAGAGGATCCCAACAACTACAGCCCAATTAGTCTGCCATCAATACCAGGAAAGATTCTAGAACAATTCATTGAAAAGAGAGTCTGTGAACATTTAAAAGGCAATGCCACAATCACTAAAAGTCAACATGGGTTTCTCAAGAACAAGTCATGCCAGACTAATCTGACCTCTTTTTTTTTTTTTTTTTTGATAAAATAACCAGCTTGCTAGATGAAGGGAATGTGGTAGACATAGCATATCTTGATTTCAGTAAGGGGTTTGACAAGGTCTCCCATAATATTCTTGCAAACAAGATAGTAAAATGTGGGCTAGACAATACAACTGTTAGGTGGATTGGTAACTGGTTGACTGACCGAACCCAAAGGGTGCTCAGCAATGGCTCCTCTTCATCCTGGAGAGAAGTGACCAGTGGGGTGCCACATGATTCAGTCCTGGGCCCAAATCTATTCAACATCTTTATCAATGATTTGGATGAAGAAATAGGTGGCATGCTTCTTATATTTGCAGATGACACCAAATTAGGCGGAATAGCTAATGCCCCAGAAAACAGGATGAAAATTCAAACTGACCTTAAATAGATTAGAAGTCTGGGCCAAAGCTAACAAAATGAATTTCAACACAGAGAAATGTAATGTACTGCACTTAGGACAAAAAGATGAAATGCATAGATATAAGATGGGGGACACCTCACATGAGACTACATGTGAAAGGGATCTAGGAGTCCTAGTAGACCAAAGTTGAACATGAGTCAACAGTGTGATGCCACAGCTAAAAAGGCCAATGCAATTTAGGCTGCATTAATAGAAGTATAGTATCTAGATCAAGGGAAGTAATAATGCCCCTGTATTCTGCTTTGGTCAGGCCCCACCTGGAATACTGTGTCCAGTTCTGGGCACCACAATTCAAAAAGGATGTTGAAAAACTGGAGCATGTCCAGAGGGTGGTGACTAAAATGGTGAAGGGTCTGGAAACCATGCCCTATGAGGAATGACTTAGTGAACTGGATATGTTTAGCCTGGAGAAGAGACGGTTAAGAGGGGATATGCTAGCCCTCTTTAAATATCTGAAGGGATGTCATACTGAGGAGGGTGCTAGCTTGTTTTCTGTTGCTCCAGAGAATAGGACTCGGAACAACGGATGCAAATTACAGGAAAAGAGATTCCACTTCAGCATTAGGAGGAACTTCCTGACAATGAGAGCTGTTCAACAGTCGAACACACTCCCTCAGAGTGTGGTGGAGTCTCCTTCTTTAGCAATCTTTAAACAGAGGCTGGATGGCCATATGTTGGGTATGTTTTGATTTTGAGTTCCTGTATCCCAGGGGATTGGACTGAATGGCCCTTGTGGTTTCTTCCAACTGTATGATTCTATGATTCTATGAGGTTTGAATTCGAGATTGTTAATTTTTTTCTATGAAGTGAGCTGAGTCCTTGATGTAGTGGGGTGGGTGGGGGGGTTGCCCTATATGCATTTGTGATTGTGTAGCTAGAAACTTGCTGAAGTCATACGTGGGGGATCCAATGGTGTTCACTATGGGTTGGATTGGAATGGAATCCTTGTGGATCTTGGAAAGTCCATGCAGTCATGGTGGGAGAGCCTCAGATTTGCATGGACTCTGGCTTGTGGTTGGCTGAATTGATGAGTTCTTGATCAAGGTATTTGTTTTACTGGTGATTTTGTTGGTTGGCTCTTGCTTGAGTTTTTTTTATATTGCAGGATCCAAGAGTTCCTTGATTTTTTGTGTTTATTGTTCTGTTTCCAGGATTACCATGGCATTCCCTTTGTCTGCTGAGAGAATGATGATTTCTGGGTCTGAATTGCGATCCTTGATGGCTTTTCATCCATAAACTGAACCAATGATTGGGCTACACAGTATACAGAAAACCTACACACATGGACAGATACCTACACAACAATTCCAATAATCACCCAGGACAAAAAAGAAGCACAATAAAAACACTGGTAGACCATGAAAAAAGGTTCTGTGAACCCCACTACCTGGAAGATGAACTGAAGTACCTAAACTGGGCTCTACAAGCGAATGGTTACTCGAGCTCAGACATCAGAAGAGTGGCCAGACCCAGAAAAAACCCACAGGAGTGAAGAAAAGCAACCACCCAAAGGGTAGGCATTTTTACCATATATCGAGTGACAGACAGAATAGGGAAACTGATGAGGAAACACAACCTCCAAATGGCCTATAGACTGACCAAGAAAATCCAGGATATGCTGTGCTCAGCGAAGGACAGGAGAGACCACAGGAGTTTACTGCATATCATGCAGCTGTGGACAAGTTTACATAGGGAACACCAAACACATTGTTCAAACACGAATCAAGGAATATGAGAGACACTGTAGACTGGGCCAGCCAGAAAAGTCAACAGTAGCAGAACACGTTATAAACCAACCTAGGCATAAAATGCTATTTGAAAACACTGAAATTCTGGACAATGCCAACAACTATCAGGTCAGAATGCACAGGGAAGCCATTGAAATCCACAAACACCTAGACAACTTTGACAGTAAAGAAGAAACTGAAAATAAACAAAGTTTGGCTAACAGTCCTGAAAAACACCAAAATCAAGGCTCAGCACCAGCAAATGAACTTCACCGAGGGGCAGGGGTTTTCCCAGCAGACAATGAACCACTAATTAATAGACACTAATCCTTCCTGTATATCCTCCCACCCTGGGACCTTGCCATTCAATAACAAAACAATACACAGATTAACATGTAAATCACATCCTCTCAACCAAGGATCACACAGTATGTATATATATTTCTTTCTCTCAAGATGCCAGCCACAGATGCTGGCAAAACATCAGGAAGAAATTCTTCTAGAACACAAACTCACAGCCCAAAAAGCCCACAAGAAGCATATACAGTTTGGATGTATAAATCTGTGTGGTTCCAAACTGACCATGTATTCCACGCAAAAGGGGGAAAAATCTTATACTTTGGAAAATGTTCAATTTCTTTCCTTCTCTCTCTCAGCTTGGTAAAGTTGGCCTAAATCCTATTGCCAATTCAAGTAGAGTAAAGCCATTAGATCAACTGGATTTACCTATTGGTCAATGCAACATTCAACAGTTGGTGCAACAGGTCTACTGTAGTTTGAACAAGCCAACAGGATTCCAGTGATTACACTTTTCCAGGATGTGTACTTTCTCTCTCTCTCTAACTCTCTTCTCTCTCACACACATGCACACACTGATTTAAAACACTACCTGTTCTGTATGTGGAAGTACACTACCTCCATCCACTCAACTTCCCCTGGGTTCGCTATTTAACCACTGCAGCTTCCACACAGCCATTTTATGGCTGGTGAAGAACAGGGGAGGGATTTGAGCAGCATCTGGGTATGTTCTCAACAGATCGAGGATATCTTCCATTGCGATCCACTGAGCTCTTCCAGAGGTCTCAATGGATGATGCTGTCAGTCTGCATCTGCCAGATATTTCTTCCATCCCCTCCACTCTCCACTAGGTCTGGAATGGTAATTGGGGAGGGATTCCTGCAGGGGCTTCAGATGGAGGAAAGGAAAACTAAATTCTACAGCAAATAAAGAAACACACAAATGTAAGGTGGACTTTCCCCTGTGTATATCGCTAACAGGACATTAGCCTATGAATACTTTCTTGAGATTTCCTGCCGCTTGCTCCATTGTAACCTTCAAAATTTAATCCAAGTCCCCCCTTTAGAAAAAAGACCTTTTGTATCATATCCCATGAATTTAGACAAACTGAACTAAACTGAACCAAAGCTTAAAGAAGTTACTTTATTGAATGACAAATCCCAAAATTCCCCAAGTAGCATGGCCATAAAAAACCAGTTTTATCTATAGAGCTAGAAAGTCAATTGTTAGCTTTTGCAGAACAAAAGGGATCATTCTCTGAAACAGGTACTGATTCTGTATGCCATCTGTAAAATATTACCTGAAATTGGATTCCAGTACAACAATATATTCTAGAATTATTAAAGAACAGATTAATCTCTATTATTGCTTTCAAATTAGCTTTCTTCCAATACTTCTCTCTCTTTTTCTTTAAATTTTTGGAATGTAAGTGAATGAGCTGAAGCTCAGAGCTGAAAGTTTTATTCCAAAGAATGCAATTTCATCTCTACAAACTTATCAAAATCAAGTGCAGCTGCTCAAGAACAATAGTGGATAAATATTCCTTTTTTAAAGTATGCCCCACTCTCTGCATGGTAACTTAACTACTAAATGAGTGAAACCAATGTACCTGTGATCAAGAGAAAAAAACCCAGAATAGCTCAGGTTATTTCCATACAGTGTACAGCCTGGGACATATATATGAGGAGGTATTGGGAGAAATAATATAAGGAGGTATTGGGAGGTTGGAGCTACAGGTATAAAGAAATTCACAAATTTCTAAATCTTTGTTGAGAAAGGAATGGGAAATGGACTTAAGCATAATGAATTCTGATACTGAATGGGTGAAAATTTACAGCTCCTCTTCCTTTAAATCCAAATCAGTTTCCCTTAAAGAATGTCCCTTGAAATTAATACACAAATTGCACCTTATTCCAATTAAGTTAAGCATTACAGGCAATTCTGGAGGGGCTGTGATTGTAAGAGTACATTGTTACACATGTGGTTACATTGTGACAAGTTCTATCAATTTTTGGCTCTCTGTGGTTTCAATTACTTCAGGTATCACAAATCAGAGTGTTGTCCCTTGCCCTTATCAGATTATTACTTCTGTCCATATTTATTGGCAATAATAAGTATAAATATATAATTCATTTCCTTCTTACTACTAGTCTTTTGGAAACAGCACAGAACTGGAAGACTGGCTGATTTCTCAGAGAGAACTGGTGGGAAAGGGTCTGAAACTCTTTACTAATGGAAAAGCTATTGGACAGGATTAACACTTCTACTTTGTGTCATACTCCATTCAAGGAGAAATGTTTTCCCTGCTTGAATTTTGTTAACACTCTCCACTACCATCTCAACATTTGAACTTATGGAATGATGATATTTCCTGATATGACCCTTCCTCTCCAAGACATATATTGTAATAATTAATTTTTAACTTTCTTCAATGGATTAATGATCTTCATAACAGCATTATGGCTTTATATTATGTCTACTGAGCTATGGTTATATTGTAACTTCTCAAGTTTTGTTTTTTGTATTCTGTTTTAATAAGAAAGAAAAAAAGGTATCTCAATACATGGTAACACCTCAAAGAGAAAGTGACATTATTGCTTTAGAGTCACCATTCCTAATTTTTGAGAACTTTCAAATAATGACTGAAGTGTCATGAGAATGGAGGGATCGAAGGGTCTCCAAGAAGGAGAACAAGGTGGATCCAGGAAACCGCAAGACAATGAACTTAATGTTAATACTGGACAAAATTCTAGAATGGTCAGTCTTAGATGATCCAAAAATAATGCACTGATTATTGGGAATCAACAATGTGGGGTAAATCATACTACATTTATGGGGAGCAATGGCTGATAAACATATTCAGAGGTAGCCATGTTGGCCACACAGCAAAATACAACAAAATACAAAATTCACAAAAAGAGTAATATTTTTATCAACCAACCAAAATGAACAAAATACAAAATACTTCAGAAATGGTCTGGCTCCTGAAATTCCTTTATTGCTGCTAAAAGAGCTTAAATTTTTCTCAGTCCCCATGTAGCTAAGAAGGAGAATGGCTTCTGCTTACATTGAAATCCCTCCAGAACTACAGCTGAACTACAACAGAAATGACATTTGACGCAAATATAGGCCTATAACTCTTAACATTGTCACTTTTTCTTTTTTTTTAAAGCATCTTTTGTCTGAGGAAGTGGAGCTTCAAAGGGGTGCATGATGTATTTTGTGCATTTTGGTTGGCCAATAAAGTTATTTCTCTTTTATGGCTGGTTGAGTAATTGTACTCCATGAATTCAAATGACTCAAAATTTATTAGATGGAAATAATAAGTGGAGTGCCACATGACTCTATCCTAGTGCCTCCTTCAACATTTTTGTAAATTACTTGAGAGAACTCAAGAAGGATTTGCTACCAAATCTGCAAAAGGACACATAACTAGGAAGAATAGCTTCTAGCTGCTGCTGCTGCTGCTGCTGCTGTTGTTTCCTCCTCCTGCTCCTTAGTGTTCAGGATGGCTAAGTATGTACAATATGATTGTCAAAATTACAAATTACAAATATCATTTTATACCATGACTGAGATTCCGCATCACACTGGTAGAATGTAAAGCTTTGCCAAGCATAACTACATGTCCTTCATACAGTTGATCTGCCATTGTTCAGGCTGTCTTCCCTCACGGCCATTCAGTGGCCAGGAGGACATGGGGGAAACAGAGGTAACCATGCTGCATCTGGCTGTAGGAAAGCAACATCTTCCTCCTGGATCTCTAAAGAATTGCAAGCAACTCTTGGGGAATTCCTGTTACTTCCTGAAGTCAATTGAAGGAACACTCCCAGGTGCTGCCTGGCCAACATTCCAAATGTCCAAATGGGGGCAAAGGGTTATGACAAATGGAGAAACTGAGTTTCTCTGTCCACCATGATATATATATATATATATATATATATATATATATATATATATATATAGGCATAGTTTTCAATTATACCTCAATATATCACTAATAGAATGCCAGAATGCATACAAAAGACAAAAGTGACAAAGTGAGACAGAAAGGATAGAAGGCAAGGCTGAAACTAACAAGATGAAATTAAAGGTAAATATGAAGTCTTTGGGGCTGAGAAGGTGGGTCAGGATAGCATTGGCCCATGCTATTCTGGCCTGAGTGGTCACTCAGGTCTTTCCCTGGCTCAGCATGGGGATGGGTGAGTGTTTATACTCCTGTTCCTACACTGACCCGGGACCCACTACAGCTGCACACTCCTTACCTTTCCGCACTATTGCTCCTACTGAAAAGCCCCCATCACAATATCTGATGCAAAAACAGGGCACCTGGCTGCACCCATTGTTAGGATATGGATGGACTATGTAGTCAAAGGTGAAATGTAGAGATGTGTGTGTGTCTGTAATTTTCCACTTGAGAACAGCTTCTAGGCAAAGCACAAACAACATCTAGAAAACCAAAGTGAATGTATCACCAGATGGCCAACACAGACATCAACATGAATTTTCCCAAAGGTAGAACTCATGGACACAGACTTTGTTATGGGTAACAATAGATATCCAAAAAGGTCAACAATCGTTAGGCTTGGGAAAGATAGTCACGTGGTGGATGATGGACAGCAAGAGGCTGGGTCAGTATACATTATACAGGCATTATCCAATTAACATAAGGTTAACACCTAAAAGGTGGAGTAAGGGAAGGGCCTAGAGAATCCTTTGTCTAGAATGTTTATTGTTCAAGATGTGAGTGCATGCCTGTCTGGCAGCAGTGGTTTCAACTGCAACAAGTGGGATCCTGATGTTTTGGGATTGTTAAAGATGTAATCTTTCATGACTGAACTTGACAAGTTCATCACAATGGATTTTACTTAGTTATCTTATTTTATTTTTATATGCATTAATAAAACTATGCTTTTGGACTTTACAATGTGTCTTCTTGACTGAGGAAGACAAGATCCTGAAGAAGGGAAGCTGTGCCAGTTGATGGTAAGAGTTACAAAGTGGCTGTAGATCACTTGTCCTGCAGATTCTGCTGAGTGCCAAAGAGCATCACTGCAACACCCATCATCCACACACTGACACCCATGTGGACAGGTGCCTAATTTCTGTGTCAGGTTGTGATGGGAACTTCTCAGTAGAAGCAACAGCACAGCACCATAAGGGCCATGGGGGTATTTAAACAGCCAGGGTTTGCCATTTTTAAAATATTTTCATTTTTTTTCCATTTCTAGAAATGACACAAGTATAAGATAGAATAATAGAATAATAGATGGAAGAGACCACAAGGGCCATCCAGTCCAACCCCCTGCCATGCAGGAACTCAAAATCAAAGCAATAGAAAGGGTCTGGCTTGGCAACAGCCCATAAAACATCTTAGTGGATCACAAGCTGAATGTCAGATAGCATTGTGTTCTGTAAGACAGCTAAGAAAGCTAATGCAGTCTTGGCCTACATTAACAGAAGTATATTTTTCATGTCAGGGGGACGTACTAGTTCTGCTTCATTCATCATTCTTTTCCAAAGTCTGATTACAGTTTATCTTCTATATCAGGAGACTTCCAGATGTTTTGGGGCTACACCTCCCATGATCTCACACTAGAGTTGGAATAAAATATGCAAAGATTGGGGGCAGGGGAAAATGTGCTGCTCAAATGTTAGGAAACACCAAAGAGAAGAGTCGTCCTCAAGACTCTTGTCATTTCCCATCCCCCAAGTCTTGGAATAGGCTTGGGCTGTATCCACACTGCAGAAATAATCCAGGTTGATTCCACTTTAACTTCCATGGCTCAGTACTATAGAATTCTGAGAATTGTAGTTTGCTATGGCACCAGAGCTCTCTGATAGAGAAGGCTAAATGTCTCACAAAACTATAATTCCCAGAATTCCATAGCATTGAGCTATGGCAGTTAAAGTGGTGTCAACCTGGATTATTTCTTCAGTATGGATGCCACCTTGGAAGATGGGTGAGTGTTTATACTCCTGTACATTTCTATGCATCCCCTCCCCTGAGAAGTCAGGAAAGAGCTCAGCAATAGCATGTATCTGCTATGAGAACATAGCTAGTGATCCTGAGTTCCATTCTGCCCTGCCAGCTTCTTCTCTAAACAGAGGTTGGATGGCCATCTGTTGGGGAGGCTTTGATTTTGAGTTCCTGCATGGCAGGGGAGTTGGACTGGATGGCCCTTGTGGTCTCTTCTAACTCTATGATTCTATAATTCTACATGACCACATTGGGAGGGGAAACAGGTGTGTTCTGGGGTGGGGACTTCCTCCCCTCTTTGAGAGCTACTTCTGAAACCGTACAGTTTTCAAGGATGTCCCCACAACAGGGAGAAAATATATTAAATTAAACATTTTCTCCTGAGGGAATGAATGGTTTTTAAAAGCACAGCACTACATTGTACTTGATGTACTGTGTCCATTTCTGAGGACTTCATTATAACAAAGATATTGACAAGTCAGAGTGCATTCATAGAAGAAGAATTAGGATGGTTAGGATTCTGGAAACCAGCTCCTAGGAGGATTAGTTGAAAGAGTAGGAAACCAGGGTGGCTTTCTAGAGAAGAAGCACCAAACTGTATTTCTGTAGCTGTATGCCCAGTGATAGCAAAATATATGGCTAAATGAATACATAAATAAGGAATGGATTTTGATTAAATTAAGTTCATTTATATACAAATAACCAGAGAAGAAGCCATGTTGACAGTTATGTACAATATATCTTAGCAAATTAGTGGGAATCATGTGGCTCGCCAGATGTTATTGAACTGCAACTTCCAGTAGCCCTTGTGAATGAAGTCAGTACAGAGGAGTGTTGGGGACTGTGATCAAATCACATT
Organism: Phrynosoma blainvillii; assembly: GCA_026167975.1. Classification (NCBI taxonomy): domain Eukaryota; kingdom Metazoa; phylum Chordata; class Lepidosauria; order Squamata; family Phrynosomatidae; genus Phrynosoma; species Phrynosoma blainvillii. The sequence goes on from JANUYF010000003.1 coordinate 327,462,255, forward strand.
TGGAGGGCCACATAATTCCAACTGTATTGACTATCATGGGAGCCAATGAGTCACTACTTTTTATATGCATAGATGCAAATTTAGAAATCAGAATTATGATTTCAAGATAATTCTTCTCATCAAAGTGGGGAAATAGTGTTGGTGAGTGGAAAAGCCAACTACCAGCACAGTCTGGTGACAAATCTCCCAGATGGAGCCAAACAATAATGTAGTAGCAGAAAACAGAAAAACCACAAAAGCAAAATACCCGGCTATTGGTATTGACAATGCACTGACTACTTTTCACACACAAGAGATGATTCACAGACATAGTTGATTCATCTAAAATTCTGGAAATTTTATCTTCAGTTAACCCAACTGACCCACACTTTGAGGGTCTCTCAAAGTAGCTGTTGCAACCATTTGAAGATTTGTTTATCATTAGCCATGCTGGCTGGAGCTGTTGGTATTTGTAGTCCAAAACACTTGGAAGTCATGCTGATGTAGAGTTTAATTGGCATTAGATTAAAAAAAAAGTCCATGATGATGCATTTTAAGATTTCAATCCTTTTGCACCATCATCCCTTAGATTCCCCACCCTTTTGAATTCCCAAACTAGGGTATTGAAAGTGTAGAAACTCCAGATATAATTGCAAATAGTCTGATGAATAACTCAGCCTCCAAAGGATCAAACTGGTGACCTATTTCCAAAGGCAGTTTTGGAAATGTATAAACTTCCCTTGAAACCTAATTTCTTAATTACACAGAAGGGTAAATCTCTTTTTCACTGCCTTAAAATTACACCCTCTGGGGCCAGTCTTTCAGATTTCCAGTGCACCACTGTAACTTTAAGTACATGCAAAGAATTGTCAGGCTGAATGGGAGAACTAGCAGGGGTATAGTTGAATATGTGGCTTGGGGTAAAGTTTTTGAAATTTCCTACATGACTTACCAGATGGGCAGCGTAATGTGCAGTGTGTTCCACTGAAGCAAATTGGGTTTGTGCGAGCTAAATGCTGTGGGGATCGGTTGTAACTCTCATTTCGAAATAGCCATGAGAGCAAAGAACCTCATTAGTTGGAGGATTGAGCTGACTGTATTTATGAAAGGTATTGCATATTAACTTGTACTGTAAGCTGGCATCTCAGAACCATTTTAATGGAGAGGGGGAGCAGGTAATGCAATTTACTTTTTTCAAAATAAAAAATCCCTTCTAAGCTGAATGGAATGGTGTTGTCTGACATAGACAAGAACAAATCTTCTCTTACAATTTTCATTGTGCAAGAGTAAGGATGAACTTATTTATCCTGCCCCTCATCTATACTTCTGTTTCACCCCACCCCATATTTATTTGTTTATCTTATTTATTTATATTCTGCCTTTTCCCCAGAAATGGGACTCAAGGTGACTCACAGCATACTGAAAACTATACAGATTAAAACCATAGAAAAACATCAATAAAAGTGTCCATATAAAAGTTACTTAAAAGACAATTAAAATCAATTAGAATTCATTTGAAAAAACTATATAGGAACCACAGAACAGCCCCCTAGCCCCCTAGAGATGGAGTTCCAAACTCTGGGAGCAGCCATAAAGAAAGCCCTCTCTTTTATTCCCACCAACCGAGCCAGGGAAGGTGGTGGGACAAGGAGAAGGATGGCTCTTGAAGAATGTAGAGCTCTAATGGACTCATAAAGAGATATATGGTGCTTCTTGTGTGTTTTAGAATCTTGGTAACCAAGGTATCTGATTTTACATGGAGCCTACTTGAATAGAAAACTATAGCTGGAATACTACATCATGCGGGGGGAGTATGACTCTGCTTGTGCAATTCTCTTGGGCTATGCTTTGTACCCCCTGTAGTAGGCAGCTTCCCAGCAGTGGCATCATGAGGGTTGGGGTTACTGCACCATGGACCTCCACCCATTGCACACCATACAAAATTCTTAGTAATGTTTTTTTGTACTAATGTTACTCATAAATCATAATTCCCAAATATCACTGAGTGTAATGGCAATAGTTGTGACATTCACAACTAGCAAAATTAAAATTAGACCTTTAAATTACAATATCATATGCATAGCCCAAATGTATTTTGACATACAGTTTCATGCAGTTAAAGTGAAGATTTGGTAAGATGTGATGTTTTTAAAGAAAACGTTAAAGCAATGTTTTTTAAAAAATGAATTTTAAATTTTAAATTTTAACATGTTTATTTAAAAAAAACCTGAGGCCTCTCCTCTCCTTCCACTGAGCCTTTCCCCACTCATGCCATTTCTTCCACTGAGCTCCAATCTTTTAAAGAGATGCATGTGAGCACTAAATGGCAGATGTTTTGATAGCAGTGGTGTCATCCACCTTAGAGTGTCACCTGGTATGGTCCATAGTAAAGCCCCTGCTTCCCAGTGCCAGAGCAAACCTATACATTAGTTTAAATGATAAGGGAGAACAGGGGTACATGGGCAGGTCCTGCTGTAGTCCTGTAGTTGAGTGAATAGAAACACTGACTGCACTAAGAGCCCACCAAAATAAATGAACTACAGCAGAAATAACATAAAAATATAGGGCTGTGACTCTAACACTGTCACTTTGGATACTCAAGTTCCTACTCAGTTTGCAGCCGCTCTCCTCCTCCTCCTCCTTGAAATTGCTGTCACTGCCCAAGAAGACCAGCTTCTGCGGGATTGGGGCGGCTGCCTGCAGGGCTGTGAGGGGCCGTGCTGCTGTTGGCAGTAGCTACTCTTCTTGGCAGTAGCAGCAATTGCAAGGAGGAGGAGGAGGAGGAGGAGGAGGAGGAGGAGGAGGAGGAGGAGGAGGAGGAGGAGGAGGCCAATAAGGACTGCTAGGAGGAGGACAAGGAGGATGACAAGAAGGACTGCTAAGAGGAGGAGGAGGAAAAGTAAGAAGAGTAAGAGGACAGAGGACTGCAAGGAGGAAAGGAGGAAGGCAGCAGTGACAGCAGTTGCAACAGCTGCAAACAGGGTCTTACTGTCCATGGATGCTGGGATCCACGGATGGCAAGTCCATGGATAAGGAGGGCCCATTGTATCATTCTTTTGTGGGATTTGATTTTTTTCATATAAAAATACAATTTTTCATCCTTGACTTTCTTCCGTAATTGTTCCAGTGATCTCCAAGTAGAGCTACGAAAGAATCATGCCTGAAACCCTAGATAACATCTGCTAAGGAGCCCTAGTGGTGCAGTGGTTAAATGTCTGTACTGCAGCCTCAACAAGATGAGTTCAGTCCCAGGGCTCCAAGGTTTACTCAGCCTTCCATCGTGTCGTAGGTCAGTAAAATGAGTACCCAGCATGTTGGGGGCAATTGGCTTACACATTGTGAACTGCTTAGAGAGTGGTGAGTTCACTATTAAAATGCTATTGCTATTGCTATCAAAGTTAAGAGTATTGGATTAGATGAGGGATGGAAATCATGAGGTATTACAGTTGTTGTTGGACTACAATCCCCAGCATTTCCCATGTTTGGATGTGCTGGGAGTTGCAGATTAACAATATATGGAGGATCACCCATTCACACCTCTAGCCTAGTTGAGCAATGGTCTACTCTGTGTAAAATAGTTTCCAAATAATGAAAAAGTCACCCTGCCCAATGAAAAGAAGAGATGATCATCTGGGAGATGGCCTTTTCAGTAGTGGCAGCACCATTGTTCTGAACAGTCTTTGTAGAAATTGGCACCTGATGTCATCCCAGTGCTCTTTTCTGTTGGAAGCCTGGAGACCTTTACAGCTTGGCAGAGCATAAAAGTGTATGTATGAATGTATGTATATATGAATAAATAAATATATAAATAAATAAATCATATACCATGTATGCTAATTGCAGCCATAGAACTGTAGTTCATTGTGGCACTAGAGCTCTCTGGCAGGGAAGGCTCAATGTCCCAGAACAAAAAAATACAATTCCCATGATTTCCTAGCACTGAGCCAGGACAGTTTATGCCTCGTCCCCACTTGAAACCAGTTTTGATCATATTGAGCTAAGTTTCAATCACAATGAAGTGAGGCAAATGCAAAAAAACCCTGCTCTTTTCTGACACTAGTTTCCTGGTGGTTCTTTCAAAAAGAACCGATTCAGAAGTGCGTGAAACAAGTGTGAACTATGGATCTGAATCACATCATTCTGGAGAGGAGGAACTAATGGCAGAGGGATGTTTTCCATCCTGACTCAGTTTTTAGGAAATCAGCCATCCTCCCTACCCTCAGCACTGCCTTTGCTTTGCAGAGTGACCTATGGGTGATTTTCCTCCCTTCCCCATAACTTTCCCCAAGGCTAACGATGGCTGGACAAAAAGAGGGCACAGACTCCCAATTTTCCTACCTTTCCCCAAGGCTGATAATAGCTAGCCAAAAGGAGGGCACAGACCCCCAATTTCCCCCCATTTCCCCAAGGCTGATGATGGCTGGCCAAAAGGAGGGCACAGACCCCTAATTTTCCCCTTTTCTCCAAGGCTGATGATGGCTGGCCAAAAGGAGAGCACAGAACCTTTCCCCCCTTGTCACCAATTATGCACAGATGATTGTTGCGCATTTTGAAGGGACATAAACTAGTGGGAATGACACTTGTGTGAAAAAAAGAAGCGATTACAAAGGGATAATGAAAAGATCCACTTTCATAGTGGGAACGACAGACCTTTTGGGACCGATTCACTGACATGGAGTGAAGGTGAATCGCATACCAGTTTAAATGTAACTGGGAATGAGCACTTGGCAAAGTACAGACAGGACTAACTTGAATCCCAGAAAGCAGGTGAGGTTAGATCTTATCCAGAAACACTGGGTTGGCAAGGAAAGCAGCGAAATAAGAAAGCTTGAGGAAGAACACAAAAGGAGAATTGAACCCAGGTGAAATGTTCAGAGGGAATATGTTTGATGCTGGAGAATTAAATGCATATGCAAAATAGAGGAGAAGAGATGGAGCCATAGAGCTTGTCAAAGGGGTCTCATTTGTAAGTTAATACTGAGACAAAATGGGGAAAATATTTTAAGCTTTCATCCACAGAACATTATTCTAAAAATGTTCTGCATTTTGGCTGCATTTCCCTGCATTTCCCACTGAACTCAATGGGATGTACCTCCTGTTATTAGTCATGTAGTGTCTCTTAATTATATTTTCTGACAATAGGTGGTGCTAATAATTTCTGCATTAAAGGCACAGCCCTCCTGTTTTGAGCAGGCAATCTTTTATTTCAAGGTGGCTCAGCTTCATGCTTTAATTTTAGACCATTTCTCCTCAAATGGATTCCTGTATAAAAGCCTGTATAAAGATGAAGTTTCACATATAGATTTCCTCGAGAGAGGTACATCAGTGAATAGTAATTTCCAGACTGTGCACTGATAACATCTTATAAAATAATAGTTTTTAAATGAACAGATGCTCCCTGAATACAGAAGCAAAGCTTCTGTTTGTTTTCAAAAGCAAGAAAGAAGGGATAAAGAAGAAAGTAAATGAAAAACACGGTAGAAATTTCATCTATTTCTTTTATTTTGTATACCAAAAAAGAGAGAGAAATATTCTAGCTTCTCATTATGTCTTTTGATTAGCTCTGTAATTACTATTAGTGAAGACTGGAAAACTTATTTTTGAATACTTTATGACTGGATTGGGGATTTGGGGAAATCTACTTATTTTTATTTGCTTATTTATTAAAGTAGTTAATAATTAAAGTATACCCTGTAGCACAATATCTTATGGTTGCATCAAATAAAAATAACTTGAAATAATTTCAATAATATAAAACAATAGAAAGGTAAAAAGAGAAATAACATATTACATTATTTGAAAAGTTAAAACAAGAATGTTAAAATCAGTTAGAACAGTTTTAAAAATTTAAAAGTATAAGGCATGTATAGCTTGTTATTGAAACAATTAGTTCCCAGAAATTTTAATAAAAAGCCATCACTTTTTATTAAATACCTGTATCACCATCTGATTGATTGATTGATTGATTGATTGATGGGATTTATATCCCACCTTTCTCCCAAAATGGGATTCAAGGCAGCTTGCAATAATTTAAAAAGATAAAACTAAAAGATTAATTGCAAAAATCAAAATATAATTAATTACAGCTTTATGCATACTTAGTTACAAAGCAGAAACATTAGGAAATTCTGTTAGTGACTTGTGAAGATGCATAACAAACATCAGAAAGAGTGGCCAATGTGTATTGGTGCTCAATGCCCATTGGGACCAATGTGATGCACATTGGAACCAATGTGTATCGGTCCCATTGTGAATTGGTCTCATTGTACAACAGTCATTTTACTGGCTGTGCTATATAGTACTATAATAGCAGTTCTCTACAGAATATGAATATTGCAGAACTGCCCAGTTCTAATTCCTGCATATGTAAGCCCACTTACAAAGATGTAAGTCTCCAATTGGATTCTGGCCCACGTTTTTACTTCATGTAAGAATGTCATCAGATGTTTTATGGCTGCAACTCCCATAATCATACACTAGGGATTGAAAGAAGGTTTGAAGATTCAGAGATTTTTTTAAAGAGTTTTCAATTGTTTTGAAGCCATTTTGCATTCACTCAATTCTTTTATCAACGTATCAGTTTCCTGATCTTTGATGTGTGCTTAATTTTCAGTTCCCCAACACTGGGAAGAAACTACAAGTAGCAGGCTATTGTTTTTTTCTCTTTTCCAATTATACATAAATAAATGTGCCCAACCCAACTCAAATGCATATCTTCGAACATGCTTCAGTTGGACAAAAAATGGCCATAAAACCCAATATATTAGGAAATGCATATACCAAAATGGACATGAATTTCCATGTGAAACAAACTTCTCACCACCAGAAAGGAAACCACAATGGGAAGAAAACATCAGTAGAATCGTGAGAAAATCAATGAAACTGAGACAAAGTGTTTTTCAGATAGTTTTTTGTGGGTTTTTCAGACTGTGTGGCCATGTTCTAGAAGAGTTTCTTTCTGACGTTTCGCCAGCATTTGTGGTTGGCATCTTCAGAGAAAAGATGCAGGCGAAACGTCAGAAAGAAACTCTTTTAGAACATGGCCACACAGCCCAAAAAAACCACAAAAAAACTATGGATGCCGGCCATGAAAGCCTACTTCACATTGTTTTTCAGATCTTTATTATGGTGATTTGAATCTGGTTCTATTTAAATGATAGAAATAATCTCTCTATTTGAATTTCTACATTTTTAATAACTATGCTAAAATGTTAGGCAGATATGCATCTTCTTTGGACTTTCCTTTATTTGCTCCTTCCTTTTACAAATGTATGTTCTTTTTTTTATGATATATAAGTTGCTACCTTAATGAGGTTAGACATGTGAATGGCGAAACCAGGGCCTTTTCTATGTTGATGCCATAGCTTTAGGTTCCACCAGAGACATGCTAAATAGCAATATTTAATTTAGGAATCACAAATTTTATTTTATTTATTTTAAATATGGTCAGCAAGATTAGACCCCTGGGCACAAATAAAACAGTTTAAAGCTAACATAAGAAAGAAAGAAAATAAAACAATGATAAAAACAAAATAACTTTTCTGAAGCCAAAGGGATAAATTTCAAAGATTGAAAACTGCACTAAATCATCTGTGCTAAAACCATAGCATGATGCAGATATATATTAACTTAAACAGTTGTTTTTTTTAAAAAAAAGGTCTCTCTCAACTAAATCCATTGTTAATCCTATATAGATGAGACCCATTAAAGTCACAAGTAAAGTAAATTCCAGTGATTTTTATGGGTCTGGTCTAGGTAGGAATGGTATTAGCTTAAATCTAATTGCTAGTCCCATCTAGTTTAGACTCATTCAATCAAAGCATTTTACATAAGTGTTGAGTCATCATTCCACAATGTATTTAATGTCTGTACTGTAGTTGAGAATTTGTCTTTCTTTTTGTTGTTATTGTGTACCTTCAAGTTTTTTCCGACTTATATGAATCTTAAGACAAGCCTATCACAGGCTTTTCTTGGCAAGATTTGTTCAGAGGTATTTTTGCCAGTGCCTTCCTCTGAGGATGAGAGAATGGGACTTACCCTTATTTTCCTGCGTATAAGACTACTTTTTTACCTGCAAAATCTGTGGCTAAAGTGGGGGGATCGTCTTATATGCCGGATATAAGGATAATGAGGATAGAGGTGCTAAAACTCTATATTTTGACTGGAAAAATGGGGGGTCGTCTTATAAGCCGGAAAATACGGTACCTAAGGTCACCCAGTGGCTTCCATGTCCAAGCAGGGATTTGAATCCTTGCCTCCAGAGCCATAGTCCAATGCTCAACCTACTGGTTCTATTTAGCTCTTTGGTGCAAATGAGACAACTAGGAAGATTCTAAGTAGGCGCCTCTGAGCAAGACATTCTGTGCCCATGGGGTACCATATCATCTTAATAATCCTTTCAATGGTGTTTATATAGGGCATTACAGGCATACATCTGTTAACAAAAAGAAGCACCTTCTCACAACATCTTTTTATATCTCCCAGCCCCTTTGCCATTGGGAGGATGGTGAAGAGGGCTAGATAAACACAGACTTTCAGTGTTGACTACAACAACATGTCTTTAGTAAACCGTGCTATAAACATAAACAATACTATAAAAATTGTACTAGAGAAGAATAGCAATAGCAAGTACAGTTCTATACCACTTATCCATGAACTAGCACTCCCTAAGTGGTTCACAATGTGTAAGCTAATTGCCCACAACAAGTTGGGTACTCATTTTACCAACCTACAAAAGGATGGAAGATTGAGTCGATCTTGGATCACCTAGGATTGAACTTATAGTGTTGTGACTGTGATACCAGCATTTAACCACTGTGTCACCAGGGCTCTGTAAGAATGGGATACTACTCTAACCAATCCTACTGTGACTCTGTGTGTGTGTCTACAAAAGACAATGTAAATAGCAGTTGCCTTCAGAATCCCTTCCTGACCATGTGTTAACCACAAAAGGGAGGGGGAAGGGCACACTAAGCCTGCCTCACTGGCTTTCCCCCACATCTTGAAGACGTACCTAGATCTAGGAGTCTGGTCACCAAAATAGAAATCATAACAAAATTGGAGGGTGGTGAAAGAAGGAAAAAAGTGCATCACTGGATGTACATTGGAACATCCCTTTCAAATGATCTCTAAAATGTTTTTGCTTACTTAAGCAAGGTTTACCTGATCCAATTGTTTCATTTCTCATAGGCATCTTATTAATTTGATTTAAAAGTTTTCTCAAACATGATGAACTGCTTTTCTTTTTTATGGTATGTGTGTGTGTTAGTTATTTTTTAAAACATGTGTATGTTTTATTTCTTGTTATACTTTTTGCTAGGTTATTTTAATTGTTTTTTAAAAACTATTGTACATTTTTAAAAACAATTTCATATGTGATTCACCTTAGGTCCCTTTCTGGGAGAAAAGCAGCATTTATAATGCAGGGAACTATCCTTTCCATGTTACTTCTTTCTCTGGTACAAATTTTCTATTAAAGAAGCAATACTGATGAATGTATTCACTTAGTTAACTGAGATATACCTGCATTCCTACTCCGATGATCATTGACTATTTCTTTATATAGCCAATAACATTATTTCACTATGTCACCCAGTAGTAACAATGTTGGAAAAGCAAAGAAATACATGAAGCTTACTTGGTAACCTTGGGCTAGTTTTCTCTCCCTCCCCCTGCCCCAACCCTATAGGGTTGTTATGGTGTAAAATAATATGTGGCACCTTAATGGCCATGTATAGAAGTTGGAAAATAAATGTACTATATATATAAATAAATCTCTTCAGCCAGAAAGGCTCTTGAGTCTTATTTTGGTCATAGAGTAATTAGGATAGCCTCAATGTCCATCTGCACAAATGTTATTGGCTTAATGAAGAAATAGTCAATAAACATGGGAGTAGGAATTCAGGTATACAGGTATGCAGTTAACCAAATGGTTACTATCCTTACTTCAGTTTTATATCTTTGCACTTTAGGATTTTGTCTAGTTCTTTCATAGCTGCCCTTCCTAGTCCTAATCTTCTTCTGTTGTGCAGTGGAGAAAAAAATGCAGGGAAAAAACCCTCTTCAATGTGAGAGTGAAACGAGTGAAGATTTACATCCCTGACCCCACACAGTTTTCAGGTTTATGAAAGATAACCAAATCCAGCTTTGAAAGGATACTGACATGGACAAACCTATGAATAGATCAATTGCATTGGACATTGCATTTGCATTTGATGTTTTTCTCAAGTAAGAATCCCAAATAAAACACTATTAAAAGCCCTATCAGAGCTTTTCAATAAATCTGGATGTTGTTGTGACCTCTCCATATATTTCATAAGCTGTACATAAAATCTGATATATGGGGAAGTGTTCCATCCTTTTTAACAAGTTGTCTTTGATCTTCACTTAGTACAAGATTAATTGAATAAATCTTTCCCTCCAGTGCAAATTATTCTTCTAACAGGATGCCTGGTTTTGCTTTATGAGAACTATTAATTGAAAAGCACATCAGAAGAAATAATGTCTAGGAAAGTCCTTCTTTTTAATATTTCTGCTTTCTAAGATTGAGGACGTGGAAACTGCCAATCCCCCCCAAAATATCTTACATCTCATTGTTTTTCATTTTGGCTGAATAACAATGAAATGGTTCATTAAAAAAAAAAAACACATAGCTGCCCAGCCTACAGTCTGTGTAGCCCATAGCTACTCTTTACATGGCTTCTGAAGCTGGAGGAACACTATAGCTACTTTTCTTCACAGCCCAGCTGATTTTGGCTTCTGATATGAGTGTTTCCTGCTATGAAGGCATATGGCTTTCAACCTTGCAAAAATCCCCATATTTCAGCATGCCGGCCACATTAACTTCCTCCCATTCCTTCATGATGAGATGTCTGTAAGTGTGCATATGTCCCTGTTTATGTACATGTGCACCTCCTAGCCATAGAACCTGAATCAGATGTTGTCCTCCAGGCCAAACAAAATTGTGTAACATTGGCTTTCAATAATGTGTATCCTATTTTTAATGTTCTCAAAGCTTTACATAAACCAGGATAAAACACTATTCAAAAATAAAGCTAAGCACTTAAACATAGATGTTATCATCACTTATAAAGCAGGGGTCTTTTCACACTCCATGATTATAGCACTATGATTCCAGTTTAATTGCCATTGCTCCATCCAGGGGGATTCTGGGATTTTCAGTTTATGGAGGAATACTTAGAATACAGGGGCCTAAATATGCTAAAGACACCAATCCTATTTGACCTTGGAAAATAAGCAGGATCTACTCTGGTTACTATTGCATGGAAAACCATCAGTGATGCTGTAGGCTATGTTTCAGAGGAAGGAACTGGCAAAGCCATCTCTGAATACTCCTTGCCCAAGAAAACCCTTTGAAATTCATGGGATCACCTTAAGTCAAAAGGCAACTTGAAGGCACATACACACTTAGGGCCTTTGCAGACTGCCAGAAATAGTGCACATTAAATTGAGGCACTGCCCTGGCTCAGTGCTAGGGAGTCATGGGAATTGTATTTTTTTTTTTCTGGGACATTGAGCCTTCTCTGTCAGCGAGCTCTGGTGCCACAATAAATTACAGTTCCCATGATTCCCTAGCACTGAGCCAGGGCAGTGCCTCAATTTAATGTGCACTATTTCTGGCAGTCTACAAAGGCCCTTAGTCTGCCAGAATACAGTCAGTCCTCAGTATCTGCAGGCTATCTGTTCCAGATCTTCCCCCCTGCAGATACCAAAATCTGTGGATGCTCAACTCCTCCCTCCCTCCCTCCCTCCCCCTCTGAGGCTTCTGCCCCAGGCTTGGCTTCAGAAGCAATTCAGAAGTGGAGGCTTGAGCCCCGTTGGCTAGAAGGAGCTGGAGCTCTGGCCAGAGCTTGGAAGTGAGGGTCACTCCCTGTTCCAGATCTCCAAGGATTTTTTCCCAGTTTCTTCAATAGCAAATTGCTCCCCAAGTCTGGTATTTTAGAACTATGTGCCAGTGAACATCAATGCTCAAGGAACTGTGGTGGATAACTCTAAATACCTCATCAAACTACACATCCCAGGATTCCCTAGGATGCAGCCATGGAAGTTAAAATGGTATTAAATTGCTATAATTGTGCAGAATTAAAATTGGATAGTGCTGGTGATATTTAACTGTCCTGAAAAGGAGACCACAGAAAGTGGAGTGAGGCTCAGACAATGTTTGTGTGTGCAGTGTGTGCAAGGAGGCTAGGTTTGGGACTGATATTTATATTTGAGATCCTAGCCTTGAGGGGTGCTAGGTGCTATCTTGCAATGTAACAAAGATCTGATGATCAACAATGAGATTCCAGAGCACCTGATGGATTTAACTTCAGAGTAACAAAAACAACAATTGGATTTAGGACGACCCCAAAATAGATGGATAGGGATGTTGGCTAGGAACACAGCAGGAGGTAGGTAGGAAGTGATGACTTACTCACCTTTGCCTTTGTTTCTAGTGCAAGAGTATATGCTGAGAGCCAGGGGATGGGAGGACAGAGCAATAAGCAAACCCATTTAACTTTTATCTTGGTACTACCTCGGTTCTTCACATGTCTTTGAGTCTATGTGTCCTTGCCATGGGAAAATCTCCTGGTGTTCCAAAGGTCATTGTGACTTCTTAAAAAATGCCCCACTCCAGATATGAAAATATGAAAATTTGGAGGTCCCAAATATAATGTTGGTTATGCTAACAAAAATACATTCATTCGTCCATCAATTTGAAAAATTCTCAGAAAAATAGGTTCAGCTTCCCTGAAAAATATATAAATCCACATGAAGGTGGTACAGAATGGTCTCAGAAGTGGGAGCAATCCATACCAACAGACTTGACAGTCATAATTATAAATGAACTGGATTTTGATGATATGCTAGTGATTGGTACAGCTATATGCATCCATTAGTCCATATGCTGTATTCTGGCTACATTGTGTGATTTTTTCAAAGTGAACTCCAGTGAACTTCAACAGTGGCTGTTCTCTCCCCCTCTCCCAATCCTTCTTTGGGCATCAGGCATAAGACTGAGAAACTGGTACAAATAAGTATTAGACATACCATTTCCCCTAGAAGTCCAAATCCTTTCTCTTTAGCCAAGCTCAGCCTCTAGTAGAATGAAGACATATCTGAAAGGTTTAGAGTGTAGGATATTACATTGTGAACTGCCAGATATAGCTGTAGAAATATAACTGAATACACAAGGGAGGAAGGGGGGAAATGATACTTTTTCATGGTGCTTTAATTCTTATTGACAACTTGATATGACAAGTTGACAGTTTGCTTATATATCCCACTCTCTCAGCCTTTCTTCTCTTAACAGTTCCTTTTAAATTAGTACAGGGTCAGTAAAGAATATTAAACATGTGCCTTTTTATTTTAGAACTTGTTAAAATAACAGAATTAGGGCACAAACCCACATCTGAGTCTGACTAGCAAAGTAATATGAAATAATATGTAGTCTTATCATTTGTGTGACAATGTCGAGGTAACCTGGAACAGACGCTGTAGCACATGTGGGTGGGGACACATGTAGTGTGATTCTAGTGGCCATTTTTACAAGGGCAACAGCCAGAAAAGCTTTTATTTCTGTACTTCAAAGGTGCAAGGCTATAGCTAGATTGTGTGGTGCACAGCCATGCAAAATAATATGTATTGCTGGATTTAGGATAGGGAAGGCTTCCTCCAGTCAGACACCACTGTTTGTAGAATGTTCCCAGCCCTGTGAGCACTTCCTAATTTTTTCTAACTGCAAAAAATAGGGGTGGAGGAGGAAAAGATGAAAGAGGGGAAGAGAAATTAGAAGAAATCAAAAAAATTAAAAGACTGATAGGAGGAAGACAAGATTAGGAAAAATGTGAGAAGGAAAGAAAAAGATTGCTTTCCTTTAGTGATGAGACAAAAGACTCATCATATAACTGAGGAGCTAGAACCCAGTGCCCTGATTATAACTTTGAATTTTGTCTGGCATATTGGGGCTAGAGAACCAGCATGGTGTAAGGGGACTCTGATTCTGGAGACTATGGTTCGAATGGAACAATGGAACAATAAGCAGCTCAGACTTGTAAACCTTAGTCAAGTCACACTCTCAGCCTCATAGGAAGGCAAAATCCATCCCCCACCCCCGATGAATCTTGCTAAGAAAACCCCGTGATAAGGCTGCCTTTGGGTTGCCATGATTTGGTAACTACTTGAAGGCACGCAACAACCATTTTAATTTCTCTTTCATTATTTTTACTCAACTATTTGTTATCAGAAATAACCTTGTTTCTGATTAAAGTTTATTTCCCAACTGCATATAAATCAATTTCCTATTTCTCATTTTATTTTCCTACTGCACAAAATGTGTCCAGCTGCTTATTAGAATAGTGCTTGAGCCAATGTGTGCTCCCCTTGCACAATGGAACAATAAGCAGGTTCATCAGCAGATATTTCATTTTGGGTCAAACATTGATCAGGATGGTGACTGTAGTCAAGAGATCAGAAGACTAGGACTGGGAAGGGCAGCTATGAAATAACGGAACATGATATTAAAGTTTAAAGACATAACACTGACTACTAAAGTAAGGACCATCCAGACCATTGTATTCCCCATTCCACATAGATGGATGTGAAAGCTGGACAGTAAAAACAACAACAACAACAGATAGAATGAAAATTAACTCATTTAAGATGTGGTGCTGGAGAAGAGTGCTAAGGATATGGTGGAAACCAAAAAGACAAACAAATGGATCCTAGAACAGATCAAGCCTGGAGGCCAAGATGGCTAAACTGAGGTTGTCATACTTTGTACACACCATGAGAAGGACAGACTCATTAAAAAAGGCAATAATTCTAGGTAAAGTGGAGGACAGCAGAAAGAGAGGAAGACTACAAGCCAGATGTCTAGACTCAATCAGATGGACCATGGGCCTGAGGCTGCAGGACCTGAATGGGTCTTAGAGATGTCTCATTCACAGTGTCACCATGAGTCAAAGTCAACTCAAGGGCAGCTAACAACAACAACACACAGGAGATGCACAGTTGTTTACACAATGCTGGTGCCCCTCAGCAGGATGGTGTACTATGATTATGGGGTCATGATGTAGGATATAAGGCACCCAGTCTCTTCCAATCAGTGAGGCACCTTTTAACAGGAAGTAGCCTGTACAAGAAATCCAAAGGATGGAAGACCACCATACTCAGCTTTGTACTTTTACAGCAGAGTCCTAATACCAATCTAATCAGTGGGATTTACTCCAAAGTATATGAGTATAGGATGGTATCCTTTACTGATTAATATGCTGTGTATTATTTCTAATTATTTGACTAGCAGAATTTTATTTTAATGCGCATATTCATAAAACAGTGGAGAAGAGCTTCTCCCTTTTTCTTATATGAGCGTTAATATCACTGTTGCGATTTTGCTTTGTAAGAAGGGTTGCTTAACAATTTAGTTTAGTTCAATCTGCAGCTTACTATGATCTTATCTGATCTGTGGATTGCTATGCAGTTGTCCTTTAATTTTTGTATTTGTCTAAATTTTGTGAGACTGTTCTTGGCTCAAAAAATGACCAAAATGCATATAAATATATCATTTAGTTAAAATGCATAAAGTTGTGTATCTTAACATAAAATCAATAGAAGAATTAGTATTTTGTTTTAAAAATGTGTAAAAATAAATATTTTTTGTGCTTTAAAGAATCGTCATTGTCATATCATATCATCATCATCATCATCATCATTACCACCACAAATTGATGTCTAAACAGGATGGAATAAATTTAAAATGAATGCATGAAAAACTGAGATGGACCAGAAATAGATTAATGAATGCATGATGTAATGGTTTTTTTTTCCTTTTTTTCCTTCTCAGAGGCTAAGAGAGTGTGTCTTGTCCCCCTGAGGATTTCCATGGCTTAATGGGGATCTGAACTGTGGTTTCTCAGAGTTCTAGTCCAACATTCAAAACATTACACCATGCTAATTCTCCAATCATTAGATATAAGTATGCAAAAGTTGATAACTCTGACAGTATGATGAATAACAGTTTGTATCATGTAAGAAGACCAGGTGTAGCAGTGGTTAAATTCTGGTACTGGAGCCACAATGTTGTGAGTTTGATCCCAGGGATCCAAGGTTGTCTCAGCCTTCCATCCTTTCATAGTTCAGTAAAATAAGTACCCAACTTGCTGAGCACAATTGGTTTGCATATTGTAAACTGCTTAGAGAGTGCTGAGTTCACTGTTAAGCAGTATAGAAATGTAAATGCTATTGCTATTGCTAGTCAGAGTTAAAAATATTGGATTAGATGAGGGATGGGAATCAAGAGGCATTACTGTTGTTGTTGGACTACAATCTCCAGCATTTCTCACCTTTGGGTGTGCTGGGAGTTGCAGATTAATAATATATGGAGGGTCATACAATTCACATCCTTAGTCTAGCTGATAAGCAGTGTCGAAATGTAAATACTATTGGTAAATGCTATTGCTATCAACAACCAATGTATTCATCTCAGTCTGAGGCTCAAAGGGGAAGTCAATAATACTGACAAAATCAAATCAAGACAGGTATAAAGCTTGTTAAGTCACCTCATAGTAGGCAAAGACAAAGCAGAAGCTCTCTTCTGTGTAAGCCAAATGAGAATAGCACCTTGGATAGCACCCTTCTGTGTCTCCTCTTATAGGATGTTAATAGTCTCAGCCCTATTGTTAGTCAGAGTATAGCCATTGAATCATTTTGATTTACCTGTATGCTGAAAGTCCAAGAAAGTATATTTTAAAGTATTTTTTAAAATATTAAGCTATCAAAATATTGATAGCTCCAAATCTCAGGCACTTACTGAATATATATATATAGGTGCCTGAGATCCGGAGCTATGTTCCTCCCAAAACAAACCTTCTATGAAACATCTCCCAAGGTAAGCCACAAGGAATGTTACTCTCTGCAACCTATATAAATTATGGATATGTTTGCTAATTTGCACAATTGATCCTCCTCTGTCCTTTCCCTTGAGCACTAGATGCCTTCTCGAGCTCCCCTTTAATGACAGGCAGACTTTCCAAAATCCCCTTAACTGATCTTCTCTCAGTGCTCTCAGTGAATCCCTCTAGTTGCTAGGCATGTTGTATTTTTAGCTTCTAGAAACAGACACCTGTGACCATGAAACAAGATGATCCAAGTCACTGGAGGTGAATGAAGGCAGTAGCAGAAAAATCAATGAATGCTACTTTGAAGCAGACCGTGTGATGTCAGCGAAGTCAGAGGAGCTATCCAAGGACAGGCATTTCTTTATATCAAGAGGAAATACAAAGCACTGCGCCATTTTGTAGGCCTTGGAGGCTCAAAGTTAGACTGTAGAGAAGAAATCAGCAATGGAAACATGATTATATCTGTCTGGTTAACACAGGGCTTCTAACAGACATCACATGGATTTGTTTGTGGCAGATTTAAATCTGCAGTCTTGCTAATTATACTTGTCCTTGACCAGGGAGCTTATTGTGCTGACTGAACATCTGCAAAGAAGGCTAGGGAATGTGTAGTTTCCAAAGGTTTAGAACAGGGGTAGGCAACCTAAGGCCCGGGGGCCGGATGCGGCCCCACAAGGCCTTTGGACCGGCCCCAGGCTGGTCCTGCCGCCTCCCGCCATGATGATATTAATTATTGTTGTTATTACTTGTTCTTGGGGTTTTCTTGGCAAAATCTCCACAGGGGTTTTGCCATGGCTTTTATGGGGCTGAGAGAGTGTGCATGCATATATTTTTTTAATTTTTTACATTTAAAAAAAAATATTTTTATTTTTATTTATTCATTTATTCATCTATTTATTGTGCTTCGGCCCCCTAATTGTCTGAGGAACAGCAACCCGGCCCCCGGCTCAAAAAGGTTGCCTACCCCTGGTTTAGAAGAAGGGGAAACAATGGAAATGTATAAAAACATTAATGGCATGTAGGGAGAATACTAGACATTGGGGTGATCCACTAAAGGTGAAAAGTGGGAGTTTCAGGACAGATAACAAGAAATATGTCTTGATAAAATGCATGGGTAAACAGTGGAATTCATTGGATTTAAAAGAGGATTTTAAAAGAGACATGAAAGGATAAAGCTATCAATGTCTGCTAGTCATGATATTCTAAGGAAGTAATAGTGACACTTTTTTCTGCTTTGGTCAGACCACACTTGGAACACTGTGTCCAGTTCTATGCACCACAATTCAAAAAGGATGTTGACAAGCTGGAGTGTGTCCAGAGAAGAGTGACCAAAATGGCGAAAGGTCTGCAAACCATGGCTTATGAGGAATGATTTAGGGAACTGAGTATGTTTAGCCTCAAGAAGAGAAGATTAAGTGGTGATATGATAGTCCTCTTTAAATATTTGAAGGGATGTCATACTGAAGATGGTGGAAATTTGTTTTCTGTAGATCCAGAGAATGGAATCCAGAGCAATGGAATCAAACAACAGGAAAAGAGAATTCACCTTAATATTAGAAAGAACTTCCTGACAGTAAGAACTGTTTGACAGTGGAACACACTCCCTCAGAGAGTGGTGGAATCTCCTTCTTTGGAGGTCTTTAAACAGAGGCTGGATGGTCATCTGTTGGGGTGTGTGTGCTTTGAGTTCCTGTATGGCAGGGGGCTGGACTGGATGGCCCTTGAGGTCTCTTCTAACTCTATGGTTCTATGATTCTATATTTACATGGCACCTTTGGGATCAGAAACAGTACTACTATAACAATGGAAATACATCTGATCTCAGATGACTTTTGGCGCTAAGCTTAGTACTTGAATGGGGGAATCACCAGGCACTCTCACTATGGCAAAGAAAGCATCCTTCCTAAAAATCTGGAAAGCTACTGCCAATCAGAATTGACAATAATAGGCTATGGTCTGAATTGATATAAGGCAGCTTTCCCTTTTCTTTTCTTTATCTCCTGTACACAAGTTGCCAGGGAATAGAGTGGCACTCATGTCATGTTTCTGGGTGTCCCATAGACAATTAGTTGGCCACCATTTGAACAGAATGCTGAACTAGATAGGCATTTGTTCTGATCTGATTATATTTATGCTCTTAAGAAGGAATTAAAGCAACTTTGGTTTATTATGTCAGACTGAAAAAAAGCTGCACCTGCAGAAATTTGCCCTCCTACACCACTCTTAAAAATGTAAGTTTCCTGGGAAACCCAACCTAAGGAAATGTATCCATACATAGGTTTTCCTTTTGCCTTTGCTCAATTTTAACGCATAGCAGCTAGAGCAACAATGCAACTTCAGGGATTGTAGTGTGTACTTCACACATATCATGCAGAAATGGGGGTTTGTTCCCTTTTACATCACAGCTGCCTTGTGTAGCAGGGAAGTCTAATTTGTTTCCTATTTATCCAAACTGCATGATCTAATACATTGCCTGAAGGCTAAATTAGTGCTGCCTTGTGAATTTTTTAACACCCTTTTCTCCATTCCTTAGTGATGGTAACTAATTAAGGTTTGTTGACCAGATTTTTTAAAAGAATGGAGAACTGAGGGTTCCACTTAGGTTAAGAACCATTTTTGGAAGCAAGGGGCATGTAGCTTCTCTTTTTGGCAGGATTTATTCTATAAATAATGTAAAGTCACTTGGATAGTTAAGGACACTGTGGCCATTCCAAAGCAGTGTTCTATAATTCATGGATTCTAGGAAGGTGTTGTTGAATTCCTCTTCCCTCTTGCTTATGCTGAAATACTGCTATATAATAGCATTTCCAATTTGCAAGGATACATTGTAAATAAACTCTTCAACTGTGGGACACTGATCATGGTTACAAAGCCCTACATACAGCCCAAAGCCATAGACTATTAGGAGTCCTTCCTTGGATCCTACTAGTTCTATTTCATAATTGCTAAGGTCTGAGACTATATGATGGACAAAAGTGGAAAGTCAGGAGTAAGGAGGTAAATCTTTCACTTTTTGTGTTTCTGCATATACTTCTGGACATTTTCAAAAATATTTTCCCTGATCAGAAAGAATATGCCATCTCTAAGACCCATTCATCATATTCATCAAATAATATTGTGTTTTTATATATGTATTTATTCACATCTCAGAATAGGGTATTTTGCCAAAAAAAATTAAAATAAAAAAAATTGTTTGCACCAAAAACATGGTTTGGGGGCATTAAGAAACCCCAGTCAATTTGCTTGTGTAGGGAAAAAAACATTTTGTACAAAATAGTTTGTTTTCTGTACAAGAATGTTGATGTTTCACAAATAAATGTTTCAATAAAAATCTAGAAATGCAAAAATCTCCCCTGTTGGAGCTCCCAACCCCCATGGGGCATCTTGATGTGTTAAGATGCTGTTTTCACCAAAGATGAGAAGATGTGCAGGTACATTTTACATCCCAGGTCTAGATAGGGGCAGGAGGAGTTAGGTAGCAATGTACAATCTAACCTTTTTTCTGGAATGTCAATAATGCAAATTTTGGGCTTAAGTTGTAGTACACTTTCCACAATGTCTTGCTCTAGCTTAGGGGTAGGCAACCTAAGGCTGGCCGGATGCCCCAGGCCGGTCCTGCCGCCGCTGCCCCCCCCCCCCACCACTGCCCACCATGATGATATTGATTATTGTTGTTATTACTTGTTCTTGGGGTTTTCTTGGCAAAATCTCCACAGGGGTTTTGCCATGGCTTTTCTGGGGCTGAGAGGGTGTGTGTGCATATTTTTTAAATTTTTTAATTTTTTGATATTTATTTATTTATTTATTTATTTATTTATTTTTGGTGCTTCGGCCCCCCAATTGTCTGAGGGACAGCAACCCGGCCCCTGGCTCAAAAAGGTTGCCTACCCCTGCTCTAGCTAATATGAGTGGTAAAGATTGTGTGGACACCTTTTAGAGTTCAACAAGTCTGGCAAGCTTGCCTTGTGATTGTTGGTGAAATCCTTGATTGTGTAAAATAAAAGCAGCTGTGCCAGAGACATCAATAGGACATGACTTAGGTATCTGTTTTGTTTTTTTTTTAAGCTCTTTTCATTGCTGCCCTTTCTTTCATCAAATAATATTTCAGCACAATGTAAAACACATGCAAATCATATTAGAATAAATCAAATTAGAATAAATCAGAGCTGTAGAAAAGGCAACAATAAAGTAAAATAAAAATAATGCATTGGAGTATTATGTGCAATTGAGAATGCCTGGATCAACAAGCAATTCTTAGCCTGGTCTCTAAAAACTTGTAAAGTGGGGACCAAGGCAGGTTCAAGGAAGTGTTATGGAGATGGGGTGCCACCACATTAAAATCTCTCTCCTTTGTAATTGCATAGCATGTTTCTGAAATGAAAGGCACTTTGAGCTGGGAATGTAAAAATGCATTTGTTTGCATTGCATTTTAATATTAAGTGATGCAATTTACAGTTCAGAAGCTAATATGCAAACCAGAAAACAATTATTTTTTGATGTTCACACTTCTCTGAACTTTGTGATGGAGATTTGTGATAAAATATCTGTACTAAATGTATACAAGGAGAGGGGATTACATAGCAAGAGTGTTTGGGAAAATTCCTTCCAAAAAAGGTACATTAAGAAAATATACATACCAAAAAATATATAGTAAGAGGAATGTGTACATGTTTTTGGTAAAGATTTCAACATCACCACTACCATCTCCATCACCACCACCTGATATATAAACAGAATGGAGTGAACTATGCTTCAGAAAATGTGAAAGTCATAGAAATTCAAACAAAAGTTTCTACCCAAAGACTTGGTCCTTCAGCATCAGCTCTATGAAGAGATGGTACTCATCATCAGCTCCATAAAAACTGTCCACATTATTCACTTCTGGGTCTCTGCTTGGATAGCCAACAAGCCAAGAAAGGGCTTCAGGAAGAGTAAGAAAGCAAACAAATATAAACCACTGTAGGACATTTCATTCCACTCCTCCCTTTGCAGATTGCTTCCCTGGCTTCAATTTATTTGTTTTTATCTGTTGGAGGTGAAAGCAACTTTATCACCCAAGGAAACTTTACATTATTCTTTCATGAGGTCTTCAGTTCCACCTTTGGATACTAAAATGCAGTAGTTTCCAGAGAAATGTGGTTTTCATTATAGGACTCTGTGGAGACTTGGGTAAACAAAAGAGAGGCCAAAGTACTACAGCAGCAGCAAGGATATATTAAGTACGGCATTGTTGTTATATGGCTGGACATATATATCAAATATTATTGCAGGAACAGCACAATAAAAAAGGAAACATGAAATATATAGGGCAGAGATGGCCAGTGCATGCATTCTTAGGGGCTACTGTGTTGTCCAGGTACTAGTCCAGGATCTGGAACCTCATGGGTGGCAAGATCCTATAATAATAAATCCGGCATTTCCTATTGTTTATTACCACAGAGGGCATGCATTCAAAGAGCTAAGAAGTTACTGGTTTTTAAATACAAGTAGCAGTCATTCTGCATTCCCCATTGCACAATGTGACACATTGGCATTTGCACAAATGGTTGCACAATGTCAGTATTCAGCAGAAAAGTGTTGTAGTGCAACCATCATATCACCTCATAAGAATAGTTTTATGCTTTACAAACATGATGTAGGATCTCCTTATGACTGTATCATTTTTTTTACCATGATATCTGATAATTGGGTTCTGGTGTCTGTATTAGTTTGGGAAGTGCAAATCACAACTGAAAATTCAAATTAATTAATTTCTCACACCCTCTTCACTCACTTTACATTTAAGCCATTTTTTGCAATGTTTCCATGCAATTACTACAAATTCAATTATTGTCACTGATTCCCTGTATTATTGAGAGGGAAAAAATTGAGTGGATTAAGTGCTCCTAGAGGATGAAAATGACAACCCCCCTCTGAAGAAACTTGGAAAGAAAACCCCATGATAAGTATACCTTACAGCTGCCATGAGTCAGAAACAACTTAACTGCACACAACAGACACACACAGTGTTCACAGTCCTTTGCTGTTTCCACTCACTTTTGTTAATGTTGCCTATTTGTTGAGCAATGGTAATATTGTATTTGCTTGGAGCAATGGTAGCATGATGCTTAAAATTATGGAATAGCAGTGTCCTAAGCAGAAGCAACCCTGGGACAGAACCCAGGATTTCTGGGGTATTGCATTCCCCATGTGTCCTTATGCCTGAGGTGATGATGTTAAAGGGCTCCCTGCCACAAGGAAGTGGTAGAGAGATCTTTCTGGTGTCAATATCAAACCTTTATGTAAATTTACAGAAAGGAAATTTGTTCATTTGATAGCAATCTAGTCCTAATTTAGAAAAATATGGGCTCACCTCATACTGAAAATAAAGATTCTGGCTTGGGGATGGGGACTGATATTCCAACTTCCTTCAGTTTGAACTTCATCTCATCTCTACAGGTGTATAAGGACTAGGACTCCAGGACACCAGGGTTTGAATTCCCCCTCAACCACAGAAACCCATTGGATGACCCTGGGCAAGTTGCACACTATCAGCCTTAGAGTAAAGCAGTGATAAACCTCATCTGAACAAATTCTGCCAAGGAAACCCTATAATAGAGTTGCCTTAAGATAGAGTTACTTGAAGGCACATAACAACAAAGGGGCATACTGTGTTGTTTTGTTCCTCTGAATTTTACCTATATTCTTGTTCCATCCTTTCCCACATTTAGTTCATTTTTTTCTTTTCATGTTTCTCCTTCCCACATTCATATTTTCATATGCTTTTTTTTCTTAATATACATACCTTTGTATACTGAAATAGAAAAGTGCATGCGATAGAACAAATACATACAAATTTTCACACCAGATTGCTAGTTTGCATTTTGGTGTATTTTTCAGTTATATGCATTTTGATTGATTTCCCTTTTTTAAAAGAAAAAAAAATGTCAAATGTTGTGGGTAAACATATCACAAACCTCACAAAATTGCTTAGGCAACAAGTTGGGATTTATCTCACAGTGACTCCTAAAGGGTGGAAAATGAATACCTTTGTTTAGACTCTCAGCTGCAAAGAAATTCTTTTCCATCCTTGTGGAGAAGAAGAGGATAAATCAGGTTGGTAATGGAATTATGATTCCTGTAAGCAAAAGAATGGAAGTCTGTCTCTTTCTTAAAGCTGAAAGGGAGTGATGGTATGCAAGAAAGTATCCACTAGGGACTGGATGGCACAATAAGGCCATTCAACAGTGTTTACTTGCATACACAAGTAATTTCAAAGGAAGAGAGAAATAGACATGTGTTGAAATGAAAGCTGAGGGGAAAGAACAAATGGAGTTTTCTGTGGATAACTTAATTATTGTCCTCAATGGAGAATGCAACTTTACCCTCCACAAGCTGTAGGCAATTTGTCACATCACAACATTAGTACATGAATTTTAAATCAACCAAGAAGAGTCAAAGGCTCTGGGCTAGCTGGGTTACATACTTATATCCAGTGACAAAATCACTTTGAAACCTGAGGCTAGAATAAACCTGGAAATAATACAGTGTTTTCTAATGAGAGTGTAGGGAATCATATTTAAAATCTGTCATTCAAGAGGATGTGTGCCACGGCGCCTTTGTGTTCTGCTGTTCCCACGGAGCATTGCAATTGCTCTTCAAGAACAGATGAGAAATAGGTCTGAGTTGTGGATTTTGTCTTGTTTTGCTAAAGGTTTACTCTTTTGTTTTTTGAATTAAATTGATTGCTTCATTTTGCACTCTTTCATAAGATGTGACAGATAGAAATCAGAAGGCAGGCAAGCAGAAATATGTAAGGGTGTTGAAACAGTTGAAATTCCAAGCTGTTGGCATCAGTCTATGCATTCTCAAGGGAATGTTGTTAGACTCCTCCATTCTACACTATTTCCACAAGAAATAGGTAAACTGTTAAGTATGGGATGCTATAAGTTCAGATTTATTATAAATGCCAGTGAGATTGCTAAACACAGAATGTCATCAGCCTGTCTTTTCTCAAAGGAGGAAGGCATTCTGTCTTTCACTCCAGCTTGGATAATGACACCTGTATTTGGAGTAAGTTCTTCCCTATGGACACTGAGGCTTCTCTGTACTGCATGAGTTCAGAAGAAATTTTACTCAGGATCACAATTGACTCAGATCATTAATAGGGTATCTGTACTACATTTTAGAGCAGTTTGTGTGAGTGTGCTGTTTGCCTTCAAGTTGTTTCCAATTAAGGAGGATCCTATCACAGGGTTTGCTTGGTAAGTTTCTTCAGAGGGGGGTTACCATTGACATCCTCTGAGGTTCAGAGAGTGTGACTTGCCCAAGGTCACCCAGTGGGCTTTCATGGCCAAGCAGGAATTCAAGCCCTGGTCTCCAGTCTTGGCATCAACTTATTTGTCTTGGCTCCACCCTGCTGAATTTTGGGATGTGTCATTTGGTAAGGTGCTTAGAATACTGTGCTAGAAAGTTCTGGTACAAACCCTGGAAACACTGTACAGAATTCTGAATGCCTCACTGGACTGCAGATCCCAAGGATTCTGTCACAATTAGAGCTATGACAATGAGAGTGGTATCAAATTGCTACACAGTACCTGTGTACTGTAGATGAATTCTGAGAGGAGGCAGCACTGTTTTCTGCCCTCTCTCCCCCCCATGGTCCTCAATGGTAGATCTCAGTGGGTAGAGGAAAATACCTAGGTATAGGTGTAGCTCTGTAAGTGAATAAATGACTGTTGTTCATGTCAGTTCCTGTATAACTATTTCCACTACTAGAGGTCAGCTCTCATTGGGTAGTTCAGGCCTTACCCTCTATTCTTCCTCACTTAATTCCTCCACTCTCATCAAGTGCCTTTCTGTTTTCCTGCTCATTCTTCCAACCTTTGGTCTTCTTCACCACTTTCATGTTGTTCTGCCCCTTCCTTCTCCATTAATCTCCTTTTGTTTCAATCTCCCTTCACCCTCTGGCCCTTCCCTCTCCCCCCCCCCCACCTGTTTTTCTCCTCCTGACTTTTTAAGCTCCAACTGTACCCACCCACCCTAAATATTTCAAGACCCCTTCTTCCATGCCTCAAAGGCAATGAAAGAATAAATAATGTTATTCAAGGTGAAATCATTCCCTGGTGCTGTGGCTCACAATCTTGTTCACTGAACTTTGTTTGCTGCTGCTGCCATTGCTCAGAGTGCATCTACACTGTAGAAATAATGCAGTTTGACACCACTGTAAGTGCTGTAGCTCCAGCCTATAGAATCATGGGATTTGTAGTTTTATAAGGTTTTTAGACTTCTCTATGAAAGAGTGCTAGCACCTCAGTACAAATCCAGGATTCTTTAGAATGGAGCTACAACACTTAAAGTGTTATCAAACTGCATTATTTCTACATGTAGATGCACCCTCAAGCTCTTCAGTTCTTCACCACATCAGGAATTGCACATGCAATTCATTAACCTTTTCCTCTGTCCATTTCGATACATGTACCTAAACATTGATATTATATACATTTCCCTCATGTGAAAAAGAAATCTGATGAGGGACAGTATGATACTGTGCATCCCAAGCCACCATGTCCTCACAGGTCCATCCCTGGATGTCCATAAAGCAGGGAGCTGTAGCTCAAAATTATGAAAGCTGTAGACTGAAAAAAGAATATTTCCTGAAATTGGCTGACCATGTTTAGGAGCACATCTTCAAGGAAAGCTTGCTGTATGTATGCAGGCTCCACTCCTGTTAATACAATAAATTGAGCATAAAAGTATGTTTGGATGTTATTAGATTTGCTATATGGTCAACACGGCTACCCATAGATGTTTAACAAATTGGGCAGTTAGGATTCCAAAATATGAAGAAAGTCTAGTTGAAGTGGAGGCTGCAAAATCCTGTTGGTGTCATAACTGTTTAAGTTCCCTTCCACAATAGGTTGTGAGAGTGGAGTTCCAGGAAGTCTAACCATTTCACATGGGCCTAAATGCTATTGGCAGATCCAAGGAGAGGAGAAACATTGGATCCTTTAATTTAGTGACATATTGACTCACCATTCAATTCCCCCCCCCCTTTTGGATCTAAATATTTCAGTCACACAGAACCCCAAGGTCCACACAACTTCCATCCCCAAACAAGATGCCCTCACAAAGACTTCTGTGTAACCCAATCATTTTATCTGTGTTTTAAATTCTCACTGTTTAATAATATGTTAAAGGGGGTGGGTGGGATCGTGGGATATGAATGTATATTTTAATGTTGTAAGCCGCCCCGGTTGCATTACACAGAGGGCCGGGATAAAAAATATATTATAATTATTATTATTACTATTATTATTATTATTATTATTACCACCTTTGCCTGATGAAGAAGCCAGTGGAGCATCCTAAGCTTGCAACTTGTATATGGTGCATTTTGGTTGGCCCAATAAAGGTATCACTGTTTTGTAGATTTTGGATGTCATTGTATTTAGCAGAATATTGATGTAGCACAACTATGTGAGTGTTAGACTTACACTACTCATCTACACTACTACTCATGATGTAGGATCCTGGAAGCTATCTGAACATGTGTGGGCAAGGTGAGTGTGCATGAGTGAAGGGACAGAGATGGGGAGAAACCTCCTCCCTCTTCCACAGAACTGTGAATTATCCCACTGAGGGGCAAGTTGAACTGAGCATTTCTATTCTGTCTTTAAAAAGGCTTCTCACATGAATAAAGCTAGGGAGAAGCTGTACAACCAGCTAACCAAGGACCTGGTTTTCTCAAGACTTCTATCTCCTATCCATCATCCACAGACTATCCCCATCTATTTCCTTTGTTTATCTTCCCTCCTTCCTCTCTCCCCAATTATCTTGTGTTCATTTAATGTGCTACCACCAGGAAAAAAAAAAACATATTACAGAAAGGGCAGAGATTAGGCCAAGTGCCTTTCTAGAGGGAGAATGGGCCAAGTGCATTCTTAAACATGCAATTATTTCTTAAAGAAGTAATGGTATATTTCATATTAGCATTTTCACTCTAATCCTATTTTTGTAGGCAGTCCTATTGATTTGAGTTTTTAAGTGAACAGGCAGTTTTATTTTAATCTCCAGTTCTCACTTGCAATTTGTATGCAAAAAAGTCCCTTTGCTTTCAAATAACCTTGGAGGTCTAGCAATGAGGGTCCAGCAAATAACATATATAGTGGTTCCTTGGTATATGCTAGGATTGGTTCCAGGACCATTGTGGATATTATAATCCATGGATTATTATATATAATAGTGTAGCAAAATGATGTTCTGTATATAAAATGTCAAAATTAAAGTTTGCTTTTTGGATTATTTTTTTAAAAAGTTCAAGACATGCGTGGCTGAATCTGTGGATGCAGAATCCATGGATATGGAGGACCAGCTGCATAAAGTAGTAATTACTCACCTTTCCCCAGATCTGTTGTTTGTTGTTGAAATTACCTTCAAATAATTTCCAATTTATGGAGACCTTAAGATGAATCTATCATGACCTTATCTCTGCAAGGTTTGTTCAGAGTGGGTTTTCCATTGTCTTCTTCTGAGGATGAGAAAGCATGATTTGGTCAAAGTCACCCAATATGTTTCCATGGCAGAGTGAGGATTTGGAACCTGGTCTTCCAGAGTCTTAGTCCAACACTCAAACCACTATACTATACTGTCTTATCTCTCTGTAGTACTTTCTTTATTTTCTCTCCTGCTTTCCCTCTGACCTCAACATGCTGCCTGTTCATTAGCTCTTTCCCTTTGTTCTCCTCCTTCTCTTGAAAAGGTCCAATTACTGCACCGAACCACACTCAATCCTTCTAGATGTGAAATGGGAAGAATTATTGGGGGAGAGAGCACAAAGGAAAACTGGAACAAAGCAGAGAAATGGCTGGGACTTGCCATTGGATTTAGATCTAGAAGAAACATGGGTTGCTGCTACACTGCAGTATTAATGCATTTTGACACTGCTTTAATTGTCATGGCTCCATCCTATAAAATCCTGGAATTTGCAGATTGTTGTAGAACCAGAGCCCTCTGATAGAAAAGGCTAAATATCTCACAAAACTACAAATCCTAGAATTCCACAGCATTGAGCCATTATAGCAAAGCAAAGCAGCTTCCTTTATATACCGCTTCATATCGTGCTATGGGATGTCTAAGCAGTTTACAACTGTAAGCTCATTGCCCCCCAACAAGCTGGGTACTCATTTTAGCGACCTCGGAAGGATGCAGGCCTGTGTGTCTAGCCTGAGCCCTGGCTAGTGTTGAACTCGCAACCTTGTGGTCTATGAGTGAGTGGCTGCAGTACAGGCATTTAACCACTGAGCCACCAGGGCTCTTATAGTCAAAGTGGTGTCAAACTTCCTTAATTCTGTAGTGTAGATGCAGTCATTGTTTATGGTCCATAACTCCAGTGAATCCTGCCTCAAAGGGAGTGAAAACATCCAATAGTCTGAGGCAGGGGTAGGCAACCTTTTTGAGCTGGGGGCCGGGTTGCTGTCCCTCAGACAATTGGGGGGCTGAAGCACCAAAAATAAATAAATAAATGAATAAATAAAAATAAAAATATATTTTTTTAAAAAAATTAAAATTAAAATTAAAAAAATATGCATGCACACTCTCTCAGCCCCAGAAAAGCCATGGCAAAACCCCTGTGGAGATTTTGCCAAGAAAACCCCAAGAACAAGTAATAACAACAATAATCAATATCATTATGGCGGGCGGCGGTGGCAGCGGCGGCAAGACAGGCCTGGGGCTGGTCCAAAGGCCTCGGGGGGCGGTGCATCCGGCCCCCGGGCCTTAGGTTGCCTACCCCTGGTCTGAGGTAAGAGAGAGATACAATACATATGCCTCATTTGTAAAGGTTGCTATATATTTATATATATGATTATTGCATACTTATGCATTATTATGTATGTACTGTCCCATTTTCTCTTTTAATGACCCCTGAAGAAGAACACATCAATATTTTCAGACCAAAATTCTTTGGGCTATTTTAAGAAATAAAATATTTTTCATATATTTATAATTTGTAATTCCTGAGACTGCATGTCTTCCTTTTGTATCCCATAACCTCAGTGGCATTGAGATTTATAACTGGAATAGCATAGAGTTACCATGGCAGAAATGGTTGCTGACAATTATGGTGCATTCTAGCGATACAATGGGTTTGCCCTAGGGACTAACAATTGGATTTAGGCTATTGTTTACAAGGATACAGCTGACAATGTCATACAAAGTCTAGTTTTGTATGTATTCTGCAACACAACTTGACTCTGGGGGATTAAAATATTCTGTCCTAGTGTACGAAGGTTAAGAACAAAATGCCATCACCTTTCAGAAGAGTCCCTGCAATTGTAAAATTCTCTCCTTTAGGCAATCTGCCAAATTGTTGCCTGCTTTCTAACTTATGGTAACACTCCCATTGTGTTTTCTTGGGAAGATTTATGCATTGTTGAGATAACTGCCATTAAGTATAACAGACATAGTTAAATAAACAAAGATCAAAGCCGGAATTTTAAAAGCAAACACTCAAAAATGTATATCTGGGTAGGCAAATTTGTCAGTATTGCTTTGTCCCACATTCATTAAAAAAAAAAAATCTCATCTTCGTTTTTCTGAATGTATGGAAAAATAGAAGCAAAATATATCCCTATCTATAACAAAGCTTGGATTACAAAGAATCCTTGTGAATCAGATGTACTTTTAATGTTTTTAACATTATATATATACATGTTGTATAATTTACATTTTTCTCATTTTTTCCATTTGAGAATAACTTTGGGGGAAACCATTTCAAAAGGACGAATTAAAATATCTAAAATAAACTATGCCACTCACTCAGAAACAAGACGTGAGCCAATAGTACTTTGCTAGAGATATAGCTCTGATTTCTTAAAAAGAGATTTTAACTGGTATTAAGTATTACACTTAATCCCTATTTTCATCTGATGAACATAAGGCTCCCAGGTACTCTCCCATCCAATGTAGGCACTCACCTGCTTCATTTCAGCAGCCAGAAGTTGGAGCTTCAGTCCTTTATCTAGGCCAAGAACATTCTTGGGAACTGAACCTAGAAAATACCATGTCCTAACTGGCAAATGAAATGGGCTGTACTGAATGCATGGGGCTCTGATCCAAGCAGGTGGGGGCATGCCTCACTATGAAATGGCATGTTGAGCCCCCCATCGTTCACACCATGAGCTGCTGTCAGTTGAATGAAAAAGGTAACTGGGGGAAAAAAAAAACAGCACTTGAATTTTATTTCTTAATACCAATGTGAAGAAGTCTCTTTCTGATTTCTGCCCAATATATATCTGAGCTACAGGGAAGTCTCAAAGTGACATGTATGAAGTCTATTTTCTCTTTCTTACAATTTCAGTTGACACTGTTATTGTTGATCCCACTTTTATCTATTGAGCTAGGTAGGCATCTAGTAAATCTTGAAAATCGCTTGTTATCGAAATAAATGAGACCAAGAAGATTCCCAGGTAAAAATTCCAGATCTTTTGATGCATTATCCATCAATTGTTGTTACATTGCTTTATCTTCTGATCCTGCAAATAAAGACATATATCTTTCCCAGCCTTCCTTTTTTTTTTTTTTTTGGCTCATTTCTTGCCAACATGACAGGTTCTTTTTTCTTTTTGAAAACATTTGTAAGCATGATATGTAGCCAAAGAGTTGATAAGTATTTTCTAAAGATGAAGAAAACCGCTAAAGTTTTCCTAGGATTGGGTCAAGGTTTTTCCCTCCAATTCTTTCTCTTCCTCTCTGCTGAATACGGAAGATTTAGTAATATTTCCAGACCAGTCTAAGGCTCTTGCAAGGATCTCACCCATCCCTCTGTGTTATGTTCCTACCTCAAAGCTATTTCCTTCACTTCTGGACCTCAAACACTGTCACCTTTCCCTTTTTTTATTTGCAGGATCAGAAGATAAAGCAATACATTTTGCTTCTGTTTTGCTATCCACTCCATTGATCAGCCTAGAATGATTGATATTGGGTGCAGTTGACTATTGTTTTATAGAGGCTTCCAATCAGATAGAGCTCCTTGTGATCAGTACTTTGGGGGGTAGGCTGTTGATTCCAAAACTTAAACTTCCCAGAAACCAGATTTGGTTCCAATCAGTGCTTGTTGGTGGCTTCCATTTCACTAGACAATGAATCAGCTTTTAAGTTTCAATTCAGACTTTTAACGGAACTGTCCAAAGTGCTGAATTCTATTTGGGGAGGATAGCATTTGACACCTTGGACAGTTCCTTTCCAGTGGGGAAAAGAAATACAGACCCTGCAAACTTTATGTGGCTTTCACCCTGAGTGCCTCCATTGTGGAATTTGCTTCTGTGCCACAAGGTGATAAGCACATACATTGTTTTAAAGCAGACTAATGCTCTAGATACTTACTACAGTCAGCCCTCTGTATCCATGGATTCTGCTTCCATTGATTCCACCATGTATGATCTGAAAATACCTCCCCCCCAAAAAAATAAAAAATAAAAAATCAAACCCTGATTCTGCAATTTTATATAAGGGACACAGTGGATATCAAGGGCCCACTGTAATAAGAGTTGATAAAAAAACATTTCCTCTGAAATGTGACTAGAATTCCATAAATATTGTAATGCTGTAATCTTATAATTTCAGGTTTGTCCAGAAGACAATGCCCACTTATGGTGCCAACCATAGTATATGCCCAGACCAAACCTGGGCTTACCTGTACATTCACCAAGGGATGTAATTCTTCACTAAGTTTCTTCTTAAAGACAGCAACAAGTAATTCCAGCACTTTTCTTCCCATTGTAAGAAAGTCTTTGAAAACCACACAGTTTTCAAATGCTGTTCACAGTTTGGGGCTTGTTTTGCACAAAATTTACATTTGGTTGCTTTGTACAGGAAGCATCATTTTCTATGCAGGAAACAACATCTTCTGTGCAGGAAGCAGCATTGTATGCATGGAAAACAATATTTAAATGGAGAAACATTAATTCCTCTGCATAAAATGTTTTCTCTATAGATTTTTTTTTCTACAAAACAACCAAGTAAGATTTTTGCCCCAAGTCCCAAACTGAGAAGATTCTCATCAGTCCAGATTCTTCTCATTAGGGTTTCTCAACACTCAAAAACATATGTTTGACCATTTTCCAAATATTTTAAATTATTCCTTCCATCTCTACACTGACAACATGAGGAGGTCATTAAGGGATTTGTGTCTCACTATGTTTCCTCACAGTTGACAGGCCACATTGTGAATTGTGTTGCCAAAAAGGCCATGATCCTAATTCACCAAGAATCTGTTTGTAGTCTGGGTGGATAGTATAATTATGCCAACACAGAAAATTTAGGTGGTGGTGCAGTAGAAGGGTTAAAATGGATACCAGCATCATGGAGATGGAAGGTGGATGGTATAAGACAGGGGTAGGCAACCTTTCTCCTTTAAGGGCCGAGGGACTTCAGTTCCCAGAATCCAAGGAGCTATTGGCCAACATGGGACTATTGGCCAACATGGCTGAGGCTTCTGGGAGCTGAAGTCCCTCGGCCCTTAAAGGGGAAAGGTTGCCTACCCCTGGTATAAGATATTATCACTGTCAGGACAGAAACCTGCTCTGCCAGCTCCCAAGCTGTTCATGACCAGGTAAAATCATCTCCTTTCTGTTGCTGTAAACTACTCTAAAAGTCTCTTATGTTGGCAAGAAGAGGATTCCAGTATCTGTATCTCACCTCTTCTAGGTAGGTGCTCAGTTCTAAATACCCTAAATATACAAGGACAATGAAATTAATTCTTGACTCCAGAACAGTCAAGAGACCTCATGTGGGATTTGGGGGTGCAAGTAGCTTCGTCCCACTCTTGACACTGCTAGAATACAATTTTCCAAATTTATGATGATGATATAACTTTCTTTCCAGTTGGCAGAAGGAAGGTGAAGATTGAAGTTCCATCTGTTTCCATACATCAGCTGTTTGCCGCCCTAGGCAAGGGGCAGGCTGCTGCTAATTTTAGTTCTTTCTTTTCTTTTTCTTTTTTGCTCAGCTCCATTTGCCTCTGTGATTCACCTAGTTCTTGTCATTAGCAAATTCAATTATTTCCGCTTTACTGAACTCTACGCATGACATTCCCTGACATGCAAGGGACCAGTTAGGAGTTAAAGCTGTCTATTACAACTGTATGTTACAAAAACATGTTTTGGGGGTGTGTATGTGGTTTGCTTGTATTTTGTCATGAGCGTACATGACAATAAACAATTAAAAGAACTGTGTCAAGCCATTAATTGCTTTACAACATCTTGTAGTAGCTCATACTCAAAGATGTGACGAGGGACGATGAAATTTTACTAGGTCTATATTTGCATTAAAGCCCTACTCATTTTCAAAGGAGTACAATTTCACCCCAAGTGAAATTACTTTCTTAAGATTCTTGCACTACAATTGTTTTGTTTTTTTTAAGAAAAAGAAAAAACTTGGATTGTGTGAATTGTGGAGCACTTTTTGACTCCAATGGCTAGTCAGTTTAGGATTAAATTGAG
This sequence comes from Phrynosoma blainvillii, assembly GCA_026167975.1. Classification (NCBI taxonomy): domain Eukaryota; kingdom Metazoa; phylum Chordata; class Lepidosauria; order Squamata; family Phrynosomatidae; genus Phrynosoma; species Phrynosoma blainvillii. The sequence goes on from JANUYF010000003.1 coordinate 327,496,615, forward strand.
TTTATGGTTAGGTTTTAGATTAGAGTGTAATGTGCACTTCTATTTTCTGTAATATATATAATATTAATGGTGGGGTAATTATACACACACACACACACACCACTACCAGTATTTATATATATATATATATATATATATATATATGATACAATTTTTAACAATCTATACCACTTCTCTTTTGCTGTATCATGGTTCACACACACACACACACACACAAAAAAAATCACACTTTGCACTACATGGGATTACCAAACTATTTAGACACCATCAGTGCTAAAGATCCCATGTTTTCCCTCCAAATTCCAATGTAGAGTGGGACAAAGCAAGCAAGTCAACCAACCAACTAACCATGAGTTAATTCAAACTTCTGACCTGGCTCTAAAATGACCAATTGCAAACATTGCCTGCCCGCAGCAGTCATGTACTTTCATAATGATACTTCCATTTCCTGTTTCTTTTTACAAGACAAAAAGGGAACAGCTATGGATTGCAGCTATCCTGACGGCTACATGTTCCTGGAGCTATATTGGGGCAAACACTTGGATCATTACTTAAAGATTATTTGCTTTTTAAAAAGGATAGCCCTTCAAGTTTCTTGCTTCCTTTGAGTTTCTTTGATATTTCTCTCCTGTGAATTGCCCTGTTGTTGGAGTCATTGGTCCTCTAATAAAGTTCTGAGGGAAAATATTATTGGAATGAATTGAAAAGAGAAACTGGAGGACAGCTAGATGAAAATCTAGCCTTGTCTAACTGTCTTGAGACTCAACTTTTCACAGGCACTGTAATGCAGGTAGTTAATGCTAACTATAATTTGATTCATCATTTGTGCCAGGTTGTCAACTTCTACTTGACTTGAGGGATGGATGTTCTGGTTCATTTGCTTTTTCTCCAGACTGTATTATGCTGTATGAACTGCATCCTTCTGCAGGAGGCAATCTCAGGTGGTGGTGGCGGCAAGATGTTAACCTACATCTCTGTGACTTCAAATGCACTTTCTTTCTCTGCAGTGCAACGTAACAGACATTTGGGTTCCACTCCATTGTGGGTTTTTAAAAAAGGGAAGAATCTATCACCACTATAAACATCCAATATCTTTTTAAGATTGAGAAAGCTGTGGTTTTTTAGGTAATAAAAAACCACTACATCACTTACTTAGGTATGTAACCACCATAGTTATGTGATTATGTAGTATCTCCATCCTGACACCCCCAGTACCCACATATTGGGTTGCAACAGCTGTAAGTCATAGACATCTGTTCTCTTTTTGATCAGGAAGCAACTGACTGACATTTTCACATCCTCTTGTGTGGATCTCTCATGTGACATCAGAAACAGTGTCCCTGTAATTCCCCCCTCACACCAGAGATCACATGTGGGACAAGGAAGGGAAAAGTCAACCAGCTATTTCATAATCAACAAGAGAACAGACTGCTGATGCTCACAGTAACTGCTGCCCAGCAAGTGGGGACTGGGGGATTTCCATAGTCCCTACATATTCCCTAAACCAATGAAATCCACTAGTTTAGGGAATACGTAGAGATCATGACTATGAACCATTCACAAATGTGTAACACTAGATTATGCATTAGTAACTGTCTAAGGGCCAATGCAGACAGCCGCTAGGGGGTGGCTCTGTGCCGCTCCTGGGAGCACTGGATCGGGGCTGTGGCAACCACACACCGCAGCCCTGATCCTTCTTTTTGCCATTCCAAAAAGAGCTGGAAAATGCTGTTCATTTTGGGGACAGCAAAAAGCCGCCATTAGAGCCACCGCTGCAGCTCTTTTATGCCCCTTTTGTGCAGCGTGTGTGTACGCTGTGCCAATGGGGCACCTTGACACTGCGCACCATGCAGTCGGGTGCGTGACATGACGGAAGTGTAGGGGCGGCATCGGGAGGAGTCAGGGTGGCTGGCATGCAGTCGTCTTGCCCCAACTCCATCCCCTGGCTGGCCCTTTAAGCCCATCTGCATCGGCCCTATGTGAATTCTGACCTATTTTCCAAATTAAGGATCCAGAACATTTGGAGGTTGCATTTTAGAAAAGAAAAGAAGACCATTGAAAATGAAGCTGCTGAAGAACTAGAATATCAATGGTGGGGTATAAGAAAAGGATCAGAAGGATGTCCTCCCTTCCTCCCTCAATGTCAGGTCTCGTTGTGTAATAATAATTCTGATGAGTCTAATTCTAATGAATCAGCATGGCATAGTGGTTTGAATATTGCACTATAACACTGGAGACCATGGTTCAATTCCTTGTTTGGCCATGAAAACCACTGAGTGATCTTGGGCAAGTCGCATGCTTTCAGTCTTAATGGTAGACAGTGGAAAAACCCTTCTGAATAAATCTTACCAAGAAAACCCTGCGATAAGGTTGCCATAAATTGGAAACAACTTGAAGGCACAAAACACATACATCCAGTAAATGAGCAACATGAGAAGTTCAGAACACTGAGCTATGTAGCATGATATTGTCAACTCTGATGGGCAGTGGAATTTCATGATTTCTATGTAGCCTTACATAAAAATCTCTGGTATTTTTGTGGTCTTCTATCCATGGTCTGATTCTTCTTAGGTTCCTAATTCAGATTAAATTGAGTGGGTTCCAGTTGGTATTCATGCACACTGTCTAGTTTGTGCACTGGAGCTAGATGCAAAGTATATTTATCCAGGATAATATCCTGCCACCATTAAATGAATTATACAAAGCGATAGGAGCATCTTCAAATATGCCTGAATATGGAGGAAAAGACAAAACGGTGAAGTGAGATATATTACCTTTAAATTAATGTATGAATACATAAAATAACATTTGCCAGGACATGAACAGATTTAGTATTTGAACTTGCTGTTATATTTATTTTACTTTCCTTTATTTATTGATTACTTAGAGAACATAGCAACTGGGAACAGGCAGCCATTGAATAAATAAAGAGTAGGAAATAATGTTTTCCCCTAATAAACTAACCCAACATATAAGATCCCATACTATGCTTTGACAATTTTTTTTTAAAAAAATAATAATCTGAATTGTATAAACCTTTGGAGCAGATTTCTCAGCCTGGATTAGAAGAAGATTGCCAGCATCCATAACTTCTACAAAACCTTTTCCCAAATTAGTCTTAAAGGTGCTACTGGATCCCTTTATGACTTTTCATGTTAAGACAGACTAAGGGGGGTTGCAGACTGCCAGAAATAGTGTGAATTCAGTCCACTTTTAGGGTTAGGGTTAGAGTTAAGGAACCATGGGAACTGTATTTTATTGTGGCATCAGAGTTGTCTGACAGAGAAGGCTCAATGTCTCAGAAAAATAACAGTTCCCATGATTCCCTAGCACTAACCCTAACCCTAAAAGTGGACTGAATTCACACTATTTCTGGCAGTCTGCAACCCCCCTAACACAGCTATCTCTTTCAGCATTCAGGTTAACGATGTGAGCTGAATGCAAAATTTGGTTTGGAGGCTGATTTAGCCCTTTAGTTCCTTGAAGTTCCTTCAGCTTGGATCTACTAAGTACCCAACTGCTTTGACTCAAGTGCCAGACTCAAAGGATTTAACATGAAGGTTCTATGAGGTAGAGACTGTACCTAACTTTTGCTTCAACTTTCCAATGATAGCCAATGGAAAGTGCAAACATATGGATTTCTAACTTTCAAATCAGGTTTGTGATTAAATGGATTGACGCTGAATAAGGCTAAGCGGAAGCAGGTTGCTATTCTGAAGCTCTGAATTAAGATGTGAATCAATGGATGCCCCACATGTATATCCAAAAATACATGAATACATGGGTGCACACACATATGCATGTACAAGTCAAGTGAAAAATATAAAGTGATACTATCTGTTTCAGTTCCTCAATATCATTCCACCACATTCTTCATTCTGCTTTTTGTGGTTTCCCAAGGCTTGAGTTGCTTCAGTTTCACCAAAGGACAAGGTAGGGCCTTTGCAGACTGCCAGAAATAGTGCAAATTGAGTCCAATTTAACTGCCCTGACTCAGTGCTAGGGAATCATGGGAACTTTAGTTTATTGTGGCACCAGAGCTCTCTGACAGAGAAGGCTCAATGTCTCAGAGAAAACTACAGTTTCCATGATTCCCTAGCACTGAGCCAGGGCAGTTAAAGTGGTCTCAAGCTGCATTATTTCTAGCAGTCTGCAAAGGCCCGTAGATAAGGAACTTGAAAACATTACTAGAGAGAAAAGAGGAGAGCAGGCAAATAAAGGTGAAGGAGAAGAAAGGTGGCTAGTAAGGTAGCCTAAATAATCTAAAGGCACTATCATATTCCATTTGATCTTGGAAGCCAAGGAGGGTCAGCCATGGTTAGCACTTGGATGGGAGACTGCCAATTAATACCAGGTGCTTTAGGCTATATTTCAGAGGAAGGAATTGGAAAAAGCACCTCAAATTTATTGCCTAAGAAAATCCTATGAAATTTAGAGGAGGGCAAGGAAACCATGCCCTATGAGTTGTAATTTAGGGAGCTGGGTATTTTTAGTCTGGGGGGGGGAGGAGAAGGTTAAGAGGTGATATGATAACTATGTTTAAATATTTGAAAGGGTGTCATATTGAGGATGGAGCAAGCTTGTTTTCTGTTGCTTCAGAGACTAGGACCTGGAGCAATGGATTCAAGATATAGGAAAAGAGAATCAACCTAAACATAGGAGGAACCTCCTGGCAGTAAGAGTTGTTTGACCATGGAATATTATGTCTCAGAGTGTGGTGAATTCTCTTTCTTTGGAAGTCTTTAAGGAGAGGCTGGATGGCCATCTGCCAGGAATGCTTTGGTTTTGTATTCTTTCATGGCAGGAGATTGAACTGGATGGCCCTAGTGGTCTCCTCCAACTCTATGCTTCTATGAAATTCATGAGGTTGCCATAGGTTGACAGATGACTTGAATGCACATGCATACCCACAACAGATGGATGCAGGACTCCAGTACTAATGAATACTATGACTGCAGAATGAGAAGTAAACCATCTCATTGATATTTCTGTTTCAGTGAAGATTCTACACTAGTCTCAGATAGTATCCACTTCAGCACATGAATATTTTCATTGGATGTTCTCTGACACACAGAGAGAGAATATTGGTACTACATAATTACAGCAGTTTGATACTACTTTAATTGTCATGGTTTGATCCTATAGAATAATGGTATTTGTAGTTTGAAGAAGTAATTAGCATTCTGCTAGAAAATTCCAGTCCACCCATGTGGACTTTAGCAATCAAGCTCCCTAGCTGTAAATTCCAAGTACCTCACCAAACTACAAATTCCCAGGTTGCATAGGATAGACCCATGCCAGTTAAAGCATTATCACGCTACTATAACTTTGTAGCATGGGACCATGCTCTGTCAAACTTTGGCTTAAGTCTAGGCCCAGTAGCAACACATGGCTTCTTGATGTTATTCCTGTCACAGGGATGTCAATAACAGATACCAGCAAATAAATCAAATATGCACATACAAACCATGCACTGAACATGCTGCAAGATATTTGCTTTGGCTGTCAGTTTGGTTTTGATACCTCAAGGACTTTTGTAAAATGTGTATCTTTCAAAGAGTGAGATGGTGATGAGAAGTGAAAGCTGTGTTTTTAAACACAAATAAGGCAGTGATTCAAGTCCCTTCCCCCACCCTGCTTGTTCCTAGTCCTAAATTCCATCAGGCATTTTCTATGCATACAAGCAACACCAGCAGTTGTGGGGTTTCTGTTTTAAACATAAATCCGCAATTCAAATTGAAGGCTGGAAGCACAGTCCTAGAAATATTAATACCCTGCTGAAATGTTTCTGGTTAGCTATACCAAGGCAGATTTTGAGAAAAAACAATTTTAAAATAAATTGTGGAAAGGACTGAGTGGCTGGATCTGTAAAGAAGAGGGATGAGTGTTGAGTATTCCTGGAATAAAGATTTAAATTATAATATGTCTTGTTCTTACATTTATAAGAATGAGAAACCTTGAAATGTCTCTCCTTCCTGGTGTGATTTTTTTGGGGTGGGTGGGTATATTATCAATAAGAGTATTTGTATGTGCCGGATCATTCTTGTTGTGTACCTTGTACAACAGGTCTTTGCACACACTATGATTGCATCTTGCCTTGCTGCAAAGATTTTTAGAAAACTGAAGCATGGATTCTTTGTATCTTTTTAAATAATTCTTTGTATCTTTTTAAATAACAAAATATGCATGATTCTATGCATATGTGTGTACTTAATTTCAGCATAGAGAAAGGAAACTAGTTTTATATAGTGCCATCTTCTGCAAATTGTGGAAAGCTTGAGGGGGAAAATATGGCTTATTTTCTTACTTTTCCACACTTGGCAAAAAATTTCCTTGCAGTTATCAATTGCCCAACAGGGGTCTTGACCTACTGAGATATCCCTTTTTCAAGAGAAATTTGCAGATATCTTTTACATCACTGTTCTGGACTGATCTTTCATTCTGGAAAATCAAGCAATGGCTTTGCTTAGGGATAGTTTCACAGCCTTAGTTGGTTCACCAGCTGTACATAGGCCTGTCATTTGCAAAGAACTGACAGCTTGGTTCAGGACTGGGCATGTGTGGTTGCCATGGTCCTGGCATGAATGGTGCTAACATGGTTTCCCGCTACTCTATTTGGCCTGTCTGTTTCAGGCCTTAGTCAGCCCTCACCTTTAATACTGGCTCCATTTCTTGGCACCACAATTCAAGAAGGATATTGACAAAATGGAGTGTGTTCAGAAGAGGGAAATCAAAATGGTGAAAGGTTTGGAAACCATGCCCTCTGAGGAGCAACTTAGGGAGCTGGGCATTGTTTGGAGAAGAGAAGGTTAAGGGATGACATGATAGCCATGTTTAAATATTTGAAGTGATGTCATACTGAGAGAGATTCCACCTCAACATTAGGAAGAACATCCTGACAGTAAGAACTGTTCAACAGTGGAATATGCTGCCCCATAGAGTGGTGGAGTTTCCTTCTTTGAAAGTTTTTAAACAGGGGCCAGATGGCCATCTGTCAGGAGTATTTTGACTGTGTATTCCTGCATGGTAGGAGGTTGAACTGTATGGCCCTTGTGGTCTCTTTCAGATCTATCATTTTATGATTCTATGCATTGAACTACCCACAAGGTAGGACAGTTGAAAAGTGGAGGTCATATGTGGAAGATCATGTGGCTGCTGTGCTCAGTGATGTCTATGTCCAACTTTGGGCCTTTGCAGACTGTCAGAAATAGTGCAAATTGAGTCCACTTTAAGGGTTAGGGTTAGGGTTAGGGAATCATAGGAACTGTATTTCATTGTGGCACCAGAGCTCTCTGACAAAGAAGGCTCAATGTCTCAGGGGAAAAAAAAACACAATTCCCATGACTCCCTAGCACTAACCCTAACCCTTAAAGTGGACTCAATTTGCACTATTTCTGGCAGTCTGCAAAGGCCCTAAGTCTGATGTGATAGCTCTATGTAAGGAAAGAAAGGAAAGCTCTATGTGAGGCTGCTCCTAAAAAGATATCCATAGGCTAAAGCTAATCTAAAAAATGGTGGCCAAACTGTTGTCTCATATGTGCTTTAGACCCCCCCTTCTCTCTCTCTCTCTCTCTCTCTCTATATATATATATATATATATCCAATCTCAAAATAGTAGATATTGAAAGAATATTCTCAACCATTCACTTCCAAGTTGAAAATGGGGTTCCCTATGGTCAGGAAACCACTTTGGGAAAAATAGTTGGTTGACAAGAGTTTTGCAGATCTGTGCTGGTATCACATTCATGAAGCACTTGTGTTATTGTTAATTCTGGACTATGACAGTCTCTTCCTGACAGTTGAAAAGTGGAGGTCATATGTGGAAGATCATGTGGCTGCTGTGCTCAGTGATGTCTATGCCCAACTTTCGGCCTTTGCAGACTGCCAGAAACAGTGCAAATTGAGTCCACTTTAAGGGTTAGGGTTAGGGTTAGGGAATCATGGGAACTGTATTTCATTGTGGCACCAGAGCTCTCTGACAAAGAAGGCTCAATGTCTCAGAAAAAACAACAACAACAATTCCCATGATTCCCTAGCACTAGCACTAACCCTTAAAGTGGACTCAATTTGCACTATTTCTGGGTTGAGGACAAAGAGTGGAATTAAGAGGTGTAGAGAGGGGCTGCAACATTTTAAAGCAGCTAAAAAGGTGGGATGGCAGAGGATTAATCAGGAAGAGTTGAAGGGGGGGGGAAACACCATAAAATACTGGAAAAAGTGAGATGTACTCTGGTTTTTCTTTGGAACAAAACATTGTTTAGCCATGCTGTTGTAAAAATAGGCTTTTATTTGTTCAGCTGACATGTTTTGGGAAAACCCTCCACAAGCTAATTCTTCTGTTTCTCTTTTTCTGTTGTTTTTTTACCCAGAGTTTCTAGAGTTAAATCAAAATGGATGATGGAAGGTACTCTTTATATACTAAGATTTAACATCTCACTGTTTAGTGAACTCTTACATGATGTTAATTAAAAATAGAAGATTAATTGGGCCTGTCCTTGCCAAATTGGGACAGCTGGAGTGTATATATAACCTTGTCTCAAGTCTCATGAGAGAAGGGTATCTTGTGAGATCTCTGGTTGCATGAGAGATCTCAGCTCTTGAGGGAACTCAAACCCACGTAAATCTAACAATGGATGCTGGACATTGCAAGATTAGGACTCTACTATTGCACATGCTGCAATTTACTGAACCAGAAAGATAGAAGAATAAACCCAGCTACATTATAATCAAATGAACTTGGTATATAATAGAATGAATTGCTGAAGGTTCCATGGCAAACCTTCTTTGTGCTAAATCCTTTGGGACTATAATTAGGAAAGATGAGCTGATGCCTCCTGTGATTGTTACCTTAATAGTTGTAAAAATGTATGTGGCTTTATGCTTTTCTGTCAATTGTTGCAGTGCATGCATGCTCTCTTGGTCAGTCTCACTTGAGTGGGAGGAAAGGGAGGGGATTGGGTGAGGGAAGGAGAAGGAGACGGGAGTAAGCATTCCTCCACTCAGAAGAGGGAGACATTTAAAATTTCCTTGTTCACTCATGATCACCAGTCTTAACTCAATTAAGGTTTTGGAGTAGAAAGGGAAGTGAGGGAAGAATTATTTTATCTTTTCTTTTTCCTTCAGGCTGCCTGTGTCAGGAGACTTTTAAAGTTCCCTTGCTTACTCACTGGGGCATGAAACAGGAATGAGATTGCATGGGGGAAGCATCCAATCAGAGTGCAAAGTGTGTTGTAGGATTAATAGGAAAACAAGAAAGTCTGTTGGTTGACAGGTTTGATGCATGCCAAGAATAAACACACATACACACGCAGAAATCCAATGTGGTTATATGGCCAACAATCTATTTCAGCTAGCACACAGGAAAGGTAGGGAATGCTCTTTTGCTCCATATTGACTTCTGGAGAGGAAAGATTGTGACCAAGGTAACAAACTGAGTTTGGATTATACCAGATGCATTTGGTAATAACAAACCGGTACAGGATACTTCATAGAGAAGCTGGGAATTTAGCCCACATGTAGGTTATCCCAAGAATCAAGGCCGTTCACAACAAGGATTAAGAACAGATACAATCCCCTCCCAAAGAATACCCATGCTATTCCATGTCTTCCTTCTTGCCCTGACAGTGATCAAGTTCTGGGAGGGGCTGTTTCTACTTTGCTTATTAGTAGGGAAGTGAGGGAGCCAGCTTGGTGTAGTGGTTTGAGCACTGGACTTCAGCTTTGGAGACCAAGGCTCAAATTCCTGCTCAGCCATGGAAACACACTGAGTGAGCTTGGGCATGTCATCCTATTATGGTGAGAAATTAGACTTGTAGAACTGCACAGTCATGATGTGAATGTGGTTTGTGTGATAAGACCAGGATATCTGGTGATAAATGTCCTTGAGGTAGCCAGACATTTACTTATATATTGAACACTGTACCTGTGGATGTATGACTCAGCATGAATGATGTAATGCATTATGCCATGTTCTGGAAGCGTGCATCAACCAAGTCTATATAAGGCTGAGACTAATGTAAACAATTGTGGGTTATAGTTGTGAGTCGTGGAGAGTGCAGTTGCAGTTGGTGTTTGTGAGTATTGTGAGAGTTCTAGTTTATCTCTGTGTTGTTGTGAGCTACTTAGGAGGAAGAGAGTGTTTACTTCCTGGAATTCAGTTCTGCTTCTATAAATAGTCATTTCCTTATCATAATAATAATAATAATAATAATAATAATAATAAATTTATTTCTAGCCCGCCCCTCTGCTAGGCAACCAGGGCGGGGTACAACATATTAAAATAGGCAACAGTTAAAAACATTCCCTCAACCCTCTCCCCAACCCACCCCCCTTAAAACTGAATTAAACAAGCAGAGATTAAAATACAATAGTACAATAAAATATAAAAATATTTATATTTTTATAATAAATATAATGAATATAATAAAAACAAGAAACAGCAACAATACAAGGGAGAGGGGTGGCAGTCGCTCCGATTGGGCTGGGAAGTTATTCTGGGAAGGCCTGTCAGAAGAGATCCGTCTTTACTGCTTTCTTAAAGGCAGCAAGAGTGGTAATAAGACGGATCTTGTCTGGCAGGCTGTTCCATAGCCTGGGAGCGGTCACAGAAAAGGTCCTCTGGGAGGTCTGCACCATCCTGGTCTTTATAGGCTGCAGCAGATTCCTCCCAGAGGACCGAAGGGTGCAGGGGGGCTCATAAGGGGAGAGGTGGTCCCTGAGATAAGATGGACCCAAGCCATGTAGGGCTTTAAAGGTTAAAACCAACACCTTGTACTGTGCTCGGAAACTAATCGGCAGCCAGTGGAGGGATTTAAGCACTGGTGTTATGTGCTCCCTCCTAGATGTTCCAGTGATTAACCTGGCTGCCATATTTTGCAATAGTTGCAGTTTCCGGGTTAGGCACAAGGGTAGCCCCATGTAGAGCACATTGCAGTAATCCAGACGTGAGGTTACCAGAGCATGCACCACAGTTTCCAGATCCCTCATGTCCAGAAAAGGGCGCAGTTGGCGTATCAGCTGAAGCTAGTCATGTGAAGCGACAAGTCTAGGAGTACCCCCAGACTGCGAACACAGTCCTTAGAGAAGAGTGTGACTCCATCCAGGACTGGAGACTGTATTCCCAAACCTGGTTTCGGGCCTGTGACTGTTAGTACCTCCGTTTTGTTTGGATTTAATTTCAATCTGTTTTTCCTCATCCAATCCATTACCGCTCTGAGACAGTCATTAAGAGGAGAGACACCATCTGAAGTCTGAGTCGATGATCTGGTCATGGAGAAGTATATCTGAGTGTCATCAGCGTACTGATGACACCGCGCTCCATGCCTCCGAATGATCTCCCCCAGCGGCTTCATGTAGATGTTAAATAACATCAGGGACAGGATGGCGCCCTGAGGGACACCACAATTAAGCTCTATTTTAGAAGAGCAACTGTCCCCGAGCCTCACCCTCTGGGATCTACCCGAGAGAAAGGAACGGAACCACTGCAGAGCAGTGCCTCCAATTCCTAACTCTCTCAGGCAATCCAAGAGGATGGCATGATGTACTGTATCAAAGGCCACTGAGAGGTCCAAGAGCACCAGCAGGGTCACACTACCCCTGTCGATGCCCAGGCGGAGGTCATTGGTCAGAGCAACCATGGCAGTCTCAACTCCATATCCTGTCCTGAAGCCGGTTTGAAATGGATCAAGATAATCGGTTTCATCCAAGACTGCCTGGAGTTGGGAAGCGACTGCCCTCTCGATCAACTTGCTTAAGAAAGGGAGCAAGGAGACTGGTCTGTAATTATTTCTATCCAGGGAGTCCAGGGAAGGTTTTTTCAGGAGAGGCCTAACTGCCGCCTCCTTCAGATAGGATGGTACAGTACCTTCCCTGAAGGACGCATTGATTATGTCCCGAAGGAACACTTTTATCGTGTCCCCCCACTGGATGACCAGCCAAGATAGACATGGATCAAGGGGGCAATTTGTCTTCCTCACCCTTCCCAGGAGCTAGTCCACATCATCGGTACTCACGGATTGAAATTGATCCAATAAATTACCATCAACGGAGTTGCTGGACACCTCATCTACGGATTCTGCCAAAACACTGGTGTCCAAGTCGGCTCTTATCCGAGAGATTTTATCTGCAAAGTAGGTGTTAAACGCCTCCCAGCAGGCCGTCGTTGGGTTAAGTAGGGGATTTAGCACAGGTGGAACCTTCGTCAGCTCCCCTACCACCCTGAACAGCTCTGCTGGGCGAGACTCTGCAGACGCAATGCGTGCAGAACAGAATGATTTCTGCGCTGCACATAAAGCCTCCCGATAGGAATAAAGATGCTTCCTATGGTGAGTTCTGTCGGATGAGAGTCTTCAGCCATTGGTGCTCTAGTCATTGTCCAGCTTGCTTCATCCTCCTAAGCTCCTCTGCATACCAGGGCTTATGATTAGAAGCGGGCTGGAAAGGATGCTTGGGAGCGATTGTGTTGCTAGCCCTGGTAAGATCGGTGTTCCAAGTATTCACCAAGGCTTCGACAGAATCACCGGCGTTATCAACCAACGAACCCTCTAAGGCCTTCTGGAAGCGAATAGGTTCCATTAGCCTTCGAGGGCAGACCATTTTAATGGGTCCACCACCCCCGGTGGGACAGACAGTGGCTCTTAGTTCCACCTTGACCAGGAAATGATCCGTCCATGACAATGCAGAAGTTTTTGTAACCTCTGCCCATGGATATTCCTGTTCCGTACTAAAAAATGCATTGAGGGTATGACCCACGCAATGCGTGGGCCCATCAACCAATTGGGATAGGCCCATGTTTGTCATGGTCTCCATGAACTCCCGAGCTCTGCCAGTTAGATTTTGCAAACTGGACTCAAGTGGGATGTTGAAGTCGCCCAGAACCAAAAGTCTGGGCGACTCCAGCAGCAACTCAGAGAGCAGGGCAGACAGCTCGGTTAGGGAGTCTGTTAGGTTACTGGGTGGCCGGCAAACCAACAGAATCCCAAAACTATCCCTGGTTTTCAGGCTGAGGTACATACAGTCGATGCAAGTTGTTTTCCGGATAGGCTTCCTGGTCAGGGTCAGGCTGTTTCTATGAACCAGGGCCACACCACCACCCCCCGCCCACTTTCCCTTCCGTGTTCACTAGCCGTATACCCAGCCGGGAGAGCCTGCGCCCATGTCGCCACGCTGGCATCTCCCAGCCAGGTCTCGGTAAAGCATGCCAGGTCGGCCGCCTCATCCAGCAGGAGATCATGGATAATATGTGTCTTATTTTTGACTGACCTGGCATTGCAAAGGAACAGAGTAAGGGTCTGTGGAATGGTTGGTGCGCTCTCCAAGTTATCCTGGGAAACAGAGTGAACTGAAGAAGAGATAGGTATTAAGCATCGATCCCCTTTTCTTTTGTAACATTTCTTCACTGTGTTACCGCCATACCTTCCCTGCCCCCACAAAACCTCAATTCCTGCTCCCAGGCTATTCCCGGCTCCATTATATGATGGCACTAGTGAATGTTCCAGCTGGTTCCCACCCCTTAATATGTGAGCAGTATCTTACTAGAGTAGGAAGGAAAGGGAGGGGTGCAGGGAGACTCTTCAAGTTTGTGATTTCTTTTCAGTCCTGATAGATTGCTCTCTGTTAGCATTATGAGGACTTTAAGAACAGTACAATGCTATTGCTAGCCCTGCTCATCTGATTTACAGCATTAACTCCTCCCAAGTCCTTCAATAACTCTAATCCCAGGTGTTGCTGCTTAAACCACTCGGGGGGGGGGGGGGGGAGGGACAGTCCCAGTTCAAGTTCCCATTCATCCTCTGCCTTGCTCAGGTGTTGATGATTAAGGCACACCTGATCTCTTCAGCAGCCCAGACACTGTCAAGCCTCTCCTCCTCCTCCTCCGCTCCCAGGTTTGGGCTCCAGGCGGAAGGAGGGGGGTGGGGGAGATGTAGAGTCCCACTCAGCCCAGCCCTGGCTCTCCGATCATGGCTCCTGGGTCAGGATCAGGCTATATAGCCTCTGCTCCTCCTCCTCCACTCCCAGGCTTGGGCTCCAGGTGGAAGGAGGGGGGTGGGGGAGATGTAGAGTCCCACTCAGCCCGGCCCTGGCTCTCCGATCACGGCTCCTGGGTCAGGATCAGGCTATATAGCCTCTGCTCCTCCTTCTCCGCTCCCAGGCTTGGGCTCTAGGTGGAAGGAGGGGGGTGGGGGAGATGTAGAGTCCCATTCAACTCAGCCCTGGCTCTCTGATCATGGCTCCTGGGTCAGGATCAGGCTATATAGCCTCTGCTCCTCCTCCTCTGCTCCCAGGCTTGGGCTCCAGGTGGAAAGAGGGGGGTGGGGGAGATGTAGAGTCCCACTCAGCCTGGCCCTGGCTCTCCAATGTAAATAAATTCCTTTACCATAAACTGTCTGATTTGCAAAGGGTATGTCAAGGTCTGGCAGAGATACTGAAAATCACATTCATGCCTCAATCCCAGCATGACAGGGCAAGTCACACTCTTTCAGTCCCTCTGAACTTTCCCTCTGAACAAATCTTGCCAAGAATATCCTGTGATAGGTGTAAACACACAACAATAACTGCAAAGGGAACTGAGAGCAAGGGAAGATCATTCAGGTGGTGAAGAGGCAGCTGGTCTCAGTTTGGAAAGGGGAAGATAAGAGGATGCACTTATAGGTGGCATGCACCTTTGTTTTCCTTCCCCTTAGAGACCATACCAGCTGCCTCTTCGTTGTCTTAGTTGTGTCAGATCTGAGCAGATTCAGAACTCTGTGTAGCCAGTAAACCAGTCAATCAATGCAATTAGGAGTTTATTGAAGAACACAAAGCCAGAAATCCACTAGTCACCATTTAAGCCAGAACTGCCCCCCCCTTTCAAAATCACCAAATTAAACCCTGCTAACTAATTGCTCCACCCCTCCTTTATTGGTGCAAAACCTAGCACCCACCAACAATTCCCACAGCTATTCATTCCCCCATCAATTAACCCCCTTTCTTATCAACCTTCACACACATCAGCTAGCCCATTCCCAGGCACTGCTGTCTCCCCAGCCATCACATCCTCCTCCCACTAGCCTTGCATTCCAAGGGGCCTACTTTCCCAAAACTGTTCCCTGCCTCATCTCATCTCATCCCATCCCTCCACCACTCACAGCCTTACATTCTAGAAGCCTACTCTAACAGCTAACCCTCTAACCCCAACTACTACCCCAACTATCATCCCCACCTAACTATTAACCTAGCAAATACCTGGCAGAACATATGCATGCAGTAATAGTTCTGAAAGTCCCCCCCCCCCCAAACATATATCCACAAAAAAGAACAGCTCACCTGACTCCACCCCCTCCCGGTTTGTCAGTATAAGCCAAATGAAATTCAGCAACCAATTTAGCAGCTTTTACGTGCTTAGCTTTAACCCATTCTGTATGATCAAAGGGAAAATGTTTCCACTTGACCAGGTAGTACAACCCTCCCTTATGAATCTTTGAATCCTGGATTTTTGAAACTTTGAAATGTTGTTCTCCATCCACCAGCAGAGGTAACGGTGGAGTCTTCTCAATTCTTCCAGGTCCCTCAGTGAAGGCAGGTTTTAACAGGCTGAAATGAAAAACAGGATGCAAATGTCTATATTCCTTGGGCAAATGTAATTCTGCAGTGACATCATTAACCAGGGACTTTACTTCAGAAGGTCCTACATATTTAGGGCCTAGTTTCTTAGAGGGGTGTCTGGACTTTAAATGCTTAGTGGAAAGATAAACTTTGTCCCCAGGCTTGAGGTTCCAACTATCCCTCCTATGTCTGTCCGCATTTTTTTTTTTTTTTTTTTTTTTTTTTTTTTTTTTTTTTTTGTAGCTGGCCTTAGCTCCTCCAAAGCCTTTTTTTATGTCTGGCTAACTTTTCTGGATTCTTGCACCCCATTGAGTCAATGTGCTAGGGTCAGAAGACTCACATTGGACAGTGGGCAGCAGCTTAGGCTCATAGCCATAAACAATTTCGAATGGGCTATGTCCCGTACTTTGATTTATATTCTCATTGAATGCTACCTCAGCATGAAGCAACAGATCATACCAATCATCCTGTAGATCAGGGGTAGGCAACCTTTCTCCTTTAAGGGCCAAGAGACTTCAGCTCCCAGAAGCCTCAGCCATGTTGGCCAATAGTCCCATGTTGGCCAATAGCTCCTGGGATTCTGGGAGCTGAAGTCCCTCAGCCTTTAAAGGGGAAATGTTGCCTACCCCTCCCGTAGATGATTGACATAGCACCTTAAATATCTTTCCAAAGATGCATTCATGTGTTCTCTCTGGACATCCATCTGTGGATGATGGGATGTGCTGAACACCAATTCAATCCCTAGCTTGGATTGTAATACCTTCCAAAACTGGGAGGTAAAATTAGTTTTTCGGTCAGAAACAATCTTGAGGGGCAGTCCATGAAATCTATACACATGTTGGATGAACAAGTCAGCCAGTTTGGCTGCCGTAGGAACCTCTTTGCACCCCACATAGTGTGCCTGTTTAGAGAACAAGTCAGTCACCACCCATATTTTATCTCTGCCATGACTTTTAGGCAAGTCAGTAATGAAGTTCATGGCAATGTGCTTCCATGGGCCACTTGGGGTCTCCAGAGGGTATAGAAATCCACTCAGTTTACCAGCCAAAGGCTTAGCTCTACAACAGGTAGAACAACTTTTGATGTACTCATCAATGTCATATCTCATGCCCTCCCACCAAAACTGTTTACGGATTAGGTGTAAGGTTTTCACAAACCCCCAATGTCCTGCAGCGTGGGAGTCATGACAGTCACACTTTTAGTCTCAGTTCCTTGGGCATATACACCCTCTGCCTTTGTACCAATGTCCATTGTTTTCTTTTCCAATTCCTGCTGGTGTGCTTGCAACCAATTGTCCTTTTCAATCTGTTGTCTTATCTCCACATGAAGTGAATCCAATTGGTCTTGTGCAACCTCCCTCTCCAGCTTAGCTTGGCTACAAGTGGTAATTGCCAATCCCAGTTGCACTGGTGAAAACATAGTCTGCAAAGACTGTGTCTCTTTGCCCATGTGCTGGGGGAGCCGTGAGAAAGAGTCAGCCAACCCATTGTCCTTGCTAGGAATAAATTTGAGTTTAAAGTTATACCTGTAAAATTCTTTGGCCTATCTCTGCTGTTTTGGTGTCAATTTGTGTGGAGCTTGGAGTGCTTCCAAATTCCAGCGGTCAATCCATACCTCAAAGGGATAGGGAGCCCCCTCCAAGAATTGTCTCCAGTTCTGAAGGACCCATTTTACAGCAAATGCCTCTTTTTCCCAAATGGGCCAGGATTTCTCCCTCATTTGGAACTTCCTAGACAGGTAAGCACATGGCCTAAGCGCTCCCCCCTCATCCCTTTGCAACAGGACTGCTCTCACTGAAAAGTCTGAAACGTCAACTTGAACTACAAAGGGCACTTCTGGGTCTGGATGCTTGAGGATGGGCTCAGAACTAAACAGTGTTTTCAATTGCTCAAATGCCTCTTGGCATCTCGGGGTCCAATTCACCTTGGCTGAGGGCTTTGGTTTCCCATCCGCCCCACCCCCTGCTGTCACCTTTGCACGTCTTTTGGCCCCCTCACTTTTGGTTTTGAGCAAGTCAGTGATAGGCAGAGAAATCTGTGCAAAATGGAGGATGAACTGCCGATAAAAGTTGGCAAAGCCCAAAACCTTTTGGATCTGTTTCCCACTCTTAGGCAGGGGCCAGTCTATCACTGTTTGCACCTTGGCTGGGTCCATTTCAATCCTCTTAGTAGAAACTCTATATCCCAAAAAATCCAGGCATTTGGTGTGGAACTGGCACTTGGACAGCTTCACGTACAACTGGTTATCCAGTAGCCTTTTCAGCACTTCCCTCACCAGCTTGACATGCGACTCTAGATCTTCAGAATAGATTAGCACATCATCCAAATATACCAACACCCCTTCATACAACAGATCATGCAACACTTCATTCACCAGCCTCATAAAACAACCGCTGCCCCCCCTCCAACAGTCGAAAAGGTAGCACCAGGTATTCATAGGCCCCCAAAGGGCAATTGAAGGTGATCTTGTACTTGTCTCCTTCCTGAATATGCACACAGAAGTAGGAGTCCCTCAAAACTAACTTGGTGAAAATTTTGCCCGTGGCCAACCGGCCCAACATGACTTTCATCAAAGGCAAAGGGTATTTGTTTGTGATGCTGATGGCATTCAAATTTTTGTAATCAGTCACCAGGTGCAGTAAACCATCTTTTTTTCTCCCTGAAAAATACTGGGGCTGCAAAAGTCGATGCGGAGGGTATTATGAAGCCCCTGGCTAGGTTTTTTTCTATGGGTTCCTTCAAAGTCTTTAGTTCCAAAGAAGTCATGGAATACAGCTTGGCCTTGGGAAACACCGCCCCTGCTCTATTTCAATGGCACAGTCAGTTTCTCTGTGGGGTGGGAGTTGGTCGCTTTCTTTTTCCTCAAAGACCTCTCTAAGATCCTAGTATTCACTTGGGTAGGGACAGGAGCCCTCCGTGGATACTTGCCCCACACTCTCCTTCCCTGCACAGGGCTCTTTTAAAGTCACTGGCACTGTCCCAGCCCCAGAGTTCTCACCCACTCTTATATGTCCTTTGCAGACTGGGTCAGCAAACACCAGCTGCAGCTACCTCCAGTCAATGGTGGGGTTATGGAAATGCAACCAGTCAATTCCCAAAGCCATCTGGTAGCTGTACGTTGGCCCCACCAGCAGTCTTATCCTTTCCCAGTGCTCCGCCACCCCCATCTACAAAGTCACTGTTCTCTCAGAGGTGGCTTCCCTCCCCCCCATTAGGTTTCCATCCATCTGATGGAATGGAATGGGCTGACTGAGTGGCTGTGTCTCAATTCCCAGAGACTTTACCATCTCATTGCTGATTAGGCACCTGGTGCATCCAGAATCCAGGGCAGCTGTCAGTTCCACACTGAGGCCCTTACTGGGGTGAAACAGTCTGACTTTTAGAATGCATAGGGGGACTCCACTCACCATGCGCTTGAGGATGTCCTGGGTTCAACCTGCCCTTTGCCACTGTCTAAGGCAGGCTCAGGTAGTTTCCTGATGGCTCACCACTTGCTTCCTCATCACTGTTGGTCCACACTTCGGCTATCTCCTTGGTTGGATGGCTTGCCTTTGCCCGGCACCACCCTGGCTGCCTGGTTGGCTTTCCTTGTTTGTTGCTGAGTTTCTTTGGCCACCTCTCTCATGGGAGGCTCCTCCAGTTTTAACTATCGGTGCAATTTGCAGTCTGGTGCCCCTTCTTCCCACACTCCAAACAGAGTCCCAGCCACATCCGACGCTGCTTCTCTGACTCCCCCCCCCTGCTTTGGGCTTGCCTCCCAGTGATGGAGTCTGGGAGGCAAGCCAGTTAGTTTCACCTCTCTTTTGTGTCAGGGCCATGCGCTGCTGTGATAACTTGATTGTCTCTTTGGCCATTTCAGCCTCACCTGCCAGTCTGATCCATTCACGCACTGTAGGGTGGTTGTCTCGGTTCAAAGCCCACTCCAGTAACTCTGGGTGCAGTCCATCTTTAAAGTACTGGACTCTAATATTCTCTGGCCACTCAGGAACCATGGCTGCCAGGCTCCTGAACTCAAAAGCATATTCAATTACTGATCTTATCACTTGATGCAGTGCCATCAACTGGGTTAGGGCCCGCTCTGCCCTGAGGCGGTCTTCAAATCTCGAACACAGTGCCACCATGAAAGCCTGAAAGTTTTGCAGCTCTGTGGCCCCACTGTCATACAGTTGCATGACCCAGTCTGTGGCTTCCCCCTCTAGATGTGCGGTTACACAACGCACGTTGGCAGCCTCGGTGGCAAATGAGTGCCCCACTCATACATGTGACCAGCCACTTGGGACAAGAAGTAGGGCAACAGCTGGGGTCTGCCATCAAATTTCACCCCCAATCTTCTAGCTGCAGGGTCCTGGAAATGTACCAGTGGGGGATTCGGCTGAGGTAGAGGCACCCTCACCTGCTCAGCCTGTCCTGTCTGCACTCTTGGGGTTTCCCCCCATAGTGCGGCTGCAACTGCCTGGTCCCCCAGGGGATTGGCCATCAAGTCTCTGAAGTTTTGCATTACCACTGCCAGCAGCCCCCACATCTCCTGCATGTCTCCACGAACCCGGGCCAGCTGTTCCTCCAGGATTTCCTTTGGATCCAATTGCTCTTCCACGGGGTCAACCACCCCCATGTCCCAGGTGGATACTCTTCCCGCTCAGTGCCTCTCAAGCTCTTTTCCTTTGGAGAGTGAAACTGGCTGAAACCACACATCGTCTGCTGGGGTGTCCCCCCGCCCCCTCCGCAGCCACCAAGACCTTAGGAAGGACTCCCAGGCCGGGTAGTTTGGCGGTCTCCTTGGGCCGCTCTGTCTCCATCTTTGCCACTTTCTTCTCCTCTGGTAGGATGGTAGGGTCATCCAGGCTCAAATAGAGTTCCATCACCCCCAGACACCAAAGGGAGTTTTGGCTTATTGTCAGATCTGAGCAGATTCAGAACTCTGTGTAGCCAGTAAACCAGCCAATCAATGCAATTAGGAGTTTATTGAAGAACACAAAGCCAGCAATCCACTAGTCAACGTTTAAGCCAGAACTGCCCCCCCCTTTCAAAATCACCTAATTAAACCCTGCTAACTAATTGCTCCACCCCTCCTTTACTGGTGCAAAACCTAGCACCCACCTACAATTCCCACAGCTATTCATTCCCCCATCAATTAACTCCCCTTCTTATCAACCTTCACACACATTAGCTAGCCCGTTCCCAGGCATTGCTGTCTCCCCAGCCATCACATCCTCCGCCCACTAGCCTTGCATTCCAAGGGGCCTACTTTCCCAAATCTATTCCCTACCTCATCTCATCCCACCCCCCCACCACCACTCACAGCCTTACATTCTAGAAGCCTACTCTAACAGCTAACCTTATAACCCCAACTACTACCCCAACTATCATCCCCACCTAACTATCAACTCAGCAAATACCTGGCAGAATATATGCATGCAGGCATAGTTCTGACAAGTTGTCTCCCATTTCCTCTCTTCCACAATGGTAAGCAACAGCCCTTCCCAGGGTTTGACATGTTCTGAAGGATGGAAATTTTGAAAGGGTCATATGTTACCCTAAAAGGGGGGGGGGGGACATGGGCATCCCAACCAGCAGTGTCAGTGTCTCCTTGAAATTTGGGGGAAATTATAGTTCAAAAGGAGGCCTGTGAGAACTTTGGGGACCTTTTCATCTATTCATATCAATATTAACTGCAGAGAGTCTTCAGTTTCAGTAAATAAGAGTTTTATTTAGAAATGTACAAAGGTGCATGCAAACATACAATGTAACCTTAGGAATTATACAATGCTAACAGAAAGGGGAAAAAAGTATGGAAGACTGGATAGCAAGAGATCAGGAATTAAAGGGGTGATAATTATCAGTCCCGAAGATAGGTCCCTGGAAAACAGAGACTGGCTGAGACAGTATCTGAGGGTGAGACAGAGAAGGTGAAAGAAACTCTCTGCGCACACACAATTTGTGAGCACCAGGTCTGTAAATAAAGAGTCTGTGAGCAAAATGACTATGGCTGGGGTGGATAGTTATATCCTATTTCATACCTTTGATGCGTGCATGATGTTAACACATGTTGTAACAAAGGTTTCGATGGTTTTCCCATGGAATTAACAAAGGGGCTGGATCAGCTGACACTTTAATTCTAAAGTGACAAAACATTGATTGGATTTCAGACAATCCATGGATTGTCACACAGTAAGGGTGAATAGGAACACAGCCTAGGATGAGGTAGAGATATGATTTTTACTGGTTTTGTGTTGGGACTTGCGTTGTCTCTATTGTGAGCAAAAATGTGATGAGTCTGAGAGGGATGAAGTGCTATCTAGGTCTCTCACATGTCCTTAGGTCAACATGACTCTTTATGTGTGTAACTTCCTAGTCTGCAAAGGCCATTGTGACCTCTCCAAAACATGTCTGATGCTGGATATGAATTATGAGAATCCATATCCAACAAGAGGGGTGTAGCATATACTAACATATAAAGGATTAAAGCCCTATGGAATTATTCCAAAAAGGTAAAGATGAGCATGTAAGCCACACTTAAGTGTACACATGTCACCACCAGGATCACCCATTAATGTTACTTGGAGCAAGTGTGATGTAGTTGTTTGAGTGTTGGACTATGGCTCTGATGACCAGGCTCACATCCCAGCTTGGCCATAAAACTAACTGGTTGACCTTGGGCAACTCACACACTCTCAGCCTCAGAGGATGGCAATGGCAAACTCCATCTGAAGAAACTTGCCAAGAAAACCCCATGATAGGTTCATCTTAGGGTCACCATCAGTTGGAAACAACTTGAAGACACACACAACAACAACAACAACAACAACATGTTACATTAATCTTAAAATATTAAAACATGCTTAAATTATAAGGTTAAATCACAACTGAGTTAAACAAAAAAATACACACATCAAATAAAAAAGTATAGCATTCATAGTTAAAATATCCTCCCTTAGCAGCCAGTTATTTATCAAAAGCCTGTCTGATTAAAAAGTACTTTGCTTTTTTACAAAAAGGAGCATAAAAGGCAAAACAGGGAAAGGGGTTTATATCCCCAGATGCATGTACAACCTCAGCTACTGCACAGTCTTAAAATAGGGAGGTAATATGTGTCCTTCCCTTTCCTCAGGTAAGTTCAATAACAACCCAGTCACATGCATGACATCATTTAAAGCCTGTTGCTGTTTTCAAATAAAGATAACCTTTTCTGATAGCAGTATAAGCAGGGTAAGAGTAATAACTACAGAGAGACAGAGACACAGAGAGAGAGATTGAGACTGAGCATGCTCTTTGCTTGCCAGCTCTGCGGGTCTTTTGCAGCACTGCAGATTTCTCTTTGCAGACACAACAGTCGTCTTTTCTTTGTGTTTCCCATTTGTTTGGGTGCTAAAGAACACATGG
Source organism: Phrynosoma blainvillii (assembly GCA_026167975.1). Lineage (NCBI taxonomy): Eukaryota > Metazoa > Chordata > Lepidosauria > Squamata > Phrynosomatidae > Phrynosoma > Phrynosoma blainvillii. Next base: position 327,519,576 of record JANUYF010000003.1, read on the forward strand.
AAGAGAACTGGTTTCCTCTTTTATACCAGATTCTCTGCTTTTTGAACAGAAAAATGAAATTTGAAAAGAAGCATGAGCAGATAAAGGGAACCGGGTGTGGGTTTTGCAGTACTCTGCATGTGCTGTTTCACCTGAGTATGCTCCCTATGTACAGAGTGATAATAAATGATGCAAATTCTGACCCTTGTTCTAAATTTTCAAAGGGCTGCCTATGGAGATACAGGTCTTTCAGATCTTTACAAAGGTCAGATAGTGAAAGCAATAAATGTGCTAACCAAAAGTCAGTTCCTTGGTTGAGAAGATTCCTTTTGTTACAGTAGTGAGGGCTCTTGAATGACTATGCATTGTGAATAAGCCAAAATATGTACTATGTGGAAAACTACTTCTCTTTAGCTTCCCTAAATCTTCTACCATTCAGTATCATTGGCTAATCCTTTGTTCTGTTTCTTTGTTTTTACTATTAAAAGTATATTTTATTTCTGCAAAGCCAAATATTTCATGTGCTGACAGGCAGACATAATGGAGGTGGGGATGACAGATGGAAGCATTCAATTCATAGCAATCTGTTGGCCCCTGGCTATGGCTGAACTGAAACTCCCATCATGCATTACTATTGGCTATATGGGTAAGACTAATGGGAGTTCAGTCCAACAACATCTGGAGAGGCACAGGTTCCTGTCCACAGTCTGCCTGCCTGCACTCCATCCCCTGGTCACTGCAGTTTTCAGCCACTAGAATTTTACCTTGCCTTTTGCAATAAGGAACAGAATTGATAGTTGAAGCAAAATAATATTCCTTGAGACAAAGAATGTGCAAAGAACTAAATTGTGCATGGGAAGTGAAAAGGCATTTCCTTCTGCAATGGGGAAGCGATTATGCTCATTTATTTATTTATTTAATTTTTATCCCACCTTTCTCCCAGAAGGGATCCAAGGCAGCTCACAGATAATTTTTGTTTGGAAAAAAAATTACAATAAAAATCTAAAACAGTTAAAATAATTTTAAAAAGTAAAAATCCAATTTTGATAGGCAGCCCTATAATTTTGATGAGAATTTGTAAAATGCAACCTGAATAAACAGAAAAAGTGAATAGGTTTTTTTTTTTTTTGTGGGTTTTTTCGGGCTGTGTGGCCATGTTCTGAAAGAGTTTCTTTCTGACGTTTCGCCAGCATCTGTGGCTAGCATCTTCAGAGAAAAAGATGCTTCTTTTTCTCTGAAGATGCTAGCCACAGATGCTGGCAAAACGTCAGAAAGAAACTCTTTCAGAACATGGCCACACAGCCCGAAAAAACCCACAAAAAAAAAAAAAAACTATGGATGCCGGCCATGAAAGCCTACGACTTCACATTAGAAAAAGTGAATCATTTGAAAGATAATTGAGTAAGGTTCCCAAGTCTCAGAACTAGCCCCCTTTTTTCCAGTCCTCATGGTTAGGGGAGGAGATCTCAGGATCAAAAGGGGGGTTTGTGCTGTTTTTCCATGCTACTGTCATATCCAACAGGCATGATCCCTTATCCCTTTCTCTTTAGAGTGAGGGACTGAGGATCCTAGCCACTTATCAGCCATTTTGGATTCTGTCTGGAGATCCATTATCACCTTGTGACCACATGTATGTCCAATCCATGATGATGATTAATGCCAGGCAGTGTTGAAATCAACATTCCATTTAAGCATTCTTAAGTATTGGAATCTCAGGATAGTTATATGGGATAATTAGTACATTCTTTGGTAATTTTTAAGGCTATTTATTATATAAGGCTATTATATTATAACAAATTATCCCCCCCCCCTTGCCACCAGGTAGTTTTTTCCGAGATGTCTACAGTTGCCGCTGTCTGTTCATGTTAGATGTTTATTGTTTTATTGTAATTGAGATTTTAATATGTATAACGATTTAATACATTTTAAGGGGGATTATTTTGTCATTGATTGTATGGGTGTATTCTTTTTAACTTGTAAGCTGCCTTGACAGCCTTGGCTTAAGGGGGGGTATAAATAAAGTTTTGTTATTTATTTATTATTATTATGTGTTCATAGGTATATAAACATTCCCCTTTGAGAGAAACATACAGATATAGCAATGTATCAGTGCTTGCTTTCATCACATTATATTGCATTGCATGTAAGGTAGCATATATTCATTACATTACAGTATAGAATATGTCAGATGTTACACTTTCAAAAGGACTGAATATCTCTTTTAAATTCTTTAATATGCTTTTTAATGGTTAACACATATAGGAGCATTACCATCTTAAACAATATAATTTAGCCATATATACATTTATATACTTTTATATACATTTATATTCTCTCTTCTGTTTAAGAAACTATACATCTCTACCCAGACATCTGTGAATAAACAGACATCTCAGAGTTTAAATTTTAACAGTATCCATCACAACCATAAGCATCGTAATGTGCACCCATTACAATCATAATGGGACATATATTCATTTTAGCATAAGCCTAGATGTTTCTTACCAATACTATCTTTCACTATGTTTGGGCAGTTTATCAATCTATCAGGAACAGATAAGCTTGAAGGTGACATACCTGCTTGCTCTTTATATGGTGCAGAATGCAAAGCACCCTACCAGATGGCTCTATCAGGAAGCTCTGGTGGTGCAGTGCTTAAACGCGGGTACTGCAGCCACAAGGTTGTGAGTTTGATCTCAGGGACTCCAAGGTTGACTCAGCCGTCCATCCTTTCGTAGGTCAGTAAAATGAGTAGCCAGCTTGTTTGAGGCAATTAGGTTACAGATTGTAAACCACTTAGAGAGTGCTGAGTTCACTGATAAGCAGTATAGAAAGTACATGCTATTGCTATCTTGGCTTCTTTTATTCTCCCAGGCTATCAGCTGTCCAATCAAAATAATTCAAAACAAAGGAGCTGACTATCCCCCATTTATGATATCTAATCAAAATAAAGATGTTAGATATGGCTTTACTCTCAGTGCATTTGAGGTTTTTGGCTGCCTACTATCCCAATTGCTTCTTTCCATTACATCTTCTAGGTGGTTATTTTCAGTCATATCTGCTCACATCTCACAATGTTATTAGAAGTGTTGGCACTCTCATTATCTTATTTATGTTTGAGGAGGCATATTGCCCAGATTGAAGCTACCATCAGGTTCTCAATGTGAGTACACACACATTGTAATACATCTGTCTTCCTGCATTACATCTCATACACTATATGCTGTACTCTATAGGTAGCTCTATACTTCATAGCTTTATTTCCAGGACTCACAACTTTGTTCCCAGGCCTCAAAGTTGGCAACCAAATATACCCAACTTGTAGCACAGGCTGCTTTGGAGAGCTGCTCTAGATGTTCAAGTGGGTTCACAGAGCAACCTCACAACACAGGAGATCTCCCAGAACCTGTTACCCATCATGGTTGACTCAGAGGATCCCTCACACTCATGCTTTGTGGGTGTTGTTGCCTTGGATGTAAAGAACCAAGAATTTGGGGCATGGCTGGCTTTGACATTTACTGAATCATGAAAGTTCACTGAAATATGTAGAATGCTCTTTTTGTGATGTACGAATCTATCTCTATTCTTTTCATGTTATTTCTGCCTCTAGTATCAAATTTTCTGTTAAAGACAAAAATACCCAGGGACTAATTCCCTTTGTCAATTGAGATATACCTGTATTATGATTAACATATGGGGGGGGGGTGAGAGAGGGAAGAGAAAGAAAATATGTTTAAACTAGCTGCTTTTATTTCAGAGAAAAAGTAGATAGAACCAGGCTTTTGTCTTCAATGTGTTCCTGATCTGAGCATCATTGTAGAGAAAGTCCATTCACACTTCTTCACACAATACATTGTTTCCACTGTGGGATATAAGGCAGGGCCCCTCTTCTTCTTGAAAAGAAACTGATTTTGCCCCTCTGTTTGGAGTAGAAGCCTGAGTCTGTTAACATGTCTTTCTAACTAACTCACCCAGAGACTTTTTCTTCCAAATCAAAGTGGCTGGTCAAAGGAAACTTTTTTTAAAAAATTCTTTATCATAATATATACAATCGCCCCTCCATTCTCGCAGACTTGAAGACTGCGGTTTTGCATATTCACAGAGGGGCAACCTCCGTTCAAATCAGTGGGGCATACCCCAGTGGGCACAACCCATTCAAGCCTATGGGGCTTGAATATTGGCAAATCTCTGTTTTTGCCAGAGGTGGGTGGGTCTGGAACAGATCCCCCAAGGAAATGGAGGGCCGACTTTAGTTTTAAGTTTGGCCTTTAAAACATTACACCAATCACACATAGAAAGAAATGTTAACAGATTCAGGGAAGCTGAATGGAAAGTTATGTCTTTTGATCTCTAACAGATGGAGCTCAGGGCAGGCTGCCTACCTGTTGTCCAAGGAGCAACTCCAGTCTGTAACCCAGACAGTCTTAAGAGTTATGATAATAACTGACGTAACACATGTGAACATCACTGAAGCTATTTCTTTGCCTCAGAAGATGTTCTTATTAATAGCACACAAAGAGGCAAAAAAAAGTAAGCTGTTCACAGAAACACTGCCTAGAGCTGCAATGTGTACCGCCTTTTCATGAGGAGATTAATTTGGATTTCTTCTGACATTTCTATGTTCTAATTTCCCCCCCTAAAGAACTACAGCATTGAACTTATCTTGTTCCATCTGTGAATATACCCCACTTTCTCTCAGCTCAACTGGACAAGGAAGATGAAAACACATTTAGCAGACTCTGAACCCAGTCCAGGGTACTTGAGGGCTCTATAAAATTCTAATGAGATGCTTACAGAATTCCAAATAATAAACCTGTGTGTTTTTCTAATTACATTTTTATGACATGTTTTTTAAAATGGCTGTACAGTTCATGGAGACTGTGTTCCTTCCATCTCATCCTGAATTTGCCATTAAGCACAGAACTGACATCCTATCGGAAAAAGCTTTTGGGTGCTTCCTTCCTTTCTTTTTTTGTTGAGGAAACAGATTATCTGGACCCATTTCAGTTTGGTATAAGGCCAGGGTATGGCACTGAAACAGTCTTAATTGTTTTGATTGATGACCTACTCCAGGGAAAAGACAGGGAAAGTACTACCCTCTTGATCTTCCCGGATCTCTCAGTAGTTTTTGATACCATTGATCATATATCTTACTGGACTGGCTCCATGGTATGGGAGTATGAGGCACTCTTCTACAGTGGTTCTACTATTTAGAGGTCTAGTTCCAGAGAGAAGCATTGGGAAATTCATGTTAAGCTATTAAGCTGTGGGGTCACAGAGTTCAGTCATATCCCACATACTATTCAATATCTATATGAAGTCATAAAGAGGTCTGGAGTGGGGTGACACCATTGTGCTGATGACACTCAGATCCATTTTTCCTTGTCATCAGAGTAATCTGGGGCTGTATAGATGCTGGGGCAGTGTCTGTAATGGGCTGAATGAGGGCCAATAAACTGAAGCTGAATCCTGATAAGACAGGATCTGGTGGTTCTTGGATCTGGGAATTGGGTAAAGGACCAGTTCTGGATGGGGTTGTACTGCCCCGAAGAATCAGGTGTATACTTGGAGAATACTCTTAAATTCATCCCTGTCACTGGAGACCTAAGTGGACTATGTGGTTTGGAGAACCTTCTTCCATATAATCCGCCCCGCACCCTCAGGCCTCTGGGAGGAAGCTGCTTCAACCGATAAAAATGAGGTTGGCGGTGACCTCCCATAGGACATTCTCCACCACAGCCCCCAGATTCTGGAACATCCTGCCAGAGGAGATCCATCATATAACCAGCTTAGATGGCTTTAAAAAAGCCATCAAGACAGATTTATTCTGGCCTACCCGGAATAGACTACCTGATCTCCCTCCCATTAGATACCCCCCCAACTTTCTCACTGTGTCCTAGAGAGCTAATGTTTTGATTCTATGTTGTGTTTTTAACTGACATGTTTATTTAATATATTTTTAATGGGGGCTATTCTTATTGTAACTTTGTTTATTGTTTATCCTGGGGTAGTTTTACTCAATTTATTTTAGTTGTAAGCCACCTTGATTGCTATGCAAAAGGCGGGGTATAAATATTATTATTATTATTATTATTATTATTATTAGCTTCAAATGGTGCTCCATCTTTGGCCTTTCCTGAACAGAGACAACCTAGCCACAGAAATCCATGCACTATTGAGGATGTAGCAAGCTTGTTTTCTGCAGCTCCAGAGAACAGGACCTGGAGCAATGGATGCAAACTACAGGAAAAGAGATTACATCTTAACATTAGGAATAACCTTCTGACAGTAAGAGCTGCTTGACAGCAGAACACACTCCCTCAGAGTATGGTGGAGTTTCTTTCCTTGGAGGCTTTTAAACAGAGGTTGGATGGCCATCTGTCAGTAGTGCCTTCCTGAATGGCAGGGGGTTGGACTGGATGGCCTTTGTGGTCTCTTCCAGCTCTATGATCCTATGGTTCTATGAAACAGCTTGGGACCATGATACTTGAGGGAATGTCTCTCCCTATATATTCCTGCCCAAGGACTAATGTCTGCTGTGGAGGCCTCCATATCCCACCATTGAGGGGACAAAAGATATCACCTTCTCAGCTACAACATGCCAACTGTGGAGTACCCTCCATTTCATTTAGGTACCAAGTGAAAACATGGCTGTTCATCAAGGCCTTTGGGCCTCTTTAATGTACCCCCAAAACTGTTGTACCTAGTTTTTAAATCTTTAAAATCTGTTTTAAAGTCATTATGATTATTGATGTTTTTAGTTTGTGTTCAAATTATTGTTTTAAATTGTTTAACTTATATTAGTGTTATTTGTAAGCTGCTTTGATACATATATATATATATATATATATATACAGGGCAAGGCTCCTCTGACTATTCCTTGCCTAGGAGAACCCCATGAAATTAATGGAGTCAACATAAGTCAACAGCCAACCTGAAAGCAGACACACACACACATATGGCTAAAACCATATTAAATGAGGGGGCAACCACTTTTTCAGCCAGTGTGGCATAATGGTTTGATTGTTGAACTATTATTCTGGAGACCAGGGTTCAAATCCCTGCTGAACCATGAAACCCACTGAGTGACCTTGGGCAAGTTACATGCTCTCAGAGGATGGCAATGGGAAAGCCCCTCTGAAGAATCTTGCCAAATGAACCCTGTGATAGGTTCACCTTAGGCTCCTCATAAGTTGGAAATGACTTGAAGGCACCAGCAACAATAAGTCTTTTTCTCAGTTTATCTCCTACACAATTCTCAATGACTCAAGGCTAAAATGATGGCAAGATGCACTAGAACAAAGCTGCAAATCCAATGCATATGAATCATCATCATCATCATCATCATCATCATCATCATCATTATCATTTTAGTAAAACTTTTTAAATTGCCCTTCAGCATTACAGAATGTACACTGGGGCTCTGTACAAATGTAGTTTAAATAGTGAGATATAATTAAAACAATAACAACTCCCCAACATGCAATTGAAGCAAAGAACAGCAACAAAACCCGATAAAAGAGTCCAAATAAACTAATTAAAAAACCCTGGCAAGCAAAAATGTTTTGAGCTAGTGCCAAAACAATTGCAATGGTGATGCCAGCCACACCTCCAAGGCCAAGGTACTGCAGAGTGCACATGAACAATTTTAAAAAATAAGAAACACAAGAAAAGCCACATAGGGATAGTGATTTACCAGCTACTACTTCCAGAAAATTGGTAATTAATTTGGAGCCACTGGCACATATGTCCTCCTCCAAGCACTGCAATATTAATTATTTGTTTCCATGGGTTAGGGGTGTGCTTTCTTAAATTAGTCATTCCCACAGAGAAGAATGAATAATTTAATTAATTTTCTTCCTGATGCAGGTGTAATCCCTATGAATTATGGTTTGGCCCAGCAGGTTGGAAAATTCTAAAGGGGCTGTTTTTACTAGATCAGAAAGAGAGAGAAAGCTGGAGAGGAGTGGCAGATCCTAAGGAAAAAGATTAGCCTTTTCACCTTGAGCAAAGTAGTAAGATTTTCATTGATGTACATTAAGAAGGGAATAAAAGAGTAAATTCCTTACAGTGGGATTTCTCTTATGCATGTCTAGCTATCTTGTATATTTTATTTAGGGCTTTAAGGTTTGCTTCCAAGTTTGCTGTACTACCAAGCAGCACATTCTGACACCTTGTTAGATAGATGTTGTTGTTGTTGTGTGCCTTCAAGTCATTTCTGACTTATGGTAGCCCTAAGGTGAACCTATCACAGGTTTTTTTTTTTTTTTGTCAAGAGTTGTTCAGAGAGAGGTTGCCTTTGCCTTCCTCTGAGGCTGCGAGAGTGTGACTTGCCCAAGGTTACCTCTGTGTTTTCATGACTAAGCAGGGATTCAAACCCTGGTCTCCAGAGTCCTAGTCCAAAGCTCAAAACACTATACCATGCTGTCTCTCTTGAATATGTGTTTAGTTTAATAAATAATTTGTTGCATTGATTTAAGCCTGAAATGTTTTTGATTTAAAAGTTGATTTTCTTTGCAATATTCATTTATGATTAGCCCCTTAAAAACCAGAAAGAGGTACCCAGGCATTTCTTTGGATTGTTGTTGCTGCTGTTGTTGTGTGCCTTCAAGTTGTTTTTGACTTATGGTGACACCTAAGGCAAACCTGCCATGGGGCTTTCTTGGCAAGATTTCTTCAGAGAAATTTTGCCATTGCCATCCTCTGAGGCTGAGAGCATGTGACTTGTTCAAGGTCACCCAATGAGTCTCCATGGCCAATCTATGATTTGAACCCTGCTCTCCAGAGTCATAGTCCAACTAGCAAACCACTACTGGGTCTTTTCAAATCTACTCAAAGACTAGAAAATAAACAAGAAAAGGTCTTGAGCAGAATTCTATTCACTCTGTGTTCCCTGATATTGGAAAAGTTCCTCTTTCTCACCACCCTCCAACCTTTTGAAGTCTTTCCATGCCTACAATGGGGCTTGGGAAAATAGTAGTTAAGAACTTTTGGGACTCCACAGTTTCAAGTGACGAATGTTGTGTTGATATTAAATTCTTCCATTAAAATAGGTACAACTCAAAATTGCACCAAGTGTTGCTAACCCTGCATTGAGGTGTATGTTCAGAAGCTATTTTTTCAGAAACAAAATGTTATGGGATATGGTTCCCCCCCCTAAAAGAGTTTTTGTATACCCTACTTTAACAAGACAGGGGATGCATCTACACTGGCCACTTAATCTGGGGCTGGTCTGGAGTGTCCTGGAGCGACCCCATACAAACCATGATGATGACCACAAACACTGAGCTGAATCCAGCGTAACTCCAAGTCATTGTGCATATAAGATAACTAGGGTGACACCACGTCAACTCTGCTGACCCATCCCCTCAGTAGCACTGCCATGTGATCAACAAGAAGGGGGTCACTCTATCCCCTTCTTGTTGATCGCATGGGCACCCCATCTGGACTGCAGCAGAAGCAATGGCATGTCGAGCAGGCTTTATATGGAATTCCTGTCCATGAAGAAGTGGTGGCAGTGGCTCCCAAAACAGCCCATCCCTGCTCAGTGCAGGAAAGGAGATGATTCTTGGCATGTGGAGCTGAATCAGACCCAATCCAGCTGTCCATACACAAAATGAACCCAAGTTCAGTCCAGGCTTTCTGGGAAACACTGGAGTTTCCCCTGACTTTTGTTTAGTCCAGGGCAAGGTTGGGATAAGGGCAAAAAAAGAATAGAAAAGATGGATTGTCCCCAGAAATATCATGAGGACTGTCAGCACTGGCTTTTGGATGAGTGTGGCATTTTTCACTGGTGTAGACAAGCTCAGTGATTAAAACTGAGCTTTCACTTTGTAAACTATTTGTTATTAATATTTCATGGTTGTTTTTCTGATTTAATGGGTACAGTCATAAAAAGGATTATACACACCATTTATTTTTGTAGTAGGTGCACCACACACAGTGTTAACTTTATGCAGAAGTCAAGCCCCATTTAAAACAATGGGTGCATGTGCCCATGGCACACATTATGCTGAAGGTGGGAGTGTGCACTCATTGTTTTAAATGGGGCTTGAACATACGTGTTTTTTCCTTTAGGTGGGGGGGGGGGGCAGAATGGCTCCCCCACATATAGGAAGGGCCCACTGTAAATAGTGGTCACTTGCTTGTCTATCAGCTGAATGCCATATTTTCATTGCATCTCAGGGGAAGAGCATATTTCCCAAAATGTTTAAAATCATTATTGACAAAGAAGTTTTCCCCTCTGTATACATTCTACATTCTAGAAACTAATGATAGCCTAGTAGAAAACTTCTGCATTCTTTCTCTTCTTTTGCACAAGTACTGTACTTATATGAGCAAAGCCTTGTAGAAAGTTAGTGGCCATGCTGGCAGAGGCATTCTATAGTTTAAAAAAAAAAAAAAGCCAAAACCAAACATATAAACTTTCTAAACTGTGGCCTTGAACTGCAGTGAGACTGTGGCTGGCTTGATTCTAAGGATTCACACATAAGAAGTCAGTTGTGTAACATGCTACCTACAAGCTGAATAAAACTTAATGTGTGTCAGTTATATATATTCCTTTCCTTTTGCACAAGGAGATCAGTTGCATTTCTTCCACTTTTACACAACTTATGGTTTTGCAGTCTGATCATGGCTTATAATAACAACTAACTATTCCCAGAATTCAGAGAAGCTCTGAGGTTTGTTTTTAAAAGAGGAATGAATGAAAATTCTCTCTCTCTCTCCCTAACATTCCAAACATGGTGTTTTTCATAAATATGAGAGAAAGAGTCTATTTTAAAAAAAACAGAATGAAAGAGAAAGTAAAACTGGAAAGATTAATCCATCCTGGCAGAAATACTTGGATGCTTCTCTTATAAGTTTGGCTCTGTATCCCTGCGCATGCAAGCATGTTTCTGGTGCCGATTAGAGCTACTGCTTCCTTTTTAACTGAGAGTATCTTCATCTTTATAACTATACAGCAGGTGCATACAACATGATCTGTCCAGGTTGGAAAGAGCTGCTCTATTGAATTTGGTCCATGGATGTTTAAGACATTTGCAGATTGCTTCATAAATGATATGGAAAGAACTGTGGGAGAAAGAGGAACAGACAGGATTTAACAGCAGTTTGAAAGCACAAAGAAAGGTGTACAATCTCTTCCTTGTAGCATTTCAAGAGAATCATCATCGTGCAGTAGTTCAAGTGTTGGACTAAGACCTGGGAGACCAAGGTTGAATCTTCATTTAGTCATGGAAACCCACTGGGTAACCTTGGGCAAGCCAGACTCTCTCAGGCTCAGAGGAAGGCAAAGGCAAGCCTCCTCTGAGCAAATCTTCCCAAGAAAACCTTTTAGGGTCTCCATATGTCAGAAACAAATTGAAGGCACATAACAATTCAATTTAATTTATTCGGTCCTTGACCAGTACAGAAGGCACATAACAACAAAGCATCTCAAAAGGAGGAGAGTGAGGAACATGGAAGTCCAAGGCCTCTCCAGACTTGTTCATACATCAGGAAACAATGGTTTCTCATTATGCCTCAACCAGGTCTATACATTAACTTTTGCAACTGGAGAATCAGAAGCTGTGATTTTTCAGCCATCGTGTGAATGTATGACTTTGACCTTTCAAGTGAAAAGAAGGGTGTCTCTATGTATGGTAGCATCAAATTAGAGGTTAAAGGGAAAGTCTTTGCTGAGATATATATTTCTACGAAAAACTTGTTGTAGGTGGGAAACTAGATTAATCTAGTTGCCCACCTACAGTGATTTTTTTAAAGAAAGGCATACCTTAGCAAAGACTTACAAACTGACCCATATTTACTTTCCAGTAGCCAATCTTAAAATAAAGCATACTAAATGCAAGACATGTGGGTGAGGTAAATCATGTGTTCTCTCGGTCAGACTAGATGATAAATGTGTCATCTGCATTAACCTTGAGAGAGTGGCAAGGATAGGGAGGAGAGACTGCTGCTGGAAATTTATTTTATTGTATTTATATTCCCAATATGGGCAATCTTCTGTCAGTATTTCTGTGTAATTGGCAAAACACCTCTATATTTAAAGGCTTTATTTCACAGATTTAAAAGAGGAATTGATGTCAATGGCATCATTAGGGGGATGAGGGGGATACGTACTGCACCAGGTGACATCCCAATGGAGGGGGTGACACCACGGGCCCGCAAACACCTACCTTTGGGCAGAAACAGACTGTGGCATTCACATCCTTCCCTTTAAAATGCTTTAAGAAATGGTGGGAGTAGGGTGAAGCTCAGTGGGAGGAGATAGGTGGGGCCCCAGAATTTTTTAAAATTAAAATTTCAATTTTCAAAATTTGAATTTTTTAAAAGATTAAAAAATTGAATTTTAAAATGTTTTTCTTTTTAATTTTCTTTAAATTTTAACCATCACATTTTAAACAAATGTTCATTATGTATATGTCAATACATTTAGGTTGTGCGTATGATATTGTAATTTGAAGATATAATTTTAATTTTGCAAATTGTTCATGTCACAACTATTCACATTATATTCAGTGGTATATGGGAATTATGATTTGTGAGTTACATTAGTGGAAAAAAGCATTACTAAAGATTCTGTATTGTGTGAAATGGGAGGAGGTAAATGGGGGAGGTGTCACCATTGGTTACCACACCAGATTCTTGATTTGACTTATATTCTTCCTTTCTCCTGGGAGTTGGATTCAAGGTAGCTCATAGCAAATAAATCAGATACAGGTAAAAACAGGCAAAATAAAAACAAACAGAAAATTATAATGCCAAAACACAAATGTTTATAGCATTAAAACATAATCAGTTTTTTTTAAAATAATAATAATAATAAAACAACAGCTCAAATCTTCTTAGGCAATTTCAAATAATTAACCTAAAGTTACACATTTGCAATTCCTATGTATTCACAATCCCTACATGACCCCCAATTTATGGGCCACGTAGGGATTGTGAAAGTCCTCTAAACCCCACTTACTGGTAAGCAGATTCTGCAATCAACAGGAGTTTATTCCCCTGTCGACCAGGAAGGAGTTGCCTGATGTTCCCACCCACCCCTTATGTGAGTGATCTCTGACACCAGGGATTTGCAGCAGGGGTACATTTTCTGTCTGTTGCTCAGGAGATCACTCATGGGATGGGGTAGGAACATCAAGCAGCTGCTTCTTGATTGACAAGGGGACAGATCCTGTTGATCCCAGAGGCGGCTTACAGTGTGTGCAGTTTACCACATAGTATTCTGGGGAACATTAAGAAAAAATGCACAGTAGCCATCCATTAAAAATCCTGCCCTTAACAGTCTCCCAGGTCCTGTTTGCATTGACCATATGTCTGGGGCCAGCCTAGAGCATTATGTTCCAAAACTGGCCCCAGACTGGCCACAATGATGGTTGTACACATCTGGCTGCATCCAGTGCAGTGGTGCAACATTGTTTGCATGAGCCAGCTGGAATGACACCATATTAACATGGCTGGCTTGTTCCTAGTGTTCAAGACCAATCCTGTCACTTCCATACCTACAGGAGCTCTGTGAATAGGCCACCCAGCATGCCACAGCTCCTCTTGAGGGTGGGCTCACTAGCATGAAAACAGGCTCAATGGATCACATGGTGGGGGCTCCATAATTGAGGGGTCCCTCTATCCTCTCTTCCCATTGGTTGCATGGATGAGCCCATCCTCAGGAGAAGCAACAGTGACTGGGCAGCCTATCCATGGAGCTCCTGCCAGTACAGAAGCAATAGCATTTAGCAGTAACTTTTAGATGTCTATACCACTTATCAGCAAACTTGATACTCTCTAAGTCAGTGGTTCTCAACCTTTCTAATGCCGTGACCCCGCAATACAGTTCCTCATGTTGTGGTGACCCCAAACCAAAATTTTTTTTGTCTCGCAGGCAATCTTGCCTCTCCACCTCCTAGGCTTCTGTCCTCCGGCGCTTGCTGCGTCCACCCACTGATGATGTCAGCAAGTGCCGGACACACGTAATGTGCTGCTATGGACTGTGGAGCGTCCCCCCGCTTTCCCCGCCCCTTAGGCCCTGGACGGATGATGCGCGACTTCTCAGCGGCTAAAGCCATCAGGTTGAGAACCGCTGATCTAATGGATAATGAAGAAGAAGAAGATGATGATGATGATGATGATGATGATGATGATCATAATAGCAGCTGTTTTTGTATGCCTTCAAGTTAGTTGTTTCTTATTTATGGCAACCCTAAGGCAAACCTATCCTGGGAATAATGATGATGATGATAATGTTAGTTTGTAATATTTCATGTGAAATAAACAGAATCATCATCATCATCATCATCATCATCATCATCGCTGCTGCTGTTGTATGCCTTCAAGTTAGTTTCTTATTTATGGCGACCCTGAGGCAAACCCATCCTGGGTATAATGATGATGATGATGATTAATAATAATAACAATAACAATAACAACAATGCTTAAGATAAAAAGGTCTTTGCCTGCTGGCAGAAGGACAAGCAATTAGGGGTAACTTAGCTTACCTTGGAAGGGAGATGACAGCTTGGGAGCAGTGACTAAAGGCCTAAGCAGACTGCCAGAAATAGTGCACATTAAATTGAGGCACTGCCCTGGCTCAGTGCTAGGGAGTCATGGGAATTGTATTTTTTTCTGGGACATGGAGCCTTCTCTGTCAGAGAGCTCTGGTGCCACAATAAATTACAGTTCCCATGATTCCCTAGCACTGAGCCAGGGCAGTGCCTCAATTTAATGTGCACTATTTCTGGCAGTCTGCTTAGGCCCTAAGAAAGCCATCTTGGATCAAGAGAAGGATCTCTCCCAAAGACCTTGGAACCTAGATAGGCTTATACAGGAAAATATGGATCTTCACATAGCCTGGAGACAAGCCAAATGAGTTTAGAGGTCATACCTGGCATGTTCAAACATGCTGAGAAACAGACTGTTATGGCTCCTTGTGATATGGATTGTGAAAAGTGTTCACTAGGTGCACATGGTTATAAGCTTTCAGAAAACAAATGAATTAAAAAGGTAAAAGAAATTATACAGAAAAACACTAAGAGAGCTATATTATGTGAAGAATGGAATTCTAGAATTAGACATGTAGTTCTGGGCAGCATCTGGAGCATAAATAATGCAATCTCCTTCAGTTGCAAGAAAACAAGAGGGAAGTGACACAACAAAAATTCTCATCCAGAGCCCTGAATTTAGACAAAGCATTAAAGTGGAAAAACCAGTGACCCTTCTATCCCCAGCCAATCAGTCAGATTGAGATTAATGGGTGGCTGAATGAAAGCAAGAAATCCTAGCTAGATGTCAATAAGGAAGAAATATATCTTAATCTAGATAGAATATATTTTTATTACAAGGCAGAATCCACTGAAATTTTAAGAAGGAAAAACATAAAAATTGAACTAAAAAGTTGGAAGCTTGACCAATATATATTTAGAAGTCTGAACACTGTATATATGATTTTTTCTTTTAAAAAAATATTGTCACACAAGTCCATTATACTTCAAGTCTTGACTTTAGTTCTTGACCCTTTATCCTAGGAATGTAAAATGACTGAGTAATTCTTCTTGTGCCCGAAGAAGGGTGGGAAATAAAAATGCTGTACTCTCTGCATGAGAAGGGTGAGTTAATTAATGTCTCATCTCTTCCAAAGGAAAGAAGTCACCCATTCCAATCAAGGGCAGGAAATTCCTTTTGAAATTCAGATGTTCTGGAAGCTTTTTTGTTATTATAATAATAATAATAATAATAATAATAATAATAATAATAATGCTTGATTCTTATATCCCGCCTTCTGCTGTGACAATCAAGGCAGCTTACATATAAATTTAAATAAAACTTGCCCTATAATAAACAATACTAAACAATACTAACAAATAACAGTTAAACACCCCTTTAATATATATAAAGCATTATTATTATTATTATTATTATTATTATTATTATTATTATTAAATACAAAATACAAAATATATTATTATTAATATATATAATACAAAATACAAAATACAATATATATAATACAAAATACAAAAGTAAAAGCATCAGATTAAAACAGCAGGCATTCTGGGACACCAGTAAAAGCATGGAGAGGATGTCTAACAAGGAGGGAGGCCAGGTTGGGTGAGGTGATCTATTCAGGGAAGGCCTGCTGGAAGAGATCCGTATTAACGGCTTTTTTAAAGCTCTCCAAGCTGGTTATTTGATGGATCTCCTCCAGCAAGGCATTCCACAGTCTGGGAGTGGCAGCAGAAAATGTTCTCTGGGATGTTACTGCTAATCTAGTTTTTATAGGTTGCAGTCAATTCCTCCCAGAAGACCTGGGAGTGCGGGCGGATTATATGGAAGAAGGCGATCCTTTAGATAGGTTGGACCCAAGCCATGTAGGGCTTTAAAGGTCATCACCAATACCTTATACTGTGCTCAGAAACCAATAGGCAGCCAGTGGAGATATTTCAGAACAGGTGTAATAAGATCACTCATAGATTTTCAGGTGACCAACTTGGCTGCCATGTTTTGTACTAATTGTAGTTTCTGGACTAGGTATAAGGGTAGCCCCATGTAGAGTGCATTGCAGAAGTCGAGTTATGAGGTTACCAGTGCATGCACTACAGTTTCTAGGTCCCTTACTTCTAGGAAAGGGTGCAGCTGGGGTATTAGCCGAAGCTGATAACAGGCACTCCTGATTGTCGCATTCACCTGATCTTCATGTGAAGCAACGAGTCTAGGAGCACCCCCAAACTGCGAACACAGTCCTTAGCAGAGAGCGTGACCCTGTTCAGGACTGGGAATTGTGACCCAATGCCTGGTTTGGGAGCCCCTACTGTGAGTATCTCTGTTTTATCTGGATTCAGCTTGAGTCAGTTTTTCGTCATCCAGTCCATTACCACCTCGAGACATTGATTGAAGGAAGAACTGCCATCTTCTGTCATGGCTGCTGACCGAGACATGGAGAAATATATTTGGGTGTCATCAGCATATTGTTAACACCCCGACCCATGTCTATGGATGATCTCCCCCAGTGGCTTCATATAGATATTGAACAGCATCAGGGACAGGATGACACCCTGTGGGATGCCACATTTAAGCTCTGTTTTTGAAGAGCGACTGTCTCCGAGCAGCACCCTCTGGAATCTTCCCGAGAGGAAGGAACAGAACCACTGAAGTACCTCCCATTCCTAGCTCTCTCAGGGATTCCAAGAGGATGTCATGGTCTATCGTATCAAAAGCTGCTGAGAAGTCCAAAAGTGCCAACTGAGTTACACTTCCCCTGTCAATGCTTAGGCGCAGGTCATCTGCCAAAGTGACCATGGCAGTCTCCACCCCATATCCCGACCCAAAGCTGGTTTGAAATGGATCTAGAAAATTGGTTTCATCCAAGATCACTTGAGGTTGAAAGGTGACGGCTTGATCGATCACCTTGCTCAAAAGTGGTAGATGAGAAACCGGTCTATAATTTTTTCAGATTCAGGGGGTCCAGGGAAGGTTTCTAACAACTGCTTCCTTTAAACATGTTGGAACAATTCCTTCCCTAAGGGATGCATTGATGACCTTTTTAAGAAAATAATGTTTTAATTGTTGTGTTTTTTAACTTGTTGTATGCCGCCCCGATTGCTAAACAAAGGGGTGGGTTATAAATTATTATTATTATTATTATTATTATTATTATTATTATTACCCCCCTGGACATCCAGCCCAGCCAAGATGGGCAGGGATCGAAGGATCACGTCATATTCTTCACTTTTCCAAGGATCTTGTCCACGTCATCAGTACTCACTGGCTCGAACTGATCCAGTTTAATCTCAAAAATGGGTTTACTGGACACCTCATCAGTCAATTCTGCTGTAGTCCCGGCATCCAAGTCAGCTCTTATCTGAGAGATTTTATCTGCGAAATAGTTGTTAAAAATGTCACAACAGGCTGTTGTCGGGTTAAGTAAAGGGTTCTGCACAGGGGAAACCTGTGTCAGCTCCCTTACCACCCTAAACAGTTCTGTTGGATCGGATTCCACAGACGCAATACGTGCAGAGGAGAAAGATTTCTGCACTACACATATTGCCTCTCGATAGGAACAAAGAAATGTCCTATGACGAGTCTTGTCAGATAAGAGTTGAGTTTTCTGCCAGGTGCGCTCTAGTCATTGTCCAACCTGCTTCATCTTTCTAAGTTCATCTGTGAACCAGGGTTGACAATTTGGAGTGGGTTGGAAAGGACGCTTGGGAGTGTTTTATTGATTTTATTATTGCTTCAGTGCAGTTAAACAGCAGGGTTGCAAGAGTCTGTGCATCTTCACATTGGAAAGGTCTAGCAAGCGACATAGGAAGCTGTCTTGCCAATGAGATGTTGAAATTGTATTATTTTGTTACTTTTGAAATGACTAAATTCAACTTTGCCAAACCTAAAACAGAAATTGTCACACATGGGAGGCAGAGGTGGAGGGGGAGGGGGAGGTAACTTGATATTATTTATGAAGAGGAAACAGAGAAGAAGACCAGTTTTGGGTCAGTTCGGACTCCAGCTCCTAGAGTTGTGAGGAAGATAACGGGAGCTGTAGTTCAAAATCTTTCCAAGCTCTCTCTCTCTCTCTCTCTCTCTCTCCCCCTCTCCCTCTCATCAGTGGATGATACAAATGTGAGGGAGAGGGGGAGAGAGAGACACTAGTGTCCCATTAAACATGTAGCTTTCCCCCTTTTTAAAGCCAAATGGGACTCATGTTGAGCAATGTTTGAATCACTGTGTTATTTTATCATCACATCTGCCCCATATATTGTTGGACTGCAAATGCCAGGGTGTAGCCAATGCTGAGGAATTCTGGGAGCTGCAGTCCAACAACATCCAGATTTTAAAGCTTTGCAGGGTCAGTCAGCCCTGGTTTGTACTTGGATGGGAAACTACCAGGGAATATCAGGTGCTGTAGTAGACTATCTTTCAGAGGAAGTAACTAGCAAAATCACCTTTGAGGATTCCTTGGCTAAGAAAACCCTATGAAACCCACAGGCTCACTTTAGGTTGATCTGTGACTTTTTTTTTAATAAAGTTTATTAAATTAAAAACATAATATACAACATATATAACAAGGACAATGAAAATCACAAAAATCACATCAAATATATACAGATACTATCTATACTACATATAAAACAAATGATAAACAAACTCCGTATATTTACAATGCTAAACAAAAAAAAAAAGAAAAGAAAAGAAAAGAAAAGAAAAGAAAAAGAAAAAGAAAAAACAGTCAAACTAACAGAAACACACCAAAAGACAACCTTATGACTTCCTAGGTCCTTTGTCAAGTCATTTCTAAATTAGTGTTAAATGACAAACCTTCTTTCTTATTTTAAGATGTACCCTGAGATTAAATCTACCTATATGTAGCTTTTTGTCTATAAGTCTCATGTCTATATCTTTGTATGTCTTCTTAGTTAATCATCTTTATACCAAGTGTGATATAATAGTGTACTGATAATCTAACAGCACATTTACTCAGTCATCTCTCCTACTTTAACTTATTAATTTCATTTTCTCCTTTTTATTTTTTCCTGTTATTGATATAATTGAGTAGCGGCTTCCAAATTTTCTCGCCTTTTTCCCAATCCTGTTCTCTCAGCATAATTGTTAGTTTATCCAGTTGCATCAATTTGAGTAGCTTACCTAGCCATTCACCTTGGTGCGGAACAGTCTCACTCTTCCATTTTTGGGCGTACACAATCCTCACACTGATAATCAAGTAAAAGAGGAGGTTCCCATGTTTTTGTTCCAGATTTTTATCCAAACATATATTCAGTAAATACGTTTTGGGATCCAAGTTTATTTGCATTGCCAATATCTCCTCTATTGGTTTATGTATGGTGACCCAATATTTTTTAGCCTTTTTACGGTTCCACCACAGATTAGGTTGATGTGTGACTTTGAAGGCACACACATAAACACTCTTTATAATCTCTGTATCCCTGTATGGAGCATATCTAGTCAGAGGGCATATTTGGCTCAAGGTAACATAGGAGGGGCAAAAGGATGAATCCTAGGGAGCACTGCTTGCATTGTATTGGGTGGGCTGCATGTGGCCCACTGCCAAACTTCCTGGGGGCAATTGTGTCACACCAAATCTGTTTTTGTGGCCTCTGACCTCTCCAGTTTCTCCTGACTGCACTTTTGTGGCCACAAGAAAGGATGAGCTGCCTCTTTTGGAAGGCTCCAGGAGCAGTAATTTGTCTTTTTAATAGCTCACATCTCACATTGCCAGTGTGGTGTTGCAGTTTGAGTGTTTGACCATGACCCTGAAGACCAGGGTTCAAATCCCAGCTCGGCTATGGAAATCCACTGGGTGACCTTGGGTAAATCACATGCTTTCAGCCTCAAGGGAAGGCAATGGGAAACTCCCTCTGAACAAATCTTTCCAAGAAAACCCATGAGGGTTGCCATAAATCAGAAATGACTTGAAGGCACACAACAACAGTAACAAATTTCCCCCTCTACTATTTAATATTCCTCCAAAAATTGACAATGGATTGGGGCATTTGAGGCACCACTAGAAGCTCCAGGGGCCAGAAACTGACCCCTGAATCCACCACAGGTGTAAACTACAGCTAGCAGAGGTATCAGCCCATTCTTTCTCACATACAAAAGGATGCTTTATTTGGAAAGGAAATCATAACTTTTTTATTTTTGCTTCTGCATGAACACTTAAATTTAGCAGTCTAGAAGCAAATTCAGTGGAATGATTATAGAAGCAACTTTTGCAACTTTAGCTACAGTATCAAATGTGACCTCTCTGTCTCTGGGAAGTTGCCCACTTCTGTGCTATAGTCTCAACATAACAGGTCCGTGATGGCTCTGAGCTCATAGAAGGGTTCATTGTAATGGCCTTTGTACAGGGACAAAGAAGAAATACATTACATTGACACTGCTCATCTGGATGCAGTCTTGCATGTCCACAAGGACTGGGTTAGACAAAGCTCCTGAGGGGTGGCTACTCTCAACATTATTCAAGTAGGCTTCCCATTTAGCATTCAAAGGAAACACTAATTTCTAAAATCTTGGGTGAGGTAAACACTCACAGAGATGCCTATGCACTTTAAAGAAATATTTATTGTGTGTTGTCTTTTCCAGCCCTTTGGCCTTTCCTTGTTGAAATCTCAGTAGAACCATGAAGGAAGGCTGTGGGAGATGACCAAATCCTACTGCTAGTTCCAAACTGGAATAGATCTATTGAATCTGTGGGATTTGTACTATTCAACGCCAGAGAGTGCCCAGGTAGTATACCTATAGTTCATAAGAACAGGCAGGAGAAAGCCAAAGCTTTGCAAGGAAAGCATGATCCAGGCAGCCCAAGGTTCATATGGAGAAAGCAATCCTGAGTACACCCTGAAACTAAGAGGAAAGTTGTTTGAAAGATTAGTTCAAAAGTATGTACCAAAAGTCAGAGAGCCAGGAAACCAGAGATATCTGACATGGTTTCATTGGGAGTTGGGAGCTGTAGGTCTGTAGCAATGGCATGGCGTAGGCTGAGCTAAATTATAGCCAGATGTTAAACAGACTAGCAGGGTATTGCCTGACCTTTTGCTTCTGGAACTTTATTATACAGGGCTTGAGAGGGTGAAGAGCCTCTGCTTCCTCCTCCTTCTCCTAATCTGCAACTAGTGTCTGGAATGGATTGGGCTCTGCTTCTGACAATGCTATGGAAAGACTGTCAGCCTCCTCTGGCCCCAGTTGGGTCTGGTCATCCTGGCACTCTTATTCCCCTTCTTCATCTGAAGAAGATTCCTCCAAGCATGATATGACAGGATTTGCCTATATGTTGACCCACTGTTCCTACACATGGTTCAATGGTCTACTCTATTTAGAACTAACCAATAGGATTCCAATCAATGAGTGCCATCAGTGTTTGACTTCAGAAGCAACTGTCCCTTGGCAAATTAGGCAAGCATGAGTAAAGACTCTGACATGAGCAGGTCTGCTGAGAACATTTTTCAGGGACAGTTACTGCTGCCCTTGCAAGTAAATGGAAAATTACTTGCAGGAGCTAAATTATTATACCCTTAAGAAGAAGAGGTAATCCAACCCCACACTGGAATGAGGCTTAGAAGCAAGTTATATATTGTTGAAGGTCATAAATTGACAAATAAATCTCTGCCTGCAATGGAAATATTTCAAATCTTATTAAGTGCACTGAAAGGCTAAATTAATATTTTAAAAAATGTCATAGAGGAAACCATGACCTGAAGGGACACTTTTTGATTTGTGCCCAGTTCTTATGCTGAACAGTATAATGGGCCAGGTGTTGTGAAAGTCACAAAATCACATTGTTGTCCTGTTTTTATGATACTTGTGCACTGTAGAGCCGCGTGTGACTTAATACATTTATGCATGTACTCGCAGATTTACACTGCCTATAAATCTGGATCAAACAGTATAGTTTTCTATATTTTTATTATTATGCGAAGAGACTTCAGCCTCCCTTTGCTGGGTATTTGCTGAACTTCTTAAGTCTTCAGTCTTCAGTCTATTCTTCTCCACTTGCGAAGAAAGGCTCATGCTACCCCTTCTAGCAAATTTCAGCTTCAAAAAAATAAAAAATAAAAATCTTGAGATGGAATCTTCTTTGTCCATTATTTCCTGCTGCTTTAAATTTAAAAAGTAGGATATAAGTTAAACAACAGCAACAAGAACAAGAACGACAACGAAAACAATGGCCAAGATTCCACAGCATAATCTGCATTTTATGGCTGTACAAACCTGTAGATATGTTGCTGAAATACATAGAAACTCTGCTAGTGAGTTGGAAAGATATGCATCTGGGCACCAATAAGATTATTTTGATGTGCATCAGGTGCTTCTGATATGCATTGGGCACTTCTGATTAGCATAAGGGACTGCTGAGGCATATTGGACACTTCTGAAGTGCATTGAGCACTTCTCATTCTTACTGGGTACTGGTAATGTGCACTAGGCACTTCTCATCCTTACTGAGTACTTGTGATACTCACTAGGCATCTGTGATGCACACTGGGCATCATTAGATGCTCCTGTCGCACTCTGGAACTTTCTAGCTAGTGTTCAGATGCACATCAGTTGTGACTTGATGTGCATCATTTCCATTGCACATGGGGCTATGGCACACCAGTCAGTCCACTAGCTACTATTGTGCAATGGGCACACATATGTTGTAACAACATAGTGCCTACTAGGTAAATACAGATGTTGCAAAACTACTCAGTTCTATTTCTTGCATCCCTAAGTTCACTTATGAAGATATAAATTCCATGTTGAATTTCAAATCACTCCAACAACAATAAGTATGCAAAGGGTTAAAAAAAGTGAACTAGGACACATTTTTCCCATCCTTTGATGATACTAGAACCTAGGTACATTTAGGGAATTGGGATGTACAATTCTTTTCCAATTCTGTTCTTGAAGGAATCAACAACTAATTTTACCAAATTTCCAGCTTTCTTCTTCTTGTAAGAAAATCCTGAAAATCACATGTTTGAAATCTAGCATTTGCAGCTTGGGACTTAGTCTGTGCAGAATTTGCATGATTTGTACAGAAAAAACATTTTCTACACTAGAAACAACATTTTATGCACAGGAAATAAGATTTCTTGTGTGATTCGCCCCACACACACACACACACACATACACACTAAGAAGCTTCTTATCAGTCGAGCATACTTCTTTGCAAGGTTTCTCAGCATTTGAAAAACATGTTTTTGAACATTTCTAAAATATTTGCAAATGTTCTTTCCATCCTTACCAATGAATCTAAACACTGGGAGGTTAAAGATATACCAAAGGAAGTACATCTTCATGCAGTGTGTAGTCAGAGGCTGCAGTTTGCTACTATAAGATATAGGGATGGCCACCAATTGGATGGTTTTAATGGAAGTTAGAAAAATACAGAAAAGATAAAGCCTTGGGCTGCTGCTCATGATAGCTATATCCTCCTTCCAGTATTAGAACCTTTATCACTTGCCGAGGAACACAAATAGATACTGCTATTTTAAGATGTAGTTTTCCATCTCCAGTTTTTATTGGTACTTACGTTAAATAAAGAAATATATTTCATAATAACTGGTAAACTTTTAATTGATGTCCCTGTAATACTGTGCCATTTGCATCCAATTAACACTAATTTAACTTAGTGGGATTTACTTCAAAGTAGACATGCATAAGATTGCGCTGTAAATAGCCATGCAGCCATGGAAAACACTGGTTTAAACATCAAATGTTTTCCCACAAAAACTTTTTTGCACGAAGATCCCCCCCCCCCCAAAGTACTATTTTCTAAGCAAAATGATTTGTGGGAGGGGTAAAAAAATCTCTAAATGCAAAACAAACAAACAAACAAACAAACCCAACAACAACCCACATCTTTTTGCTGGTGAGCACAGGTTGGAGTACAGTATTACACTTACATCCTGTTCGTGGGCTTCCATGTGCATTTGGCCGACCACTTCGTAAACAGGATGCTAGACTAGATGGGTCTTTGGTTTGATCCAGCATGGCTTTTCTTAGATCCTATGGCAGATATGGCATAGTTACAGATGGCCCTCAGCAGGTCACTATGAACACATATCCTGTTGAACATAGTGGGGTATGAGGAATGTTGATGAGATACAAGGGGTATCATAAATTAATAATTATCACCCAGAAGTTATAACAGTATATTGACAAATTTTGTCAGTGTCATCATTCATCCCTATGTGCATGATGTTGAGAAAATCAGCTCATTGTGTCCTTTATTTTTGTTACAGGTTGTGCCAGAAGTGACTAAAGTGTAAGATGGAGAAGATTGAGGCTTGCAGTGTAATAAAGTTCCTGCATTTGAAGGGTAATAGTGCCTGGCAAATTCATGATGAGATGATGATACTTTATGGAAAGGATTGCCCATCTTATGTCACTATTGTGAGGTGGAAAAGGAATTTCCAAACTGCACATATCTAAGGTGTCTGCACACTAGGTTCCACATTTGCTAACCACTTTCCAGAAACAAACATGGTGTGACCTTTCAAGACAGATGTTGATGCTGTTGGAACAGGATGAAGAGGATTTTGTTTAGTCATCTGGTAACCATGGATGAATCTTGGATCCGTCAGTACGATCCAGAGACCAAAACCATGAGCATGGAGTAGAAGCATGCTTATCCCCCCTCCCCCAAAAAAAAGGCAAAGTTTCAAAAGCCAGCAGGAAAGGTCATGCTCTCAGTTTTTTGGGACTGTTATGGAGTCATCCTCACAGATTACCTTGCAAAGGGACAAACCATCACTGGCACATACTACAGCAATCTCCTGAACAAGCTGTGAGATGCTCTGAAAAAGAAACATTGTGGCATGCTTTCCAGAGGCATTCATCTGCTAGATGACAATGCACCAGCTCACTCATCTGAAGTTGCAGTTAACAGAGCAAGAGCATGTTACTTTGAGATTTTGCAGCATCCATGTTATTCTTCTGACCTCACACCAAGTAACTTCTTCTTGTTTCCAGAAATGAAAAATCTGTTGTGGGGTCAGCGACTCAACAACAGAAATTACATCATTCATGAAGTGGAAGAGTGGTTTAAGGCACAATCTGCAGACTTTTACAATAACAGTATTCAGCGGGTCAAGAAACACTGGGAAAATGTGTAAATCTGGGTGGTAACTAAGTAGAGAAAAGT
Organism: Phrynosoma blainvillii; assembly: GCA_026167975.1. Taxonomy (NCBI): domain Eukaryota; kingdom Metazoa; phylum Chordata; class Lepidosauria; order Squamata; family Phrynosomatidae; genus Phrynosoma; species Phrynosoma blainvillii. Next base: position 327,545,197 of record JANUYF010000003.1, read on the forward strand.
TAACAACTACAAATCAAAACAAACTTTCTGTCAAATTTTGTTAAAGGTGAAAATTAAAACTTTACAATACCCCCTCATAGAACAGTTCATTCAGCTTGTTTCTGTGCTGATAAGGTTTGAGGTATACCTTCAATTGACCCTTGATGATATATTTTTTAAGATGAAGAGAATGCCATAGCTTAGTGTTACTCTAAATAGTGGTCCAGGGAATAGAATTGGTCTATGACTTTTATTGGTTGCCAGTCTGTGGCAAATTATTCATAAAAGAAACAGTTGTAGTTAATGGGCAAAAGTATGGCATTTTCCTTCTGGAACATTGGAGAAAAACCCTGTCATTCTCACCCATCAGACAGATTAAAAGCCACTCCCACAGATAACTTCCTTTGCTTTGGACAAAACATAATAAACATCCCACTTCTATGGAAGAAATGATCTCTTTAGTAATTAAATGATAGTTCAAAGTTTATTTTAGAATGGATTTCCCCCCCATCTGATGTGATTTTATATGACATCTCCACATAAATGTGAGAAATTTTAAAAAGTGTTTAAGCATCTCTAAGGATGCAGGGCTAATTCTGACAAGCACTAAAACACTGTATAGCCTCTGTGTGGTGACTGTACACCTTAGTATCTTAAAGTGATTATTGATTTATCAGAAGCCACTTTTCTGTTAAAACAAGGAACTTATTATTGCATACTGAAGCCTTGTAAAAGTACTTGTTTCAGAAAAAACATATCCTTAACATGGAACTGAAATGGCTGAATCCCCACACTAGGACTATACCACATAGAAATTAATGTGAGACGATTGGTTTTTAGAGTCGCTCAATCAACCTCAAGCATCAAGGATGCAGAGCAGCTTTTTCCAACCTGATAATCACCAGGTGTTTTGGACTATCATTGCCATCATCCCTGCTGCCAGGGGCTAATGGGAGTTAGAATCAGAAATATCTGGAATGTTCCTGTGCTTGACTAGAGGCACAATAAATCTGATAGCTACAAAGCTTCTGCTGATTGTTTTTCCAAACTGGAAAACCTCATTGTTGTTGTTATTGTTGTTGTTGTTGTTGTTGTTGTTGTTAACTGCTCTTGAGTCAACATGACTCGTAATAACCCTGTGGCTGAGACATCTCCAAGACCCCCTATCCTCCACTGCTCTGCTCAGGTCCTACAGGCTTAGGCATATGTCCTCTCTGATTAGTCTAACCATATGGCATGTGGTCTTCCTCACTTTCTACTGTTTTCAGCTTTCTTAGCATCATTGCCTTTTCTTATTATTCATTTTTCCTCATGATGTGTCCAATGTATGAGAACCTCAGTTTAGTCATCCTGGCTTTCAAGAATAGTTTGGGCTTGATCTGTTCTAGAATCCATTTGTTTGTCTTCTTGGCTGTCCACGGTATCCTCAGCACTCTTCTCTAGTACCAAATATCAAATGAATTGATTTTCTTTCTATCAGTTTTTTTCACTAGCATCACTGAATCCTATTATGTTGTATTGTTTGTTTTCCTTTTCTCTAGTGCAGGGGTAGGCAACCTTTCCCCTTTAAGGGCCGAAGGACTTCAACTCCCAGAAGCCTCAGCCATGTTGGCCAATAGTCCCATGTTGGCCAATAGCTTCTGGGATTCTGGGAGCTGAAGTCCCTCAGCCCTTAAAGGGGAAAGGTTGCCTACCCCTGCTCTAGTGTATCTGGCTTTTGAATTGCAGATATCACTCCAGCATTTCAGGCTGGGCAGTAGATAATCACTATCACTTCTGAGTATTGTGACCATTATGCATTTCCCCTGCAGCCTTTGTCAAGCCAAATGATGATCATCAGTTGTCTTTCAAATGGTAGGTCCTATTTGATATATTCTGATCAAACAAGATTTATTAAGGACACCCAGGAAAGTGAAGGAGGAACCAGCAAAAAGAATCAATAAAGAACAAAGTGCGGCAGAGGAAAACAAAACATTTTATTGTCACTTGTCAGCTTTTGCCATTTGTTGACTCTTCTGTGTTTTGCACAATCATGAGCAGGGTGGGTGGGATTTTATCTCCACTTTTAATTTTAATACAGCAAAGCTCTCTCATGTTGCCTGTTTCATTTAGAGAAGAGACTACTCTGAACATAAAATTGCTATTGATAGGGTCTAGCAAGTCATGTAGACATTTGCTAAGGAGCCAGATAAAATGGGCCAAACATCTACTGGGAAACAGTAATATTGTAGGGTGACACTGCTAAAGCATCTCTCAGAGATGATGAAGTGGCACTTTAGTGTTCCACAAAAGAAGGTTACTATTCTCGAATTTTACCTCCAAAAGCTTATGACGATGAAACAAAATGAGGCAAGAGATAGTTCTGGAAAATGAAACTCCCAGATTAGAAAGTACTCAGCTAGTTCCTGGGGCAAAACAGAGGGCAAATATGAGTAGACATCATGTGCCTAATGATGTAACTGGATTCAAGCTGAAAGGATGTTCTACTGCTGATATGCTCAGACATGAAAGGGAAGTCCAAAGCTGCGCAAGACTCAATTAAAGAACCATAGATCTGAATTTTCAGGGCCCGAGCTGGGCCATTGGAGACCCTCATTCATAGGATCCCTTGACAACTTAACAAGAACAACAACAACAACAAAATAGCTAACAAGAGATGCAACATACAAAGAGTATGCTGGTAAGGGTAAGGAGGAAAGGCATATGAATTCAGTTCCATTCTAACTGTGAAGAGGAAGGGGACTAACAGGATTTGGGAATGAATTCATACAGGACTCCACCATGAAGTCATCTTTAACTTTTGCTCCCTGTAGGCAAACACAGTGCAAAGTACTACTAATTATCTCTGCTATACACATCACTAAAAATTCAAATTGTGCCTGACATTTTCTGCATCCTCCCCTCCACCAATTGCCTTACTTTTTTATAATTTAAGCACTGCTTGAAGGCCACAAGTTCTTAGCTCATTCCTGGGAGTTTCAAGATATAGGAAACTTCTGAGGTGCTACACTGGGCAATCTGAAAGTTCTAAACACAGTTTTGGGCCTAAGAAATAGAGCATACACATGCATCTTCATTAGATGGAGGTCCAGCAAATTCCTCAACATTGAATATTGCCAGCTGTTGCTGGTATGTAAATAAAACCTGGAGACAGAGTCATCTGGGTTGGGGGTGGAGTCAAGGGCCTAAATTCTATTGGATCATAGGATCATTTATTTGTAAATAAAATTCACTGCTCCAGTAAAAGGAGTAATCAATAAAGCAACAAATCAACACTATTTAACTTTTTTTATTTCACTTTTCTAAAGCCAAAGAGAAAAAATTCACAGAGCTAAGTCTGTATATTGAACCAGGTATGCTAAACTCACAGTAGGATACAGACATATATTGTTTTATTTTTTAAAAAAATAAACAGAAAGAGATACAAAAATATTTGGGCAAAATCCAATGTTAGTCCTGCTTAGATGAGACCCATTATAATGAAGTGGTCTTGTTGGGTCATAAGTAATTTAAGTCCCATTAATTTCAATTGGTCTAGGCTAGATATGATAAGTATTGGTATATATCTAATTTGTTATTGTTCTTGTGCCTTCAAACTGTTTCCAGCTTATGGCAACCCTAAAGACAATCTGTCATATAGTTTTCCCAACAAGATTAGTTCAGCTGAAATTTGCCACTGTCTTTCTCTGAGGCTGAGAGAATGTGACTTTTCTATGGCTGAGTGGAGATTTGAACTCTGGTTTCCTGGAGTCCTTGTTGAACTCTAAAATCACTACACCACACTGGCTCTCATAAATCTAATTGCTAGTTTCAGATTACACCCATTGAATAAATGGGAATTACATGCCTATTGACCTGCCATTCAACAACTGACTCAATGTGTCTACTCCAATAGAATGTAGGCCAAGAAGTGGATTTAATGAATCCTGATCTGAAGCCTAAACCTAATTGGTAGTCCCGACTAGAGTAGACCCAATAAATTAATGGGATATATGTGTGGTTGATACACCACATATAGCTGAGTTAGCATTCAGCAGTGGAGTGGGTTTACTCCAGCTGGAAATAGCAATTTGATTTAGGAACAATTACTTTTCAGATTCAAGCTTCCTGAACCAACCAGCCAACTTGGCAATGGTTCAGATATATGACCATGCCAGCTGAGACGTTCTGTGAGATGAAATAAAAAAAGCCATGTTCCAATAGACAGCATAAAAATGCCTATTCACCTGCATTGTCACTAAAAAGGAGAGGACTGGAAGATAACATCACTAGTCCATGCTCTGATGACTGTCTCAAAAGCAAAGCAAATAATTCACACTAAGCTATTTCTCCCCTGTACAGTTGGAAATCCCGCCATCATCATTATAACACTATATATGAAGGAAAGGCTTTCACATTGCAAGAACACCTGCTGGAGTACAGTGCAAGATCAATGCTTTCTTCCCCATTTTACTTGGCCTATAAATAACAACAATATAACACCATCATCATCATCATAAACAACAACCTGCTGCAGACCTGTATTAAGAGCCCTGCCATGGAACTGTAAAGAACAGTTGTAAATCTACAGCTAGAAACAAATCAGTTACCAAGGAAATCCTGAATTTCATAGTCAAAAAGATGCATTAGATGACATAAGTACTGAACCAGTTCCCTTCCCTTGTTTTCTGTGAAATGCCAAACTTTGAGGATCATGCTTCCTCCACTATTCATTGTCATATCCCCAATAAGAATAAGAATTTATAAAGCAGCTAACATCTTAGATAAAACCTCTACCCTATATTGTGTTTCTTTGGTTGTGCTAGAATGTGATGAAACCTTGGCAACTGGATTATTTATGTATAGATGGATATCTCCTTGCTGAGGCTACTCACATCACTTGCTTTCATTCTCCTATTTGCACATCAACAGAAGGTATATATTTTTTGCTGAGAATTAAAAATAGCATTTTGAGTTCTCAAGCCAAGAAAAGTATTGGATAATGCTGCTTTTTCTTCTTCTTCATGTACAAACCTATAAGCGAACAGCAACCTCAAAGTCCCTTCAAGTATTGTTGTTCCTCTAACCATGTAGATACAAAATTCTGCTGCACATATTTTCCTTATCTTCTAAACCCATTCTTCATTTATAATGCAATTGAATCCAATCCATTTTTAGCCATTTCAGTTTAAATTCCTCTTACAGACTGCAGGCTAATTTTGCTCAGGCCAAAGAGTACATGCAACCTATTAGGAATGGAAATTGACATTGTCTTGCTTTCAAGAATAAGAAAAATAATATCCAGTTCCAACTGGTTCAGTTTCTGTTCATTCACATTCTTCAGTGCATCTCACAGGGATGTTTTCTTCAGTCCTAAATACTACTTCAACGAAACTCCCAGTCTAAATCCATCTTTCAAATTGGCCGAGGTTCAGAAGTGTTGCAATCTTCATACCAAAGGCGAAGGAAGGTGATCCTTTAAAAAGACCAAAAAAAGAAAGAAGTCTGAGATGGGGGAGGGGAACTATGAAGGAAATAGATATGGCACTCAATTGTAAAGAGATCACACTGAATACCAAAATCAGAATCATCCAGGCCATAATGTTTCCATTACTTTGGACATTTTTTCATGAGATGATGTGTTTCACTGGAAAAGATTATAATGCTTGGTAAAGTGGAAGCGTTAGCAAAAGATAAAAATCATGCTACAGGTTGATTGATTCAATCAAGAAAGCCATGGTTTTGGGTCTGCAGGACCTAAGTAGGACAGTTGATGACCAGAGAGCTTGGAGGTATGTCACCCATAGACTCTCATAAGCTAAAGTTGGCTTGATGGCAAATAACAATAACTAGAAGTCTGGCTTACCATATAATAAGCACTGAACAGGATGTCAGCCATTGTATTTAGCACAGAATGCACTGACTGGAATCATGCTGGTGTAATACACCAGTGTAAATTTGCTTTTTGTATTTTTTGAGCATTCTTGGCTGCTTTGCAATGGGCATTATCAATTCAAGGCTGATTAAGCAGAGTTGCAGAAGTATAGCAATTTTATGTCAGCCTCAATTGTGATGTCATTCTCAACTAGAATCCTTAAATCAATCAATTTATATGCTGACTAACTGGCAATTAATTTTATGAGTCTCCTGTAGTTGGACTACCAGCCATGCAGTTGTTTACCCTGGGATGGTGCACAACTGTTGTATGTCTCCTCTGAATGCCTGAAGGAGGTAATGGGCTGGATGAGGAAAAACAAACTGAAATTGAATCCAGAAAAGGTGAGGTGCTTTTGGGGGTTCTAACCTGGATTTGGAGATGTGTCAACAGTCCTGGATGGGGGTTACACTCTCCCCAAAAGACAGTATTCACAGCTTGAGGGTGCTCCTGGATCTGTCCCTCCAAATGTGAGCACATATAAATGTGATAGTCAGGAATGTTATGCTAGCTGTGTCCCTTCCTAGAACTGGGGGACCTAAAGATGGTAGTGCATGCATGGATAACCTCAATGGTGGACTTCTGCAATTCACTCTACATTGGACTGCTCATACCAAGTTTGGAACTTCAGTTAGTTCAAAACATGGCAACCAGATTGGTTACTGGTACATCTAGGAGTGACCATACTACAGCAATATTAAAATCACTCTACTGGCAGCCAATTGGTTTCTCGCCAGAAGTGGTGAAGGAGGAAATGTAGCGGAAACTCAGACAAAAGACCAAACAGAGATCCTCGGAAAGGAGCCTTTATATCCAAGTAACGCGCGGGCTCTGGTGGAAGTGTCTGTTCCAAATACCAAGAGCCCTGAGTGACAGATCTTGCACACCTTTATAGACAGTTAATTGGCTTTGTGACATACAGGAAAACTCTTTTCCCCCACCGTCTAGTTTCCTAATGTATGCACAACATTTCTCTTTTTCTTGTAATCCTACTTACATTTTGAGCAACTAGTTTACAGAACAACTTTTGGACAAGATAACCCATCCCAGGACCCTTCAGTCTTTCAGGAAATGTTGACAGAACAGTGTCCACTGAGGGACTGTTTGCAGGACAAATTGACAAGAACAGTGTAATTAGTTACTTATTGTCCCTGCGTCAACATTTGTGAGTACAGACTTTCAGAAAATAGATTGAAGGGGGGAAACTTTTAAAACATGTTAAGATTCTCTAGTCTGACCCCTTTCAAAGCCATTTCATTTCCCCTTCATCCCCCCCTTAAATGCATAATTTCTTTAGACAATTATAGCATTTTCAATTACTAGTAGTCTTCATCATTTAGCATTAGAGCATAAAATGCAGCAGTCCTATTAACAGTCCTCTGAAGAAGCTTGGTTAAACACTGTAGCAAGCAAGGAATACAGAAGCAAAGCATTATAATATTCATGATTTAAAATCTTCGGGATCTGGCCGTATGCTGGGCCCACTAATTCTGGGTTAGGGGCAGTAGGGCCTAGTCCCCTTCTTATTTCATCTTCAGGGGCAGGTCTGACCGTACAAAGAACACGCAACCCCCTGGTATGTGCATGTAGTAGGGTCTAGCCTGAGTCTTCACTCTGCCTCTTTAGGGTAATCTGCAAAGAGTTGTTAGGGTTACCAGCAACCGTCCCCCCCCCCCTTTTGTTCTCTTAACTCATGTCCAGTGTATCCAGGGCCTGATCCCTGCCACCTTAACAGCTGTAGGAGTAGCGAGGATGACTGGCTTAGGGCCCTGCCATCGAGGGTTTAGGGGGTCATTTTTCCATTCTTTAACCCACACCTCATCTCCTGGCTGGAAGAGATGTACTTCTGTAATAGGGATGGGGACTCTATTTTCTAACACATAGCGGTGTTGAGCCTGTAATGTCTTACTCAGGGCTTGGACTTCTTGTTGTAAACTAACATTTCCCAATTCTTGAATGCCCCCCTTAACCCAACCAGAATTTGTGAGGGTCTCCAAGACATTAACTCAAACGGGGACAGACCAGTGGTCTTGTGGGGAGTGCACCAGATTTGGAATAGAGCCAAGGGCAACATTTAAGTCCATTTTTGCTTGGTCTTCTTTTGAAGTGTATCTGGGAGAAGCTTAGTGGAGCTTCCATGGCATCTCTGGTTCTTTTGACTTTCCCCTTTCTTTTTGTAGAGCTACCTCTTTGGCCATCTGGTCGGCCCATTGATTACCTCGAGCAACAACAACACTTCTTCTCTGGTATCCTCTGCAATGCATTACTGCTGTCCGCTTAGGTCGCCACATAGCGTCCAACAAAGAAGAGGTCTCTTTCGCATTCTTGATGCCCTGTCCAGCAGAATTGATTAATCTATTTCTTTTTACAGTATAGGGCTCCATGAGCATGAAGGGTGGCAAAGGCATATTTGGAATCTGTATAGATATTCACAGTGAACGATGGCTTTAAGGCATGCAGGCCAGCCTTTTGCCACTGGGTCTAATTGCTTGTAGAGGTAGGCCACTGGGCACTGCCAAGAATCAAGCTGTTGAGTCAGCACGGCAACAGCCACCTTGTCTAGTTCATGGACGTAAAGCAGGAAGGGCTTGGTCACATCAGGGAGACCTAGTGCTGGGGCCTGGACTAGGGCTCTCTTGATGTCTTGGAAAGCCTTGGCTTGTAATTTATTCCACTGAAAAGGGGCTTTTTCTGGGCCTTTTGTTGCTTCGTATAGTGGTTTACTCATTATGGAAAAATTTGGGATCCATATTCTGCAGAATCCAGCTGCCCCCAGGAACTCTCACACCTGCCTCCTAGTAGTTGGCTCAGGCAGGGCACACACTGCCTCCTTCTGTTCGGGACCCAACTGTCGTTGTCCCTGGGAAACTTCCGTACTTTTTGGTGAGTAATAGGGGCTATTGGATAGGTGACTACAGATGATGTTGCTCTGCTGTCAATCATAAAGTCCATATTACGATCCCCCACAGTGGCAGTGACCATGGGCTCCCCGAGGCCGAGATGAAGGGGGCCCAGTCTGTCCTAATCGAAGGGTTTCGTCTCTGCCATTCCACAGAAAGGGTTTTCTTCATTTGTTTCTGTTGGTGCTTGTGTTTGCCAAGCTGGTTGCCAGCTGGATTGCCCTGATGCCTGTCCCCTCCCTCGTCCACTGAGGCTCCTCTGGTTTTCTCTGCCAGTCATCTGCCTTGATCTATTCGGACACTCCCGCCACCAGTGTCCTTCTTGGCCACACTGGGCACACTGGTTCCATCCCAAAGCTCCTCTGTCTCTTCCAGGCTGACTTCCTCCACCACATCCACGTCCTCGCCCTCGTCCATGTTCACGCTCCATGTTCCATGTTCCATCCTTTGGCTCCTCCGCTGCGCTGTTCCACCAATGTGGCTGCGAGCAGTTTTGCTTTTTTAGCCATCTTTCTATCTTTTTTCCTTCGTAACTTCTTAATCCCTATTCACATACACCTTCTGTGCAACTTCCAGCAACTCCATCAAATTTTCACTTGCAAAAACCTTCAAGCTTCTGTAACTTCCTCTGAATATCAGGAAAACTCTGCGTTTCAAAGGACATATTGACTGTCTCCAAATTGTCAATGTCCTCAAGGTTGAGGGGGGTGTATGGGCAGTAGGCATGGGTGGCATCTGAGAGGCACTCAAGGTATGCTCCACACAAAGTCTTTTATTGGGTGAGGCAATCCCTTCTCTGTTGTTCATTGGGGTCCCATGGTGGGTTTGTTAGGGGCACCCTTTCCCTCGTCCAGCTATTAGGATCCCTCTCAGCCGGGGGGGGGGGGGCTTTCTAGAGCTATGAGTTCTGCATGTTCAATAATACATCACCGTTCCTCTGTAGTGAACAAAGTCCTCAATAGCTGTTGACAATCTTGCCAATTAGACATATGAGATGCCATAATGCTGGAGTATAGCTCTAAAAGCTCCTGTGGTTTTTCTGAATAAGAGGCATAATGAGTTTTCCAATTTAACAACTCAGAAATAGTAAAATAAATATAGGAGTAAGCTTGCATTGTGATAAAAGGATTTTTAGCTGCTGCATCTGGGTTGGGTACCATCTGGATCATCTGCCGTAAAGGGTAGAGGCCAGCACTTGTGGCACTATTCTGATTTATGGTTCTACTCCTGGTCTTTTGAGCAATGGGTGAGCTTCCATCTTCTTTCAGTGGAGATGGGTTTCTTGCTGTGAGCTACCAGGCTGAGGAGGCTGAGGTTTTAGCTCGGTGCTGAAGGAGGTAGAGAATAAGGTGGAGGTGCTGTTGGCTCAGTCCAATCCTCCCCAGGTGAATCTAACACTGGTTTTTGCTTCTTGGCCAATTTGTCTTTTCTAAGAATCAAAACCTGATCTTGGGTTTTCATGTACCTCTTAAGCCTTAGGGGAAAAGCCCTGATCACCGAATCTAAAGACCCCTCCCTGGGCCATCCAACCCCAAAGGAGAGCCATTCTACTTTACAAAGGTTCTGCAATTGCTGTGGTGTCATAGGAGGATCACCATAATCCCCTCAAAACCCTTTCTTAAAATTCTTTAACATATAGTTCAAGCGGGTGCATGCTTTGCTTCCTCCTCCACCCATGCCCTCCCTTTTTCTGCTTCTCTAGCTGAAGACTGAAACAAAACAACTACTTGGGCACAAATAAAATTCTAGTTATATCAGAGACTTAGGGCCTAAGCAGACTGCCAGAAATAGTGCACATTAAATTGAGGCACTGCCCTGGCTCAGTGCTAGGGAGTCATGGGAATTGTATTTTTTTCTGGGACATTGAGCCTTCTCTGTGAGAGAGCCCTGGTGCCACAATAAATTACAGTTCCCATGATTCCCTAGCACTGAGCCAGGGCAGTGCCTCAATTTAATGTGCACTATTTCTGGCAGTCTGCTTAGGCCCTTAGTTTTTCACTAAGTACTACCAAGTACAGATTGTAACTTAAAATAAATCCTAGGCTTTCTTTGTCTGCAAGACTGATGTATCCAAAAGAAGCCAATTATGGTTTAACCTCACAAAATCTATTTCCAGCAAATCTCTCTTCCAACATATTTTTCACCTAGAGGACCATTTCCCAACATATGAACCAACACAGTAATCCCTTTTCTTTGAGGACTGCTATCTAACTTGGTTTCTAGGGCAGGACCTTTGCAAAGGCCACCCTATAACATAAACATTTACCCTTGTAATGGGTCCTTAAAACTTAAACATTAGTGCAAATTCTTAAACACAAACTTCTTGTTACAAAATACCCTTTGTTCTTTAAAACTTTGTTTTCCAGGGAACATAGCAATGCCGTATCCCACTCCAGATTTTGGGCAGATTTTCCACATCCCTACATAATCCTCCGAAAAGCCCTTTTTAAAGTTCTTCAGCATACCATCCAAAGGAGTGCAATGTTTGCTCCCTTTACCACCCATTTCCTCCCACTTCTAAAATAGACAGAAGACACAAAAGGAGTGACAGGGAGATGGGTCAGCTGGTTTGTGGAGGGATGAGAGTTCACTTTGGGAGATGGGTCAGCTGGTTTGTAGAGGGATGAGAGTTCACAATCACACGCTACCGCCCAGTCAGCTGGAATACCGAGCACTTGTAGGTGACTCGAGGGCATACTGTCCAACGGTCAGAGTAGGGAACCGGGTAGCCAAGCACACACCAAGCACACCTCACACACACCTGACAACTACCTCCCACCAAAAATTCCCCTTTTACTCCCACTGCTGTCACCAGTGGAAAAATCAAAAATTGTCTTTTACTTCCACTGCTGCCACCAGTGGAGGACTAGAATTCCCTTTCACTACCTTTTTACTTTTCCCTATATGGAGAAGGCAGGTTCCCCAGTCACCCAGCCACCCTGTCTGGGTGGGTATTAGTGCCTTCTCAAAGGGGGTGATTGGGCCCCTACCTTTGCAGCTGCCACCAGCGGAGGATTTAAAATTCCCTATCAATTTTTCCCTTTTCCAAATTTCCCTTCTATACTTGCCTGATCCTGAAGGGGGCTCTGTTTCCGTCTCTGTGCTCTTGGTTCTCCTGCTATGCAGTTGTCATTCAGGGAAGGCATGACTCTGGTCGCTTGCTCTCCGACGAAGCTGGTCGGTGGTGCCTTGAGACAAGGGAAGAGCCGTGTCCCCCCTTTCCGACACGGCAGTCAAGGGCAGGCTAAATTGCCACCTTTCATCCGAGTCACGGCACCAGGAAATGTAGCGGAAACTCAGACAAAAGACCAAACAGAGATCTTTGGAAAGGAGCCTTTATTTCCAAGTAACGCATGGGCTCTTGGCATTTGGAACAGACACTTCCACCAGAGCCCGCGCATTACTTGGAAATAAAGCCTCCTTTCTGAGGATCTCTGTTTGGTCTTTTGTCTGAGTTTCCACTACAGTACAAGTGTTGGTTACTGCCTTTAAAGCCCTATATGGTTTGGGTCCAGGTCCACCCCATACACTCAAGTCCTCTGGGAGACATCTACACCAGTCAGCTAAAACTAGACTGACTGTAACCCAGATGACATTTTCTTTATTCACTACCAGGTTGTGGGATGACTTGCTGGAAGAGTGTCAGCCTAAGATGCTAGCTCAGTTTAAGTCAGCAGTAAAGATGTTCTGGCAGGCCTATCCAGATTATGTTAAAATTATGTTTGTTTGTTTGTTTGTTTTTTAAGTTTTTATTGATGGATTTTAATATGATCTTGATCTCCAGGGAAAGGCAGCAAGCAACAATAAATAACATATCACATAAGAACAGTTAAAAGAGCATATAGAACCAATGCATATTAAAGTCATCCCACAACCTGGTAGCAGATAAAGAAAATGCCATCTGGGTTACAGTCAGTCTAGTTTTAGCTGACTGGTGTAGATGTCTCCCAGAGGACCTGAGTGTATGGAGTGGAACTGGACCCAAACCATAAAGGCAGTAACCAACACTTGTACCGAGAAACCAATTGGCAGCCAGTAGAATGATTTTAATATTGCTGTAGTATGGTCACTCCTAGATGTACCAGTAACCAATCTGGCTGCCATGTTTTGAACTAATAGAAGTTCCATACTTGATATGAGCAGCCCAATGTCTTCAATGGGACAATAAGCCATCACACTGGCAGATACACAATATGTCTATTCAGCAGAAGGGAAGATGTAGAACAGCCATCATCAGTATAGATTTACACTTATTATGTTCCTTCAAGTCAATTCTAGCTTATGGTGATCCTTTTTCAGGGTTTTCTTTACAATATTTATTCAGAGAAAGTTTGCCATTTCCTTCCTCTTAGACTCAGAGAGGTTACTCAGTGGGTTCCCATTACTGAATGTGCATACAAGTCCTCCTTGAGTCCTAGCCCAACACTCAGACCACAACATCGCACTGGCTCTCAGATTTACACTATGCAAGTACAGTATTGGATCATGACCCATATATATTTCTGCACAAAGTAAGGCTTCTCAAAGCATGAAAAGCAATTGGGAACTGTGCAGAAGTCTTCATGTTCTCATCTACCTGAGGAATACTGGAAGAATTAATTCATTTCTGTCTGTGAGGATGAAGAACATGAAGATTTACATCTCTAGTTATGGAAGGCTTCCCGGTATGTGTGTCCTGAATCCACTGAGAATCAATTTAATTTGTTAAATTAAATTTCAGTATTATGAGAGAAGGAAAATAATTTTTGGCTGGCACTCAAAATGCTGGCTTAGTGAATACAGCTTTAGCCCACCCTGCTTCACCTTCTCTATGCAGGAAAAGTTGGAAGCATGAAGTCTAGTTCATGGCTGAAGAACAAATCCTGAGCTCCAACTAAGGTACCAATGATATTAGGGGGTTAAAACACCCCTGATGTTAGAGTTGTGGTCCGTGTCCAGCCAATCTCTTTAAGCCAGTTCCCCCCCCCCTCCGTTCTACCAACTGCATGTTATGCTTTTCCATGTTCAGTGGCATCTAGTGACCTTCACCACCATCTGGTGATGGATGGAGTGATGGATGGAAAGGCAAGACAGTATAAAAAGAAGCAATAACATGTGGTAGAACTGCTGGTCTGTAAAGAGGCAGGATGAAGGGATGCCAATGAAAATGCCTAACTGCAACAAAAATAAAAATAAAATGTAATTTTTTGGGAATTAAGGCACATTCAGAGCACTTTCTCTGTGTACACATTGTAACCTCATACAAAGTGTTCTTGTAGCATCTTTGAGACTGACTGGGGAAAAACCAAATTGTAGCATAAGTCTTCTTTAGCTTGGGAGATTGTCACACCAGCCCCTTTCTCACTGCAGTCATGGAAGTAAAATAAAATGGTAACATGCTATTTGTGGAGCAGCCACCACAGCACCACTTTCATTTGCTCATCCAGGGCTGCTGTCCCCATCACTCTCTTTTCTTGTCCTCTCCCTTAACCCTGCCTCCCTCCCTCTCTGGGGCATTGATCGATAGCCAAGTCATTGGACGTTATCACAAGGGGCCCAATCCAAACAAAATCCACATGAAATCCTGAACGATACTGGATTATTGGCCAGTGTTTTCACACGACATCGCACAGAACCCCGACAGAACCCCGACAGAAAGTGGAAAGATCCGAGATCTTTTGAATTTTGGTTTTTTCAGGAAATGCAATTGCGCGATGAGGGTGATTCCGCATTTACCACAAATGTGATCGCCAAATACGTATTGGGGAGCATTTTCCCGACATTACCCATGGTTCCCGCGAGCATTCCTCTATCTGCGCATGTGCAAGAGGCTCATTTCTACTACATTTACGGGATATTTTCGCTTGTGTGTGGACGTTCTTTGCACTTGCTGTAAATTCGCAATTAAGGTAATGACGTTTGCGGAAAGAAGTTTATTTTCGGTTTATTTTCGTAATGCCTCATTTCCACTTTTATTTTCGCTTTCTGGCCCACATGTGATAAAGTCCATTCACCAGTTTCCCTGTGAATGAAAAGGGATTGGTGGGGGGACAAGACAACTATGGATGGGAGGTGGCATTATGAGATCAGTATCACCAAAGCAACTTCCTTTCCAAGGAAATCATGGTTTAAAAGCCATTTATGGTAATCTCCTGGGTCTCTTCCTCAGATGCATGGTCATGGAGTCCATACTTTTGATGTAGACCAAGTCTGCAAAAACATATGCTACAACCTCTTTCACACAGTCAGTTTCAAAGGTGCTACAATATCCCTTTGCATACTGATATTCCAAACTAACATGGCTATGTGCCTCCATTGTACCACTGTATGAATGTACACAAGTACAGCATTTTATTTTGGAAGTATAACCTCTTGATACTGCTTTGGAAATAAGACATGCATTCAGAAGTGACAGATTAAAATAATGCTTGTAAATTTTCTTGATTTTGAGAAGGACAACAAAATGAAGAACCACCCTGAGGGTTTTCAACAAGGTCCTTACACAGAAAACACTATTCTTTGCACAGAAAAAAAAATATTGTTGCTTGTGAAACAATGATTTGTGCAAATGAAATTTACACAAAAAGTTTCTAAATGCAGAAAGTCAACTGACAATTTTAGGTTTTTTTGTTTTTGTTTTTAAAAAATCTTCATTCTTGTATTTGAAAATCAAATAAGCAAATATTTAAATCCCCATTGAATCCCTGCAATGTGGAAATAAATTTGGAATGGGAGAAATGTGTAAACATCCCATAAAATTTTGCCATCTTTCTCTCAGCCAAATCAGACTTGGCTGTTTAGAATGAGCTTATTGCTCCCGATGGTGCAGTAGAGAGGGTTACAATGATGTCTGTGAATTTGGAGAAGCAAATTATAATCCTGTTTTAGCTATATATATTTATCATCTCCTTTGCATAGGTGCAAATCTATGGTAGTATTTCTCTTAATAAAATGAAACATGTTTATAATCAGTTTAGCATTTTAGATGGGATTCCAGAGAGAGAGAACTGAATGTCTTGCTTAACGCACAAACCGCAGAGAAACTGGAGGCTAGTGATTCAAATCTTTACTTATTCCATTCTTGCCTTGAAGAATAAAATCATGGCAAACTGTATGTCTATGCTTGTTGAGGTTATGAGAGCTTTTGTGTGTTTTTCAGTTATTTTTTCTCAATCTGAGATGTGTGTGTGTGTGTCAAAATAAGTTATAGGTTTCCCATGAAATACTCCTTTAATGCAGGAAAATAGGCAAAATTCCTACATCAAGCCAAAATGCAACTGCATGGAAATAGAGTTAAGTTGCACAATACTGCTTCATTAGTGAATTTTGACAATGCACAACAAATGCATATACACATATACCTGCATAATGAGTATCAATGTACATTCATATTCAATAAGTGATGCACATTCCTGTACAATGGAGTTGCATGTGCACTTCCATAATGCTGAATTGGATAGGCATTTCCACATCTCTCAGAAATGTGAGACTGCTTCTATGGGGAACTTACACACATGTAAGATACTTAGAGGATTCTGGCCATTGGTTTCTGCATAAAAAGAGTACCCGGGGGTGGGGGGGCAGAAATACATATGACCTAATATCATGCTTCCATAGTGTAACTCTACACTCATGTAGTTACACAGTGGTTGTAATGTGCCACCCTTCTGCTGCATACCAGCATTATGCACCAAACTGTATCCTTGTCAGAGTGCCTATTTTCTGCGTATAAGTTGAACAAATAGGGTGATAAGACGTATCCTTGTCTAACTCCCTTTCCAATTTGGAACTACTCTGTTTCTCTGTATTCTGTTCTAACTGTAGTCTCTTGTCCTGAGTATAGATTGTGCTTCAGGATAAACTGGTGGATAAACAAGAAAGCAGATCTACTCACAAGGAAGTTTGCCACTTCCGACAAACAAACTTACAGGGAGCAGCATTCCTCACAATGTGTGTCCAGAAATTATAAGAATTATTTTGAGCAAGATGGTACCTTTTTAATAAGGTACTAATTTTCACAAAGCAAACCTGGAAATAGAACACTAATCAGAGATACCACACAGGATGAGATACATCAACCCTGTGTGTCCTCAGCAAAATTGCAGACTTATTTTAATTCCAAATCTCTTAAATAACATCTTATATTATATCATTTAATATATTGTAAGATTCATTTTCTTTTTTTAAAAAAACAAATGCTCCTAACAATAAGCCCCAGAAAATCTCATTATCTCAGACATTGTATTCTCTGCAAAATATGGCAGTAAATAAATCATATAGGCTTAATAGCAAATGTTGGGTTCCTGTAAAACTCCTAACAATTGGTGTGTAAGAATCGATGAAGTTCATTTACATGACCCCCACTATCAAAGCAGATGTCCAGTAAATCATTCCAAGGCTCATTTTATGTTCTTCTTCAATTTTATCCATTCATATTGACACAAGCCTCTTGATCCTGGTAGGCACATGATGTGAAATCACAGTAAATCATATTGATTGCTAGGGAAGTTATTTCACAGCTTATATTTAGGAAAATAGTATCAGGAATTAAATATAAGTGTGTTCAAATAAGTACCTCTGCCTGGACACATGGGTGACACACATAACAATCATAATCTATATAAATCTTGGTCTGGAATTCACTTGAGAATAAAGTAAATATACTGGGTATAATAACCACATATACTGGAAAGGAACCTTAACTTGGGATGGATTCTGAGACTGAAAGAAGTTCCTTTTTTGGAGTTCAACTCCTAAAATCTCCCAGTCAGCATGTCAACTAATCATGCTGGTTAGAAGATTGTGAGTATTGTGGGCCAAAACATAAAATTTCCAAGTTCTGCTAAAGCCTGTGATTTGCACAAATGAGGTTCCAAATTCAGCCCTAAAACTTCTAGCTAAAAGGATAAGGTAACAGGGGACAATGAAAGATTCCCTGCCAGAAACCCTGGACAGGTACTGTCAGAGGGGGAGTCAATGCTGTGCCAAAAAGTCAAGAGTGACCTGGCAATGTCCTGTGTGTGGTGAATGCTGGACAATATATTTCACCTGTGCATTAAGGTGTTTTTAATTCTACATCTTGTGCCAAGTGGATAGTTATGTCTACCAGTCTATAATTTAGAAAAATTCAGGGAAAGACAGATGGCAGCTCTCATGGTCTAATAAGTCCCATGGTTAAAGGCTGTGTACACACAATATGCATCAAACACATTGCTGTCAAGCACCATGCTATCAATGACAGTGTGTGTGTAGTAGTAGTGCAAGAGTTCAGCTGCTCATGTGGAGAGTGGCAATCTGAAGAGGAGAACCTGGGTTCCGAAAGTCTTCTTTTCCACCTAGAAACAAACAGAAAAGTCCATATCTGTTACCAGAAGACAATGTCAAATTACTACTTAAGGTTAGCATTGTAGAAGATGTTGTACAACAGGTATTGCCATCAGAATTCCCAGGTCATGCAGAAGGAAACAATTAATTATGCTTCATTGCAAACCAACACCATGACATTGGGGAGCTTCAATAAGGCTCTTATTCTGAAAAGCCATTCTCCCATATGACCTGGAATTATTGATTAACATCCTCCATCATACAGAAGGAGCATATCATTCTACTTTTACTGTTCCATGTCTATGTTGTCTCCAAACACCTGACGCGAGTGTGGTACCACATCTACTTACTGGAGGGTGGGAAGCATCCAAGCAGCACCTGACTGTGGTTCTGCAGCTTGGTGAGGAGAGCTGACATTGTCCTCCTGGATGTCCACCCAGATCTCTATGCTAAATGCAAGTATGTTACTAACAGGCCACTGAGTTTTGACACACAAAGAGCAGTGGCTCTAATATTACAAGCAATAATGGAAGAAAGATGACCAGGCTGAATATCTCACCAAACTACAATCCTAGGATTCTGTGAGATGGTGCCATGACAACTAAAGTAGTGTCAATCTGCATTATTTCTACAGTGCAGATGCACCCTCAGTCTGCCTAATGATACAGTTGGCCCAGCATGCAGTTGCATATTTTACCACATGTCAGTAATTGATACACATCCATGCTGCTTATCCTATGAAAATATAGTCATCTTTGTTGGGTAATGGTTTTATAGCATCCCTGTTTTCAGCAGCTTTTCCATTTCTAGAGCTCTTTCACCCACTGCATAATTATTTCTTTGAAACATGACAGTGACCCAAAAAGTAACATTGATATATACTCAGGAGCATGAGATGTGGTGATGGAATGGAAATAACTTAGTAACACAAGAGGATTGATTTCCCTCACACTGACATCAAAATTTGCCAGCATTGGACTGTGTGAAATGAACTGAAGTAGTTTTATATTGAGGTGCTAATAGAATGGAAATGTCAAATTTCACCAAGTCGTGGGCCACAGGGGGGATTTGTTCAATGTTTCGATTCCAGCAGTCAGATCCTTGAAGTAACCTGGTAGAGCAACTGCCATTTGTTCAAGACAAAGCATAGCTTCTTGAGAAGGTGCTAGTGAAAAATGGAAAGGAAAAGCCAATATTTTTTTCCAGACAGGCAGCCTTTCAGGAATTAAAAAAAAAAATGGTTCTTTCTTTCATTTTCCTTCCTTCCTTCCTTCCTTCTTTCCTTCTGACTCTCATTGAGCTTGTTGGCCATATAAGAATAAATTCAGAATAATAGAAAATGATAATTGTCCCCATACATGTTGTGTGTGATATCTTTTGATTCACCAGGTGTGTGGCATCTTTTGATCCATCAGGATCAAGTAGAAAGTCAAACAGTAGAAAGATAATTCCAGGTTGAGAGTATATATCTCTTTTCTCTTTCCTTCCATGACAAAGTATTGGTTGTTCTGAAGAAAGCATTATGTTGTTGTGTGCCTTCAAGTAGTTTCTGACACATGGAGACCCTAAGGCAAACCTAGCACAAATTTTCTAGGTAAAATTTGTTCAGAAGGGGTTTGCCTTTGTCTTTCTTTAGGCCAACAGAGTGTGACTTGCCCAGCCTCACCCAGTAGCTTTCCATGACTGAGGGCTTTTGCAGACTGCCAGAAATATTGCAAATTGAGTCCACTTTTAGGCTTAGGCTTAGGGAATCATGGGAACTGTATTTTATTGTGGCACCAGAGCTCTCTGACAGAGAAGGCTCAATGTCTCAGAAAAAAAAAATTCGCATGATTCCCTAACATTAACCCTAACCCTTAAAGTGGACTCAATTCGCACTATTTCTGGCAGTCTGCAAAGGCCCCGAGTAGGAATTTAAATCATGGTCTCCAGAGTGGTAGTTCAGTGCTGAAAACACTACACTACACTACACTGGCTCTTAGAAAGCACTATAGTGAGTGTAATTTCTGGACCTGTCAATTTTAGGATTTTTTAAAAAAAAATAGTTAAATGTCTTGATTTTAGACAAATGAATCTATTAAACCTGCTGATTGAAATCAATATCCCAGTACATTTCAGAACAGGTGAAATAACTGGGCTCTGTAATAGCAATCACAGTTTCCGGAGAACTCAATAATGTTTGCATAATGAACTGTTTTGGCCTGAAACTGGGCAGGACAAAAGAAAAGGATCCAAATCATCCTTCTGAACTCAAGTACAGTTTGCCATTTCTGAACAATATCTGCCTGATAAACATCTGCTTCTGAAATTAATTATATCCCAGCCTGGCAAATCCTACATGTTTTTGTTTCAGTCTTTTATTCCTTTTTGCATTTGATACTAGCTTGCAGTTCTTCAGACTGTGTGAAAATCTGACAACTTCTCTCCTCCACCAACACATTATGTGCAAAGTAAGGGAAAGGGAGAGATCCCAACAGGAATCCCTTTTATCATGGTTTGCCTTTCATCTCGTTTCCATATGTTTCCAAGGGCTTGCCTTTGCATTTCAGTGGTGGTGCTGAATTTTAATGATAAAAAGGGTTTGGCCACAGCCCAGCACATTTGGATAATAGGATTAGTTATATAAATGCCTGTCCACACATGCCATGAATATTGCAAAACTAGCCTTGCCATTGCCGGAGCAAACGGGCAAAGCTGGCTGTATTTTAACAAGACAACAGAGTATCCTAGCTGCCACTCCTGATCTTTTTTTGTTTGTTTTGATTAAGCACTAGTTTGGTGCATGCATGTCTCAGAGCAACCCTCTTATAAACAAACAAAATGGGAGTAATTTGAACTTACAACAAAATCTATGTGTATTCATCTCAAAAGAAAATATGGAAGGACTCTAACTGTGAGACGTGAAGTCTCCATACAGGGGCATAAAATACACACACACACAAACACTAGGACATGGTAGCATGAAGTAAATATGCCATGAATAATGGCTACAGTATACAAATTTATTGCATCAATGGCCCAGGTCATTGGCATTGCTACCCTCAGTGTCACGCAGTGTTGGGGGTAGGGCTGCTGGGGGACATGCCCAAAGGCAATGCTCACCTCTTCCCGCTTGCCACAGTAGTGGTTTTCTCCTTACACTAACACCATGGGGAAGCAGGGCTGGGGGTGCTTGGCCTTCTCATTCATGGGGAACTGCCACCACCTCAAAGAAGCAGGGCTGGGTGCCCTCAACCTTGTCCTTCCCCACAGTGGTGACAGCTCCTTGTTAGGTACCACCTCCACTGCAGGAAAGCAGGGCTGGGGGTGCTCACCTCTCCCCCCAGTGGGAAGATGACCTGATCTGGTTTCACTCCTCTTCTGGGGTGTCACCTGTTGCAGGTCACACCATGGACCTGCCCTAGTAGTACTTTTGTAGCCCCTTTGAGACTAACCGTGCAAAAATGTGAAGCAGAGCAAGTCTACAAAAGTTAGTTACAAAAGTCTTTCAGACTAACAGAGCTATGTCTCTGTATGGCTATAGTGTATATGTTTCTCATATGACTATTTCAGTTGCTCATATAGTTCCTCTGTGCACACACTACTACTTATAGGGCCTGGGCCACTGATGAAATAGATTATCTAGAAATTATATAAATCTGGATTTCAGCAACTGAAATACTTTTGGGTGACCTTCATGGATAATCTAGGCTGGAAACGAGAAAGGGAAGAGCATGCTCTACCAGATTCAGCAGCATTTGATTCCACACCAAATACAGTATCCTCCTGGACCATTTGTCTGTGAAATCACCATTCTCTAGACCCTTTGATCCTTCTTCTGTGGTCAGTTTCAGGAGGCTCTGTTGGCAGACTCCTGTTCAACATTTGGCTACTGATATGCTTTGTCCTTGAGGAATTTATTCTGTCCTTCAGAATATGTATTCTACATGGATATGGAATCATTAGGAGAAGCCATCCAAGGGTTTAGAATGTCTTGTTAGAAACATGTAGAGCCCTGGAAATCCCTTCTTTCTTTCCTTCCTTCCTTCCTTCCTTCCTTCCTTCCTTCCTTCCTTCCTTCCTCTGCTTCTGCTTCTGCTTCTGCTTCTGCTCCTTCTCCTGCTCCTGCTCCTGCTTCTAAATGAATATCCATTTTGGCATTTTACTTGATTGGTAATAGGTTGGTGGAGATCTAATAAACTTAAGTTTAAGCCAGACCAGGTACATGTACTCTCGGTCAGTGGGGAGATGGATTTGTGCATATGAATTCAAGCTGTTTTGGATGAATGATGTATTCAGGGTCAAAAACTGGGGGTACACTTGGTCTCAGTCTTGTATGTGGATAACCAATTGTGATAATGGCCAGAGGTGTTTTTGCTCAGATTAGGCTGATCAGCCAACTGCATCTGTTCCTATCAAAGTCAGACCTGTCTACAGTAACACATGTCTTCACTGCATTTTACTACTGTAATATGATATCCATGGGACTACCATTTGGAAGGCACAATTGGTCCAGAATGCAGCTGCAAGAAAGCTGTGAATACCCAAAGCATTTTTTATGTCTGCAGTTTTCTAGCACAATTGTCAGATCTATGCAAAATCAGAACTCTGTGTAATCAGTAAACCAGCCAATTTGTTGCAATTAGGAGTTTATTGAAACACACAGTCAGAATTTTACGAAACTACTTTTAAGCCCCTCACTTTGCATCACCTAATTAAACCCACCAAACCATTTGCTCCACCCCTACTATCCTGGTGCGAAAACTGTGCTCCCACCTACTTTTCCCACAGCGTCCAGTCCTCCTGCTCTTTGGCCCCTACCTATTCTCAACCCCCCCTTCCATCTCCTGGTTGAGCCGTCCTCCCTTTTGCCTTCCCACATTCCAAGCAGCCCTGTTCCCAAAACAATTCACAGTTCCACACCTCCCTTCCCCCAACACTCAAACTCTATACTAGCACCCATTAAATCTTAATCTACCCCATTCAACTATCCCACCCATCTTCCACAGCTAACCCCATTACCTTTTAAAACCCTGGCAGAACCTTATGCGGGAGCATGGTTCTGACAACAATTGATGGTGTTTGGCATTAAAGCCCTAAATGTCTCCAGTCCAGGAAACATGAAAGATTGCCTCTTCCTGTATGATCCTGTCCCTTCCTCAAGGTAAGAAGATCTCTCTCTGTCAAATCAAAGGTGGAGTCATAGTTTAGGGCCTTCTCACTGGCTTCAATAGTACTATGGGAAACCTGTCCCATGGAGTACAGATGACTGCACCCTGGATTGTTTACTGGCTGAACCTTTCTAATTAGCTGTTTCTAATCCAGCAGTTTTATACCCACTAAAGCATTAGTTTTGTTTAAAGTTTGTTGAATCTATGCTCTCTGCTGCTATATTTAATTGCCTTTGTGTATTGGGGTTTTTTTGTGGTTTTTTTTTTTTTACTGAATATATATTTTTCTATTGTCTTGTGGTTTAAAATTGCTATGACCCATTCTGAATCATGCTTGGACACTGGGAGGGCAAGATATAAATGTCTTTGTAAATAAATTAAACCCTTCATATGAGTTCTTTGTGTATTTATTAATTTCAAAGTATGGTGGCAAGTTCAGCAATTTTACGAGTTTAACATCTCTTATGATCAATCTAGAAGTGCTTCTCATGAATACAGGAGGACAATATTTTTTTCCTTTCCTTCATTCTCTATCTCTTTAAATTGTGCCTCTTTGTACAAGTAAACCACAGACTGCCTTGTCTAGGAGCCCACTGAATTGATTCTCTGTGGAGCAGAGTCAAATCTTCTTGAGAAACCAAAGAACAGACAACAGAAATTGGTGGATAATTTCATTGTTTTGTCCTGAATCAGAAGGTTTTCATTCTGTCTTTCTTTTTGTATTGCAGGAAGGGCTTCTTCTTTTCCTCTCTGACAACTAAATACATTAAAAGGAAAACTCACCCCACTCTGTATTTATTTTATCTGCATTTCAAGAACTTAAGAGTAGCAGACTACAGATAGCAGATAAACCTATTTGTTGGGATTCATGGCAGTTTTGCATGTATTCAATTACAAGTCTGTTCCATTCAATTTCTGCATTTGTTTTCCTAGCACAGATTTTTTTTTATGGAGTCTTCCAAAATATACAGATTCCTGTATCAAGTTTACCTTAATAGATATAGATAGATATAGATATAGATACAGATAAATACTGTTTCTGAGCCAAGAACTGCTCTGCAACATTTTGAGGAACTGAAATGTGAAAGATAAGAATGTTGGAGTCAGAGCATGAGAAACTTACCCTTATGGACCACAGTTCTTAGAATCCCACATCCAGCATGGGAATTGTACTTTAGAAAAAAGTAACTTCTCCAAGCTCCAAGATCTGTACATTATTGGAAACTGCAGATTCTGCCATTTTGCTTAAATATTTATGGCCTAACTGAAAGTGGTATATGTGCATGTGCAGAGTGACTCTTTTGTGGTATATTTTTCATTTCCATTTGTGCTTTGTAATTTTCATCAATGATGAAATATCTCCTTTCTTTTTTGAACTGAATTCAGCTGCTTTTAAAGTGTTCCAGTCTCTCTCTCTCTTCCTCCCACTTCCTCCCTTTGTCCTCAGCTTACTTCAGATGCTACAAATTGAATTCAAACTGGAAAGGTAGTTTGCTCTGGGTTAACTCAAGGGGAGGTGAGAGGAAAGGAAGAAGTGGAATCTTACCATTCTTACCATTATGCCTGTGGCATAAGAGTAGCTTAGCCAATCATTACCAGAGGCCCCACTCTTATCACACTGTCCCTGGATGTATTTTGTTTAGCTTGGCTCCATAATGCCATTTACCAATAAAAGATCAAGTAATACGTTAACCCCTTTAAAGCTAGATAAAAGGCAGTATACATGATTCAAGTATAAGAACGGATTCCTCAATTCCAATTCAATGTCAAATTTTAGCCTAAAACATTGAGTGTGAAGCCATAACCTATGAGTAATGTACTGACTGATGTGAACTGGTAGTTTTCCAGGAGAACTTTGCAGCTCTTGGAGTCAGCTATGATTAGTGACTGGCAAATCAAACAGAAAAGGAATTGCTGCAGTCAATAGCAGAAAAGGCCAAGGTATGATTTGAGCCCAGAATGCCACTGTGACAAAGGCAATGGTGTAGTTTGATTCTTACTTCGCTAATGTTAAGAATTTGCATTAAGGGAAAGAGGTAACAAAACAGGCATTATGAAGAAAGATCACAGCCAAAAATATTTCTATTGGTTTGGTCAAATAAGGAAAGATGAGAACAGAAGGTCATCAAACAGACCAGTGAGTTATATGGATATATGAAGCATGCACCTCCTTCTTTGAACCAGCTCATAAACCCATAGCTTCCAGTGAAACCACAGACTGAAAGAGAAACAAAGGGCAAGCCTTTTTGCAAGACAGGATACTTGATGCAAATTAAGCTTTGCAACACAAATTAATATCATGCTGTCAAATGATTGTGACAGAAATGCAGATTGCAGTCATACTGAATTTGTAATTGTAATAAAATGCCATTCTTGAAAACTGTTAAGCATCCTTTAAGGAACAAGAGCCAGTGTGGTGCAGCTGAGAGGTTTCTGGCCCTTTTCACACATTCATGCAGGGAAGAGGAGTAACAAATAATTTATGTCTCTGTTCCCAGTTGTAACATTGACCTGTAAAGATTACAAAGGATGACATGCATAAGAATAAAGAAATTATCTCTCCCTATGTATGTCTGTCTCCAAAATCTAGAAAGTGAGGTGGAAGCTACAATAAGAGAAATTAGGAAGAATAAATTGCCAAGAACAGATGATATTTCAATTGAACTGATACAATCTACACAGACAGTATCAACTCTAGTGTTAACTAAAATGTGCCAACAAATAGGGAAAACAAATATGGTGGCCAGCAGACTGGAAATGTTCAATGTACATCCCCATCTACAAACAAGGAAAAAAAAGACTTCAGCAACTATAGAATCATAGCATTAATTTCCCACACAAGCAAAATTATGCTTAAAATTCTTCAACATAGACCTCAGTCATATGGAGAGAGAAATCCCAAAGGTACAAGTGAGGTTCAAAAAATGAAGAGGCACTAGGGACCACACAGAAAACAGATGACAGCTAATGGAGCACACCAAGGAATTCCAAAAGAAAATAGACTGTGGCAAAGCCTTTATGTGCATAGATCATGAAAATTTATGGATGATTCTTAAAGTCATGAGAGTGCCACCCCATTATATACTCCTGATGAGAAATTTTTACTTAGGATAAGAGGCAACAGTCAGAACACAATATGGAGAAACAGAATGATTCCCAATTGGTAAGTGGGTCAGGCAAGGCTGCATATTATCACCCTACTTGTTCAACCTGTATGCAGAAAATAACATACAACAAACAAGTTTAAACTCAGAGAGAGGAAGGAGGAGTGGAAATAGGAGGAAGGAAAATTAACAATCTAAGATATGTGGATGACACCATACCACTAGCAAAAATACATCATATACTTCAAATAATTACTAAGGAAGGTCAAGGAAGAAAGTGCAGAGACAGGATTTCTGCTGAATGTTAAACAAAAATAATGACCCTAGAGGATCTACAGAAAATCAA
Source organism: Phrynosoma blainvillii (assembly GCA_026167975.1). Classification (NCBI taxonomy): domain Eukaryota; kingdom Metazoa; phylum Chordata; class Lepidosauria; order Squamata; family Phrynosomatidae; genus Phrynosoma; species Phrynosoma blainvillii. Next base: position 327,571,893 of record JANUYF010000003.1, read on the forward strand.
TCTAGACAAGGAGGTTCAAACATTTATCAGAACAGAGACTGCAGTCAAGAAATCAGAAGAAGACTATGAATGGGAAGTGCAGTGATGAAAGAACTAGACAAGATCCTAAAGAGTAAAGATATTCAACTGAGCACTAAAGTTAGAATTGTCCAATCCAATGTATTCCCCATCACCATATATGGATGTGAGAGCTTGAGAGTGAAGAAAGTGGATAATTAACTAATTTGAGATGTGGTGCTGGAGAAGAGTGTTGAGAATATCACAGATGGCCAAAAAGAAAAAATTAAACCTGATCAAATTGAGACTGTTGCACTTTGGCCACATCATTAGATGATTCATTAGAAAAGACAATAGTGCTAGGAAAGGTTGAATGTAGTATAAAGCGAGGAAGGCCACACACCAGACAGATAAACTCAATTAGAGAGATCCGTCTACAGGATCTAACTATAGGACCTAAAGAGAACTATGGAGGATAGGGAGTCTTGGAGGTGTCTTAGCTTGGGGCAGTTAACAACAACAAACAATAGGTGATCACTCTAGTGCTCTATGTAAGACACAAGAATGTTGCAAGAATTACACTATAGCAAGGAATGGATGTACAAGAACTGTGTGGTTTTTAATGCAGACATCTTCAAGTCTAGAGTAGACTCAGTGAATCAATGGGATTAACATATATGTTGTCTCACCATTCAACATTTAATTCAATGGAACTACATCCAGACTGAACATGGACAGTGTTGTGTTATGGAATCTGTACTTTGCCAAGATGCCTGCAGACATTTCCAATAAAATATGCAACTGTGAAAAGCGCACATAGAAAAATGTGGACATTTATAATATGCAAACAACAACAACAACAACAACACACAAAACAATAAACCTACAGTAGAAACATACTGCAGTCACTGGAAGGAAACCACATACATAATGATTGGCACACTGTTCAGGAATTGTGATATTATAAGTCTGACTTTCAACATCACAGTTCATTTTGATGGTCTTTGCACCATTGCAAGGACCACAAATCCCCATCCAAATCTCTCTTTTAAGCCATACAGCCCCTCAGCACTGCCATTTCCAAGTTGCCACAGAATGAGGGGTTGAGCAATGATACATTCAGCCCTCTTCCTGTAGCTGAGTGTACTCTGAGCCTCTGACAGATAGCTGCACTTACTTAAAGTTTGGGGGGGGGGGTAGTTTGTTTTTTTGCAAGAGCCAACATGAAGTGATGGTTAAGCATTGGACCATGACTTTGGAGATCAGGGTTTGTATCCCTGCTCAGCCATGGAAACAAACTAGGTAAGGTTGGGCAAGTCACACTCTCTCAGCCTCAAAGGAGGGCAAAGGCAACCCCACTCCCCCTGAATAAATCTTGTCAAGAAAACCCCATGATAGGTTCATTTTAGGGCTGCCATAAGTGGGAAACAACATGAAGACTCAAAACAACATTTTTTAATAGTTAGAAGACATAGCTACAACTTCATAGTTGCATCTCCTAATGCAGGCATTTGGCAAGTGTGTACCACTTGAAAAATGCATACAAAAAAGGGGGTGGTTTACAGCCTGTAAAACACACACACACACACAAAGAGAAATAAGTATGGAATGGCTTGAAAGTGGCAGTCCACTGATCCAGACTTGATATATATGCACATCCTTAATAGCAATCTTGCACAATCTTTAACCTATCACATACAATCCAGAATTCAAATACCATCACAAACACACTTTCTCATACACACAATCTCTGGTGCATGGAAGCTACTCTCCATGGCTGGTAAGCTGCATTCAGCTCTGTGGGCCATCAGCTGTAAAAGTCTAGTCAATGCTAAAGATAAAGCTTGCAGACCACTGAAGTCTACCAAAGCATATCAGAAACCATGGTATCTGGTCTGTTTGTAGATAAGAATGGGTAAAAAAACTTCCCTATTCAGTTCATTTTGCTTTGGTACAGTCTCTCCCCCCCCCCCATTACAAATTTGAGATTTAAAAAAGCAATAAAATGTAGGCAAAAGCTATTCCCTCATCCAGACAGAGAGCTTGGAGTACATAGTTTTCCAAAGTCCAGCCTGGTATAGTCAACCATATTTGTGGCATTGAATTAGGTTTGTCACTTCTCTTTTTCTCTGACAAGCTTCTAATTTTTACCAAATACAGACAGCCCTCTGTATCCACTGATTCTTTATCTGCCAACTCAGGCATCCATGGCTTGAAAATATTCAAAAATATATAAATTCAACCAAGCAAATGTTAATTTTACCATTTGATATAAGAGACACCATTTTACTATCCAGTGGATTTAATGGAACTTGAACATCCACAGCAGGTCTTGGAACCAAACCTCAACAGATACCAAGGGCCCACAACAAGCAGATAATACCAGATTCTCTTATTGTATGAATCAGCTGTAATTTTTGAATTTCATCTGCTTCTTTTTGAAATATTTCCCAAATTGACAAATTTCTTCATAAATTTAATGGAAGGAATTTAAGATGAAAGACATTCAAATGTGGGAGAAACTTAAACTGAAAGCTTTCTGCGGTTGTAGCATTTTTGGAGCACTTTGGTTATCTAGGCATTAAGGCAATGGATTAATGCCAAAACGGAATTACATATTATTTCCTCTGAACAGAATCAAACACTTGGGCAATTCTACTGGGAGTATTCCATTGCTACTAAAGAAATAGAACTTAAAAAAGAAAGAAAAGAATACTGATTGAACATATTGCAATTATCTAACAAGATGAAATTGAGATGGTGTTTCTGTTCCATTTGTTGATAACTGGGATGATATCTTGTATGTATAATAAAACATGATATGTTGAAGTGTCACAACTCAGGTTCTGTTAAGCAACCAAGAGGCTGTTCAGGGGAGGATCACAGATTACTATTTTTTTTATTCCCCACCCCATCAAAGACAGCTTGTTCAAAAGATTTCAGAAAATGAAGCCCCTTAGGAAATGCAAGACATCTGTCTTGTTTTCCAAGATCTTACAGGAGACCCAAAATGACTGGCATCTTTGACTGAATTTCCTATAGACCTCATTTAAAAAAAAAAAATCTCTGTTTAACTGATTCACTTGTCGACTCTAGGGAAATGTGGCTCCCCTCAAAGAGTGAAGCTTGCTATTTCCTAAGAAGCAAATGCTATCTTCTTTAGACATAAAATAAACAGCAGGGCAAATGCTTTCAAAACAAAACAAAGTCAACTTCAAATGGAGGAGGACTACAAGTGGCATCCCGGTTGCCATGCAATACCATGACTTTATAAGAGGATGCTTTGACACTGGTATCCCAGCATTTCTGCTGATGCACTCTTTCAGGTGCAGTGTGTTTAATATGTGAAGGATACTAACATTAGTTCAGCTCTACTGGAATGTAACACCTAGTTACATATAGTGTTTTATATATAGCTATATATAGTGACCCCTAGTGGAGAAGTGCATACTTGTTCTCATCAAAAGGCAAACCTAGCTTACTTGGGCTGCATCTGCACTGCAGAATTAATGCAGTTTGAGACCACTTTAACAGCCATGGTTCAATGGTATGGAATTCTGGGATTTGTAGTTTTGTGAGCTATTTAGGCTCTCTGTCAGAGAGCTCTCATGCCATGACAAACTACTAATCCCAGAATTCCAAAGCATGGAGCCATGACAGATAAAGCAGTGTCAAACTTCATTAATTCTGCAGTGTGGCAGCAACCCTAGTGTTTTGTATTGTGTTTAGGATTCACCAAAATTCAAAAATATCTTTAAATTTAGGATGGAAAGAACATGAGGTTTGTTTGTTTTTTAAAAGTCAGATATGGAACAAATAGTAACTGATCAATTTATCCACTCAGATCAAAGGCTTTGAGTGCTTGAGTATTAAAAGCCAGGTTTTGAATGCCTCTATATTGCACTACATTTGTGCTGAATATTCTAGATCAGGGGTTGGCAACCTTTCCCCTTTAAGGGCCGAGGGACTTCAGCTCCTAGAATCCCAGGAGCTATTGGCCAACATGGAACTATTGGCCGACATGGCTGAGGCTTCTGGGAGCTGAAGTCCCTCGGCCCTTAAAGGGGAAAGGTTGCCTACCCCTGTTCTAGATCAATGGTTCCCAACCTTTAGTCTTCCAAATCTTATAGACTTCAGCTCTCATAATTCCTATCAGTTAGCCAACTTGGCTGGGGCTTCTGGGATCTGAGGTCCAAAACAAATGGAGGACCAAAGGTGGGGAACCACAGGTTTTAAAAACTGAGGAAACCCACTTTGAGATCCAGTGAGGTATTCAAGTCTTTTACTTCAGATCTCAAGTAAAGTCTCAAGTCCTTACTTTCAAGTCTCAAGCTGAGTCTCAAGTCCTTGCAACATACTATCAAATCAAGTCTGGGAGCCAATTTTAACAGAAAAAAAGGAGGTGATAGAGGGGTGAGTATATGTGCATGTGTTTCTGATGGAAGTGGTGGGTGGAAAGAAGGGATCCAGCAGCACCAAGAGGACTGAATGTGTGTGCAAAAGTGTGTGATTATTTCATTTGGTTTGGGGAAGAATCAGGAAGGATATAAGAACAAATGGGGAAACTAAACTAGAGGTGGGGTTTGAGGTTTGTTCTGCAGTCTGTGAGAAATGCTTCCCATGCTCTGGGGAGTTTTGCCTGCTGCTTAGGAAAAGTTTAGAGGATCCTTCCACCTTAAGCCTGTTGCCAAACTTGTTTGCTATGTTCAATTCCAAGAAACACTTCATGCATTCTCAGGGGCAAATTTTGCCTGCTGCTAGCAAGTACTTTAGAGGACTCCTCTTCCTCCAAGGCCAGCAAGTCAGTAGTTAAAAACATGCAAGTCTTGAGTCAAGTCAAGTCAGTGCTTCTTTATGGCAGAGTCAAATCCAAGCAAGTCACTGAAACAATCTGAGTCCATCTCAAGTCCATGCTGTCAAACCTTGTGCTGTCCAGATGCAGTTGCTCATCACGAGGAAAACCTATTGTACAAGGAGGTACTGAATACCTTCTTGAAAACCTAAGTAAATCAACAAGAGGATTCTGGTTGATGTTTTTTCAGAATTTGTAAGATTTCTTTCTCATATTTACTGGCAAGAGGGCATTACAGTTGCCCCTCCATTCTTGCAGACTTGAGATCTGCGGTTTTGAATATTCATGGAGGGGTGACTCCATTAAGATCAATGGGGAGTACCCCCGTGGGCATTTCCCCACACATGCCCATGTGGGCACACCCCATTCAAGCCTATGGGGCTTGAATATTGGCGAGTCTCCATTTTCATGGGGGGGGGGGGTCCAAAATGGATCCCCCATGAAAACGGAGGGCCGACTGTACTTCATCTTAACACAAAGGATTTCATGTTAAAGGGAGCTGGAAATAACTCAAAGGGATTCCCCCACCCCCCCACCCCCAAAAGCACATGGGAATTAACTGTATTGTACAGCTTTTTGGTCCACTGGATTTAAAAAAACAACCACACGATTTACATTCACTGCTTAGTGATTTCTGTATTAATCACACATGCTATCTAAATTTCCACAAACCCTCATTGGATATGTACTGCCTGGGAGAACAAGAAATATGAATCACCTTCTTAACAGTGAGATGAAAATGAGATCTAGAGTTCATTTATGGTACAGCAAATGACTGTTTCAGAAGAAAATGATTGGCAATGACTAATGAGATTCTAGCAGTGCAGCCTGAAAAACTGCAAATGCTGCTCTACATTCCTAGCTGGCATTAATCTGGGTCTTTCTTTAAAAAGTTAGTTAGCAGCTTTAAATTAGGGGTGAGCAGATTGCCCATTGTTGTTTTCCTGGATTATAAATCCATTGGTACCTTCTGCACTGTGTCCTTTCCCGTATGATTTCTGGTATAATTTTGGCTGTAGAAGTTAATTTGTTTGTATCTTATTTTCTCTTGTGCTTAATAGTGCATAGTAACCTTGAATCACAGGGTTGTTGTTGTGTTTTTTATGTAGAGGCATGGATCTTGCTGTTGAGTCCCAGCTCAAGTAGTCCCATTGCATCAAATATGGAATGATGAGTCAACAGGTAGGTAAATCTGATTGATTCAATGGCTCTACTCTAGGTGTGACAAATATTAGAGTTTAGGCCAGAATCTTAGGGTGCATTTACATTGTAGGAATAATGCAGTTTGCCATGGCTCCATCCTACTGATTCCTGGGTTTTGTAGTTTTGTGAGACATCAACACTCTTTGGCTGAATAAGCAGAAGACCTTGAAAAACTGCAGAATCCAAGATTCCCTTGAATTATGTTACAGCATTTAAGGGGATGTCAAAGTACATTATTTCTACAATGAAGATGCATCCATTCACACCGGTAACAAAGGGTATTTAAAACATATATTTGCATGAGCACACTGCACACAAAGCTGCCTTTTTAAAATGGTTTTATCTGTACAGATATGCGTTGGCCTAAATTGTTGGTTAGTCCCATTGATTGAAATTTCTCTAGCTGAAATTATCAATAGGATCCAAGTAATTGTGTCAGTACACATAAATTACCAGTGGATTCCCATTAACATATAGGAATAGTTAGATCCGTCTGTTTCTCTTTCTCATACATTCAGATTTTTAAGTATCAAGTTTTCTCTGTGCTGTGTATGAAGAAATTTGAGAATATTCATAAGAAAAAGAAACTGAATGAAATTCTCACCCTCCTGAGAAGCAGTGGTTAGAGCTTTGGACTAAACCACTCTTAAAAGATGCTCATCCGAAATCACTTGATATCCCAGTTAGAGATGTGCAAACATATAAAGTCCACACAGAGCTTACAAAAGTTACTAACTGGATGACAAACTCTAGATGTGATTATGATGTTTGTGTGATTCTGATATCTGGGTTCATAAAGGTAACTTTATTTATTTATTTATTCATTCATTCATTATTATCTTTTTCTCTCAGAGGGGGGTCCCAGGCAGCTCACAGAAAAATTGGTTAAAAATATACTAATACAATTGTAAAAACAATTAAAATCATTTCATTTAAACAGTATAAAATTACTTTAAAATACAAAAAGTTGGAAACATAAATAAACAAAGCACACAATGATTTACAGTGTGATTACACTGATTACGCATTAAAAGCTTGAACAAAAATTACTTTGCTTCAACAAAAACAAAAATTCAATTTTTTTGCCACCTTTTCTTTCTCACTTTCACGTCTGGTTTATATGCTGTTTTGCTTTCAGTGTTGTTGTTTTTTTAACAGGCCAAGTTTGTTAGGTTTTTGTACATGCTTTAGATACATATTTTTGTACATGTTTTATATTTCTTGAATGCATTTCCTCCTTGATTAAAATATATTTTAATCAAATGTATGTCTTCTTTAAAAACATATCACATTGGCACAAACTGCTTTGAGTCCTTATTCTGGGAATAAAGCAAGAGGAAGAGATGGAGGAGGAGGAGGAATACAATAACAATGGCAATCATAGCTGTTGCATTTTCCCCTCCATTTGTGGGGATTCCAGAATACAAATTGATATCCAAACTATGAAAAGTTCCAGACGTTTGTACTGAGGTAAGCCCATTGGACTTTGGACTGAATATTGATTTTTGACACACCTATACTCCCAAATCTAGGATAACTAGAGGCATGTTTGGTCACAAATAAATTCCTTTGAATTCAAGGGGACTCATTTCCTTCCAAGTCTGCTTATGAGTAGGTACATAAAGTAATCAGAATGCATGTCTGAACTAACACAAAGAAACCAGGGGAGTCACATTGGCTGATATACCATCATATGATAACAATACATCCTTATGAGCAGCTGTTCTCACAGGTGAAGTTATTATTTTGCCTCTTTATTTCTGTTATAGAAATGTATAGGTCTTGGCATTATAAAGCAAATCCAGATGGTTGCCTGCATTCTTTATGAAGCGAACTGAGCAATGGCTTTATGAGTGGCAGCCAAATCCGTTGCGGGAAGGCTTTTCACATTGGATACAATGACTTGCAGGAGATGGAATGTGATGGATGTGATATGAACCCAGATTTCCCCGACTGTTCCTGGGCTTACAAAAATAGAACATTCATTCTGCTTTTGCTAATGATGTAAAAAATGCATTACTCGTTGTATGTAGGTTATTGCTCCAATCCTTCACTCTCTTTTCTTTGGGCACATGAAGTCAGAGTTCATCTGTCTTTTCAGGCTGGTGATATCGAAACACATTATCCTCCCAGTGAGGCTGTACTGTATTCGGTATGCATCGTGTATCTTGTTTAGAGTAATGATTTGACAGAAAACTGTCCTCCAGTCAGGAGCTTTGAAATGAAACAGAAATGTCACTTCCTCACCTCAGGCTAATGATGTCACATACCATGACTCCTTTTGCCTTATCCTGTACCATCACATCCCAGTGGATTATGAATTCTGGCTTGTCACATTTTGTTCCTCCTTTTGAAAGAGCACACATAGTATCCATCAGTTGTTCTTTGCCACTGTGACTCCTTCATTTAATGAAACGAGTATTTGTACAATGGCACACAGCTGCCTTTAAAGGAAGAGCAATGGCTCATTCTAGTGCTGTGACACAATTTTTTCCTCATGTTTTGTTCAAATCCTTCTCACAGTTAGCACCTGGTGGCTTCTATGTCAGTAAGACAGTGAATCTGCTGTGAGTTTTCCTTCAGAGTTTAAAGGAGCTTTCCAAAGAGCTGAACTTATTTGGAGGATAGTATTCAGCACCCTGGATAGCAGCTTGAAAGCACGGAGCTGTTTCAAAAATAAGTTCAGTAATTCTGATAAATCCTTTGATAAAACTTTGATAATGTTTGTGGAAACTACCACATTGCGGGCTTATCCCTTCTTTTGTCATCAATATGGGGACTTCCCCCTAACTCTATGGCATCAAATGTGGGGACTTTCTAGATGCCTTTATGGTTCCTCTGTAAAACTACATCTAATTTCCCCATTGGACACTACCATCTTTGAACTGCATATTCTAGAGAAGATCATTAAACTATTCAATATCTTTATCAATTACTTGGGTGATGGAATAGAGGACATGCTTACCAATTTTGCAGATGACACCAAATTAGGATGGGTTGCTAATACCCCAGAGGAGAGGATCAGAATTCAAAATGATGTTAACAGGTTAGAAAGCTGGGGCAAAGCTAACATAATACATTTCAACAGGGAGAAATGTAGAATATTACAATTAGACAGTAAAAATGAAATGCATAGATATAGATAGGGGACACCTGGCAGTACATGCAAAGGAATCAAGAATTCTTAGGGGCTATGCAGACAGGCAGCTCTGGGCTGCTCCTGCTAGCCATGGATCGGGGCCATGGCAACCATGTGTCGTGGCCCCAATTCTCCCTTTTGCTGTTCCTAAAAGAGTGGTGAAATGCTGCTCTTTTTAGTGGCGGCAAAAGGGTGCCCTAAGAGCCAGCTTGCAGCTCTTTAGCACCCCTTCTGGTGCAGTGCATAAAAATGGTGTGCCAGGAGGACGTCCTGACGGCATGTGCCATGTGTAACGGCGCATGGCGTCAGGACGTCATTGGGCTGTGGCTACCCCTCCCCATCTCTGCCTCAAGGCCCTTAGTGGACCACAGGCTGAACACGAGTCAGTAATGTGATGTTGCACCTAAGAAAGCCAATGCCATTCTAGGCTGCATAAATATGAGTGTAGTGTCTAGATCGAGGGAAGTAATATTACTACAGTTGGCCCTCTGTATCCATGGATTCGTTATCCATGAATTCAAGCATCCATGGTTTGGAAATATTAAAAAATATTATAAATTCCAAAGAGCAAGTCTTGATTTTGCCACTTTATACAAGGGACACCTTTTTACTATGCCACAGTATTTAATGGGACTTGAGCATCCCCAGGGACTTGAGCATCTCTGGGGGGGGGGGGGGGGTTCCTGGAAGCAAACACCAGCGGATACCAAGGATCCACTGTACTCTATTCTTCTTTGGTCAGACCTCATCTGGAACACTGAATCTAATTCTAGGCCACAACTCAAGAAGAATGTGGACAAACTGGAGTGTATCCAGAGCAGGGCAAGCAAAATTTTGAAAGGTCTGGAAACCATGCCCTGTGAGGAGCAACTTAGGGAATTGGGTATGTTTAGCCTGGAGAAGAGAAGGTTAAGGGATGATATGATGGCCATGTTTAAATATTTGAAGGGATGACATATTGGAACAAACATGCTTTCTGCTGCTCCAGTGATTGGGACACAGAGCAATGGATTCAAGCTACAGGAATAACTGCTGTCCCAACAAACACCCTGTGTCTGACCTCCAGTTTTCCAGTATATTTTCTGTTGTGTGCTCAGAGGCACAAATGTATAATGCAAAAAAAAAAACAAACAAAAACAAAAACCCCCGATATTTCTTTTAGATGGAGGTTGAATGTAACATCAAATATCACTTATTTAGTACATCTAAATCCTAGCTTACTAACTCGAACTCACCCTTCTCTCTCATATTTCTTGCACTAACAATATTTCTCTCTCTCTCCCTCTAACTTCTAGCCTAACTAATAATTCCTATTCTGACTATCTCTGACATACATACTTGTCTAGGAAATCCCTTCAAACTTTCAGCCAACCACAAGTCACCCCAACATTTGGTATTCTCCCTCACTCCCTCCTTATCTTATTACATCTACTATGACATCCATAAGCAGCCTTTACCTTAATTTATCTAATAAATGAAAAAAAGAACATTTTTTTTAAAAAAGTCTGTAACATCACAGCCACCCCATACTGCTAGGAAAGCCACCAGCTGCTATTGCTTTATAATGCCATTTCCTTTGTGGAAAGAAAGAAAGAAAGAAAGAAAGAAAGAAAGAAAGAAAGAAAGAAAGAAAGAAAGAAGATCATGCCATTTCCTGTGTGGACTTGGTATGGGGCTCTTGCATTTACTTTAGTTACAGAAGGCTAGGGAAGAGTAACTTTAAGGTTGGACACCCAACGGCAACCCTCCAAACCCTGGAACACATTTTGTTTTTTTTTTAAAATAGCACAAATTTGGGGGTATTTCCCCCCCTAAAATCCCCCAAGTGTTATCCAGTGTGCAGAACCTCTTTTGAGGTAGGTTCAATATGATTCCCAATATCTTGTGAATGCTTATTGGATTTGACCAGTGCAAATGGGCAACAATTCTATTTCAACTCAGTTTTGATAACATCTTACCAAAATTTGCAAACATTTTAGTACATGAGATTTAAAAAACTGAAAGGTGGGAAAAAGCATACATTCCAAAGCAGGCTAGCAGGGATCCTTACAATGTTGTGCATTCATTCATGCAAAACATCTGATGTTGAGTACAATGGTCATGAGTACTTGTATTGGATAGATCATAATACTTTGATGTTTAGGTGATCCCAACAGAAGTGGTGTGGTGGTGTGGTTATTGCAAGGTGGAGGGGATTTGATCAAAGATTGTATGATACTGTTTCAATACGACATGACTGTATGATACTTCTATGATACAATATGAAGAACAGTCAGCAATATCCATCACAGGGACAAGCTAATGACCTGCTCGATTACCTTACTACACTCTTATAGCACTGCTATTCCACTATAACTGCTCTTTCTGCCTCCTGTTGCATTTTGGGACTTGCAATTGAGGGAGGGACATTTACAATTCTCAGCCAGAGAGCTCTTAGGCCTCAGTGAACTACAGTCACCCCTCCATTCTTGAAGACTTGAGATCCGTGGCGCCCTCCTTTAATTTCAATTGGGCACCCACCTGTGGTGCCTATGGGGCTTGAATATTGGCAAGTCTCTTTTTGTGGGGGTAGTGGTTCCAGAAGGGATCCCCCACGAAAATGGAGGGCTGACTGTACAAGCCTCAGAATGCAACAGCAGGCAGCCACAGCAGTAAAAGTGGAATAGCAGCACTATAAGAGTGTAGTGCGGTAATGTGGTGAATCAGTAGTAGGATTTCTAAAAATTGATTTTGGAGCCTAAAAATAGTGAGACTTAGGGGGGTTGCAGACTGCCAGAAATAGTGTGAATTGAGTCCACTTTTAGGGTTAGGGTTAGGGTTAGGGAATCATGGGAACTGTATTTTATTGTGGCACCAGAGCTCTCTGACAGAGAAGGCTCAATGTCTCAGAAAAAAAACAATTCCCATGATTCCCTAGCACTAACCCTAACCCTAAAAGTGGACTCAATTTGCACTGTTTCTGGCAGTCTGCAACCCCCCCTTAGTTGAAATCAAGCTTTCCCTTTTTCCTTTATTTAGACTGGAATCTTTCTCTCTCCTGAATTATAAGTCTCTAGTATCTACTGGTGCTTTTTTTTAACTTTGAAAACATAGCAAGCAATTCAAGAAGCATTATCCTTGTCTTGCCTCCACCCCAGCAATGATGGTGTTTCTCCAATATTAGAAAGGAAAGGCAAAAGGTTTTTGAAAAGTTTTGTCTATTGCCAGCAAAGGTACAAGATATACCTTTATGTCTGAAAAAAACAGTGAAATTTGATCTTACAGGGTCATCAGAATTCTTATCTGCTAGACAGCTTTCTTTATTCAAACGATTCAAGAACTGTTACAGTTCACTGCATAGTTTTTCTGCATGTGTAAAAAGTGCAGTGGCTCAAGTGGTTAAGATGCTGACTCTGTTGATTGCAAGATCAGAAGGTTGGCAGTTCGAGGCCCAAGTGTTGCATGATGGGGTGAGCTCCTGTCACTAGTTTCAGCTTCTGCCAACCTAGCAGTTCGAAAGAATGCAAATGCAAGTAGACAAATAGGTATGCCTTAGTGGGAAGGTAAACAGCATACTATGCAGTCATGCTGGACACATGATCAAAGAGTAGTCTCTGACAACTTTGGCTCTTCAGCTTAGTAACAGAGATGAGCACTGCCTCCTATGGTCAGACATGATTTGACAACCTTGTCAACAGGAAATACCTTTATCTTTAAAAAGTAAAGTACAAGTAAAGAGGATAAATGTGTAAAGATTTGAAAAGTTAATTCTTGCATGATGTTTTTCAGCTGGTGGACTGAGGCCAAAATGAGGAGGAAACTCAAACACCATTAATTTTGTGTGTATTTTTTTTAAAAAATGAAAAACAGAAAGGTGAAAGCATGAAGAAAGAAGAGAAAAACAAATGGAGAAAGAAGGGGAAATGAAGGTAGAAAACAACAACAACAACAACAAAAGGTTATGTTTGTGAGGTGCAGTGGTTTGAGCATTGGACTTCAATTCTGGAGATCAGGGTTTGATTCCCCATTTGTCCATGGAAACTCACTGGGTGACCTTGGGTGGGCCACACACTCTCAGCTGCAGAAAATCCTGTGATAGGCTCAGCTTAGAGACTCCATAAGTTAAGAATGACTTGAAGGCGCACAACACAGGTGTGTGTTTGTATTTCCAATTAGTCTGAAAAGGTATAAGACTAGGATGGGTAGCTTGTCAGCGAGAATATTTTCACTCCCTTACCTTTCCAAGAGGGCACTTGAACACATCTCAAAGGACTCCAGAGTGATGTGAACAGTAGCTTTTTTGGGTTTCGGGCAGTTTGGGGAATTATGGGAGTAGTGGGGAAGACTGTTGGAATATGGATGGGATATACAGTCAAAGTAGAAACGTAGAGATGTGTGTGTGTGAAAAAAAAATCTCTTATGGGAAAAGTGTTTAAGGAAACAAAGAGGACTCGGCCAGCAGCTGGTTTAAAGCCAAAACAATTTCACACAGTACAGAATAACAAAAGCTCTTTGGGCCTGGGAGCAGGATGCTGAAAGGTAAACACATGAGCTAATTTGTTTCTCATAAGAACCAAGTCACATGGGGAATGACACACAGCTAGAGGCTGGTCTAGAAGCTGGGATACAGCAGATCATCCAATCATCATATAGGTTGACACCAAGGAGGTGGCGTATGGGATGGGCCAAGGGTTCCTTTGTTTCTCCTTTGTTAAGTACTTGCTATATGTCTTTTCAACTGGACGAGAACAACATCAACAAGATGTGATTCTATCGTCTTTGCCATTGGCAAGATGGATTGTATATATTGCTTTTCTGTTTTTATTATTTACAAATGTGTCTTCACGAAAACAGCATTTCCAGGGTGGCTGGTGAAAGGAAGCAGGCTTCTGAACTCTGCTGCATTTACAATCACATCACACAAATCAACAAAGACTACCCAAATCTCCCCACTACCCAAATCAATACTGCATTTCTGTGGCAGTTGGGGCATCTTCCTGTTCACTTTGGCAATTTTTAATAGAGCTGGGGGAACCATATAATAGGATTTGGGGCCATGAAATAGGTGTTGGGGCTTTATATGGCTCATGGGCCAAACTTTGCCCACACCTCTATAGAACAACTGATCTCAAGAACCTTGAGTTAAGATATGGATTATTTATTCAATCTTGGATCTATTTTGATCTCCCAGACTTGGAAAGATTGGCTAGAATCCTCTTCCTCCCCTCTTGGTGACTTATGTATTGCAGTCAGATCTCTGTATCCACTGATTTTTTTGTATCCCCAGATTCAACCATTCATGGTTTGATTTTTTTTTTTTTTTACTTCCAAAAGCAAACCTTGATTTTTCCCTTGTATATAAGAAACACCATTTTTCTATGCCATTTTATTTAATGGGACCTGAGCATCCATGGATTCTGGGAGGTCCTCGAAACCCAGTAGATACCAAGGGTTTACTGTATGTGCTGTCTTATTTACTACATTTTTGTCCAGTGCAGAATATCTGTGTTCACTTTAAAGTTATGGGAGTAGATTCTGCATACAAAGTTTTTACACCTGCACATCATATAAGCAGATGTACATTGCCCATGCAGATTAGGGCTGCAAAGGCTTTGGTGGTCACATGAATTCTATGAGCCACTTTCCCTACCTGATCTGTATGGCAGCTCCAATATTTCTTTCTTTGCTGAGAATTACTCAAATCTATTAAATGTGGCTTGTAGATGTGGGAGAAATTTGTTCATTTTCATGCCAGAATTCAGAAATGTCTTCATATTCTGGATGGAAAGGACAAAACCTTGTTTGTTTAAAACACATTTTAAACAAAAATGTGAATGTGGGATAAACTGATACCTTTCTCCAGATCTAGCCCTTTCTCTGGTAGGATCCCCCCCTCCCCCCATTATTGAACCACAGCGGGCTACAAAAAATTGAAGTTATTAATAAAAAGAACAGGTGCACAGGTGACAAGTCAAATAAAGAAATATGAAGCAGAATATGTAATTGATTGTCTTTAGGATTTATGATGCTACAGTTTAACAAACAGCCAATATATGTTATGCTTTATGGCAGTTTTGACAAAAGAAATTGACAAAAAGATTAAAATGATTAAAATGTATAGGATAAAGTTAGAGAGGGGGTCATCTTGGAAAGTCAGGAAAACAACAACTTTATACCAAAATATTAGAATAAATAGAATCATTGACAAGCTGCTGCCTTGTAATGAATCTCAGATTCCTCTACTTGAAGTAATTTCATTCAGCTGACAGGCCTTTCCTGGGACTAACATGGCCAAGGGAGGCCTGAAAGGATGGTTAAAACTGTCCCCTATATGCTCTAGGGAACATTTGGGGTAAGAAGCTATAATTTCTTTTTGTGGAATAGGTACAGTGGTGGTGGGGTTTGCATCCATCTTCCTAAGGAGCTAATGTGGGCCAATATCCTTGCACAGTTGCCCATCCCTGCTTTATATGGTCTCAGCACATTTTTATTCATAAACATTTCAAAGCCTAGGCTTATATCACTTATGAGGGACTTAGGGCTTTTGCAGACTGCCAGAAATAGTGCACATTAAATTGAGGCACTGCCCTGGCTCAGTGCCAGGGAATCATGGGAACTGTAATTTATTGTGGCACCAGAGCTCTCTGACAGAGAAGGCTCAATGTCCCAGAAAAAAAATACAGTTCCCATGATTCCCTAGCACTGAGCCAGGGCAGTGCCTCAATTTAATGTGCACTGTTTCTGGCAGTCTGCTTAGGCCTTTAGTTGAAACTTACAAAGAGCATTATACTCACATGATACTAAGGAATATCATCTTACTGAATGAACTGCATACTAGGCATAATAGATCTCATAATAGATGAAGGCTTTTCATCATCTTAATTTATTTTTCTGTCTATCTTATCACATATGGAATATATCTTATATACATTAGTCATCCATGTAGAGAGTAATCATTCTCTGTTTCCAGCATTATATAGAATCATAGAACCATAGAGTGGGAAGAGACCACAAGGGCATCCAGTCCAATCTCCGGCCATGCAGAAACTCACAATCAGAGCACGCCTGACAGATGGCCATCCAGCCTCTGTTTAAAAACCTCCAAAGGAGACCCCACCACACTCCAAGGAAGTGTGTTCCACTGTCAAACAGCTCTTACTGTCAGGAAGTTCCTCTTAATGTTGAGGTGGAATCTCTTTTTCCGTAGCTTGCATTCATTGTGCTGTGTCTTTTTCTGTGGTTTGAATTCATTCCTATGTTTGATTCTGGAGCAGCAGAAAACAAGCTTGCTCCATCCTCAATATGACACCTCTTCAAATATGCAAGCAGGACATGGGTCATGTCTGCACTGGCCAGAATACTCCAAGGGCAACCCAGAGTAGCCAGGCCTCAGAGATGTGCCAACCTCCCCATTACCTCAGGCCCTCTGTTCCAATGCTGAGCAACAATTGTTCACACACATATCCTGCTGTGCCAGCAGCCACTGCTGCTGCAATGTGAGTCACTCAATCCTGAGGTCAGAATGAGGTGTCCAGCATTGATAACATAGCTGGGCACCTCATTCTGACCTCAGAGTGAGTGACCACACCACCAGAGGCTGTGCTGCTCAACTCAGTTGGATGCATTTTAAACATCTGCCCAGCATCAAAGCAAAAGGCTCCAGATCTTCTGGGAAGATTGGGAGCAAACAGGGGCTCATTTTACATCATTATAAGAGGGGTGTACCCTGAGTTTGGTGCTGAATGGACCAGATGTCATCTGAGTTGTTTGTGCCAGACCTGGGGATTGTGCCCTAAGCCATCTATACTCCCTACTGAGAGGACAGAGGAGGCTGTCCTATTTGGCCCATGCAAACAGGTGTAAGAATCACAAATCAATGTGGAATTCTGGGAAGTGTAGTGCCAGGTTCAGTTCCCAGTATATTAAGAAGCAAGTGATAGGGAAAGACCTTTACCTGATGATAGAAAGCTGAACCAACCAAAATAAGCAATGCTGACCCACATGGAGAGTGTTACAGTATAAGGACGTTATCACACGGGAGCCAGTTTCGTGGTTAAAGAGATAATAAAGTGGAAATAAAGCATCCTGAAAATAAAGCGAAAATAGCGCTAAATTGCACAAAAGCATTTCTCACGTAATTAGAATAAAAACGGAATTAAGTGAAAAGCGAAAAAAGACATTTTTAACTTTCATACTCAAGAGAAAAAAAAACGTAAATGTACTAGAAATTGGCGTGTTTTGTTTTGCTTTTGGGTGACCAGACTCATAGAATCATAGAATCATAGAATCATAGAGTTGGAAGAGACCACAAGGGCCATCCAGTCCAACCCCCCTACCATGCAGGAACTCCCAATCAAAGCATCCCCGACAGATGGCCATCCAGCCTCTGCTTAAAGACCTTCAAGGAAGGAGACTCCACTATACTCCAATGGAGTGTGTTCCACTGTCGAACAGCCCTTACTGTCAGGAAGTTTCTCCTAATGTTGAGGTGGAATCTCTTTTCCTGGAGCTTGCACCCATTGTTCCGGGTCCTAGTTTCTGGGGCGGCAGAAAACAAGCTTGTTCCTTCCTCAATATGACATCCCTATAAATATTTAAACAAGGCTATCATATCACCTATCAACCTTTTCTTCTCCAGGCTAAACATCCCCAGCTCCCTAAGTCATTCCTCATAGGGCTTGGTTTCCAGACCCTTCACCATTTTAGTTGCCCTCTTTTGGACACACTCCAGTTTCTCCACATCTTTTTTGAATGGTGGTGCCCAGAACTGGACACAGTATTCCAGGTGAGGCCTGACCAAAGCGGAATAGAATGGCACTATTACTTCTCTTGATCTAGACACTATACTTCTACTGATGCAGCCTAAAATTGCATTGGCCTTTTTAGCTGCTGCATCGCACTTTTGACTCATGTTCAACTTCTGGTCCACCTGGACTCCTAGATCTCTTTCACACGTAGTCTCATTCAGCCAGGTGTCCCCCATTGTATATCTGTGCTTTTCATTTTTCTGCCCTAAGTGCAGTATTTTACATTTCTCCGTGTTGAATTTCTTTTGTTAGCTTTGGCCCAGCTTTCTAGTCTGTTCAAGTCATTTTGAATTTTGATCCTGTCTTCTGGGGTTTTAGCTACTCCTCCCAATTTGGTGTCATCTGCAAATTTGATAACTATATCCCCAATACTGTCATCCAAGTCATTGATAAAGATGTTGAATAGCACTGGGCCCAGGACAGAACCCTGTGGCACCCCACTGGTCACTTCGTTCCAGGTTGAAAAGGAGCCATTGTTGAGCACCCTTTGTGTTCGGCCAGTCAACCAATTACAAATCCATGTAACAGTTACTTTGTCTAGCCCACATTTTGCCAGCTTGTTTGCAAGAATGTCGTGGGGAACCTTGTCAAAGGCCTTACTGAAATCAAGATATACTATATCCACAGCATTCCCTTCATCTACCAAGCTGGTAATTTTATCAAAAAAAGAGATCAGATTTGTCTGGCATGACTTGTTTCTCTGAAACCCATGTTGACTTTTTGTGATTATGAAATTACCTTCTAGATGTTCACAGACTCTCTGTTTAATGATCTGCTCCAGAATTTTTCCCGGTATTGATGTCAGACTAACTGGCCGATAATTTTGGGGATCCTCTTTTTTTCCCTTTTTGAAGATGGGGACAATGTTTGCCCTCCTCCAGTCTGCTGGGACTTCTCCTGTTCTCCAGGAGTTCTCAAAGATTATTGCCAATGGTTCCAATATTACATTTGCCAGTTCTTTTAATACCCTTAGATGTAATTCATCTGGTCCTGGAGACTTATATTCATTTAGATTAACCAGGTATTCCTGTACTATCTCTTTACTTATTCTATGCTGAAATTCTCCTATTCTGTCCTCTGCTCTATTATCTTCAGGTTGAGCACCCTTTGCCTTTTTTGAGAAGACTGAAGCAAAGAATGTGTTAAGTAATTCTGCCTTTTCTCTGTCCCCTATTAACTTTTTGCCATCTTTTCCACACAGTGGCCCTACCATTTCCTTCTTCTTCCTTTTGCTGCTGACATACCCCAAAAAAGCCCTTTTTATTGTTCTTAACCTCTCTAGCAAGCCTGAGTTCGTTCTGCACTTTAGCTTTTCTGACTTTAACCCTACACGTGCTAGCTATTTGTTTGAATTCCTCTTTGGTGATTTCCCCATTTTTCCATTTCTTGTACATGCTCCGTTTAAAACTTAGTTCACTTGAAAGTTCCTTAGTCATCCATCCTGGTTTCTTGAGACACCTCCCATTTTTCTTCCTCATTGGAACAGTTTGAAATTGTGCCTTCAGTATCTCCCTTTTGAGAAACTCCCATCCATCTTGAACTCCCTTCTCTTTTAGTATTCCTGACCACAGGATCACCCCCAGTATTTCCCTAAGTTTATCAAAATCAGCTCTCCTAAAGTCTAGAATGCGTGTCTGACTATGCCTGGCTTCTCCTTTCCACTGTATAATAAATTCCAGGAGAACGTGATCACTCCCACCTAAAGATCCAACCACTTGCACCCCATTAACTAGAGGCCTAAGCAGACTGTCAGAAATAGTGCACATTAAATTGAGGCACTGTCCTGGCTCAGTGACAGCCTTCTCTATCAGAGAGCTCTGGTGCCACAATAAATTACAGTTTCCATTATTCACTAGCACTGAGCCAGGGCAGTGCCTCAATTTAATGTGCACTATTTCTGGCAGTCTGCTTAGGCCCTAGGTCATCCCTGTTAGTTAGGATCAGATCCAAAATAGCTGACTCCCTTGTTGCCTCTTCCACCTTTTGGACAATGAAATTGACTTCAAGGCAAGTGAGGAATTTGCTAGACCTTGAGGATTTTGCTGAGTTTGAATTCCAGCAAATATCAGGATAGTTGAAGTCACCCATCACTACTATATTTCTCCTTTTTGAGTGTGTGTTCATCTGTTCTAGAAAGGCATCATCCAATTCCTCTGCCTGAGTTGGAGGTCTGTAGTAGACTCCCACAATAACATCCCTGTTGTTTGCCTCCCCTTTAATTTTTATCCAGATGCTCTCCACCTGGCTTCCATGACTGATATCCTGGATTTCTTCACAGGTGTAAATATCCCTGACATATAATGCTATTCCTCCTCCTTTCCTGTTTGGCCTGTTTCTCTTGAAAAGGTTATACCCCTGCATTTCTACATTCCAATTGTGAGACTCATCCCACCAGGTTTCAATGATGCCTATTATATCATATTTGCTTTGTTGTGCTAGGAGTTCAAGTTCATCTTGCTTATTTCCCATGCTCTGTGCATTAGTGTAGAGACATCTAAGACCATATGTCTCATTTACTTGCTGCCTGTGCATGTTTTTTTGCCTCCCACTGTTGGGTCCCTGTACTGTTTGCCTTGTTTCCTCTATGACAGTTTGACTATTTTTTCCAGTCCTTTTGTCTTCCAGGATGCTGTCTCCCTTCCCCACATAACTCAGTTTAAAGCCCTTCTGATCAAATTCTTGAGACTGTTGGCAAAAACGTTTCTTCCAACTGGTGTGAGATGCAACCCATCCCTTGCCAGGAGTCCGCCCTCATGGAACTGCAGCCCATGATCTAAGAATCCAAATCGTTCTCGATGACACCATCTGCGGAGCCAATTGTTGACATCTGCTATTTTCCTCTCTCTTCCTGGACCAATCTATGATTCTATGATTCTATGAGTCCTGTCCTCCTGAACAGTCTTCCTTTGGGGTTAGGACCTCTGTTCCCCCTGATGCAGATGGAGAAGAGGGCAGCATCCCTCCTCCTTCCCTCCTCCTGTGGGCAAACCTTTTGCCAAGGGAATAAGCCTGCTGCCTCTTCAGCTGTGAGGATGTCTGTGGGGTTGTCCTTTTTGCTTTGGAGAGCAGCCACTTGCTAGCCTAGGTCCTCTTGGTCTGGGATGGGCTGAGAAGCAAGCGCCCCAAATTGGGGTCTGACTCACTGGAGGGGTCCCCCTTTCTCCCAGTTTGTGGTGTGCCTTCAAGTTGCTTCTGACTTAGGGTGACCCTAAAGCAGTGAACCTATCCTGGGGTTTTCTTGGCAAGTTGCTTCAGAAGGGGTTTGCCATTGCTATCCCCTGATGCTGAGAGAGTGTGACCCGCCCGAGGTCACCCAGTGGTTTTCATGGCTGAGCAGGGATTCTGTCCCACTTCCCCCCCAAAAATAGGGACAAAGAGCAGCTTACAAATTTAAACAAATCCCACCCAATCCTATCCATGGTGGGTTGTTGGCATGGGAAACCTTTTCCCTTCCTCAGCCTCCCCCTCATCTTTTCGACTCTGCAGTCACTCTTTAGCCTGAGGGAAATGTGCCTGTTTGCTGAACTATCAGACAGGAAATTTTAGAAAGAGAAAAGTGGAGAAGCTCATGTCTGCCTGGCATGTTGTCACCCAAGCAAACCAGGAAGTAAAAGCAGCCCCAGAGGACCATGGGAAAACCGGGGAAAAGCTTTAAAGGAGATTTGTTTGTGCGAATTTGAATTTCATACTACAGTAAATGCGCAATTACTGTAATATTGCAAATGCATTTCCTCTAAACTCCCAAAAATAAAAAGATCTCATATAACACCACTTTGTGACCACTTTAATGTCAGTTTCTGTGCAACGTCATGTGAAATTGTTAGGCGTAAATGCGCTTTTTTTCTGGGATTTGTGTGGGATAACCTATAGATTTCCCCTGTGTGATAACATCCTAAGGCAGCTTAATATATCATATGACATACTGCCACAAGTGCCATCAGATGTGCAATGTATCTTATCATATATGGAATACATCTTATATATACCAGCCATCCATGTAGAGAATAATAGTACTCTGCTTCCAACATTATATGAAATGGTTTCCAGTGTGGGAGACAGCCATAAAAGGCAGCTGTTGGGAACAGCTGTGTGCAGGGTAGAATTCTATGCATATACTGATACAGCTGGAAGAAATACACGATATGGGGATTTTGGGGAGCTGAACTTATAAAACAGATGTCTCCAAGTTTTTGGTGATGACATCCAGTGCTGATATCCATATCTTTATCAATTTGTGTTATTTTTGCCTGCCAAAGAGGGATGTGAACATTTGGAACTTTTACTGCAATTAATGTTGCTTCCCTCAGAATGCCACAATGAAGAGGAAGAAGATATGAAATTACTCTTGAGAAGAAAAATATAGTGGTAACTCTAGAAAAAATAAAACAGACAAAAATATGCAGTTCACAGTACAAGCTGTGTGTGACCTTAAATATTCTAGCATCAGAATGTCTATTATCTTCATCTGCTTTCACGCTTCTTCTGCCTCTTACTGAGTTGCATATTTTATTCCAAAGTGCATCGGTAAGAAGAAAAGCCGAGCAGCAAAAGTCAGCACTTTCTTTTTCTTGCTATTTTCTCTTACTTTAACTTTCCACTTGTTGCAGCTATAGGTAAGCTACTGCACCTAAACTAGGTCACTGTTTTTTGCTATAAGGGTAGGGAGAGGTGAGAATTATAATACACCTTCTGCAGAGTTTTAAAAATGTTGGCCTTGGTGCTTGCTGCCCAAATTTCTACACACTGCCTTGTGGCCTAAATGTTTGATTACATAAAAAAATGTGCACATGCATGTGCATACACACTGTTTGCATAAGCAACATACATTATATTTGAGGCTTCCACATGTTCATATATTCATATCTGGAGCCAGAAATGTTTTGAGAGGTCACAGGGAAATTTCCAATGGGAAAAAAGCATAGATCTGGAGACATGTGAAAGATCCAGCTAATAACAAAATAAAGCTGAATGGGTTTGTTAATGGCACTCTGTTCTCTGTTCTCCCCCTCAGGCTTTCCGCATAGTAAAGCCAAAGGCAAAAGTGAATAAGTGTGTAAGTACTTTTCCTACCCCTGCTGTGTTTCCAGCCAACGTCCCTATCCGTCTGTCCTGGAGTTGTCCAAAATCCAATCATTGTTTTTATAACTCCAAAATTAAAGCCATCAGTCATTCCAGAATCTCATTTTCAATTCCATGGGAAGACCATCAGGTCTTAGATACATTCCAAGATAGCACCCAGCACCCAATCCCATACCTATCTCCCTTTTTGTGCACAGAGATTCTTGCACTCACTGTGTCACTCTCAGATACTGTCTGAGCCACACTCTGCTTCCCATGGTCTCTTCAGGACTGGTAAATATCACCCCTTTACAACCCTAAATCTCCACTAACCAATTTCTATACCTCTATTTCAGTCAGCTCTGAATGGTGTGTCTGTTTGAACTACTACCATGTGCATGATTGCACTCTTGTATTTTTGTAAATACAACTCTCCCTTCTTCACCAAACTTGGAGTCTTCCTTAGTTAGTACTTTATACATAAGTGGAAATGATCCTCAAGTTACAAAGCACCTTACAAGCATCCTTTGAACTAAGCAATTCCCTAAACATGCTGACACAGCAAGCCCCAGTCCCCCCAACACACACCTTTTTTGGGTAACAATGCAAGGAAATAAAACAGATATATCTTAGGGTCCACATATTTGTACAGATCTGAGGCAAAAGAAACATAATGGAATTTGCCTGACTGAGGATGGAATAAAGATTTACAAAACTTGCTCTCAACAAGAATATTGAGAGGAAGTGTGGTATAGTGCTTAGATTGTTGGACCAGGACTGAGGAAACTCAGGTTCAAATTCAGCCATGCGATTCACTGGGTTACCCTTGGCCACTTATCATCTTTTCATCCACTCTGTTTGTAATCATTCTTCTGAAGAGGAAGGGTATATCTACACTGTAGAAATAATGCAATTTGACACCACTTTAACTGTCATGGCTCCATCCTATGGGATTTCTAATTTGTTTGGCACTCGAGCTCTCTGATAGAGCAAACTAAATATCTCACAAAACTACAAATCCCAGAATTCTGTAGCATTGAGCTATGGCAGTTAAAGCACTATCAAATTGCATTAATTCTACAGTATAGATGTAGCTGAAGATGTACCCTAAATTCAGTTCTCAGGGTCCCTAGAGCAGCAGACTTATATGTTATCAGTGGGTACATGTTATCACAACACTTATGCAGGTTTCTTTATTTCAGCGAGCCTATTATAGTTGGGAGTAGCCATTAGATTGATATCAGACAGGACAAAATATGGTGAAATTGCCCCCATGACTCTGAAGGGTATGAAAGGACTTTTAAATTAAAGAAAATAGAGGTAGGTGAGGGCATTAATATTGTAGGAACACATGGGGCTTGCAGCGCTCCCTAATTTCACCCTGCCACAGCAGTGATGCTGATTTACATAATATGTTGGCTTTTGTTGTTAATTACTTGCTCAAGAATGCTATACTCTTAAGATCTACATGCCTTTATTTTAATCAGATAATTTCATTACCACTCACTAAGGGCCTAAGCAGATGGTGCAAAGCGCCATCTTTGAGGCCAGGAAGGGGAGGGGCAGCCTGACGCTGGGCACCCCAACCCCTTCCCGAAAACGTCGTCGGAGCAGCCGGCCCTCGGCACAGCTGGCACTCCGATGACACACTTCCGCTGCAGCGTCCGCACATGCTGCAGCGGAAGAGGCGCCGAAGGTGCGCCGGAGGCCTTTTGCGGCGCACCTTCAGCGTCTTGCAGAAGGAGCGCTATTTTAGCGCTCCTTCCTGGGACTGGGACACTGTGCCGTGGGGCCAAGGAGTGTGGATACCTCGGCCCTGATCCGCAGCTTTCCAGGGCAGCCCCGTGCCTCCTGTCTGCTTCCCCCCTTAGTCTAATGGTAAGATTGTCTCTGCTTGATAGTCTCCAGCATTATGTTATGGTTGCAAGTGGTGTCACCAAACTAAGCCTGAAGTCAAGAAAATCTTAATCAATACTCTCCATATTGTCTTGCATTGTTAGACCAGTAATCTGACCTTCAAAAAAAGGGGGAAGGCTAGATTGCCCATGTTAAAAGGAAGAGGTAAAAAAGAAACAGCTTCCACAAGAGTCATTTGTTTGATGTATGGCAGTCCTAAGGTAAACCTGTCAATGGGTTTTCTTGACAGAATTTTTTCAGAGAAGGTTTGCTATTGCCTTCCTTTGAGGCTGAGGGAGCATGACTACTTGCCCAAGGTCACCCAGTGGGCTTCCATAGCCAAGCAGGGATTCAACCTCTTGCCTCCCTGTATCCCAGTCCAACACTCAAACCACTACACTATCCTGGCTCTCAACAAGAGATGGAGAGGATGGCAAACAGGTCTTCTTCTAAGTGTGTCCACTGGTCCATCTAGATCAGCACTGATAAAGAGAGAGAAGATGTTCAGTAGAGGTGAATGTCTGATCCCAAAGTGCAGCTCTGTTTCATAAACTGAATTCTATTGTACTTGGGACAATGGTATTATTTAGGACTATGTCTCTCATGAATGAATGTATTAGTTCACAATAGCACAGAAGAGATTGCTTTTCCGCTCCCAATATGCACTCAGTATGCTCTCACAGCCACTCTTACCATATTTTAAACAAGCGATGTGCATTCAGGTAGATGAACTGCAGCATTTCATTTCAGATTCCCCTCACAGAGTGCTTACTGAGGTGTTTATATAGCTGTCACAGGCATGGGGAAGCTTAATTAATGTTTAAAATCTGTACAGCAGAAGAAGATATTAGCACACTTGTTCCCATCTTACACAAGAATGGTTAGAGATGACCAGCTGATGGGGTTGGCAGGAGAAAAAGCATCCAACTGAACACCTGATTTTTGTATCCTTCATTACTAGTAGCACAAAAATATAAAACTCAAACAAACAACAAAAAAACTTGAATTACACAGGAGACTTTTGTAGAATCATGTGGATGCTGGGTATGGTGTAGCTTTGACTGAATGCTTTGCTTCTGAAATTTAAATATATGCTTATTGTTTGCTTAGTGGTAAAATAAGTGCCTTCTGTACATGTTTAGCGGCACAGTCATTATTACATATAGCCCTGGAATGAGTCTGAATATTGAATCAAGAATAACAAGCTCTACTAGAAGGCTACACCCAATTTGGAAACATTGGCTTAAATCTTATTGTTAGTCCCAGCTAGACTAGACCTTTTGACTCAATGGGATTGAGTTATGTGTTGACTTGCCATTCAATGATTGATTCAGCAGGTCTATTATGAAATTTTGCACTATGATTATGTTTATTTGAATAGTTCGAACACACACACTATATCGTTTCCCCACACTGTGATCCTAACAGTTAGACATTACTTTTGTATGAAATGGTTTCATATGGATTTGATGAACAAAAAAAGACATCTCAGGATGCTAACACATTAGCCTTTACTGGCTAAAAAAGCTCAACACATTTTTGCCCCATGAATCATCATCATCATCAGCAGCAGCAGCAGCAGCAGCAGCAGCAAATCAATTATTTTTCACAGGCCAAAAATGTTTTGAGCTTTTTAGCAGATGCATGATACTATTGGCACAATCATAACTTTCTCCTTAACTTTTCAAACTATTCAAACTATTTTGAACTTCATCAGGTATCCATTGCATAGGGAGAAGGAGGTTCATTCTGCCTATGATCAGAACATGGTTGAATGATGTTTCCATCAAGCTTCTGGGGGCTGGGCCAAGAGAAGTTACCTAATTAATTATACTTAACAGACTGCCAGAGATAATGCAGCTTAAGTCCACTTTAACTGCCCTGGCTCAGTGCTAGGGAATCATGGGAACTGTAGTTTATTGTGACACTAGAGCTTTCTGACAGAGAAGGCTCAATGTCTCAGAAAAAAAAACTACAGTAGCTGATACAGAATTAACTAAGTAGCTGACAGAGATTGCTATTATTATTGGCCATAATTTTGTACTAGTATCATCAACCTTTTAAACAAATGAAGACATTCTTTTTTAGCATCCTGAGACATGCTTCTTTATAGAATCAGAGTTGGAAGAGACCTCAAGGGACATCCAGAACAGCCCCCTGTCATGCAGGAAGAGACAATCAAAGCACCCATCCAGCCTCTGTTTAAAAACTTCCAAAGAAGGAGAGTCCACTGCACTCCAAGGGAGTGTGTTCTACTGTCGAACAGCCCTTACTGTCAGGAAGTTTCTTCTAATGTTTAAGTGGACTCTCTTTTCCTGTAGCTTGCATCCATTGTTCTGGGTCCTATTCTCTGGAACATCAGAAAACAAACTTAGGGCCTTTGCAGTCTGCCAGAAATAGTCCAAATTGAGTCCACTTTAACTGCCCTGACTCAGTGCTAGGTGATCATGGGAACTGTATTTTATTGTGGCACCAGAGCTCTCTGACAGAGAAAGCTCAATGTCTCAGAAAAAAATACAATTCCCATGATTCCCTAGAACTGAGCCAGGGCAGTTAAAGTGGACTCAGTTTGCACTATTTCTAGCAGTCTGCAAAGGCCCTTACTTCATCTTCAGTATGGCATCCTTTGAAATATTTAAACAGGGCTATCATATCACCTCTTAACCTTCTCTTCTTTTTTCTCTCCTGAATTTCAATGAATGCTCTCTTTTTTAAAATTATGGATTTGATCTCTGATGGCCCTTTCAAGGGATGGAACATCATATACAAACCTATGTTTAGAGGGAAGCCTTTACAAAACAAGGTCAAGTTAAGGTCCAACTGGTTGGCAGAGTCTGAGAGTTGGACAGTCGCCCCTCTATTTTCACAGACTTCAAATCTGCATCCCCCGCTTGTATGTGAGGGACAAATGGAGGGGAACTAAATGAGGCACACATGAGCACATGCTGCCATTCAAGCCTATAGGACTTGAATATTGGTGAATTTCCATTTTCGGGGGGGGGGGAGATGGGGGTGGTCCAGAATGGATACCCTGCGAAAATGGAGGGCAGACTGTTGTCCAAAAAGATAACTTCTCCCAAGCTCTGGAGTAGTACATATTTCATCAAATAAGAAACAAGCTGATAGCTTCTTAGAAGCTAGAATGGTCACCAAGAGTGAAGTGGCCATTGAAGGCAAGCAGCAGGGATGACAAGTTGCCTACAAATATGAGACTTAATCTCAAATTGGCTTTCCATCTTTAACTCTTATCCCAGACAAATACCTAAGCTTTGTTCCTCCCTGAATCCACCCATAACAGAACCAATGAATGCAAAGAAAACCAGCCCAGATGGTCTATTTAGATTCTGGGCTGAATTTCCTATGGAGGCAATTAGTAGGGGAAAATGGTGACAAAATGAGCCCAATTGTTGTTGAGTTATTGTGTTCTCTCTCTCTCTCATCATGTGTGTTCCTGGATTTAATTTACTCCTCCAGTCTCAATCAACAGTGAATTGACAAAGGAAGTGGTATTTGTTTTCCTTTACAATTTCCTGATTGGTAATTAAACTTTCCCAATCAGAACATGACAGTCTGGAGCCTAACAATGACACTATTTAGATTCTACTGTGCAGATTTCTATCTCCCTAGCAGGCCTTCTCCAGTGCCATATTTTCTTTCTTTTCTGTCTAAAGCAGAATAGATTGAATGTGGTTCCCTTCCTGCATTGCCTATAGCACAGGAAACCATAAACTGTCTTTATCAGTCAATATCCTCCCCAACAGCCACAAAAACGTTTTCTGTTTTGTCATATGTATGCATTATTTGTGGCATGTTTCCCTTCCCTTCCCTATTTTTGTGTATTCAGTATTTCCAGGCACATTAACCTATAAGGTGATAAGATGACAAAAGCCAATTTTCTTTTTAATCACACTTTACTACCTGTGCTTGAAGAAAATGTCTTTTTCTTAGCAGCCTGGTCAATAGAAAACAAAGCAAGAAGAGTACCAAGTTGTCTTGGAAAATTCTTTTCCCTTTACCACATGTAAGCAAATTCTTTCCTCATCCCCATTTAGCTTGCATTATATTGTGAAAATTGTATTTATTCTCTGCAAATATGCCTTGCTACTCATGTCAAATATTTTTACATTGTGAATGCAATATGAGTGAGAAGAATAACAGTTGCTGGGACAATGAGACATAATTACCCATTTAACCTGTCAATATGAAAGGGAGACATCCCAGCTCCTCATGGAACCAATCTATATATTTAGAAAAAAGCAGGTAATATAGTCTTTCTTGGTCTGTATCATTCAGTATGTTGTGGGAGAATAGGTTTGGAAATGTTTTCTTACTTTAAAAGCTCCCGCACATCAAAAATAAGGATATTTGGAACATGGAGAATCATTTCACCAGGGATGCCTGAAGAGGACTTTGTCACCATATTCACAACATAAAGAGGGAATGTGAAGATAAACTGTACAGGGAATGTTGATGTGGGTAATGTGGGTTCTGTGCTGTTTGCCTTAAAGGCATTTCCAAATTATGATGACCCTAAGGTGAACCTATCACAGGGTTTTCTTGGCAAGATTTATCTAGAGGGCATTTGCCTTCTTCTGAGGCTGAGAGAATGTAACTTGCTCAAAGTCGACCTGTGTATTTTTCTGGCTGAGCTAGGGTTTGAACCCTGGTCTTCCAGTGTCCTAGTCCAACACTCAAACCACTACACCACATTGGCTCTCATGTGGGTGACATACAAGCCCTCAATCTCAGATTCTCGATCACTGGAGCTTTGTAACTGAACAAAGCTCCCATGGTCAAGAACATGACAGCAAGTGCTTCCCTCCCACCCATATCCATCTTCCTATTTTAAGCGTAGATGTAGCAAGGCATTTATTTGAACAGGATTTATTTGTGGAGGCTATCTGTGAAATCAGGTTCTTGGATCATGTGAACAGCTTCTACATGTAGCAGCTCTCCTCTTTATATCATCACTCTCCATTTGAGAAAAATAAAGGACACAGCTAAAGCAAAGCAGCTAAAGCAGCTTCATTTATATACCGCTTCATATCACACTATGGGATGTCTAAGTGGTTTACAACTGTAAGCTCATTGCCCCCCAACAGTTGGGTACTCATTTTAGTGAACTCGGAAGGATGCAGGCCTGAGTCTAGCCTGAGCCCTGGCTAGTATTGAACTCGCAACCTTGTGGTCTATGAGTGAGTGGCTGCAGTACAGGCATTTAACCACTGCACCACCAGGGCTCTTTCTCCCTCCTCATGTGGTCAAGTTAACCCTGTTATGAATGCCTTAATAGGGTTTTATTAGCTTCATGGTGGGGAATTTCTGAACTGATAATGTAGCCAAGAGTGTTATTAGGGGAATTTATAATTAGCTCAAATTACGAGAGAGGCTGGCTATAACAGACCTGCAGATGTCGCCTCCTGATGTGTATACCAAGTAGACCAGGGGATTCGAGAAATGAAACAGAGACAGGTCTCTCCAATTAATATCCTAATTTATTAATAACAAAGGCAACACACACAATGCACAAACATACATACACTCATGCAAGGCTCAAGAAGATCAGGGGTTAGCTTGGGAAAGGTTTCGAGGCAAAACTCTGGGTGATACTCACTATAGATGAAGCTTTCTCTGGGGTCCAGTTAGGTGAAGTGGCGTGAGACACAACCGTTCTGAGAATGTGGGATGAACGGAGGTGCTGGTAATAATAATAATAATAATAATAATAAGAAGAAGAAGAAGAAGAAGTTTTATTTTTAATCTGACCCTCTGCTCAGCAACTGGGGCAGGGTACAGCATAATTAAAACAAGCCATAGTTAAAACATACAATCAACCCACTCTCTCCCCCTCCCACCTCTTAAAACTAAATTAAACTAATTCAATATTAAAAACAGTTAATGCTGCAAAATGATAAAAACCAAATAAGGCAAACAGGCAATATTAGGAAGGAGGTGGATAGTAACCACCTCCAACTGAGCCTGAGTTATTCCAGGAAGGCCTGCAAGAAGAGATCCACCTTTACTGCTTTTTTAAAGCTAACAAGAGTGGTAATAAGACGGATCTCGTCCAGCAGGCCATTCCATAGTCTGGGAGCTGTTGCAGAAAAGGCCCTCTGGGAAGTCTGCGAGAGCCTGGTCTTCATAGGCTGCAGCAGGTTCCTCCCAGAGGACCGAAGTGCACAGGGGGATCATATGGGAAGAGGCGGTCCTGGAGATAAGATGGACCCAAGCCATGTAGGGCTTTAAAGGTTAAAATTAACACCTTGTACTGAGCCTGGAAACTGATCGGCAGCCAGTGGAGAGATTTAAGCACAGGAGTTATGTGCTCTCTCCTGGATGTTCCAGTGACTAGCCTGGCTGCCATATTTTGCACCAGTTGAAGTTTCCGGGTTAGGCACAAGGGTAGCCCCATGTAGAGTGCATAACAGTAATCTAACCGTGAGGTTACCAGAACATGTACCACAGTTTCCAGGTCCCTCATGTCCAGATAAGAGTGCAGTTGGCATATCAACCAAAGCTGATAATAGGCACTCCTGACCGGCGCATTCACCTGACTAGTCATGTGAAGTGACAAATCTAGAAGTACTCCCAAGCTGTGAACACAGTCCTTGGAGGGGAGTGTGACTCCATCCAGGGCTGGAGACTGTATTCCTAGATCTGGGTTCGGGCCCGTAACTGTTACTACCTCCGTTTTGTCTGGATTCAGTTTCAATCTGTTTTTCCTCATCCAATCCATTACCACTATGAGACAGTCATTAAGAGGAGAGATGCCATCTGAAGTCTGAGACGACGATCTGGTAATGGAGAAGTATATCTGAGTGTCATCAGCATACTGATGACACCACGCTCCATGCCTCCAAATGATCTCACCCAGCGGCTTCATATAGATATTGAATAGCATGGGGGACAGGATGGTGCCCTGAGGGACGCCACAATTAAGCTCAATTTTGGAAAAGCAACTGTCCCCAAGTCTCACCCTCTGGGATCTGCTCGAGAGGAAGGAACAGAACCACTGCAGGGCAGTGCCCCCGATTTCTAACCCTCTCAGGCTATCCAAGAAGATGGAATGATCTATCGTATCAAAAGCCACTGAGAGATCCAAGAGCACCAACAGGGTCACACTGCCCCTGTCGATGCCCAAACAGAGGTCGTCGGTCAGAGCAACCATGGCAGTCTCCACTCCATATCCTGTCCTGAAGCCAGTTTGAAATGGATCGAGATAATCAGTTTCACCTAAGATGGCTTGGAGTTTGGAAGCAACTGCTCTCTTGATGACCTTGCTTAAAAACGATAGCAAGGAGACTGGTCTATAGTTGTTTCTATCCAGGGGCTCCAGGGAAGGCTTTTTCAGGAGTAGCTGAACTGCCGCCTCCTTCAGACAAGATGGTACACTGCCTTCCCTGAAGGACCCATTGATTGTAACCCGTAGGAATACTCTCAACGCATCCCCCCCCCCCGGACGACCAGCCAAGATAGACATGGATCGAGAGGGCAAGTCATCTTCCTCACTGTTCCAAGCAGCTTGTCCACATCATCGGTACTCACAGATTGAAACTAGTCCAGTAGAATCCCATCAACGGAGTTGCTGGATGCCTTATCTATAGATCCTGACACAACAATGGCATCTAAGTCGTCTCTTATCCGAGAGATTTTATCTGCAAAGTAGATGTTAAACACATCACAGCAGGCTGTCATTGGGTTAAGTAGGGGGTTTGGCGCAGGAGGAACCTTCGTCAACTCCCCCACCACCCTAAATAGCTCTGCTGGACGGGACTCTGCAGACGCAATACGTGCAGAACATAAAGATCTCTGTGCTGCACGTAATGCCTCCCGATAGGAGTCAAGATGCTTCCTATGGTGAGTTCTGTCGGATAAGAGCCGAGTCTTCCACCATTTGCACTCTAGACGTTGTCCGACTCGCTTCATCCTCCTAAGCTCCTCTGTATACCAGGGTTTATGATTAGAAGCAGGTCAGAAAGGATGCTTGTGAGCGATTGTGTTGATAGCCTTGGTAAGGTCGGTAATTAGATCAGAGAATAAAGTGACGCAGGGTCCCCCTGAACTCAGACTGGCGACACTGAAGGGGAAAATCTAGGAGGTTTTAAGGGACAAAACTAACAGCAGGGCAAATGTGTGAGACTGCTTAGGTGAGGTAATCCGGTCTGGCAATATTCAAGGGGAAATGGGAGAGGATTTAGTCATTAGCTGGCCCATCAGGTGAGACATCTAGGCCATTATCGCCCATCCTTCTGATTATGGAGGTGATGATGGTCCATTTGCAACTCCCACAATATCTGCCTGACTATGGAGGTTGGGGATTTTCCAGTCTTCCAAGGCACCTGGAGGCACTTGGAGTTCACTGCAGAGTGCATCTGGGGCCATGTGGAATTCATACACACACACCAACATTCAGAAAAAATGCACTTATGGTAACAATAAGAGCATACACTTCCATGCAAAAGCTTATCATTCTAAAATGTATCAAAATTTTGTGAGTGTTCTCATCCAAGATTTTGCCTGGAAGTGGAAGATGCCCACCATCATGTTCTCTTTCAGCACGTGAGGAGGGAGAGAGTGCATTTTGGGACATGTCAAAAGAGAGGCAGTTGTACTCACAGGATTGAGGCAAGCATGGGCATGAGAGCAGAGCTCTGCTCATCTTGATCCTGCTCACAGGTATTTTAGGTAGCTTTTAGGAATGTCCTCACCTGAACGCTTGCGGACATTTCTAAAATATAGTATATTTTTTTAAACAACAACAACAACAAACAGTAATGCAGATAACTCCTTCATTAAGCCCTCCATGGTCCAAAACACAATGCAGAAATAATCCAGTTTGAAACTGCTTTAAATGTCTTAGCTCAGAAAAGGCTAAATGTTTCACAAAACTACAGAAAAGGCTAAATGTTTCACAAAACTACAGTTCCCAGAATTTTCTAGCACTAAGTCAGAGCAGTTAAAGTGGTCTCAAACTGGATTAGTTTTGGAATCAACTGAGCATCGAAATGTAAATTATGTCCATCAAAACCTGGAGAACAGTTTATTTTGCAAAACCAGAAATTCAAAGCTGTCAAGATCTTAAAGAAAACTATATCAAAATAGAACACCATTATTAAACTCCATCTAAAATCTCAAACATAAGTGAAATGGAACAGAATAAGTGCTGGAGATGCCACCAAGCAGCAGATTCCTGGTTCCATATTTGGTGGAACTCAGGCCTCACCTGGAATACTGTGCACAGTTCTGGGCACCACAATTCAAAAAGGATGTGGAGAAACTGGAGCATGTCCGAAGGAGGGCAACTAAAATGGTGAAGGGTCTGCAAACCAAGCCCTATGAGGAACGACTTAGGGAGCTGGGGATGTTTAGCCTGGCATTTTCTCGTCTGCGTGGCCACATGCGCCACGGCCACCATTTTGATTTCCAAAATGGCGGCTGCAACATGTTTGCGCATGCGCAGGAGTACTGCGCATGCCCAAACAAATCACGGCTGCCATTTTGGAAATAAAAATGGCAGCCGCGGCGTGTGCGGCAGCAGCTGCAGTTGTGCACGCTGCAGTGGCGGCGGCAGTGGCGGCGGTGGTGGCAGCATGCGCGGGGGGGTTATGCGTGACGGCAGGGGTCGTGCGTGCGCATGAGCGCACACACCGCCATTCCCCCCCCCCTTGGCCCAGTGAAGACGAGGACTTCGGGGGACCGGCCCAGGACCGAAAAAGGTTGCCTACCCCTGACATAAATTGAGGGTGGCGTAAATATTGGAAAGTGCAGTCAGATTACTTCTAGTACAAAACTAGAATTTTTTTAAAAAATGACATTAGAAGAATGGCTATTAAAGCTACTGGATATGACGGAATTGGACAAACTAACTGCTGGTTAAATAAATAAATAAATAACCCACGCAGAATACAGAAAAAATGGTCTCCTATTACAGAATATTGTAAAAAGATGTGGAAGGATTAGTATAAATGAGGACAAAAAAACTAGTTAATAGATATGATATCCATATTTACAGGAGTTACGGATAGCAAACTGATGAGACAATAAGGAGATATGTGTCTATGTCTATGTGTATATACTTATTTACAATCTGAAGACATAGCCTCTTCATTATAACATAACATAAACGTAACATATGATGTACACTGTATTTATTACCAGGTAAATGATAGGGAAGTGAAAAAAGAGAATTAATTTTGCCTTTTTTGTTTTGGATTGTTGAAATATGAAACAAGAATGTACAGAACTTGTTTGTTATTCAAAGTATTTTATTAGATGATTTTATGAAAAATAAAGTAAAAACAAAAAACCCAGTTGTGAGCCAAACTGAACCCTGATAGGCCTCCAGTGAAGCAGTTCAAAGGAGGTAATATAATTGGAAGATAGTAAAAGATCATAGAATCATAGAATCATAGAATCATAGAGTTGGAAGAGACCACAAGGGCCGTCCAGTCCAACCCCCTGCCATGCAGGAACTCCCAATCAAAGCATCCCTGACAGATGGCCATCCAGCCTCTGCTTAAAGACCTCCAAGGAAGGAGACTCCACTACTTTCCGAGGGAGTGTGTTCCACTCTCGAACCGCCCTTACAGTCAGGAAGTTCCTCCTAATGTTGAGGTGGAATCTCTTTTCTTGCAGCTTGCATCCATTGTTTCGGGTCCTAGTCTCTGGAGCAGCAGAAAACAAGCTTGTTCCCTCCTCGATATGACATCCCTTCAAATATTTAAACATGGCTATCATACCACCTCTCAGCCTTCTCTTCTCCAGGCTAAACATCCCCAGCTCCCTAAGTCGTTCCTCATAGGGCTTGGTTTCCAGACCCTTCACCATTTTAGTTGCCCTCCTTTGGACACGCTCCAGTTTCTCCACATCCTTTTTGAATTGTGGTGCCCAGAACTGGACACAGTATTCCAGGTGAGGCCGGACCAAAGCAGAATAGAGTGGCACTATTACTTCTCTTGATCTAGACACTATACTTCTACTGATGCAGCCTAAAATTGCATTGGCCTTTTTACCTGCTGCATGGCACTGTTGACTCATGTTCAACTTGTGGTCCACCTGGATTCCTAGAACCCTTTCACACGTAGTCTCATTCAGCCAGGTATCCCCCATTGTATATCTGTACTTTTCGTTTTTCCGCCCTAAGTGCAGTACCTTACATTTCTCCATGTTGAATTTCATTTTGTTAGCTTTGGCCCAACTTTCTAGTCTGTTCAAGTCATTTTGAATTTTGATCCTGTCCTCTGGGGTATTAGCTACTCCTCCTAATTTGGTGTCATCTGCAAATTTGATAACTATGCCCCCAATACCGTCATCCAAGTCATTAATAAAGATATTAAATAGCACTGGGCCCAGGACAGAGCCCTGTGGCACCCCACTGGTCACTTCTTTCCAAGTTGAAAAGGAGCCATTGTTGAGCACCCTTTGCGTTCGACCAGTCAACCAATTACAAATCCATGTAACAGTTACTTTGTCTAGCCCACATTTTACCAACTTGCTTGCAAGAATGTAATGGGGAACCTTGTCAAAGGCCTTACTGAAATCAAGATATACTATATCCACAGCATTCCCTTCATCTACCAAGCTGGTAATTTTATCAAAAAAAAAGAGATCAGATTTGTCTGGCATGACCTGTTTCTCTGAAACCCATGTTGACTTTTTGTGATTATGAAATTATCTTCCAGATGTTCACAGACTCTCTGTTTAATTTCATTCATTTGTCTGCGACCCTTGCTTATCCATGAGGGACAAATGGAGGGGCACAAAATGGGGCACCCACCCACAGCATGCATCCACTCGCCCCATGAACATGTACCTCCATTCAAGCCAATAGGGCTTGAATATTTGAATTTTTCCTTTTTCACGGTGTGTGTGTGTTCTAGAATGGATCCCCCATGAAAAAGGAAGGGCAACTGTACTACCAAAATGGAACCCAAAAGTTGTGTCTTCTGCTGTGTGTTTGCTGTTGTGCAACACTCACATCCTTTTCATCCATGCAGAGAGATAGCTTTATCATGCAACCAAATGTTTAGTCCTCTTTTTCTTTAATAGCTGTTGTCACAACCTTTCAGCTGCTGAGCTGCGAATTACATTTTTATCCTTTTAGATATGCTTCTTGTAACCCCAGAATAGCTGCAGCACATTTTGTTCCACTTGACAGCTGGGTGAACAACAACTCACGGAGATGGCATACACTAACAGGGCACTTGGTGCAGGAAATACAGGTTTTAATTTTATCCCCCCTCCCTTTATTTTCTGCCAGATGGTTTTCAATGAAGCCTTTTCAAGTGCTCCCCACTGCATTGTCATAGAGTTCATAAGCACAAAGTGCCTTTTTGCCCATTCCTATCATCAGAGTCAGCTACGCATGAGATCCAGCTAGTCAACTGATACTGAAAAATGTGCTAGAGAAGACAAACAGAAAGAGCTGATGGATATAGGGCTAATGGATATAGGGAATTGTATAGGATTAAGACTGTTCATGAAGCAGCTGAAATCCCCCACTCTATTTAGGGCAGAGAAATGAGTTTAGAAAAGCTGGTGTCGGTGATGTCGATGTCAATATTGTGATGTGTGCTTGTAATTCTGAGACTAGCCAAAGTAGCATGGCCACTGGGAGTCCCCCTCCCTGCAAAAGAAAACACCCAAAAGAAAATTCTCTCAACTTTCAGGAAATCAGCAGAAACATTTCACTTAATTTCTCCCATAGTTTCTCAGTTGTGGAGCTTGTTTCTTTTTTCCCTAAACCTGTGTGTGGCTAGGTGTGTGATAGGGGCATTAGAACTAGTTTTGATGTTCTTGACCACCATTTTGCCTCCAGCAAATGTCCTGGGTTCTTTCCTACTATATACGGATAACACTGATTCCACTTTAACAGCCGTAGTTCCATCCTATGGAATCCTGGG
This sequence comes from Phrynosoma blainvillii, assembly GCA_026167975.1. Classification (NCBI taxonomy): domain Eukaryota; kingdom Metazoa; phylum Chordata; class Lepidosauria; order Squamata; family Phrynosomatidae; genus Phrynosoma; species Phrynosoma blainvillii. The sequence goes on from JANUYF010000003.1 coordinate 327,609,726, forward strand.
ATTTGTATTTTAGGGAGGGGGTATTTAGAATTCTTTGCCAGAGAGTTCTAGTGTCTCACCAAACTAATACCTCTAGGATTCCACAGGCAGTTAAAGTGAAATTGTACTGCTATAATTGCATACTGTGAAAGCTTCACTCCAGGGCACCAGAGTGCCATAGGGAGATGGTAGCTGTGGGGGAAAAAATGAAAAATAGTTAGTGAAAGCTTTGGAAAGTGTTCTTCTACTTTTCAGGGATGAGAAGAATGAAAATCTCAGAGATTTTCTCAAGTAAAAATGTCTTCTAATAATTTTTGCTTCACCCCTACATGTAAGCAGAGCTTGAGAAGGTTCTGACCACAGTTTGCAAAATGCCCCAGTCAGTATGGCCAGCAAAGTCTTTTTCTACTGATGTCTAATCTGCACTGCTGAAATAATGCTGTCTGACACTGCTTTAACTGCTATGCTATGAAATTCTGGGATTTTTAGTTTTGTGGGATATATAGCCTTCTCTCTGGTGCCACAACAAACTACAAATCCTAGAATTGGGCCATGGCAGTTAAAGTGTTGTCAAACTGCATTATTTCTGTAATGCAGATTAGTCCTGGGTTGAGCCAGTCGACTAGACTGTTGTTCTTACATGCCTTGAAGCCACCTCTTACTTATGTTGATCTTATCATAGGATTTTCTTGCAAGTTTTATTTAGAGAGAAAAAATGACTTGTACCTGGTCTATTCTGCAGCATATTTAAGCATGTTTAAGGACACAATTATCTCCAGATTTGTGCAGAAGTAACATCTGAATTTATTTCACCTGTGTGCCACAACCCAGCTGAGGCTCCCTTGGAGATTTTTTGTGCTGCTACAGTTTTGTGTAAGATCTTCTGCTTCACCTGAGCTTCTGCTACTGCCTGAACTCCTCATAAAACCTGTTGAGCCCCCCTTCATCTCAGCTATATTCATCATTTAGAATATTAGTTTGGGGAACAACCATGGAAAATGTCCTCTTTTTCTTCTTTTGTCTTCTGCATTGGACCTTGCTGGAGTCATTTGGTTGGCTTCTGTGGGAAACTGGGTACTGGACTTGGCCAGTCCCACGTGATCTAGCTAGTTTTTTTGTGTATATACAGATGTATACCCTCCAACTGTCCTCATTTGACAGAGACAGTCCTAATGAATCCTCTATAATCCCACTTTTTTTTTTTTGCTGTTTTAAAAATATTCCAGTTTCTCTGTCCTCTCACTTTCTCCCATTGTCCTCAGTTTACTTCAGTTGCTGCAAACAGAGCTTAAAGTGCAAAAGTAGTTGGTGCTCAATTAACTTAGCTGAAGGAGAGGACAGGAAGAGATAAGATCTTGCTTTTCCCAGTAGGCACAGACAAAGGCAAACTGTGAGCCACCTTGGGTACCTTTGAGGAGAAAGGCAGCATATAAATGATTTTTTTAAAACATAGCTTGTGTGTAAAAGAATGTCAACACAGCACAAAAACAAAATACTGTTTCAGTTAAAAGGGTATAGCACACAACAATCTTGGTTTGTTCAGTCATAACAAGATGACTTTTCTATCACACTTATCAATGTACTGGTACATATTAGAAATATGCACTGAGTGAAACAGAAATGGATTGAAGAAACTGGGAATGCCTCCTCCTCAGAATTATTTTAGATGTTCCTTTAGTGAAAACAGAGTGAAAAACCACAGAGCAAAGCCAGAGTGAAGAAAATGGCTGAGGAATATCTTTACACTAACTTTAAACATAACCAAACTATCCAAATAGAAGATTCTGCAGAAAAACATGAGGGTTCCTGAGGAGGTTGGACATCTTGTTGGGGACTTGCTGATGTCCACATCTATTTTTGATCCTTCATTTGCCATTCTCAGAAGCACAAGAACCAAGATAGCAGGAGGCTGGTGGGAAATCCAGAGCTAGAAGGAGGGTACCACCTTCTCAAATATAATGCCAGGTACATGAAATAAGGCCTTTTCAGTGGCTGCCCCCCAAGGTCAGGAACTCTCTCCCTAGGCAGGCTAGAATGGCTTCTTCCTTGCTGTCCTTTCTTTCAGTAGGTGAAGGCTATTTTAAAAAAAAAAATGGGAAAAGGCTTTTAGAACTGAATGCTTTTTAAGAAAAGGGTTTTAAAGAGGTTGCTCTATTGTTTCACATGGTGCTGTTCTAAACAGCTTTTAATCATTTTAAATTCAAGTCCTAGCTTGGACATGAAATCCATTGGATGACCTTGAGCAAGTCACATGCTCTCTGCCTCAGGGAAGGCAATGGTAAACCTCTTTTGAACAAATCTTGCGAAGAAAACCCCATGATAGTTTTGCCTTTGGGTTGCCATAAGTCAGAAAGGACTTGAAGGCACACAACAGCAGCAGCAAAAAACTATACTGTACTCACTTAAATTTATAAGCTGCTTTGAGTCCAGATCTTGAGGAAAAGACAGGAAGTAAAAATAAATGCAGAAGAGGAGGAAGATTTTTTCCATTAGGGTTTTCCTGGGATGAATGGCCTTATTTAGGAGGAGGGTGTCCTCAGAGAAGGACCAGGTGAACCTTAAACCCAGCAGATAATCAGAAAGAAAGGGGCTGGCTCTAGGAGTGTACCTCTCTGCTTAACCTATACTGTCATATAACTTAGGTAGTGCTAGTCCTGGAGAAACATAGCCTTGGTGCTAGCTTCATTCCATCCTCCAGTTCTTTCTTCTCATTGAAGTATTTTAGTTCAGGTGTCTCCCCATCACTACCAGCATCACCATTCCTAGACAGTGCATACTGTTTCCCAGAGTTTTGAAATGTTACTTTTTGGGGGACTAAAGTATGTTTACTGCTGCTTCCATACTATCTGTTCTGTCTCTTCCTTGTACTCATGATGTAAGGAACTGCCTTTGAACGAAACCTCTATTAACATCACTTAGGACATTATCACACGGGGGCAAATCTGCTGGTTAATCCAAACAAAATCCAGACCGAAACTGGGTTAGTGCCCTGTGTTTTCACACGACGTCGCACAGAAACTGGACAGAAAGTGGACAGAAAGTGGACAGAAAGTGGACAGAAACGTGATCTTTTGAAATTCGATTGTTTGGAGGAAATGCAAACGCACAATTAAGGTAATTTCGCATTTACTGTAATGTGATAACCAAATGCGCATTGGGGAGCATTTCCCTGCTGTTGCCATGGTTCCAGCGAGCATTCCTGTGCATGTGCAAGAGGCTCATTTCTACTACATTTATGGGATATTTTCGCTTGTGTGTGGACGTTCAATATACTTACTGTAAATTCGTAATTAAGGTAATGACGTTTGCGGAAACAAGGTTTATTTCCCGTTTATTTTTGGGATGCCTCATTTCCACTTTATTTTTGCTTTCTGGCCCACGTGTGATAAGGGCCTTAAGTTATATCTCCCTTCCTCTCCTAATTCTTCTTCCTAGTTTGCTTTTGAGTACAACGCTACACAAATACTCTGATTTAGTCTTTTAATTTAACTCCTCTCTGTTGCCTTCTTCCTCCTCATCTCCTGGTTTGCCCTTGAAGTCTGGGAGGTTTTATTGCATGTGGGAAAACAATAATTATTTATCTTAAAACAGATATTAGGCTCAGCAGTGGGTCTGTGTCTTTGGTGCCATTCAGTCTCAATGTGCAACCAATTTACCCAAATAGAATTATCTGAGTTATATCATCTAAAAAGCAAAAAATAAAACCACTGCAACTGAAAGGTTTGAATGTAGCAGTTCAATGTAAGACATGGGTTAAGCAACCATAAATTATATCCTAGACTTGAATTCTGTAATAACTGTTCTAAGACAAGACCCTTTATAGATAGTTTAACATATGAGAAAGTGCAACAATAATTTCAGACTTGTAGATTTTGAATTAGAATTCTAGTGAACTTTAAAAAATAAGGCAAATGACCTTGGCTCAGTCACTGCCTCTCAGTCTCAAGATTGTTGTGACTTGTGAGGATAAAATGAGACAATGCTGATGCAAATGTCAGGGTCTGCCATATTGAACTGCATTAGAAATTTGAGAACAAACTGCTAAGCCTGCAGTCCTAACCACATTTGCTATTGTTGTTGTGTGCCTTCAAGTCATGTCTGACTTATGGCAACCCCATCATGGAGTTTTCTTGGCAAAAATTTTTCAGAGGTGGTTTGCCATTGCCTTCCTCTGAAAATGAGAGAGTGTGACTCGCTCAAGATCACCCAGTGGGTTTCATGGCTGAGTGGGGAACCGAACACTGGTCTCCAAAGTTATATTTAGCTGGATATAATTCCCACTGACCTCAACATGGGCAATTTCTGAGTCAACATGTCTTAGGACGTTATCACACAGGGAGTCTCTGGGAGAAAGTGGAAATAAACGGGATGAGTGGAAGACTTTAATTTACGGGATTTGTCCCGTTCCGCCTCGTCTAATAACTAAATTCGAATTTAAAAGGGGATTAATTCGAATGAAAACCTGATCTTTTCAAATCCTCAAAAATCCCGAAAATGAAAAGATCAGGTTTTCGTTCGAATTAACCCCCTTTTAAATTCGAATTTAGTTATCAGACGAGGCAGAACGGGACAAATCCCGTAAATTAAAGACTTCAGCTTGTGCCTGTTTATTTCCACTTTCTCCCCGCGACTCCCCGTGTGATAACGTCCTTAGATTGTGTAAGGGCATAGTACATGTGGCAAGTCACTAGGGAGAGTGGAGTTCCCCTTCAGCCAATCAGGTTCAGACTGGCTGCAAAAGTGGGGGCTGCTGGAGGAATGACTATAAAAGGGGAGGAGCAAGGGAGAATGGTATAGGAGTGTGTGAGTACTGTTAGAAGTGAAGAGGATTCAGTGACTAGAGAGGGGCGAAGCAGACTGCCCCAAAGGAGTGGTTTCTGGCTGTCCATCAGAGCCTCTAATTGGGCCATGGCAACTGCACACTGTGGCCTTGATCTGGCATTTTTCTAGCTCCCAAAGAAGCGGCAAAATGCCACTCCTTTATAGAGCAGAAAAAAGCTGCCCTTTTTGCAGCAGCAGTGGTTCGTCCATGTTTCTGCAGCATGGGCATATAAAGGCCGCACCGCAGAAACATCATGATGCCATCTGGTTGGGTGTGCAGTGTGACTCTGACTTGGGGGCGGAGTCATGGCATGCAGTGTATGGTCATCATGCTGCCACACCACCCCCAATCTGGCTTTTACTGCCGGTATGCTTTCCCCCAGAGTTTGTCAGTTTAGAGTTAAGGGTGTTATGGGCGATGCAGACCAGCACTATAGGCCAGCCTGAGGGTGGAGTTGGGGTGGGGAAACCACACGCCAGCCACCGCGACTCCATCCTGATTCCACCCCAACTCTACCCCAATGCCGCGTGCCTGTCTGCATGGCACATGGCGTCAAGGCGCCTTCTTGGTGCAGCGTGCTTACACACTGTGCCCAAAAGGTGTAAAAGAACCATGGAGGAGGCTCTAAGGGTGGCATTTTGCCACTCTTTTGGGGGTGGCAAAAAGGAGGATTGGGACCGAGGTGGGTGGTTGCTGTAGCCCTGCTCCGCCACTCCCAGGGGCAGCCTAGAGCTGCCCCAAATGGGTCATCTGCATCAGCCCTTAGTTACCAACTCAGTTCATAGCAGTTCATAGCTGCTTTGTTCTATGGGTTGTCAGTTCAGATTCAGGCCAGACCTTGACAGAATTCATACTTCTGTAAAAGGGGATTTATAATAGAGAGAGGTTTAAAAGCAGGAACTAGTTTAGAATTGAAAGATACTGAGTAAGAAATAATTTGTGGCCAGTGAAGTGCTGTAATTATTGTAACCATACAATCTGTGGACCAACCTTGAAAAGAAACAAAATAAAATCTGCTTATAAATAAAGATTATTTTTATTCTTGTTTCCAAAAGAGATGTGGCTTGAATGAACTTAGAATAACACTTTCCCCAAATAACACACTACCAATAATAACACACATATAGCAGATGGATAGTTGGGGACCTCAAGCTTAATTCATTTAACAGAAAAGTGTAATGGGGATAAAAGTGAGGCAGGTATCAGGACCAAAGGCTCAAGGAATGTATCTGAGGTAGAAGAAAAGCTTTAGAGCATTGGCCACGGTACACTACAGAACAAAGCTGAGGAATGAATTACAAATAATAATAATAATAATAATAATAATAATAATAATATCCCGCCCCTCTGCGTAACGCAACTGGGACAGCTTACAACATTAAAATATACATTTCGTATCCCACAATCCCACCCACCCCTTAAAATGCTATTAAACAATGATAATTTAAAACACATTTAAAATGCTGATACAAATAAACAAATAAACTAACTGCAGCAGAATTCAGGGAGCAAATTGGGCTGTCTTTTGAACGCCAGGATATCTATTCAAGAAAGAGATCCATCTTAACAGCCTTTTTAAAGCTGTCTAAGGTGGTAATATGATGGATCTCAACCGGCAGGCCAATCCATAATCTGGTAGCGGTTGCTGAAAAGATCCTCTGGGCAGTTGTAGATAGCAGATTCCTCCCAGAGGACCTGAGTGCACGGGGAGGATTATACGGAAGGAAGCGGTCACAAGGATAGGTTTGACCCAAGACATTTAGGGCTTTAAAGGTGATAAACCAACAACTTGTACTGGGCACAGAAACTAATGGGCAGCCAGTGAAGTGATTTTAAGATTGGTGTTATATGGTCTCTTCTCAATGTTCCTGAGACCAGCTTGGCTGCCATATTCTGTACTAGTTGAAGTTTCTGGACCAAGTACGAGGGTAGCCCCATGTAGAGTGCATTGCAGAAATCAAAACGAGAGGTTACCAAAGCATGCACCACAGTTTCAAGGTCCTTAACTTCCAGGAAAGGGCACAGCTGGTGTATCAGCTGAAGCTGATAACAGGCACTCCTGACCGTCGCATTTACCTGATTTATCATCTGAAACAACGGATCCAGGAGCACTCCCAGACTGTGAACACAGTCCTTAGAGGAGAGTGTGACCCCATCCAGGACTGGAGGTTGCAACCCAATACCTGGTTTTGGGCCACTACTGTAAGTAACTCCATTTTATCTGGATTCAGTTTCAATTTGTTTTTCCTCATCCAGTCCATTACTGCTTTAAGACAATCATTGAGAGGAGAGACACCATCTAAAGTCAAAGCTGAAGGCTGAGACATGGAGAAATATATCTGGGTGTCATCATGTACTGATAACACCCAACCCCATGTCTCTGGATGATCTCTCCCAGCTGCTTCATATATATATATATATATATATATATATATATATATATATACACACACACACACACACACATATATATACATATATATATGAATAGCATCGGGGACAGGACGGCAGCTTGTGGGACACCACAATTAAGCTCTTTCCTTGTAGAGTGACTGTCCTGAGCATCACCCTCTGGAATCTGCCCGAGAGGAAGGAACGGAACCATTGCAGTGCACTGCCCCCAATTCCTAACCTTCTCAGGTGATCCAAGATGATGCCATGATCTATTGTATCAAAAGCTGCTGAGAGGCCCAATAGCACCAACAGGGTCACACTACCCCTGTCGATGCCCAGATGAAGGTCATCAGCTAAGGCAGTCCCAACTGTCCTAAAGCCAGTTTGAAATGGATCTAGATAATTGGTTTCCTCCAAGATAGCTTGGAGTTGACCCTCCCTAAGGGATGCATTGATGATGTCTCTAAGAAACATTCTCAAGGCATCTCCCCCCTGGATGGACAGCCATGAAGAGCAAGGATGAAGAGAACCGGTTGATTTCTTCACTCTACCAAGGAACTTGTCCACGTCATCAGTATTCATGGATTGAAACTGAGCCAGTATAATTTCATCAATGGAGTTGCTGGACACCTTGTCAATTGACTCTGTTACAACACTGCATCTAAGTCGGCCCTTATCTGAGAGATTTGATTTGCAAAGAAGTTGTTAAATGCATCACAGCAGGCTGTTGTAGGGTTAAGTAATGGGTTCTGCACAGGTGGAACCTGTGTCAGTTCCCTTACCACCCTAAACAGCTCTGCTGGAGGGGACTCTGCAGATGCAATACATGCAGAGGTATGGATTTCTGCACTGCATGTATTGCCTCTCGATAGGAACAAAGAAATTTCCTATGATCAGTCTTGTCAGATAAGGTTCTGTGGAATGATTGGTATGCTCTCCAGCCCATTCCAGAAAACAGAGTCAACTGAAGGCAGGATAGCTTTCAAACATCGATCCTGTCTTCTTTTGTAGCAACCCTTCACTCTATTCCCACCATACCTTCCTTTCCCTTGCACAACCTCAATTTCCACTCCCACATCATCCTGGCCACACCTGCCTGTCCCTTATTTTCAAGTCCTTCCAAATCCCCTCAATTTAGTGCTGTCCTCCAGGTAATTTCTGCCCTCCAGGTAAAGTGAGGCCAGCAGAAGCCACAGCAGCAGCAGCCAACAGGCAGGTGGTAGTGAACCTCTTCCTGGAGTGTGGGGTGGCAGTTCTTCTTTCCCCTCTCTGCTAGCTTCCCTCAGCCCTAACCAGTAGGGGCCAGGTGTTCCTCCCTGGCTATGTAGCCAGGAATTAGCTGACATAACATCTTAGAGTTGGAAAGGACACCAAGGGGCATCTAGTTTGACCCTCTGCTGTGCAGGAATGCACAACATTTCTGAGAAGCTCTTGGGGGCCATATTCCAATGGTAGTAGGGCCAAAGGCAAAAGAATAGGAGCAAAAATACTACCATAAAGCTTTTATGTCCAACAGTTAAATCTAAGAAAAGAAATTTCAACCTTTTAGAGATGTGAGAGAGCACAATTAAATTACACTTTGGGGTGGTTTAAAACAAAACAAAACAAAACAAAACAACCAAGTTAAAACACATTTTAAAAACAATTATTACAAAAACATTTAAAACATAATGTAAAAAGAAAACAGCACTCCATTTGTTAAAAGTGCCATCTGCCACAAATTAAAAAAAACCCAAACTGTTTTTCAAGATGGCTAGGGCTTCTGGGAGCTGAAACACCTAGAGGACCAAAGTTTGGGAATCTATTACAATAAATCCACAATAGTGCAAAAGGTGGCTTGCTTTATTCATTCATTCATTTATTATATTTAGATCCTAACTTGCTCTCAAAATGGAATCCAAGGTGGCTTACAATAATCCAACTAAAGGTCCAATGAAAACATTAATTTACAAAAGTTAAAAAGGAATTAAACATCAACATTTAAAAAACCATGCTAAAACACTAAAACAGCTAAATCACTAAAAACACTTAAAACATATCTAAAACAATTTCAGTAAAAGATAGATAGAAAGACAGCACACCACTTCACACATTGCTGTTAGGTTTTGATGGGATATATAGTCAATGTTAGAATGTTGAAATGTAAAGATGTGTGTCTGTATTTTTCCATGCTGTGAAAATTTGTTTTCTGAGGCCAGAATCACAATTATCACCCAAAGGTGTGTTATAGTCTAAACAAGCTAGCTAACAAGCTGAAAGTCTATGAGAAACAGTTTTATTTACAAAAGAGGTTTTCATCAACAAGGGATGTTTTGGGAAATGCAGTCACATGGTGTAATATGGAAATTAAAGGTTGGGCTAACACACGTCATGTAACTTCAACCAATCAGTCTGTAAGGGCTACACCCAAAGGGGTGGGGAAATGTGGGCTGAAAGTTGTGATTCTGAAAAGTTTCTCACTTCTTCTTTAATCTTTAAGCTGAATGGACTAATTAAAACATATTTTTGCTGATGCTGAAGCTAGACTAACTTTAACCATGTAGCAGCTAAGCTTTGTTCCTGTTTAGCCATTCTGGCTAAAGATGTTATTATTATTATTATTTGTTTTTGCTCATGCTGATTTTGCAATAAAGAAAGCTTATATGATGTTCTGGATTTCTTGGTGACTTGACTTCAAAGACTGTAAGCTGTATATTCATCATCAACACATTTTTCAACAATTGCAACTCCATAATAAAAAGTGTTCTGTATGTACAGTTGAAAATATGCACAAATATGCCTTGTCAATGGGGAAAATGTGTACAAAATTATACATTTTCCAAATGAATGTAGAGGAAAGGAAGAGGTAAATCACAACCTGATACAAAGAACAGACTGAAAATTCTAAAGAGAATTGAAGAAAAGCAGTTGAGTACAGACTGAGAATTTTTCACATCTCTAGGTAGAGAGGTTCTCCTTCACAGTATTCACAGGGTACCATGTAGGAATGGGGGAGAGAATTCTTTCAGTTTCCTCTTTTGGCACAGACAACACAAATCACGTTTCTCATGTCAATATGCATACATCAAATTAAGTTATTTTTTGGTTTCCAATTTTCTCTCGGTATTGTGATGCAGTTATCCATCATTCATGAAATTAATGTACAATAATGCTTTGCTTTTGAGAAAATTGTCAAAGCTGTATCTGCACTGCAGAAATAATTCATTAACTGCCATGGTTCAATGCTTTGGAATTCTGGGAACTGTAGCTGTTTTTAGACATTTAGCCTTCTCTTTCATAGAGTTCTTTTGCCATAACAAATTACAATTCCCAGAATTTCATATTATTAAGTTATGGCAGTTAAAGTGATGGCAAACTGGATTATTTCTGCAGTGTGGATGCAGCCAAAATGACAAATAAATGGATCCTAGAGCAAATCAAAACAAAACTCTCTCTCTAGAAGCCAGGATGAATAAACTGAGACTACTGCACTTTGGACATATCACGACGAGAAATAACTCACTAGAAAAGACAATAATGCTTCATAAGGTAGAAGTCTTAGTAAAAGAGGAAAACCACAGCCCTGAGTTTGCACCATGAGTCAAAGTTGACTTGGTAGCAATTAACAATAACAAAATTTAAAAAGCTCACAAATTCATATTAAGAAACATGTACATGAAAATCTGTACATGAAAATCCAGTGCGCCAGTGGCAGAGGGACCAGGTTGCTGGCTCAGAACTCCTTCCCTGCCTTTCTCCACCTGTGGTGGGGCGGAGCAGAGCCTTGAAGAGCTCCCTTCTCGCCCCTCAATTCCACCAGCGCGCCAGCGGCAGAGGGACCAGGTTGCTGGCTCAGAACTCCTTCCCTGCCTTTTTCCACCTGTGGTGGGGCGGAGCAGAGCCTTGAAGAGCTCCCTTCTCGCCCCTCAATTCCACCAGCGCGCCAGCGGCAGAGGGACCAGGTTGCTGGCTCAGAACTCCTTCCCTGCCTTTCTCCACCTGTGGTGGGGCGGAGCAGAGCCTTGAAGATCTCCCTTCTCGCCCCTCAATTCCACCAGTGCGCCAGCGGCAGAGGGACCAGGTTGCTGGCTCAGAACTCCTTCCCTGCCTTTCTCCACCTGTGGTGGGGCGGAGCAGAGCCTTGAAGAGCTCCCTTCTCGCCCCTCAATTCCACCAGCGCGCCAGCGGCAGAGGGACCAGGTTGCTGGCTCAGAACTCCTTCCCTGCCTTTCTCCACCTGTGGTGGGGCGGAGCAGAGCCTTGAAGAGCTCCCTTCTCGCCCCTCAATTCCACCAGCGCGCCAGCGGCAGAGGGACCAGGTTGCTGGCTCAGAACTCCTTCCCTGCCTTTCTCCACCTGTGGTGGGGTGGAGCAGAGCCTTGAAGAGCTCCCTTCTTGCCCCCCAATTCCACCAGCGCGCCAGCGGCAGAGGGACCAGGCTGCCGGCTCAGAATTCCTTCCCGAGGCGTGGCAGCGGCGGTGCTTGAGCCGTTTGAAGGACTCCCCAGCCCAGCCAGCCCTCACTAACACCGGCACCAAGCAGCAAGAGGCGGCGGGCCATGGCCGCGGAGGACTGTTTTGCCATCCGCAGTCCTTGAAGCATTATAATAATAAGAATTTTTCACTCTTCTTCCTGAGATGTCTCCAAACTTCTCCAGGATTCTTCTGGCTCTTGTATCTTCCCTCAAGACACCAGACAACTCAGTAGTCTTATATAAAAGATCTACTTTATTCTACTATATATAAATACTATATGCCCTACAAATCACAATCTCTACACTTCACAATATCTCCAACACTACTCCACAATACACCAAACTACTCCACAATGTACATTAGCAAACATTGCAATTTATAGCCATTGTTAGACACCACCCACCAGTCAGTTTCCACCCAGTGGGTGTGTACATACATCTTGATTGGTCCACATAGATCATCCCATACCTAAGACCAACCCAAATGTTTCATCACTTTACCTTGACCACTTAATGAGTCTCAGGTGTTTGCAATCTATCACAGGTGTTCTCAATATACCTTCTATAACTTTGTCCTTGGCTCTCAAGGCTTCTTAATTATATTATCTTTTTCACCTGTGTATCTTCCTGATTGCTCCTGCTTAGTCACTTTGACATTCACATACATATTTTTATTTCTATTACTGTATATCCCATGTTGCTTTTTCCTTAACACTCAAAGCAAACTAACAACAACAACAAAAGAACAGGGTTTATGACTATGTAGTTAAACTCCATTTAAGTGTTGACCTAGACTGTGTGAAATACAACCAGTTTTAATAATAAAGTGAAAAAGGCCCATTCTTCTTTTCGTTAAGCATCTGCATCAAAATGTCACCTCAAGCAAGATCTGAAGTCTGTGTGTAGATTTCTATGTTAGACAAAGTACCTGTGAAATTTATAAGTCAAAGAAATTTTGTTAAGTCTCGCTGTTTTAACAACTGTTCTCAATGAAAGTCTCATTTTCCAACTGTTGTGAAAAAATACATACCTTGCCTCACACATTTGCATATTTGCAAAGCTTACATAGCATTTCTAAGAAATAAATTATTCACAAAACAAAGTGCATATTTTAAAACATGAGTGGATAAAATGGGCAGAATTGAAAGATTACATAGTAGCACACTCTAGCCAATGCTGGAAAAATTGTGTAATTTGAGCAACCTGCACAAAATTACAAAAATACATTGTAAAAATTCCATAAATTTCAGTGTAGGAATAACTAAAGTCTAGCACCCTGATACAAAATGCTGGATGGAAATGTGAGTAGGTTTTGGTTAGTGAAATCCAGACCAAGAGATTTTCATATCCCTAGTTTCAAAAAGATTCAATACATTTTCTCAGAGTGGTGGGATTGCCATGCATCCTTAGCTTGTCAGCAGATTTTTGGAGAAGAACAAAATTGGAAGAAAAATTAAAGTTCCTGTCTGAGTGAATCAACTGAGGAAAGTATTGACTCACAATATTTCTTGAGGGGCTTCTAATATCTTTAATTTCACCCCTTTGTACTTTATAATTAAAAGTTATTTAAAGGAGTCAACTTGTTTTACAGAGACCCATAAGATGTCAATACTTAGATTCTCTTTATTTACAATGATTCATTTGAAAGGATTATGAAATAAATTAAGAACTTATAAAAACATACTTTATACATTTCCTTCCCATAAAAAGAGGGTTCTAAAATGCTGCTTAACGATAATTTAAAGCAACAGTAAAGATCTCCCCTGAAAGTAAAATAACCATTACTATCTCCCGCTAGATATTTTCTATACCCTTTTGTATGAGGCTGCTATTATAAGAAGTAATAAATGGATACATGCATGGATCTTTTGAGAAAAATACTGTCTCTGTCTGGTTTTTTTAAAATAAAAGAACCTAGTGTCTCCCAGAGTAATTCTGATAGAAAATGCACTGAGAGAGGAGAATCCTATTTCAGTAGTACTTTAAAAGCAGGTGTGATTCTTCAATTATTAAGGAAACATGGCAATGCAAACACTCAGCCTCAGGTCAATTTTAGTATAGCTAAGATTCCTTGTTCCCAAAAACAATCAAACCCAAAGTGGACTTTTTAATCTACAGTTCAAATTTAGCTCTAATGTTATACCTAAATCTGTTCTCTACTTGTAGAATGTTTTTCCTTCCCTCCTGCAATTGCGGCTTTGCTTTTCTATCTCATTTTAGGAATTGTGCTCATATTTGGAGTACACTTTATCAATTGACAGGCATTATTCCAGCCAGCCCAGACTAGGTTGGCAACAGTCAGCCAGAGGACTTTTTCTTCTGCCACCCCTAGACTGTGGAATGATCTGCTGGAAGAGATTAAATAGCTGAATACCCTGTCTGAGTTTAAAAGAGCATTAAAGACCAGTAACTTTGGGCAGTCTCATCCAGATGATTTTTAAATAGTGAATTTTAAATGTACATTGTTTTAATATGTGTATATCTTATTTGTCCTTTTAAATTGATGTGTATTTTAACTGATGTGTTTTAACTATTGTTTGTCTGTTAATTGTTGTTGTTCCCCATCTTGATCCAGGGGAAGAGGTGGGTAAGGAAGAAGAAGAAGAAGAGGCCGAAGGTGCCACACTATCCTTTTTTGTGTCAGATATTCTTTATTTTTCTGCAGCCTTCCCAGCTATCTCCACTTTCCTGTTGGCCCACAAAACTGAATAGAATTTTTTGGTCACATAGCATGGCGTCAAGGAGCTATGTTAGGTGTGGGCAAAGTGTGGCAAAAGCAGTTGTTACCCAAAATGTCATGGTCCTAAGAGAGTACCCACAATCAATATTTAACAGAGGAAACGTATTAGTTCAACTAAAGCTGCTGAGAGGGAGTGGACAACTAAAAGCAGGGATCAAGCCTATATATGCCAGTTCTGAGAAACAGAACTCCAGAATGCAAAGTCTAAATGTAGCTTTATTTGTAGAAGGGAATCCCCACTCACACAAAAGCATGCTCACATACACTTGCGAGAACTAATGATATAAAAGTTTGTAGGAGATAGTGACTTTAGGGATTTCAGAGGGCAATACCGTACTGATTCCAGAAGAAGGGCTCCAGTCAGGGGGGTTCTGTGAAGTGAAATGGCTCAGCAGCTGCCAGCAATGCTGAACAATCAAGAAAATACTGACAGAGTATCTGTCTGAATCTCAAACAAGACCAAATTGGTTATGCTTTGGCAGGCATATTTATAGGGCAAAATCTATCCTGTGGCAGATTTTGGAACTAAAATGAAGTTTCCAGGAGAGAAGAATGAAAAATGAGCTTATAAATGACAGCACAATCAGAGCAAATGTCCCTGGACAATGGAGTATCTCCTCTGGGGTGTGGGGGGTATGCTTGGGTTTCTGTTAATTTGTTAGCAGATCTATCTTGCACTATGACTCCTATCAAGTAAGGGATTATGCAAATTCCAATCTTTATTGATCTATCCTGGCCACATGCTCTTGGATTTTCCCCATGCTGAGCAAAGTCAGATTTCTGTATAGGGTCACAGATGTCATTATATAACACGGCTAGCTTCCTGCACTCGGTTCCTTCTTGGCTACATGCCCCCCCAAAATCCCTTTTGATATCTACTTGATACTGAAAAAGAGGACGGTGCAGATGACCAAACCTTGGGGCAACACAGTAAGAAAACAAAAGTAATGACCTCAGATGGTGCTCTTAGCTTTAAAGTGAATGATGAAGACATTAAAACAGGTTTGTTTGGGTTTGTTTTTTTTTTTAAAAAAAATCCTATCTGTCTTGGCTCAGTAATTAGTCAAAATTGAGGCTGTAGTCAAGAAATCACTAGACTAGAATTTAGAAGAGTGGCTATGAAGGAATGAGACAATATCCTCAAGAGTCAAAATATATAATTGAATACCAAAGTTAGGATTATCTATGCCATCATATTTCCAATTTCTATTTATGCCCGGGAACTTGGATAGTGAAAAAAGTTGATAGAATGAAAATCAACTCATTTGAAATGTGGTACTGGAGGAGAGTTCTATGGATACCATAGAATGTTAAAAATAAAAATGAATGGTTCCTGAAGCAAAACAAGCCTGATCTCTCTCTAGATGCCATATACAACTAAATAGAGGCAATCATACTTTGGACATATCATGAAACAACATAACTCATTAAAAAAATGCTAGTGCTTGGCAAAGTGAAAGGCAATATAAAAAGAGGAAGATCTCATTACAGGTAGATAGACTGAGGGGCTCTACAGCACCCTGATCCAGAGCTTTGTCACTCTAAAAAGAACCGGCAAATGCCGCACCTTTTTAGAGTGGCAAAAAGCTACCCTTGCCATGGCAGCGGCTTTTCGGCTCTCCTTTGGTGTGGTATATGTGAATGCTGTGCCAAGGGAGCACCCTGATGCTGCCTGTCATCTGGTTGGGTGGGTAGCATGATAGTGGAGTTGGAGCAGAGTCAGGGTGGCCAGCGTGTGGTCACCACGTCTCGACTCCACCCCCAGGCTGGTCCTTTTGGCTGGTTTGTACAGCCCCTCAGTCAAAGAAGCAACAGCTCTGACTGTGTAAGACATGAGCAGGACTGTTGATGGCAGTGTGTCTTAGTTGTCTCTCATCCATAGGGTTGTCATAGGTCAAAGCTGAATTGATGGCAGTTAATAATATAAAAAAAGTGAGACCCTGTTTTTTACAGCTTTAACTCCATCAACTACCTCAAACTGCTTTTTTTCTTGCAAAAATGCCTCCTCTATACTCTTTTAAGATATATTTAAAACTACATTTGATTCTCTGAAGATGCCAGCCACAGATGCTGGCGAAACATCAGAAAGAAACTCTTCTAGAAGATGGCCACAGAGCCCGAAAACCCCACAAAAAACTATATTTAAAAATGTTTTTCAAACTAGACTTCTGGCCACTTCTAGATGTGTTTTATTTTTCATATCTCTTTTGACACTTTTGGCTATTTTCGTGAGCCCCAGCAACTTTCAGGGGCAGAAAACCTGCTTCCAGTCCTGTTGACCTCTGGGCTAAATGTGCCATTAGTTCTACCTAGATCAGTCACATTGAAATCAATGGACTTAAGTGAGCTGTAACTAACAATTGCCAGTCATTTCACTGGGTCTGTTCTAATTAGGCTTAACACTTGATTTCACTCCATATATATGGCAAACTGACTGATAGGTTGTGTGGGGGAATCAAGAATGTCAGTTGCTGGTGCATATACGTGCTGAGCTTTGTGTGGGCTAGTAAATTATAAATTGTGTAAACCTGTTCTCAGCAATGTGCTCATCTGTCACATCACATTTGTAGATTTCCCTTCCTTTAACTTCCATGTTTGCTTGGTGCTCATTTTCATCTGGCTAGTAAACAGGCTGAAATCCTTCCTTTTGCCTATTTTTTTTAAAAAAAAATGCATGGATTTTAGTGTGCATTTGCGGATCATGTGCATTGCTTGTGTGCATTTCCTCCATTGACCCAAATGAGCTTCTTTATTCACCAGGAATAATGAGTCACTTTTGCTGGGTTAACTAGGGGCATATTTTATTGAACTATTTATGAAAGAGCTACAGGAGGGCTTTCAAAACACTGGGTGTAGTACTGTCTTAGGTTATGTAGAACCAATTTATACATGAGTGTTGCAAACACAATTACAAAAGCAAACTGTTATCAGATTCTATATGTATGTATGTATCTGGAGAGCAGGGTTCAAATCCCTGTTTAGCCATGAAAACCCACTGGAAGACCTTGGGCAAGTCACAGTCTCTCAGCCTCAGAGGATGGCAATGGTACCCCCCCCCCCCAAAGAAACCTGCCAAGAAAACCCTGTGATAGGTTTGCTTTAGGATCACAATAAGCTGGAAACTATTTGAAGGCAAACACCAACACACACACACACACACACACACAAAACAAAGTAGTAAAAATACTATATATTTTACACTAACTCCAATATATATACAGTCTTCTAGAGTTCCATGCATCCCACAAAGCACCAGTACACCATGTAATTTTGAACATATGGGTCAATCTCTAACACTATGATTCATAGAATTTTAGAGTTTGAAGGGGCTGCAAAAGGGTAGGAACTTCATTCAGTTTATTTTGGTAAGAGGCAAAGCCACTATTTTCTCATAGAGGAAAACTAGAAAAGAAAAGAAAAAGACTGATTCACCCTTACATCAGAGTTTTTCATTTCCTTCCCTACCTTTCCAAGATTATCATTGTATGTTGGCCTCACTCTTTCCTTCTCATTGCTGCTACCATCACAATCAGTCATTGTGAGGAACCTGGAAGGCTGTACAGGAAAAGCACAATGCTGAAATTGTGAATTTGAATCACACCAGGAGTGATGTCTTCTTTTTTTTTTATGGATGAAATTGTGCAGCAAAATTCTGAAGATGTTCCAGTACTCTAAAACATTTCCAGATATGCTGGCCAGTAAATGGCGTCCTCTGCTGCTGATCAAGACAAGTTCCTTACATTCAAGCAGATCAACTAACAAAACAGTTACTTTGGGGAGAGTACAAATCTTAGGCAGCAATTCTATTAAGATCTTACGCATGCATCAGTTCCCCTTCAAAAGTGGTTGACTGATTCTGTATGGTGCAGATCAGCTTCATTTGGTTCAAGATGGAAGAAGTGGAGTTTCACATGCACGTCCATGTCAGGGATGATGGGAGTTGTAGCTCTTCACCTCTGGCTCTAACTCACCACCTTGTTATGCAGCAGAGCTGACCAGCTTTGATCAGTGGTTGATGCTTCTTTCCCAAGCAGCAGAGTTTCAGAGAATAGGCTGAAGACCCTGACAAACTCTCCAAGCCTTCTCTCTCTTCTTCCTGAGATGTCTCCAAACTACTCCAGGATTCTTCTGGTTCTTGTATCTTCCCTCAAGACACCAGACAACTCAGTAGTCTTATATAAAAGATCTACTTTATTCTACTATATACATAAATACTATATGCCCTACAAATCACAATCACTACTCCACCAAAATACTCCACACTACACCACAATATGCATTGGCAAACATTGCACTTATAGCCATTGTTAGTCACCACCCACTAGTCAGTTTCCACCCAGTGGGTGTGTACATTCATTTTGATTGGTTTACATAGATCATCCCATACTTAAGACCAACCCAAGTATTTCATCATTTTACCTTGACTACTTAATGAATCTCAGGTGTTTGCAATCTATAACAGGTGTTTTCAATATACACTCTATAACTTTGTCCTTGGCTCTCAAGGCTTCCAAATTACATTATCCTTTTCACCTGTGTAGCTTCATGATTGTTCCTGCTTAGTCACTGTGACTATCACATACATATTTTATTTCTATTACTGTATGTCGCATGTTGCATTTTCCTTAACAGTCCATTGTATATGGGTGTGAATAGAGCCTTGCACATTGCACATAGATACTTTTTGTACATATGAGTGTGTTTTACACATGGATGCAAGTGCCTATTTAGTTATACAGTTGGTTCTATATTTGGTGTCTTAGGGCCTTTGCAGACTGCCAGAAATAGTGCAAACTGAGTCCACTTTAACTGCCCTGACTCAGTGCTAGGGAATCATGGGAACTGTAGTTTATTGTGGCACTAGCACTGAGCCAGGGCAGTGCCTCAATTTAATGTGCACTATTTCTGGCAGTCTGCAAAGGCCCAATGTTAGCCAAAGTGCATTTTTTCCAAATTTTGGTGTGTGTATGAATTCTACATAACCCCAGATGTACCCTGCAGTTGACCCCAAGTGCCACCTGGGCGATGACAGGCAGGTCGTACCAAGGTGACTTAGAAGAAACCATTTCAAAGACAGGCAGTGTGGGAGTTGCAAATGGACCATCATCACCTTCACAATCAGAAGAATGAGCGATAATTGCCTAGATATCTCCCCTGACAGGCCAGCTAATGACTTGATCCTTTTCCCATTCACCTTGAATATTGCCAGACCAGATTACCTCACCCATACAGTCTCACACTTTTGCCCTGCAGCTAGTTTTAGCCCTTAAAAATCTTGGATTTTTTCCTCTCAGTGTTGCTAATTTGGAGTTCATGGGGACACTATGTCACTGTGCTCTCTAATCTAGTTACTGGCACTTCTGTTCAAACCAACACTGTCAGAATGGTTGTGTCCCACACCACTTCACTCAAATTGGACCCAAAGCCTCATTTGTAGTAACTATCACTGGTAGTTTTGTCTCAACATATTTTCCAAGCTAACCCCTGGTTTCCTGAGCCTTGAATGAGTGAGTGTATGCGTGTGAATTGCTGTGTAATTTCCGCCTTTTAATAAAATAATACTTTAATTGGAGAATTCTGTCTCTGCATCAATTCTTAGATCTATCGGCCTCTTAGTATACATATGGGAGATGGTCTTGCAGATTCCTTGTAGCTGACCCCCTCTCAGTTTGAGCTAAATAAAATTCCCCATACTAGACTTTTGGCTACAACAAGCAGTATCCAATAACAGTTTGGAGTTAGGAGCTGTAAATCCAAGCAAAGCCCACAGGTAGCAAGATAAGAAGCAACAGCCCAGGGTTGTAAATCACAAAGACAGATCTCCCAGTAGACTCAGGTTGAGAGAGAAACCAAGTTTTTCTCCAGAAATGAAAAAAGGAAAGCCCTTGACTGACACAGCCCCACCCAGCTTGCAGACTGTATTTCAAGAGGGTTTTTTCCAGCTGCATGCACATAGTCTCACTTCTCCTGAGGGAGAGGAACTGGGTTTGGGCCAGATACCACAGGTTTCACCTTTCCTGAGGACTTGGAGCTATCTGTCCTACTTCCTCCTCTTGTGAAGCACTTGGGTGGATATAAGACTGAGCTGGAGGAGAGCATAGCTGAAGTAGGACTGTTTCTTCTTTAGAAGCCAAACTCTCAAGGGGAGGCCTAATGAGTAGATCTGTTTTGTCTTCAGATGCCAAAGTCTCAAGGATGGGGCATGACAGTCATAGAATAACAGTTAAGAGTTGGAAGGGACTGTAAGAACCATGTAGTCCAACACATTGCCAAAACACACAACCAAAGCATTCCTGATAGTATAAGGAAATCTAAAGCTCAGAATGGGCTGAGAATTGATAAGTAAGCAGGAAGCAACAAAAGGTTTTCCCCCCAAATATATTTGAAGCAAGAGAATGATGAATGGAACAGTGGGGATGATGCTCATTAAATATGATAAAAAGATAACAGATCACAATGAAAAGGCAGAACTCAGTACCTATTTTGCTTCAGTTTTCTTCCCTGCATCAGCAGAGAACTTGGCAAGGGGTCTGGATTGTGAATCAAAATTGACAATAGTCAGGAATCACAAAGGAGTCAAACAGACCGGCAGCTTGGAGTGGCCAGAAGCCACTCCAGCCCCAATCAACCCTTGATCACTGCAGAACCATGGCGACCAGATGCTGTGGTCAGGAATGGACCACCGGCAAGGAGCGGGTTTTCCCTACTCTTTTTGCAGCCAGCTTTAGGCTGTGTTAGCTGGCCTTGGTGCAGCTTCTGGGGTGAGGTGTGCTATCTGCATACCACACCCCCAGATTAGCTTGAAGGCAGCACTTTTTGGCCATCTATTTCAGGCTCTGGTGAACCTAAATGAGTTCAGATCTGCAGAACCAGATGAACCACATCCCAGAGTACTGAAGGAACTTGCTGATGTACTCTCTAAATCACTTGCCATCATTTTTAATAGAAATCTTGGAGAACAGGTGAGGTGCCAGATGATTAGAGAAGGGCAAACAGTATACCTCTCTGCAAAAAAGAAGATCCAAGAAACTGCAGGTAAGTCAGTTGGACCTCAATCCCAGCAGAAAAAAAATAGAATGGGTTAAAAAGGATGCTGATTGCAGCTATTTAGATGACAATGTAGATATCTCTCTCTCTGAACTTTTTAAAAAAATCCTAGACAGCTACCAGCTGGAGATGCTCTAGCTAGATTTGCTGCACTTAACAGGGTGGTTGGACTCAGTGGCCTATGGGATCCATTTCAATTATATGATTCTAAACATATTATTAGCTATGTCCAATGACTGTTAACCTCTTGGGGAGAAATCATTGCTAGAATTAATTGTGTCTCAGAACTGTTTTTGAGTTTTGCATCTTTTTCTCTAGTTAAACTTCTGTCAGATTTGTGTGGATATGTTTTTTGATATTTGGTCACCTTCACTATCTGTATGTTTATTATTTTCACTTAAGTTTCTTTTCTTTTTCTTTCTTTCTTTTCTTTCCTTTTTTTTTTTTTTTTTTTTTTTTTTTTTTTTTTGCATAGTAAAAATGGGGGGGAGGGGAAAGAAACCAAACTATAGTCCCCACCTTGGTCAAGAAGGAAATGTGGAACCTTGTTATCCCAAGTGATTTTTGGAATAATCATGTAAACTAATATCTCTGCTTCATTGTAGAGGTCCATTGTATTAATGAAAGCCTCACATATTCAATATTGGACAAACCTATTTTGACAGGAGACTTGCAAATAATATAAAGGGTTGCATCTAATCTCCTCTTTCCAGTGAATTTGAATTTCAGCTACAGAGTTCAGATGCTGAGAGAGCAGGGAAAGACAGGCTGTCAGGCTCAAGACTACTTTTTCAATGTCTAAGCAAAAGAACACTGGTATTCTTTACCTTTCTTTTATTGCATTCTTGGATTCTAATTCATCAACATATCATTTGCCACTTTTACTCCAGGTTGAAGAATTCATTCCTATTAAAACTCCATTAGCTTGCAAACAAGATCTAATATTCAGCAAACTAAAGGTTACACAAATAGAGCCTTCCTGCACCCATAATGCCATGGGACAATGGGAAGATTCTGGTAACTTTTCTAACCTGGAGGTGGAATGGAACCTTCTTCTTCAAAGTAAGATAAAGATATTGTCACAAACATATTTTCAGAGGCACATGATTTTTTTTTAAAGCAGCTTTCACTCACTTGATTCAATTTTGATAATTTTGAAGCTATCCATAGGTAAATAGTTTTCTCTATGACATTTGTTGTGTTGTTGTGTGCCTTCAAGTCATTTCCAACTAAAGTAAACCTATCACTTTTTCTTGGCAAGAATTGTTAAACGGGGGCTTGTCTTTGCCTTCCTGTGAGGCTAAGAGTGTGTGACTTGCCCGTTGGTGTGTAACATTAATCTCAGTGGGATTCCATGGTCAAGTGAGGATTCAGGATGTGGTCTACAGTCTGTCCAAGACCCAAAAGACTACATCATTCTGGCAGTTGGATAGAATGGTGGTGCTATTTTTGGACTCCAGCTGCCATCAGCCCACCAATCATGGCCAATGGTAAGGGATGACAGGACCTGTGGTCCATCCATTTCAGAAGGAGCACAAGTTCCTCAAACCTGTTTTAGAAGATGCAAGAAAGCTCAGATAACATGCTTTTGTCATGGATGTAATGTGAAATCCCCATGTGAGCAAGCTCTTCAAAATGCAAGACTTTATAGCCTCTTGAAGAATAGTAGTTTGTATTGTCATGTATAATGTGAAATCCCCATGTAAGCAAGCTCTTCAAAATGCAAGACTTTATAGCCTCTTGAAGAATAGTAGTTTATATTGTCACTCGGCACTGAGTCAGAACTGCCCTAGATGTAAGGTGGGAAGTCTACTGCTATGACTCATATCAATATATGAGTCATTTAGATAGCCTGGTAAGTAATTATGACTGATATAATCTCCCCTTTACATTACAGAGCCTAAGCTGACAATCAGAAAGTCCGCAATTCAGTTCTCTCCTCTCACAACATCCATCCATCCCAATTTGGCAGGAACAGTTCCTGAATTGATTTTTTTTCAAAAGAACTGCCTGAAAACTACTCTTCAAAAAGTGTGATTCTTTTGAATTTGTCACGGTTTAAAGTGAGTCCAAACGATCGCAGTTGCTTCTGAAACCATTCCCAGTGGGAACAAGGTACATATACCGCGATCAACAATTCACTGTAAATCATAGTGGGAACAATCCCTCGATATGACCATATATAGGTTCCCCTCCAGAGAATATGTGTACAGGTATGCATCACAAAACCCACTACCAAAGTAGAATTTTGATGCAATTGTAAGTACAGTAGCATCTTCAAGATTGCTTTTTTCCCTTTTTTCTTTTGCTGTAGTTTATCAGTGTGCACACATGGGGAGAAAAGATTCAAAGGAATGTCAGGGACTGTGGGATGCTGGAAATTGTGTGTATTTAAATCTGGAACTAATTGGGCTGTGAAATTATCACACGTGGGCTACAATCCAGCATTTCCTCAGTACTATGCAAATATCTGCATGAAGAGATATGCTAGTCCAACACTATGTAGTTCCCATGCAGTAAAGCAGCATTGTACAACACATGTCAGTGACTAAGTGCCATCGTACAATGCAGGACTGCAATGTGCAATGCACAACCACAATGTACAGTGTGAAACAGTAATGCACAATATTGCTGTATGGAGAACTCCATCTCTGCCGCTGTCAACAGAATACACCATGGCATATAACTCACCATGCATGTATAGCATGACTGATGCATGGAGATGATACTAACCGTATGTCAAGGTGAAACTGAAATTCAAATGAAATTTAAAAGGCAACCAGGGCAGCAGCTAATGAGAAATGGTTCGAAGAGCTTGGTATGTTTATAATAAAGGAAACAATATTAAGGGGAGCCATGGTAACAGTCTTCATATCTCTAAAAGTTGTTTTGCAGAAGATGGAGCAAACATGTTCTTTGTTGTACTATAGGGTAAGACTAGAAGAAATGGGTAGATATTACACTAAAGTAGATTTTGGCTAAACATTAGGAAAAACTGATAGCAAGTACTGTTTGATATAAGAACAGATTGCTCACCTTTACTGGGGGTTTCAAGAAGAGGGTGAATAGCCATATGACAGCAGTTTTGTACTTGTGTTTTGGACTGAACAGGTGGTTGGACAAGTTGTTTTCCAAGTTTCCTTATAACGCTGCTCTTGTGATTCTGTGAGTGTGATTTTGTAAAAGCAAGTCTTGATTTACATTGGGGCTGCACTCCTTGACTTGTGATGTAAACTGAGATTGATGCAAGTGGATAGAGCTATTTCCCTACAGAAATAATTGAGACCAGAGGGATGTGTTCTGACAGAGCAAAAGAAAAAAGAAAAAAAAGCCACACAATAAGGGATTTTACTCAACCACTACCAATTTTAAAGACATTTAAAGCATAAAGTATCAGAGTTTATCTTTTCCAGGCTAATGTCCAGATGGTCTCTAGAGGAACTAGAAGAGGCTACAGCTGCTGATGCCATTCAAAACTCCATGCTAAAACTCCAAACAGCATTACTCATTCACCTTACTCTCCTTACTCTTTACCTCACTCAACTGCACAGGAGCATGGGGGGGGGGGGTATGCATTGTGATTTAGATTTTCATGCATTTATTTATTTCTGGAGAAATGTTGTAAATTGGGGTGATGCAAACTGAGGTTCACCTGTGTCAATGAAGCCAGGGAAACATTAAGGGAACAGAATGAAGCTCATAGTAGTGTGTGTGAGAAAGAGAGTGAGAATGAGTGCATGTGTGCATCAAGCATAGTCTATCACATCTGAAAGACAAACATTTTTTAGGAGATAATTTTGCACTCTACAGCAATGCTTCTCCACAGGAAGGTCCAGATGTTGCTCCCAGATCCCTCAGCCCTCTTAGCCAAGAATAAGGGATTCTGGCCACTGTAGTCCAAGAATATTTGATGGCTCCCTGAGTGTGAACCACCATTTTTATAGGAATTTAGAACCCAGTTAATTCAATGGACTGAGTTTTGAGTATTGTATTATATTTTAAAACTTTGTATTGAAATTGTTATGAATAGTTTTTGTAAGATGACTTACTGTTCTCCCGTCTAGGCATTTATCAGATCTAAAAACAGTTGACTTCAGCAATACCGCAACTTCATAACTTCTCATTGGCTAAACATTTCCCAGTAAATAAATATGCACAAAACTGGGAAGTCTGCATATCTTCAGCACTTACATCTCAAGTTATTTCTTCCTTCTGCATGAATCTAAACCAAGTACAGACACTTGGGAATCATTACATTACCATTAAAACACCCTTGAGAAAAATGCACAGCGTGGGTAGGAATTCTACTGTAGATAAAAGAGAGGGAAGGAAAAGGGGTTGTTTTAGCATCTTTATATAGTGTTCAGCTGAGTTTTCTTTATTTTTCCCCCTGTTCCTAATATATTATTCCCATCTCTGCAGCTGTTAGCCTAATTGGATGATTTCCTGTTTGAAATGCAGAATAATTTAAAGTGACTAGCAGTTATTCAGGGATCCTCCCTTTGTAGGACATAACATCATCTGACATCTTTAGCTCTCTTCAGAGGTGCAGCGTCTTTTCAAACTGATTGCTGCTTTTTCCATCACCCTTCAGGTTCTCTGACTTCCATGTAAGTGCTCCAATTTTGAGAGGTTGATTATTCAAATAAAAGAAATGAAGAATCCAAATCAAGCTGTCTTTTTCTGATAATGGCTTCCTCTGAGAATGCACAAAGAACACTCCCTAGAATTCTTTATTGGATTCTCTATCCCTATAGGGCCCCTGTGGAATCCCATTGTATACCTGTAATGATATCTGTTGAACTTTTAAAGAGATAATTTGCATAAAAACCTATGGAACATAAAGTGAATAGCTTCAAAGTTTATTGCGTTGGAGAAGGAGTTGAATTTGTTTTTAAAGAACTCTGGATTATCTCATTGGAGCCTCAGCAAACCAAGATAAATCATTCAATGGGAAGCAAAGGTTTCCTAACAAGGCCCTCTCAAATATTCAGAAGGAACAATTTTCATTCACATGTGCACATTTACAGAGATAGAAAGATTAATTAAAAGAGGGGGGCATTACATTTTGCTCATTCATATTTATTATTTTATTTATTTATTTATTTATTGCATACATACTCCACTCTTTAGAAATGTTCCCAGAGCACAAACTGGTAATTAGACAGTTCCCTGTCCTCGGGCATACAATCTATTTTTTTATTAATAAATTTTATTTATAAAAACAAAACATAACAAACTAATAGACATAACCATAACCATAAACAATAAACATAACACAACTACAAATACAACTACAGACAAATACAAACATAAATCTAATTTCATCATCATCCATAACACAGTCAATCAAACCAACATCTGTACCTTATTCTGATTCGTATTCCTTTGTTTCTTTCATATTTACAATAAATTCTAAAGGTCTTCTGAATATTTGTATTTCTCAAACATTACTGTTATCTTAGTACTTCCAACAGGTGTATTTTCATCCATGTATAATTGAATTATTTTCATTTTGCATTTATATTCTGGTCTTTTTCTTCTTCTATTTCTCAGGCCTACAATCTAAAGACAGGACACACAAGGAAAGGGGATTGCAGTGGGGAATGAGATTAAGGACCTTATCAAACGCTGGCCAGCAAGCGAACAGTAAGCGAAGTTTAACTGAAATAGACAGATTCCGAAAGGAATCTGTTTCGCCTGCATGGCCATGGCGAAATGTTTCCGGCCTTGGAGGAGGCGGCGGTGCGGGCATGGCGAAATGTTTCCGGCCGCGGAGGAGGCGGCGGTGGCAGAGGCTCCCTTCTGCGCCTCGCCCTCCCTCCGGCACAACCAGCCCTCCAGCCAGCCCAAGGCACCGGCGGAGAGGTGGCTCCGGCCGCGGAGGAGGTGGTGGCGGAGGCTCCCTCCCGCACCTCGCCCTCTCTCTGGCACAACCAGCCCTCCAGCCAGCCCAAGGCACCGGTGGAGAGGTGGCTCCGGCCGCGGAGGAGGAGGCGGCGGCGGAGGCTCCCTCCCGCGCCTCACCCTCCCTCCGGCACTTGCCAGCCCTCCAGCCAGCCCAAGGCACCGGCGGAGAGGCGGCTCTGGCCTCGGAGGAGGTGGCGGTGGAGGCTCCCTCCCGCGCCTCGCCCTTGTACTTCCCCAAAAATCCGAATGTCAAAAGATCCCCTTTGACTTCGGATCACGGGGAAAAAATACATTTCAGCTTTGGATTGCCTTTGGATATGTGTAAACACATGGAAAAAAATACGTTTCAGCTTTGGATTGCCTTTGGATATGTGTAAACACACGGAAAAAATACGTTTTAGCTTTGGATTGCCTTTGGATATGTGTAAACACACGGAAAAAAATACGTTTCAGCTTTGGATTGTCTTTGGATATGTGTAAACACACGGGAGAAATATACGTATCAGCTTTGGATACCTTCTGCTTTGGACCCCCGTGTGATAACCCCCTAAGTCCAGCAGAAACTGACTCTTCTTCTCTTCCTCCAAGGTCAGGGCAGTGGCAGTTGGAATGGAAGGAGGGCCTTTCTTCTGTCTCTGAGCTAGGCATGGTGGAGCAGTGCCTGCCTCTTCTTCTCTCCATCCAAAGGAGGGTTTAGAGTTGAAAGCTAAGACACTTACATTAATTACATTCACATTGAAAAAGAGATATGAATTGCACTCAAGTTAATTCTAAGTTCTCATCCAGATTGGTCAAAGCCTTGGGATTTGGTGGGAATTGTACCTGTGTTTATCAGAATTTTAAAAATATTTCTATTTCTATTTAAAAATATGTTCTATTTCTTATGAATTTCTGGGAACAGATGAACAGTGATGGTGGCTGAGGAGTGTGGAGGGAGATGTTGAGGTCATGGATGGGATGATAGGGAGGTATGGAGAACTCGCCCTTCTCACAGTTAATCACACATCAAGCGAGGGTGGGATTGGATAAAATGCCAGTATATTTAGGATGTGATAAAATCCAGTATATTTAGGGTGTGGTTGGATGGGGAAGAGGGCACAACTTTTACGAAGTATTCAGAGACATAGCTGTGTTAGTCTGGAATATCAGTATGCTAAAGAATCCTGTAACACATTTGAGACTAACTGTGCAAAAGAAGTTGGAGCTTAAGCTTTCATAGGACGTTATCACACGGGGAGTCACGGGGAGAAATTGGAAATAAACCAGACGAGCGGACGACTTTAATTTACGGGATTTGTCCCGTTCCGCCTCGTCTGATAACTAATTTCGAATTTAAAAGGGGGTTAATTGGAACGAAAACCTGATCTTTTCATTTTCGGGATTTTTGAGGAAATGAAAAGATCAGGTTTTTGTTCGAATTAACCCCCTTTTAAATTCGAATTTAGTTATCAGACGAGGTGGAACAGGACAAATCCCGTAAATTAAAGTCTTCCGCTCGTCCGGTTTATTTCCACTTTCTCCCCACGACTCTCCGTGTGATAACGTCCATAGACTTGCATCTGAAAAAGTAGATCAAGGGGCAAAGTAGATGGCATTGAAGGGGCAGCATCAAGCTGCCCCTGCCAATGCCAGGTTGGGGCTGTGGCAACTGCACACTGTGGCCCCACTCCAGGTGTTTACCAGTTCAAAGAAAAGTGGCAAATTGCGGTTCCTTTTTGAGCCAGTAAAAAGCTGGCTTTTCAGTGCCATGGCAACTTTGTGGCACTCTTTTGACATCCGGTATCTAAATGCCGTGTTGCCAGAATGCTGTAAAGCCAGCCACTGTGTGGTCAGCGAGGCGGTGTAATGACAGATCCCCAGCATCTTGGGGGCATGCGCCATGTGTACGCCATGCCCCCAAACCGCCGGGAAGCCGGTGTATTGTGTTGGTCTGTTTCAGCCCCAAGTCTATGAAAGCTTATGTTACAACTTCTTTTGAATAGTCAGCTACACAGGTTCTACAAGATCCCTTTGCATACTTTACTAAGTATGAAATCCAAAAACAGAGTGGCCTGCCATTTACTGGAACCATTGGCCCATCTAGAGACATCCTTTTTTTGGTGTTTAAAACATTAATTTACATTACATTTCAGTGTTAAAAGCCTTGCCAGAATGAATGTGAAAAGCCTTCCCATGATTTCATTTCCCCTCCCATTTTCATTTTGAGCTTCAAACAGAAGAAAAAGGCTGCATAAATTTTTAAAAAACTAATTTCTTTTCCACTGAATCGCTAAAGGAAAATCTGATGTTGACTAAGAGTTTCTATTTACAAGTACTGATAAGGCATACTAGGAGAAATTGGTAAACCAGTAGAAGGAACCAGTATGGAAATATCATGCCAATAGGATAGGATAAAAAAATGTATATGTGTCTCTGCCTTCCCTTTGCTATAGTTTACTAAGATGCCAATGATCCTGTTAGTGTCATGTTGAAAGAGGAGCAGAGAAATGGAATGTAACCAGCGAGTGATAGGGTGAAACTATGAGGCCTAAAACAAGCATGATAGATAAAGTGGCACCTAGAATGGTTGGTGCCTGGCACAGCTTAGATGCTTTCCAAGGTTGTGCAGTTCCTGAATTCTAGATGCCTTATTGACATCACAAGCCCTAAAGCTTGTACCCTCTTCAATGCAGGATCATTATGGGATATCATCATAAAATTACAGAATCATAGAGTTGGAAAAGTCCTCAAGGGCTATCAGGTCTAACACCAAGTCAATAGGTTTGAGAAGTCTTGTTATCTTATCTGTTATGTCATGGAATTTTGACTAAGGGAGACAATACATCTCCCGAGAAATCTTGTCAGGCCCACAAACCACTGTTATTGTGCCACTCAACAAGGAGTCCTCCATCACTATCATGTGCCTCCCTCAAGGCTTGGCAGTGGCCATTCCCTCCTGCATATTCCCTGAGGACTGCCTTTGCTGCTCTTCTTCATCATCACTGAATTCTATAGCTGCAATCTACAAACTATCCCTGGTTTTCCTTCTTCTGTGTGTCACATTACTGCAAATGTCTACCTCTTGTGTATGAGAACTGTTCTCCTCCCCAGAAACTTCCCCTGTGTGTTTCCTATCCAGAACAGTTTGTTTTGCTCTGTCCAAGAAAACCTCTTGCTCCCTAATGTGCTGAAATGTAGGTATCCAGGCCTCCTGCTGCTGGACCTTCTCTTCCAACAGGGCTACCATCTTGCATTTGGTGCAGATGTAGCCACCCACATCCTCTGACAGGAAGACAAACATACCAAAGCAATTGCAGGTGACTACAGTAACAGGTTTAATAGTCTTAAGTATGCATTGAAGAGAACTCTGGGTCTCCTCCTTTAAAGTTCTCCAATTAAACATCCACATAATATGTTCCTGTTAGCTGAGCCTGTTCATAGTAGTATATGACCTGTTTAGTGCGCATGCTCTATAAATGTGACTTGCTAAGTAGTGATACTATACTTATATAGAGATAGGTTGCTGTGTGATTATCATATGAAAAAATATATGTGCATGAATATCTCTTTCTTTCCTTTGGGTCATGAGACCTCTGACAGCTATTTCACTGCAGCAAATAAATGTTTTGATTCTCCTTTCTCCTCTGCAGACATTGGCTTAATTACAACGAGGCAAAAAACTCATATTTTTGTGGATAACAGTAGCTTCCCTACAAGGCATGTGTATGTGTATTCATGTGTGTACATATGTACACATATGGAAATTGCTGGAGAAACTGGAAATCTTGTCTGGCATGTGGGTTTAAAGCAGAAGCTGAAAGAAATTCTCCTTCTGTTATTCATGTCATCTTTTAAGGAAAATTATAGAATTTACCATTAAATTTTAATACTCCTAAAATGTGTCAAGCAATCTGACATTAAACAATGAAATGTGACATCTTTCCTTCAGTAAGTGATGAATTATGGACAGAAAATACACTTATAGGGAAGATCACTTTGAGACATGGCTAATCAGCTCAACAATCAACTCCTTTGTTAGTCTGAATAGAGCAATGATTTCTCCATATCAGCCAAATGAGTCAAGTCAAGTATTATGTAATGTCTTTTATGTGGATACCTGTCTGAGACAAGGGGCCCGAATGCATGGGCCTAAAGCCCTGTGTTCCCCCACTTTGCATCATTCTGTCTGAACAACACAGAACATTAGCCCTAGTCTAGGTTCAGCTAGCCTGGATGTTGATCCAGTAATCCCAGACTGATCCCAGCTAAAAGGGGCATTAATCTAGTCTAAAAAGATTGGTTTTCAGGAAACTCCATGGTGACAGTCTCCAGACCGAATGGCCCCATGCGCTGCTTACCTGCTAATACCATTGCATCCACTCTGAAGACCCCCACTGTGGCCTCTGATGTCAGAAGGAGGCAGCTGGCCATATGGGTGTAGCCAGGCACCCTGTTTCTGCCCTTACAAGCTGTGGCAAGGGCCTTTGGGAAAGACACAATAGTTTTGGCAGGTAAGGTGCTTGCAGCAGCAGTGAGTCCATTGCGTGGCACCAGGTGGGTGTGCAAACAGCCACCTTCCACTATGCCGGCATGGGAACTGATCCAGCTCAGAACCAGGAGCAGGATACCAATCTTCTCAGGCCCATGGTTGCCTTTTGATAAGTCAAAAGTCAAGCATGGTTGCCTTTGATAAGTCAAGAAAACCTGGATGAACATCTACCTGTGCAGTTTGCTTCTTTATTATAGAGGATCTCCCTGAAGGGTCTTTCCTTCACCCAGGTACCATAAAAAGAGAGGCTAGATTCAAGGTAATTCATTCTAGGGGAAAGATCTGCTTAAAGGTTTCACATTTGACAAAGAACCCTTTCTGGAAGAACAGTTGCTTGCTATGCACATCTTTGACTTCTAACAAGGCCTTTTGCCTGTTGCTATTGGAGGTGTCTCTGAGAAACACTCTTAAAACCACTTGCTAGTTTTGTCTGGTTCCCTTCAGATTGAAATCACTTTCTCTCAGATTCCCCAGAATCCAAAATGTTTAGTGAGAGAATCTTATTAACTTACTGTCTTTCTTAACATCTGATTCTAGCTCAAGAAGGCCCTAATTCATCTTTCCTTCTCTTTTTGTACTACTCCAACCAAAGGTGCTTCCCAGCTTCTCTTCAAGTAAATCTGACAAAACCTAGGAGTAGTAAAATCTGTCACCCTAAAATTTATCTTTTGGGGGATATATTCCCTGTGCATCAGCAGCTCCTCACTAATAGCTGTTTTTTGTGGCATGTGGCTTAGGAAGAAAATTGAAATGTTTTAACTGCTACTGTCACATTATCCCTCCTCTGCCCTGCATCCTCTACATTTCAGGTTGCTTAGCCTCAAGCCCTTTCAGGCTTCTGAGCTTGTGATCTGAGTTATCATTTTGCCATCATGAAGCAATTATTGCAGTGTACCCTCTCTATAGAATTGTAGTAGTTTGTTCCATTTTAATAGCTTCTGCTCCATCCTATTGAATTCTGAAATCTATGTGAGGTATACAAGATTGTCTACTTTGGGGTGTAGTGAGACAATTTTCATGAGGAAAGAGAATCAGTTAAGAGACAGTGAGATCTGTAAAATAACCCCCTGACAAGATGTGCATGCATATGTTTGAAAACAGAATCTCTGAGGACAGCAAGGATGAGCTGGATAGCCTATCGTGTCTGATCCTATAGCTACACCTATGCTGAACTCCATCAAAAAGTTTACAAAGTTTCCTGATTCTATTGGGACTCCTGATGGTGCAGTAGTTAAATGCCACAACGTTGTGAGTTCAATCCGAGAGGGCTCCAGGTTGACTCAGGCTTCCATCCTTATGACCTTTTGTAAGTCAGTAAAATGAGTACCCAACTTGTTGGGGGCAATTAGCTTACAGGTTATAAACCACTTAGAGACTGCTGAATTCACTACCAAGTGGTATAGAAGTGTAAATGTTATTGCTATTGCTACTGTTGAAATACTGAATACTTACCAGACAAGATTCTATCTGTTCCAGTATATCCAGTTTACCCTGTTGGTAAATAATGCATATAGCCAAGAACCGTCATATAAAGAAAATACGACCCCTGGGCACAGGGTGATCAGTTTAAAACCCTTGCCTTTTTCAGCCAGGATAAAGATTATTACTTAATCATCTCTCTCAGGAGAACTTTAGTCAGGGAAAATGAGATAATATCTTGAAATAGTGAAATAAATTGTAAAATACACAAACTTAAGCAAGCCTTAAGAGTCTTTCAAACCTTTAAAAAGGACATCAAATTCAATGATAATTGGTTCTGCGGTGGAGGGTCTATGTGAAGAATCAACCAACACTCTGCCTGCATCCTTTTGGTGAAGTCACTCTTAGCTTTGCTCCTCTCTTGCTTAAATCATTGCCTAGGCTAGGCTTTGCTCCATTTAAGGTGAATTCACTCTTTCAGAACCCCAGAATCTGGGATTTTTCTCAGAAAACCTTGTTAGTGCCTTCTCTTTTTCAAAGTGAGAACCAGCATGGTGCAGTGGTTTGAATGTTGGGCTACACCTCTAGAGATCAGGGTTCAATTCCCACCTTGGCCATAAAACCGACTGGGTGATGTCCAAGGCTTTCACGGCTGGCATTCATAGGTTTTGTGGATTTTTTGGGCTGTAAGGCCATGTTCTAGAACAGGGGTAGGCAACCTTTCCCCTTTAGGGACTTCAGCTCCCACAAGCCTCAGCCATGTTGGCCAATAGTCCCATGTTGGCCAATAGCTCCTGGGATTCTGGGAGCTGAAGTCCCTCGGCCCTTAAAGGGGAAAGGTTGCCTACCCCTGTTCTAGAAGAATGAATTCCTGACATTTTGCCTGCATCTGTGGCTGGCATCTTCAGATGCCAGCCACAGATGCAGGCAAAATGCCAGGAATACATTCTTCTAGAACATGGTCTCACAGCCCAAAAAAAACCCCACGAACCACTGGGTGACCTTGGGCAAGTCACATGGTCTCACCCTCAAGGGAAAGCAGTGGCAAGCCTCCTCTGAACAAATCTTGCCAAGAAGATCCCATGATACAATCACCCAAGAGTTGCCACAAGTCAAGAAACAGCTTGAAGATACACAACAACAAAGCTCTGACTTAGAAGACCTTGATTCATCTGTGCTCCTTTTCATAACACCTTCACAGCCAGGCATGCTCCCTAGCGTCTCACAAAAAAAATCCAATAGAACCAAAGAAATATAACTTTTGACATCTCTAAAAATCTGTCTTTCCCTGTACATTGCAGCCCCTCAAAACTGATCCCTCTTACTCTGATGTTTATGTGGGGTGTGTGTGTATGCATGTGTGTGTACAGATTAGGAGAAGCATTATATCACCATTGGCTTTGAAATTTTTTTTCTCTTATCTATCCCAACTCTTAACAGCCCTAAGGCTCAACAATGGTTAATTCAAAACCCACACAGCCTTGAAAGTTTTCTCCTTTTGAGTTAGTATCTCCCCATCCATACCAATTGTACTCTATTAGGTGTTTGCATCTTGCACATACTGTTTGCCGCTTATGAAGCTCTGCCATAATATTTCGTATTCCCTCATGCAACTATTGTGTATATCTTGATTTCTCTGTGTTCAATAAAATCCCTCCTTTAGAAAGCTAAGTATGAATATGATTTATTGAGTCTAATTTGCCTAAGATATGTTATTGGCCAAGGTCACAAGATCCGTGACAGGCATGTATATTCAGAACATGGATGAGTTCATTCTTGTGTTGTGAAACCATACTAGGTTAACAAAGTAAGAACAAAAATGGCAAGCAGAAGAGTTGGGGCACTGGTGATATAAAAGAGATAGGGAAAAGTTTTCATTGGTAATAATAAAAAATAAACTGCAATTCATGCATGTTAATTAGAAAATATGTTGTAAATCTTCAAAAAAGCAAATACATTACAAATACAATATTTGTGACATGCATAGAAAACAGTTGTGTAACAAGAGTGATTAGGAATTAAATACAAAATAGGGAACTGAAGCAAATGTAATGGAGGGGGGCGTAATTCTTATTATGGGCAGTTCCCTCACTTGCATACACACCAAGCCACCCACCCTGCTGTTACATCCTTATCTCTTTAGACTTTCTCTGATCTTTAGCACTAGAACATTCTAGCCCGGAGGTCAAACTCCCTGACCAAACTACAAATCCCAGGTTTCCATAGGACTGAGCTATATTCATTAAAGTGGTATCAAAGAGCTACAATTGTGAAGTGTGGACAAAATCTTAAATAGTTATTGGTTTTATGCACTTACTGTTTGCCATTTATGAAACTCTACAGTAATAACTGATGTTCCTCATTTTGTGTGCAGTGATTGTATTTTGATTCTGGTGAGTTTAATTAAATTCACCTTCATTTAACACCATGTGAATGCAGATTACAAGGTCAAAAGGCCCTTACATGTGAGTAGACTCAGAACATGTATAAATTTATAGATTAAATTATAGATGTACTCTGAGAGCATACTTCATCATAGTAAGATTAAAAATAAATGCAGGCACACAGGAAAGATGCAGGGGAAAAAATCAGGTGGCATGATAGGCAAAAAGCAAAAGAAATAAGAGCAAGGGAGAGCAAAGGATAGCAAAGCTATGCTAAATCCCACTCCAATATTCCAACAATCAATATATATATAAACCCAGTAAGAAAGAAATGTCAACTCCACTCCTAACAACCCCAAATATCATTCTAGCATCTCTTAAAGAATAAGCAGCATCCTGAAACATAATGATCCAACCTCCTTCATCACAATACCTGCAGAAACCCATGATAGGGAGTTAACATGCTGATTGCTGTAGTCTGACAGGATAGACAAACAAAAGATGACAGATGTATCTCCTCCAACATTTATAGATGAAGATCAGGACACTTGTGCGTGCACCACCAGGAGGGCTCCCTTGACCACACCGGGCCTCAGAGAGGCCCAGCGCAGCCGCGGGGGTCCCCCAGGAGGGCTCCACAGGCCGCGGGCCTTAGGTTGCCGACCCCTGGTTTAGTGGTTGAGAACTGGACTATGGGCCTTTACAGACTGCCAGAAATAATACAGCTTGAGACCACTTTAACTGCCTTGGCTCAGTACTAGGGAATCATGGAAACTGTAGTTTATTATGGCACCAAAGTTCTCTGACAGAGAAGGCTCAATGTCCCAGCAAAAATACAGTTCCCATGATTCCCTAGCACTGAGCCAGGACAGTTAAAGTAGACTCAAGCTGCATTATTTCTAGCAGTCTGTAAAGGTCCTATGACTCTTGAAACTAGGGTTCAAGTCCCTGCTCAGCCATAGAAACCCACTGGGTAACCTTGAGCAAGTCACATTCTCTCAGACACAATGGAAGGCTAAGGCAAACCCCTTCTGAACAAATATTGCCAAGAAAACCCTGTGATAGGTTTACTTTAGAGTCACCATAAGTCAGAAATGACTTGATACCTAATCCTTGGTAGGAGGATAGTTCTTGATAGTAGGCTGCTGAATGTGGGAGCTGTTCTTTCAAAAGGTTTACACATGTAGAAGAGCATAAGATGTTGACTATTATGCCAAATGTATAACAGCTCAGTCACACATGCAGGTCATGATGGGATGCAATAGTGACTACATGTATGAACAAGATCATAATGGAGGAACTATCATGTGCATTTAGAATTTGTTTGCAAGAGTTTTTTTAATAACAGAATCAAAAACTGATTGCTAGGTAAAACAAATTTCATTTCTCATTTAGAGACCAAAAACAAAACAAAACAAAACACAGAAACTGCCTCTGCACTGCAGACATAATCCAGGTTGACACCACCTTAACTGCCATGGCTCCATGCTATGGAATTCTACAGAACTGTAATTTGTTGTGACACCAGAGCTCTCTGACAGAGAAGGCTAAATGTCTCCCGAAACTACAAATCCCACAATTCCAGAACATTGTCCCATGGCAGTTAAAGTGATGTCAAACTAGATTATTTCTGCAGTGTGGATGCAGCCACAGAGACTATCAGACACAGATGAATTAAATGACTGGAACCTTATTAGTGTCATACACATGTGTAAGTTCCTTTACACAGATCTATTCAGTTTATGGCTGTGTAAATTGGAGTTCCACAGGTATAATCTCTTCAGAGGGGCCTAAATCCTACTTTTAGCCTCAGCTAGAGTAGAGCCATTGAACCACATGGATTTATCTAGGTGATATTTCACCATTCAACAATTGATTCAAGGGCTCTATTCTACTTGGGAATAATTTCAGCCATGCAGTTGTGCACTTTTGCATGACACCTAAGTATTTGTCTGTACTTTCAGTATGCCAATTTCTTCACTGCAATTGCAAAAACAACCTTTGTGCATGCCCCATTGCACAGAAAGAAAATAAACAGGTACATTGATAGATGCACAATGGGTTAAACAGTCTTGGTGGTGTAGTCCAACCACCATGTAACTCCATTAATATGGATTTATGTTATACAAACCTCATGTTGGATTTCAGCCTAAATGTGAACCATATGAAGAGGACTGCAAGGTGAAGAACAGGCAAGGCTTTTTGTACCTTTAATAGTTTTCAGAAGAGGGAATTTCAATAGGTTTTCTTTGTCACACAAGTTCCACCTGCTGATATTTCTTTTTTCACACAACCATTAAAGGTACAGGAGCCCTTTACTAGAATTTACCTGGTGACTCCTTGTTTCTTTATATATGGACTATATATATGTGAAATAAATATACACACAGGAGACCTCTTTGAGAGAAACTTCTAGGCTTTGTATAGTTGCTAGGCAACACTCTTCTTGTCTACTCTGTTTCTACCCAACACTGTTGATCAGCTTTGAAACCTGGTTGACCCTTGCTAGAAGATTTCCTAAACACTCCAGTATATAAAGAACAAGTTAACCCCTATATGCATCTCCTCCGATGTGACCTATTGCTGTCATTTTATCTTACAGCTACCAAAAAAAGCTATTCTGCTTTCCATATCATGGTGATAAAGTGCATGCAGAATATAAATATTAACAATAATACCTGCCCCATGGATACATAAGTGTCCCTTATTCTTGCAAAACAATCTGGAGATTGTATTTGTCAGCATTTGTTTTGTGGGTTGTTGTGTTAATCAGCTGACATATTTCCATGCTAGTAGTAGCTAAATTAGGAGATATGAAAAGCTGGTATGGAGGTAGCTCATGCAATTGGGATGATGCGTCAGGTAACTAGTTTACAAATCTTAAACCATATAGAATTGTCTTTGGGTACATTTTGTGTGGGTGGAGTAACTTAACGTTTGTAGCGTCCCTCAGTTTCACAGCATTTTTTATAATACCACAACACCATGTTGTCAGTGACTGAAAGGCCATGCTAATCCTTGACATGGTGAAGTGACCAAGAGCTGAGACTTCTCCACTGGTCTCACAGATCAGGAACCTTTGTTCTGAAAGCTTCCTCACATGGTGACAGATCTCAACATATGAAAATGTAATGAAACAAACCAATCCTTCTTCCTGCATTAAAATCACTTGGAATGTCTCCTTTGGGGGAATTTGTAAGAATAAAAATTAATGCAAAACCTAGGAATTGCATGCCTGTATGCTTCCAGGGGGTGTCTACACTGTAGAAATAATGCAGTTTGACACCACTTTAAGTGTTGTAGCTCCATCCTAAAGAACCTTGGGATTTGTAGCTTTACCATGTCTTTAGCTTTATCTGCCAAAGAGTGCTGGTGCCTCACAAAACTACAATTCCAGGATTCTGTAGGATAGAGCCATGGCAGTTAAAGTGGTGTCAAACTGTAGATGCACTTGCTGTTGATATGTCTTTGCAAGGAAGCTTGCAGATGGCTCCAGCATGGATAATAAATAAAAATTTCCAACAATTAGTCAACATTTTACATGCAAAGTCCTATGTGACAATTCCATGTATCTCACAGACATGTTACCTTTTCTTTTTAAAAGGAAGTTAATATTTCCCAAGACTAGAGATGTGGGAATAAGTCACTTTTATTTTATTTTCTCAGAATCTGGTTGTACTAGCCAGAATCCAGCCTGCTTTGTCGTTTCATCACAGACATAAAGTGGTTTGCAGGCCTCCCCCATCCAAAGCATGGATGCATGCTTTGATATGCACATTTCCTAATGTATGCATTTGTGGCATTTTTCTTTATGTACACTGTTGAAAATGCATTTTCCCATATTTTTCTGCATGTGTCAAATGATGCATTTTTAGTTGGGTGAACCTCTACAGTTTTTTTTTGTTGTTTTACAAACAGAAAATAATCTGATACAGTTTTCTTCCTGATGACAGGAAACTGAAAGATACAAACACATGTGTGTGTTAAAAAATAATCTTTTGTTAAGGAAAAAGCAACATGGGATATACAGTAATAGAAATAAAAATATGTATGTGAATGTCAAAGTGACTAAGCAGGAGCAATCAGGAAGATACACAGGTGAAAAAGATAATATAATTAAGAAGCCTTGAGAGCCAAGGACAAAGTTATAGAAGGTATATTGAGAACACCTGTGATAGATTGCAAACACCTGAGACTCATTAAGTGGTCAAGGTAAAGTGATGAAACACTTGGGTTGGTCTTAGGTATGGGATGATCTATGTGGACCAATCAAGATGTATGTACACACCCACTGGGTGGAAACTGACTGGTGGGTGGTGTCTAACAATGGCTATAAATTGCAATGTTTGCTAATGTACATTGTGGAGTATTTTGGTGGAGTAGAGATTGTGATTTGTAGGGCATATAGTATTTATATATAGTAGAATAAAGTAGATCTTTTATATAAGACTACTGAGTTGTCTGGTGTCTTGAGGGAAGATACAAGAGCCAGAGGAATCCTGGAGAAGTTTGAAGACATCTCAGGAAGAAGAGTGAGAAGGCTTGTAGAGTTTGTCAGGGTCTTCAGCCTATTCTCTGAAACTCTGCTACTTGGGAAAGAAGCATCAACCACTGATCAAAGCTGGTCAGCTCTGCTGCATAACAAGGTGGTGAGTTAGAGCCAGAGGTGAAGAGCTACAACTCCCATCATCCCTGACATCTTTAATATCACAAATTGGATAAATTCATAACAATTATTGGATAATTCCCCATCCTTACTTGTGGTCAAATATGATTAAAAAATTTAATGGATCAGAAACATGAGGGGAGGGGGAATGAAAGCCATGCTGACTGTACCACCAGCAATCTGCCATTCCTCCTATATTGTACATTTGCAGGCTTGCTTTCTAGTGCCTCTCTGCCATTAAGAAGTTTAGTTTGTTCCCATTATCAGTAAGTGTGGGTATAAAAATTGGCTAACTCTCTCATTAGCATTAATTAGAATTACTTCTGTAAATCCCTTAGCTATCTACTTGAGAATAAAACTCCATGTTTTCAAGGAGATAAAGAAAATGCATTACTGATTCACTTGACAAAGTAGAAAGCATCAAAAGGAGGATGGGAGGAGGAAAAAGCAGTAAACAGTACATATAAAGAGAGATCCTTCCAGGCGCTGGTCACAAGCATACAGCCCTTAGAGAGTTTTGCATTCAAAAACGTGGCTTAGCAAGTTTCTGCTGAAATGAGTTTTATATTCAAAAAGAGGGCTTGGTGAGTTTTTGAAAGTAATTGCTTAGTATCTGAAAGCTTAGAAACTTTCAATAACAGGACAAGTTCAGAGTTAAGAACATCTCAGGGATGCAACCAGTTTGTCAGCCTCAAAAATGTATGCAATCCTCAGCAATTTCCTCTGAAATGTCTAAAGCATTCCAGCATTTCCTGGAAACCATTCTTTCATTTTCACCTTTTCCATAACTCCTTCATGAAAAAAGAACTGGTTCAGCCATGTACTCCTTGCTTGTCCATTGGCACCTTCAGTTACAAGGTAGTGATGGTGCTACAACGGGACTCAAAGGAGTGATCACCATTTGCAGCTACTAAATTATTATTATTATTATTATTATTATTATCCCACTCTTTTCCAAGAATTGGGACTCAGAGTGACTAAAGATATGGGTATGGAACAGTGGTATGCACTGACTATAGTTTGGACCAAATGTTGGTGATTTTAAAAACAGTCCAATGCAGACCAAATTGACTTGGACTGATTCAGCAGCCTCCCCCCATTTGACTTGGGTCCAAACTTGAATCTTACCTCAGGAATTAAGATTTCAGTGCTTCCCTTTGAGAATCATTGGACAGCAAGAAGCAACGGTCCCTTCTCTTGCCTGTTTGCCAAAATGGGATGCATTTTGTACAATAAGAGACTCTCAGGAAGGGATTATCTCTGACAAAAATGAGATAAAGGAGCAGGAAAGTGACTTTGCACCTCTTTGCTCTGTGCAAAAATAGACTTTACAATTTAAGGACTTCCCAAAAAGAAGATATGGTTATATTCCTCAGTGATGCTCATCCTGCATAACTTGACTAACAAGCTAAGGAAAAGTATGGTGTAGTGGGCTAAGGTTCTGGAAGATGAGCATTCAAATCCCCACTTGACCATGGAAATTGACTTTGTTATCATGGACAAGTCACATTCTCTCAGCCTCAGAGGAAAGCCGAGGCAAACACTTTCTGAACAAACCTTGCCAAGAAAACCTTGACTTAGGGTTGCCATAAGTCAGAAACAACACAAAATCACATAGTAACAACAAAAGATCCTAAATATTACCCATATAATAATACTACAAAGCACAAGTGGGATTTGATCCCTACAAAATGTGTAAAAGAAAAATGAGCCAGTTACAAAAAAGAAATCATTTTTATATTAAACAG
The DNA here is from genome assembly GCA_026167975.1 of Phrynosoma blainvillii. Classification (NCBI taxonomy): domain Eukaryota; kingdom Metazoa; phylum Chordata; class Lepidosauria; order Squamata; family Phrynosomatidae; genus Phrynosoma; species Phrynosoma blainvillii. The sequence continues at coordinate 327,651,817 of JANUYF010000003.1, forward strand.
ACACAAATTTAACATGCAGAGCAACACCATCAAGTTCTTATGTAGAATGCATCTACATTTAAGGAGGCAAAGCTCATAAACCCTATCAAAGTTATGTTGAAGCTGTTACTTAAACATAAATGGTAAAGGAGCTGAATTATAGAAACATAAATATTAACAGGGAATCCATGTAAGATGGCTGGAGGTCAGGAAATGCAAAAGCCATGGGCTAACAGGAATTTATAATTATGGAATATTTCTAGCAAAGGACACAGTGGTCTGTTCTTTTGGAACAATCCATTTTGTTCCACCTGCAGAAAATGTACTGAAGGTGAGAGATGTAGACCAAGAACAGGAGATGTGATTGTAAGACATGTCACACTAACATGTGACACATTGGGGTTTTCACACTTCTAAGATTGGCATATTTACAACAAAATAAAGATATCAGTAGCTTATGTTCAACACATTAAAAAGTCATATTTCTGATTTGAAAGATATGGAATAGCAATAGGAAGAGATCACGGGAAAATAACTGTTGGAACCTAGCAAGCAAGAATTGCTATTTTGTTGTGTGCTTTCAAGTAATTTCTGACATGGTGACCCTAAGGTGAACCTATCATGGTGTTTTCATGGTAAGATTTGCTCAGAGGCTTATCATTGACTTCCCCTTTGGCTGGGTTTCATGGCTGAGCTGGGAATTGAATCCTAGTCACCAGAGTTGTAGTCCAACACTCAAACCACTACACCACACTGGCACTCAAGTATATCACATTCATATTGAAACCTAAGTGTGAAAAAGATTCAAGAAAGCTATGTAAAATAGGCAGTAATGGAACCATCTATTCTATTCTTATTGTATTCTGTTCTTCCTGTGACAGCTGGACACCTTCTCTGCTGGATGTTTGGGAGGGGTGGAGAGGAAATGTGGTTCTCCAGATGTTATTGGACTATAACTTCCATCAGCCAAAGTCATAAGAGCAGATGGTGAGGAGTGCTAGAAGGCTCAATCCGACAACATCTGAAAGACTACACTTCACCTACCCTAGGATTAGTGCCATTAGTGTCACAAGACTATGTTTTCCTACATAGAGTTCATAGAATCATAGAATATTAGAGATGGAAGGGACCATAAGGGGCACACAGTCCAGCACCCTGCCATGCAGGAAAACATTCCTAAAAGATATCAATTCAGCCATAGAAGGTGAATCCACCACATCCTGAGGCATGCTACTCCACTATGAAAAGTTCTTACAGAAAAGAAATTCTTCCTTATGTTTAAGTGCTATCACTTTTCTTGTAATTTGAATCCATTAATTCATGTTCTAGTCCCTGGATCAGCAGAAAACAAACTCTGTTCATCTTCCATATGACATCCCTATATGACATTTAAAGATGGTTGTCATGTCACCTCTGTCTTCTCTTCTCCAAGCTAAACATAACCAGCTCTCTAAGGTCTAACTGACACTAGAAAAAATAATGCAATTTGATGCTGTTTTAACAGCCATGACTCAATGCTATGAATTTCTAGGATTTGTAATTTTGTGAGATATTTAGCCTTCCCTATCAAAGAGCTCTAATGTCACAACAAAGTACAAATTCCAGGATTCCATAGCACTGAGCCATGGCAGTTAAAGCAATGTCAAACTGCATTATTTTGACAGTGCAGATTAGACCTAAGTTATCCCTCATAAGGCTTGGTTCCAGACTTTTGATCATGTTCTGGACATGCTCCAGCTTCTCTATATCCCTCTTGATAATTAATTATAGGTTAGGTGATAAAATATATTGAATTTTACAACTTTAAATGTCCATTTCCTGGTTACTGTAGTGTGCCTTCAAGTCATTTCCAAAGTATGGCATGGGATTTTCTTGGCAAGATTTTTTTTTCATAGGGGGTTTGCCATTGCCATCCTCTGAGGCTGAGAGAGTGTGACTTGCCCAAAGTCATCTAGTGGGTTTACATGGCCGAGCCTGGATTTGAACCCTAGTTTCCAGAGTCATAGTCCGATGCTCAAACCACTATACCACACTGGCTCTGAATTGCTATTCACCTTTTGCTATGATCACAGGCATATGGAACCAACTGCATTTTCTCAGAATATGTAATCAGAACAAACTATGTGTTATGGCTATATTCATAACTCAACAATAAATACATATGTATATTTCCCCCTAATCTTCTATAGGAAAAAGGTAATAAGAACAGAGCTTTCAAAATCTTTGGTGCCTGATAGTTGTTAAGATTTTTCTCAGAAAGCATTCGATCAGGTTTCTACAATAACAAAAAGTTCCAGGAAAACAGTTCTGATCCATTTTAATTAATCCAGCCAGCAGAAACCAATTAACAAAAGGAACAAGTATTTCTATGCCAAAATACACCACCACTGCATGTTTCCTTAGCTTTTGTTTATCAGAGTCATTAATGTACTATTTTACAATATCATTTGAATTATTTTTCTAATACTTTTTCAAACACAGTAATGAAATAATATTGTACCTATTGGGTATATACATCAGTTAAGAAGTAGGTGTAGTTCTGGGCTTTACTTAACATAAACATCAATACCAGAGGTAGAAATAACATGAAAAGAATCATAGGATAAAATCATAGAATCATAGAATTGGAAGTGACCTCAAGGGCCATCCAGTCCAACCTCCCACCATGCAGGAATACACAGTCAAAGCACCCCCAACAGAATAATAGGGATAGACTTTTAAATCAGAAAACAGAAGAGTACAAATATGCTTTCTTGCATTAAAACGAATCCTCCAGTACACATAAACCTATGACAGCAGGGTTAAGAATGAGCTTGAATTTTTCTCTTTGAAATGTTAGTGATTCAATTTCAGGATGGTTTTAAATAGGAAACTGCATTTAAAAAAACAAACAAACATATAATCCACCTTTAGTCTAAATGGTATAGTGTATTCCATCACATCAAGATTCTGCCCCTACGTCTGGAAAATAATCCTGAGGGGATGTGGCCTTACCTAACATAAAGTCCTAATATTTATGTATTCATAATCTTGAATGGTAACTTTCTTCTGACATCCCCTATATAACTTTTCTCCAATGACATTTATCTTTCATAGTTTTCTCCCCTTGACTATTAGTTGTTTTTACATCATTTTTTTCAGGAGCCCATACCAAAGCACTAGACAAGAGGTTTGAAGGGCTGTGATATCTGGGTTGAAATGTTGCCAGAGAATGGAGATGGAACATTTCTCTAATTGCCTCAAAAGCCTTGTGTGAAATGCAGTTATATTAAGTGTTCGCTTAGATCTGTCCTCAAGGAACATAATAATATCAGTAGCTCTGGTCCCAGGTACACTTCTGCCTTCATTATCAGTCTGAGAGCGAGCGTTACAAGAGTACTCTTGGACAGAAAGACAGAACAAAAATAGCTTTGGAATGTCAAGACTCACTCTTACATCTGTTACTAATTTGAAGATGTCACTGAGGGATTCTGGGATTGTAGCCTAAGAATGTAACTCTTCCAGGTTATGTAATGAACAGGGAACTGTTTTGGTTTTGGTGGTTGAGTCTCCCCCGGGAGTAATCCAGCAGGCTGGCTAATGGTAAGATTCAGAATTAGGCTCCTTCAAGACTATGTCACCTACCTATGATGCCATCTGAATTTGTCCCTTCCATTGATTCCCATTTTCAACTCTCGCTTAAGAAGGACAGAAAATGTTTCTTTGCATAACTTCACAAACAAAAAGAAAACACAGTGGATAGATCCAGTGGCATCATTAGGTTTGGTGTCACCCCAGTGTGGTAACTCATGTTGCCACACTCAATCAGACAGCCACCTAACAGCTGCAATGAGTGTGAGCTGCCAAGGGAGGGAGGGATCCGGTCTAGGAAAAGGAGTAGGATGCCATCTTTGCCATTGCAACAGCTGTATTTGGTCTGATGCTCCAAATCCCCCTGCAGGCAGTATCAGGTGGAAAGAGAGTGGAAGGGAAGGGGTAGTGGAAGGAGAAGCAGCAGCAAGCAGGGAGGGGTGCTCTCTGTCCATTTTTCCCCATCTTGTCTGCCTCATTGACCTCCTCATCCCTTAGCCACACACCCCGCCACTCAGAGCACCTCTGCTGTCTGTCTGCTGCAGCTGCTGGTGGAGAAGGGGGTGTTGCTGCCATCTGGCAGCTTCTTCCAGATCTAGTGGGGCTGCTGCTGGGCAGGAAAGGGAGACGGTGGTGGTGGGCATGCCACAGACCCTAGGGAAAGGAAGGAGACCATGACTACCACTGTCCATACTTCCCTTTCCTGGCCCAGGCAGCAGCCATGCCAGGCTTAGAAGGGGCTGCCAGGTGACAGAAGCATGCTACCCCCACCAGAGGCCACAGTGAGTGGGTGGCAGAGGAGGTGGCTGGAGAGGGGGTCTTGGGACAAACAACAAGCGACCATGCCCACTAGCTGTTCACCCCCCTCTGAGGTATCACCCTCTGTGGTCCACATACCTCCCCATACCCTTTTAGAGACACCTTTGGATGGACCCACCATTATTGCTCACCTGAGACCAAGGCCTACATTAATATATTACAAGAGCGGATGAGCGTCGGTAGTACAATCTCAGTCTTAATATGCAAGAAATAGCAGAGGTAGGCAACTGTTGCTCTCAGATGCATTCAATGAAATATGAATCCTCTGAAGGTTAATGCAAAACCAAGGGCCTTTACAGACTCCCAGAAATAATGCAGCTTGAGGCCACTTTAACTGTCCTGGCTCAGTGCTAAAGAATCATGGGAATTGTAGTTTTTCTGGGACATTGAGCCTTGTCAGAGAGCTCTGGTGCCACAATAAACTACAGTCCGTAAGGCCCCAAATTTGTTAGTCCTTAAAGTGCCATAAATCTCTTTTGGCCTGGGTTTTTGCTGTAGGTTAATGCTTCAGTTCTATACACACTAACTTAGGAGTAAATCTCGCTGAAACCAGTGGGACTTATCTTTCTGCAAATATGCTTAGGGCTACACTGAACCACATTTGGTAAGATAGAATGTGATATAGTAATGTTGAATAAGTTCAATATTTTATAAGGTGAATGGCACATCAAAGCCCATAGTTGCAGGCAATTTGAACAAGAATAGTATGATGATGCCTTTGAATCAATGATGGTTCTATCATTTGACAGCATTTTACTTGTATTATCTGGTTAAGAAAAACAGTTGAGCAGCTTATGCCATGGCAAATACTTCAAAATTGAGTCCTTTATAGACACCTGCAGAGTCACATTTCAATTCAAGTGACATGGTTTTTTGTCTTTTGTTTTCCTTTCTTGTGTGTGTGTTGTGTGACTTTCCATAGAATATCAATGCCTTTATCCCATAACCTTTATTTGAATTAGAAACTCGACAAAAAATTGGCACACTGTCTGCTGTGCAGGAACAAAGTAACTGTAACATCTTATAAATCTGATGGAATGCTTCCAGCATGTAAAAATAAATTTGAAATTTGCAGATCAAATATGGGTGTCATTTTTTTTTCTTTTGTCTAGGGAATATGGTCTTTTATTGACAATATATACAGGACAAAAGAGGAGGGGAGGAAGGAAAGATCTTCCCCATTTCTATTTGTACTCTGCCTCTACCAGTGGCTTTTCCACTGGCTTGTTTTAACATAGGGGGAAGCAACTTTGGCCCTTCATATGTTTTTGACCTACAACTCACTTTATCCCCAGCTAACATAACAAAGGCTGGAGGATGCTGGAAGCTTCAATCTGGCAACATCTGGAAGACCACATTTGTCCACATCTGCTTAGAGATGAGGAAGCAGGAAATGTGATTGTTTTGTGTGTGAGAGTGTGTTAAACTGCTTGGATTAACCCAGGACATTTATCAAGGATTCATGTAAACATATATATGTTTTTACAAGTTTGCTTAATAGATGCATGGCTGGAAGAAGTTTTCTTTAATATAATCCTGTTTTTGTTATTTCCCCTCCCCACATTTCTTTGCATGAATTTTTTGTATTATACACACTTTACATACATTTTCTGATTAGATAGCTGCACCACAACATTTGAGATAAGTAATACCTAAGGATTAATGCATTTTGCTCACAATAATCCTAAATTGAAGGGACAAGGCATTTTCTAAAACTGCACAATTTGTAAGGTCTTATCAAAATCCAGATGAATTCCACCTAGAATACCATGGGTTGAGGACAAAAAAATCATACAAACTGCATGCACATTGGGGCATATTTGTACCATAAATGGTGGAATTAACCATTGCTATCTACTGCTCCACCTTGGGAAGATGCTGTCAAATCCATTAGGAACCCAGTTCAGAAACTCAGGCCTCAGTAGCTAAAACACATTAAACCTTTATTGAGTATCTATAGATTCAGTCCAGACACATTCATTGTCAGAATTAAACAGCAAGAGTTAACATGCCTAATTAATCTACACACAATTTCAAATGCATGGCAGGCTCAGTTCTCATTCATTACAATTAATAAATACATTTGCCTCTCTCTTTCCCATGCTATTTGTTGTTACAGCTAGATTCCTCTCGCAAGAAAGACCTTGAACAGGCTTGAATCATACCTGCCTCCTCTCCAGAGTTTCCACACCACCTGCAGCTAAAATCACCTTGTCTCTGCAATAGCTGTTTCTACCGTATAACCCATCACATAACCTTTCCAATATTTGATGGCCGGAAAGGTGCATATGCAACTCTTGACAGAAGCTAATCTTCTTAGCTATGCATTACTGGGAGTCCTACTTGCCCCTCTTTGGTTTTGTGCTGTGCATAGGAGTGGAAGTGGTAAGCATGCAGCCAGTCATCTGGCCACAGTACTGACAGATAACTATCAGGTATAGCATCAACTGGGCTCTTCCTAGCCAAGTAGGAAGTGGTTGGGAGAGAGAGGCTGGAGTTCTGACCCAGGCAGATTCTAGCCCATTCTCAAAATAGTAGGGCATTCCCTCCAGGGACTTTAGTCATTGACTTTCCAGCTCATCGTTGTCTTTCTAGCTATCCTAATCACCCTCGGAATTGCAAAATGTGGGATCAGCCAAAGTGGACCTCTCCCTTGTATCCACCAAATGTGCCTGCAAAGGTGGTGGGTCTGATATAAGGTAGCACATAGGTATTGAAACTTGTAGCCATCAATAGCCATATCATTCATGGGTTTGTCCTTTCAAAGCTGTTTAAGTTGGTGGCTACCCTTACCCATGTGATAAGGTAATTCCCTCATTCAACTATGGCCCCTCTGCAGCAGGCCCTTGGTATCAACTGAGGTGTGGTTCCAGCACCCACCATGGATTCCAAAATCCCTGAATGCTCAAGTCCCATCAAATACAATGGTATACTAAAATAGTGTCTCTTATATAAAATAGCAAAATCCAGGTTAGGCATTTATATTTTTTTAAATATTTTGAAGCTTGGATGCTTGAATCAGTAGATAAAAAAAAATTGTAAATAGGGAGGGCCAACTGTACCTCCTTCTCCTTGTCATGAATATTGATTCCCTCATTCAGGGCCTTTGCAGACTGCTAGAAATAGTGCAAATTGAGTCCACTTTAACTGCCCTGGCTTAGTGCTAGGGAATCAGGGGAACTGTAGTTTTTTCTGAGACATTGAGCCTTCTCTGTCAGAGAGCTCTGGTGCCACAATAAACTACAGTTCCCATTATTCCCTAGCACTGAGTCATGGCAGTTAAAGTGGGCTCAATTTGCACTATTTCTAGCAGTCTGCAAAGGCCCTCAGTTTCATGGGGTGACCCTAATTGTAATATTCATAATTCATAAGAATGTAAGAAGATTATGTATAATCCTGCATCCTGTATTTCACAGTGACCAACCAAAGATGGCCATGGAAAACCTGCAAGCAAGATTTAAGGGGACAAGCTCTTACCCACTGTTTCTCTCCACCAACTGATATTCAGTGGCATGTTGCCTCTGATCCTGAAGTTGGTATCATCATAATCATTGTTGCTATTTTCATCATCATCATCATCATCATCATCATCATCATCATCTTTTCCCTCCCATTCATTTCACTTCCCCCTCCTCCCCAATACTAGGATTCAAGCCATCTTGTTCTTGTCTGGATTGAAATCATTTCTGAAATATGGAAACTCTAAGGCAAATCCATGCCAGATTTGTTCCTCTGAGATTGAGTGAGTGTGACTTGCCTAAAGCCACCCAGTGGGATTCCATGGTGGAACAGGGATTCAAACCCTGATCTCTAGAGCCATAGTCTAATATTTAAACTACTTTGCCACACTGGCTCTCTTCAAGGCATCTTGAAGAATATTAAAATGTATTATTATTATTATTATTTACTTATATCCCCATAGAAGGACTCAAGATGGCGATAAAGAGACTTAAGGAAGCATAAACAGATTATGAATAGTTTGATTGCTTTTTCGTGTGTGTGTGTGTGTGTTTGGAAAGCAATCAAACAATCTATAGAATTACAAATTTAAAAATTGTTAGAAAACAGGATGTAAATCAATGCACAACTAAAATCCCATTGCAATGAGTTCTTAAGAGCCTGTTGGAATAGGAAGATTTTCATTTGGAAGAAGGATGGAACTATCCTAACTTCTTTAGGGTAGGAGTTGCAAAGTGTGGGAGCAGCCACCAAAAAGGCCCACTTCCTTGTAACCATCAAATAGGCCTGCAAAGGTAGTGGGACTGAAAGAAGGTAGCACATAAGTCTTGAGACTTGTAACCATCAATAGCTGAAGTCTCCATGAGTTTGTCCTTTCAAAGCTGTTTAAGTTGGTGGCTACCCTTACCCCATGTGATAGGTTAATTCCCTCATTCAGCTATGGTCCCTGTGAAGTACTCCCTTCTGCTTGCCATGAATATTGATTCCTTCATTCAGGTTCATGGAGTGACCCTAGATTCTAATATTCATCCATTTCCCCCTCAAATTTGCTGTCAGGCAGCACATTCATTTAAGCCAAGAACCAACAGAGAACAAAGGGCATGAACTGAATAATGTTTCAGTCCTGCCACAAGACAAGTCTTGTGAATATTCTTTCATCCTCAAAAAGAATAGAAGATAGTCTTCCTCTTTTTTTAAGCTTTAAAAAAATCACTTCAAAGGGGAAATCATATTGCTGAGTTAGTGAATTCCCCCCCAATTCACTCAATGTGCATTTTTAAAAAATTAAAAGGACTTCATTTAAAAAGGCAGACATGCTGAGAATCAAATAGCTCTCTGTTTGCATATTCTTTGAAATACTTCTTAAAAAATAGGGATTTAATTTAATTGATCTCATAGTATTCATCTACCAACAAATGAATTAAATTAAGTTTGTTTTATTGCAAGATTTTTTTTAAAAGATGAATATGTATATACATGGACTTAAAACTTTTTTTTAATGATTTGATAAATGGTGCTGATAAGGAATTTGAGCCTGATTCTGTTTACAGTGTATGCTATTTGTCCTTATCGTTATCCTATCATGTGATGACACTCTCCCCCACATTTCAGCTTTTTATCCCCTCCTCCTACCCACTTTACAATTGTTGCTATTGGCAAAGTTTGGGAAACTCCACAGTCTTGCAGCCAGAATCCCACTGGCCTTGTTCGCCTGAGTGTTTTGGGGAACCATAGTCCAAGATGGTATCTTTTCTGGACTCTGACTGTTGGTAACTTGACAATGGCTAGTGTGGTGTAGTGGTTTGATCATTGGACTACAACTCTGGAGAGCAGGGTTCAAATCCCTGCTTGAGCATAAAAACCCACTGGGTGACCTAGGGCAAATCTCTCAGCCACAGAGGCTCTGGCGTCCCTGGGGGTGTGTGGGCTGCACCAGATGACACCCCAGAAGTGGGGTGACACCCCAGAAGAGTGGGGTGACACACAGTCAGCTCCCCACCCTCCACAGGTACTCCTTAGGCCCATGCAGGTGCAACTCTGGGCCTTGAGAGGTCTCTGGGCCTTGGAGGAGTATCTGGCCTGGGCAAGTGGTGGGCGGCTGCCTCCTCAGCCCTGTGTGATACTTCCTCTGCCCACATGATCATTTATCTCACCTGCACAGCCATTCCTCTGGCCCATGCAGCTGCTCCACCATGACCCCACACCCGGAAGTCCCACCCAGAAATTTCACCCCACAGAAGTCCCACACCCACACCAAATGACTAGTTGGAAATGCCCATTGGATTCCAGCTTGGTAATGTTGTGCTGATTTCTCCATCTCATGTTTGTAATTCCAGACGTTGGTTTCAAATTTTCATCTTTGGTTTAAAAAGTGGCTTTGGTTGAAAATAATTTTGGCTGCATCAGTGCAATATGCAGCACCATTACCATGAAATATGAAAGGAAATGAGAATCAAACCTAGTGAAAGTAAGGAGAATCAGAGTCAGCAGGGTCTTGGGGAGATTTCCTCACAATCATTAGGAGATAAGAAAAATTACCTTTGGGCCAATAGTCTGTCTGCTGGCCCTGTTGAACTACAGCAATCTAGGACAGTCATAGGGAACCTCTGATTCACAGTCCCTACATGCTGATGAGGATTTCCCATCCAACCCACCAGCATCTCCTACAAACCTCCTAGGTAGTGATAAGATTTGTCTCTGATCTGGTCAGCAGCTGACCAGAATATCTTCCATACTGCACACTATAGCAGTTTAACACCACTTTAATTACTATGGCTCTATCCTTTGAAATCCTGGGGTAAGGATGTAAATCTTTTTGAATTTCTTTCTCAAAGGAAAAAAAAAAAAGAGTAATTTCAGCAATTTTCTTCCAGCTGTGAAAAAGTGCTTGAAAACTAGGCAGTTGTTGAAATTATTCACCATTCAGGACTTTTCTATGGAAAAAAAATAATCATGTGGCTTTTCTGTTCAGAAAACTGCATTTTCTTTGCAGAAGTACTGTTTTTTGTTTAACCTGACCCCCGAAAAAAAAAAAAATACATGTGGTTGTCTGTGTAGAAAAGCCCCATACTGCAAGGATTCTTGGCAGAAGAGCATTCTCCATATTCAGGTGTCCTGACACTTAGAATCATAGAATTGAGGAGAGGACAGAATGACCCCCTCCTTGTTGTTCACATGACAGGGTGCCCTGTCCTGAGATCAGCAAAAGTGATGGTGACAATCAAGCTCTTACAGGGAGCTGTCTGGCAGGGCTGGAACAGCAGTGGCAGCAGCCCAGAGGGGGACAGACCTGCAGGGTCAATGTGGTATTGGCATAGGTGGCTGTGTGTACAACATGGCATTGCACTGGATTCAGCCTGGTAAATGTGGTCCATCATGGTTGGTACAGGGCCAGTCTGGAACACAATGCTCTAGGCTGGCCTGGGGATAAGCAGCCAATGTAGGCACACTTTCAGTTTTTTCCTCTTCCCAATGATGGCTCCAGCCCTCTTTTTCAATGCTAAGAAGGGGTAAGCTTGTAAGAAAAGGAGGTTAAGAAACTCCATCTTCAGTTGATCTGCATGGATCATCAGAAGAAATTATGTGGGGAAGTATATGAGAAAGATCTATATGAATGGGGTATGCATGTCTGAACTGGGTGAGAGGGAGTGGTTGTTAAGATTTATTGATGATGGAGTGTTGAAAACAGTCCTTTAAAACCAAACATCCAAATCCTGGAATTTTCAGCAAGCTTCTTTATTGTAAAAGAACAAAAGCAAAACCAAATAATAATAATAATAATAATAATAATAATAATAATAATAATATCATTTTCACTTTAGCCAAAGCTGGCTAAGCAGGAATAAAATCTATTTGCTACATGATTCAAGATGTGTTAGTAGCATCACCAAAAGAATGTTTTAATTAGTTCATTATAGTTCAAAAGTCAAAAAAGCAAGTGAAGAACTTTTAGATTCCCAGCCCTCAGCCCTCCAAATCTCCACCCTTCTGGGTGTCGCCTATACAAGCTGATTGGATGATAATACATGACGTGTTCTAGTCCAAACCTTAATTACAATAACAAATCATGTGACTACATTTCCCATAACAATATCGTGTTTACAAAAACCTTAATATAAAAAAACCCTCTTTCTCACAGAACTGAAGCTTGTTAGCTCCTTGTTTTGGGCTAAGAACACATTTGGGCTGATAACTGAGTCTAGCTCTCAAAAAAAAAAAAACTTTTCACAGCATGGAAAAATACAGACACACATCTTTTACATTTCAACATTTTAACATTGACTCTATCCCATTTAAACCTAACAAACAAACAACAAAGTAGAAACTCTCCCTTATCTCAAGGCAATTAGTTTAAATGGACTGTTGTCTCAGTGCTGTAAAGCAGCAAGGAAAGCAGCAAATTAGCTGGAGGCTGTGAAAAAGCTGCAGTTTAAAGAGACAGAGTCCTGGAAGGAGGCACCTGGGAGGGGCCGTCAATTTTAAGACTTGTGCTGGACTATTTTAAAGTTAATTAATGATAGAACAAACCAGGTTCCCTAAGCTGAACTCTGAAAATTTTGCATCTTGGAACATTTATGCAAAATCTCTTTTGGTAAGGGAGGGTTTGTGGCAATCTGTGGAGGCTGGTTTGGGGGCTGCTCCATCTGCAGTGGACCAGGACAGATATGCACGAGCTGTAGCAACCCTCCTACTCCTCTTATCTGAGGGACAATTAAATCTTGTAAAAGATCTTACTTCAGCGAAACAGATATGGGACACTTTGGCTAGAATTCATCAGTCCTCTTCTGATCTAGCAAAGATGATTTGGGCAAAACGATTGTTTTCGTGTAAAATGAAAGACAAAGATTCTGCAGAGGCTCATGTTCATAAAATGAGAGATTTGTTTGCCCAGGTTCAAGCAAGGGACATTGCCCTAGATCAGGGGTAGGCAACCTTTTTGAGCCGGGGGCCAGGTTGCTATCCCTCAGACAATTGAGGGGCCGAAGCACCAAAAATAAATAAAATATATTTTTTAAAAAATTAAAAATTTAAAAAATATGCATGCACACTCTCTCACTCCAGAAAAGCCATGGCAAAAACCCTGTGGAGATTTTGCCAAGAAAACCCCAAGAACAAGTAATGACAACAATAATCAATATCATCATGACGGGGGGCGCTGGTGGCGGCGGCGGCGGCAGGACCAGCCTGGGGCCAGTCCAAAGGTCTCGGGGGGGGGGTGCATCCAGCCCCCGGGCCCTAGGTTGCCTACCCCTGCCCTAGATGAAAACCTCAAAATTTACATTTTATTGGGTTCTCTCAATGAATCTTACGATAATATCCTGTTAGGATTGCAAGCCTTGCCTGGAGCTCAATTGACTATGGAATTAGTCTGTGAGAGAATTTTACAAGAAGCTGAAAGGAGGAGGTTTGAGGCAGAGCAACGAAAGCAGGGGTCTGCAACTGCAAAGCCTCACAATGTCCCAGAGGGAACTCCAAAAGATATGCAAACTGAAAAAGCAGCAGTATCAAAGGGAAAAATGTGCTTTTATTGTAAAAAAATTTGGACATTTAAGAAAAGATTGCAGAAAATTGATTGCAGATACCAGGAGGAGGCAGCAGTACCAGCAACAGCAGCAGTAGCAGCAGCCACGTCCCCCTGGTGGACAAAAGAAACACAGTGCTAACCAGGGATTTGTTGCCACAATTCAAAGCCGAGATGGTGTGCCTCAAGTTCAGCCATCCACAGTTTGGCTTTTGGACAGTGGAGCTTCCACACATATGGCAAATAAGATTGAACTGTTCCAGAGCAGAAAACCAGCCAATGTTTTTTCTGTTGCTTTGGCAGGTGGAGAAGGGCCAAAAATTAAAGAAATGGGAACTGTTTGCATTCCAAGTTTTGGTACCAATTTTGATGATGTCTTGTATGTACCTACATTGCAAAACTGTTTAGTTAGTGTGTCAGCTTTGACCTCAGATGGGTACAAAGTGAATTTTGAAGGGGATGAATGTTTAATCTTTAAAAATGGTGAATTTTGTGCTAAAGTCATTAAGAAAGACAAGCTGTACCACATGATAGACAGAGAGAGCTGTGCAGTCGCACAAAATCAGCCTTTGCATGAAAATTGCATTCATTATTTTCACAGAGTGATGGGTCATGCTGGTTTTCCAAATCTTTTGAAATTGAAGCAGGTTTGTCCTGAGTTTAAAATGTTACCATGCTCAAACCACTTGGAGTGTTCAGTTTGCAGCAGGATTAAGCTGAAGGCTTATCCTGTGGCAAAAAGAACAAAACTTAGAGCCCAGAGACCTTTTGAACATGTGCACTGTGACCTGGCTGGGCCATGTAACCCCCCCTCTCAGGGAGGATGTAAATACTTCATGGTGATTGTGGATTGCTTCACAAGGTTTTCTTATGTGATTCTTTTGAAAGAAAAGGGTGAAGCAGGGGAGAAGTTCAAGGAATGGGTGAACATGATAGAGAGACAGTTTGACTACAAAGTGGGAACTTTGGTCACAGATAGAGGAGGAGAATTTTTGGCTAGTCACTTGACCAATTGGCTAAGAAAAATGGGAATTAGGCATTTTACTACTAACCCATCTTGCGCGGCTGAAGATGGCCTTGCTGAAAGAAAGATAGACATTTTGAAGCAAATAAAAGATTGTATGATGCTCGATGCCAATGCTCCAGAGCACCTTTGGGGGGGAGGCTATTCTCACAGCTAATTACCTGACAAACCGCATTTGGAACTCTACTGTGCAGAATACTCCTTACCACATGCTTTTCAAGAGACCACCCAATTTGAAATATCTTAGAGTGTTTGGGCAGTATGCAAATATGTACATACCTGCAGCTTTCAGAAAGAAAGGTCAGCCCAAATGGAGACGTTTGATGTTTGTGGGTTACACAGGAAACAGTTACAGGTTTTACCTGGGTGGAAATCAGGTTCTTTTTTCCAGGAGCGCAAACTTTGAGAAACATTCTGGGTGGGAAAACATTCATTCAAACAAAGAGGTGTTTTTCAGACTAGGTCAGTTAGAAACACAGACACCACCACCTGCCAGAAATGGAGGGGCAGTGAAGCAAGAATCAGATTCTTCAGAAGGTGAGGCTAGCACATCAGACAAGTTGTCACACACACGCCCACCTGCACCTAGAATGACAGAAACAAAGAGACACACAGACAGGGAAGCTTCAAGTACAGACACTGAGGATGATGAAGGAAGAACAAGGACCATAGTTTTGAGGAGGACTACTAGAGTTAGGAAACCTCCAGATCGTTTTAAAGTGCAGGAAGCTAAGGCTTGTGTAGTCATGGTAGAGGAGCCTGAAAGTTACAAGGAAGTACAGGAGTGTTGTGATGAAGAGAAGCAGAAATGGGAATCTGCAATGGAGCAGGAGTTCAAGTCTTTGGTAGACAAAAAGGTGTTTGAAATTGTTGACAGACCTGCAAATCACAAGGTGATAGGCTGCAAATGGGTTTACAAAAGGAAGCTGATGCCGGATGGTAGTCAGAGATACAAGGCCAGATTGGTAGCTAAAGGATTTGCACAACAGAGGTTTGAGAATTATGACAAAACTTTTTCTCCAACAGCAAAGCCTGAGAGTTTGAGGTTGGTGTTGGCTTTGGCTGCAAGGAGGGGCCAGGTAGTGCATCATTTTGATTTTGAGACTGCATACTTGAATTCAAGTCTTGAGGAAACTGTTTTCATGGAACAACCTTTGGGTTTTCAACAGGATGGTGATAACAAGGTGTACAAGTTGAAGAAGGTGTTGTATGGTTTGAAGCAGAGTGCCAGAAGCTGGAATCTTTACATTCATGAGGAGTTGGTGAAGCTAGGCTACAGACACAGTGTAGCTGATGCATGTGTTTACACAAAAGGAGATGTGATCTTGGTGATTTATGTTGATGACTTGTGTGTAGCAGCAAATTCAAAGCAAGAAATTCAGGCAGTTAGGAAGGAGTTGTCACAGAAATTTAGTGTCAAAGATCTTGGAGTTTTGAGGTCTTATCTAGGAATAGATGTTGAATGGTATGAAGATGAGAGTTGTTTGTTAAGTCAACAGAGGAAAATTCAGAGTTTGAGAAGTGTGGATTGCAGGATGCAAAAACAGTGAAAAGTCCAATGTCAGTTGGTTATGTGAATAGTGAAGGGACTAAGGAGTTTGAAAATTCAGAGATGTATAGGAGCTTTGTGGGAAGTTTGATGTTTATTGCTAATAACACAAGGCCTGAAATTTGTTTTGCCGTGGGCATGCTTGGAAGAAAGGCAAATTGTCCTACAGTGGAAGATTGGACAGCAGTGAAACATTTGTTGAGATATTTGAAGGGTAGCATGGACAGGAAATTGAAGTTGCAAAACAGTCGAGCTGGTCTTGAATGTTTTGTTGACAGTTCGTTTGCTTCTGAGCTACAGGATAGAAAGTCAGTGACAGGATTGTTGATTAAGTTTGGAGAAAGTGCAATTGTTTGGAGAAGTAGAAAACAGAGATACGTAGCGCAAAGTACAGGAGAAGCCGAATTTGGGGCCTTATCTGAGTTAGTTAATGAGATTGAATGGATTAGACAGTTGTTGAAAGATCTGAATGAAGAATGTGTTGATCCAGTGATGATAAATGAGGATTCTCAGACATGCATTGCCATGGCTGAAGCTGAGAACATGAAGTGCAGAACAAAGTACATTGGTGTGAGGTATCAGAATGTCAGAGAAATGGTACAGAAAGAAATTGTGAGTCTGCAATACATTGAATCAATTCATAATCAAGCAGACATCTTGACAAAGGCATTGACCATTGATAGACACGCACAGATGTCATGTCTACTTGGCATGTCTTAAGTTTAGGCCTAGCCATTGAGCTAAGTTAGTTTTATAACAGTTTCAGTTTAGTGTACAACATACACACATCTTACATTTCAGGAGGGGATTGTTAGGTTTAAATGGGATATAGAGTCAATGTTAAAATGTTGAAATGTAAAAGATGTGTGTCTGTATTTTTCCATGCTGTGAAAAGTTGGTTTTTTTGAGAGCTAGACTCAGTTATCAGCCCAGATGTGTTCTTAGCCCAAAACAAGGAGCTAACAAGCTTCAGTTCTGTGAGAAAGAGGGTTTGTTTATATTAAGGTTTTTGTAAACACGACATTGTTATGGGAAATGTAGTCACATGATTTGTTATTGTAATTAAGGGTTGGACTAGAACACGTCATGTATTATCATCCAACCAGCTTGTATTGGCGACACCCAGAAGGGTGGAGATTTGGAGGGCTGAGGGCTGGGAATCTAAAAGTTCTTCACTTGCTTTTTTGACTTTTGAACTATAATGAACTAATTAAAACATTCTTTTGGTGATGCTACTAACACATCTTGAATCATGTAGCAAATAGATTTTATTCCTGCTTAGCCAGCTTTGGCTAAAGTGAAAATGATATTATTATTATTATTATTATTATTATTATTATTATTATTATTTGTTTCTGCTTTTGTTCTTTTACAATAAAGAAGCTTGCTGAAAGTTCCAGGATTTGGATGTTTGGTTTTAAAGGACTGTTTTCAACACTCCATCATCAATAAATCTTAACAGTGGTCTAGCCATGCCAGCTCTAGGATGAATCCATTCACAATGTTGGTATGTGCTCTACAAGAATTTTCCTGATGGCAATCCAGCCCTTTGACTGAAAAGGTTTCCCCAAATCTAGTCTAGATTGATAGCACTATTCTCATTTCCACTGGACTGAGGATCAGGCTTGAGACCAGCCCAGAATTGGAGATGAAGCAGACAGCTGAACTGTTGATTTATCTGGGCAGCTGAAATAGTACTTTATCTGTTCAGTACCTGCTGAATTACCATATCAATACAACTCAGCTAAAAACCACTGAGTAATTTTGCTAAAGCAAAGGTGGGCAACTGTGGAGGGATGGGGGCTAGTTTTCCCCCCAAGGGGCCACACTGCCATATTTCAGCTTGTCACTGCATCATGTCATTTATGGCTATCAGTTTGGTCAAAATTCAGTTTTAGGTTTTCCTTTGGGTTTTTTTGTTTGTTTTGTTTTGTTTTGTTTTCAGTTTGTAGGCAAAGATGGAGGAAACTGCCACATTTGGGACTGTTTTTTTTTAACAAATTTAGGGTGCATCTATAATGTAGAAATAATGAAGTTTTCACCACCTTAAGTGCTATAGCTCCATACTATGGAATCCTGGGATTTGTAGTTTGTGAGACACCAGCACTCTTTGGCAGAGAAGCCTAAAGACCTTATAAAACTACAAACTCCAGAATTCCATAAGTTGGAGCTACAGTAGTTAAAAGTGCTGACAAAAGCGCGAGATATGGAGTTGAGACTGCCATGGTCACCTTAGTCGATCACCTCCGTCTGGGCATAGACAGAGGAAGTGTGGCCCTGTTGGTGCTCTTGGACATCTCAGCGTCGTTCGATACCATAGACCAGGGGTAGGCAACCTTTCCCCTTTAAGGGCCAAGGGACTTCAGCTCCCAGAATCCCAGGAGCTATTGGCCAACATTGGACTATTGGCCAACATGGCTGATGCTTCTGGGAGATGAAGTCCCTCGGCCCTTAAAGGGGAAAGGTTGCCTACCCCTGCCATAGACCATAGTATCCTTCTGGGATGCTTGAGGGAGTTGGGTATCGGGGGCACTGCGCTCCAGTGGCTCCAGTCCTACCTCTTGGGCAGATCCCAGATGGTAAGGCTGGGGGACAGTTGCTCCTCTGAAAGGGAGCTGATATCTGGCATCCTGCAGGGCGCCATACTGTCCCCCCATGCTTTTTAACATTTACATGAAGCCGCTGGGAGAGATCATCTGGAGATATGGGGTGCGGGTTTATCAATATACTGATGATACCCAACTTTATTTCTCTATGGGCCTTTGCAGACTGCCAGAAATAGTGCAAATTGAGTCCACTTTAACTGTCCTGGCTCAGTGCTAGGGAATCATGGGAATTGTATTTTTTCCTGAGACATTGAGCCTTCTCTGTCAGAGAGCTCTGGTGCCACAATAAACTACAGTTCCCATGATTTCCTAGCACTGAGTCAGGGCAGTTAAAGTGGACTCAATTTACACTATTTTTGGCAGTCTGCAAAGGCCATATATCTCTGACAGCTGCGGTGACTAAGGATGGCGTCGCTCCTCTGGATGCCTATGTTGGGTCGGTAATGGGCTGGATGAGGGAAAACAAACTCAAGCTGAATCCAGAGAAAACAGAGGTACTCACGATAGGTACCCCAAGTCCGGGAAAGGAGCTTTGCCATCCAGTCCTGGACAGAGTCACACTTTCCCTAAAGGACAAAGTACGCAGTTTGGGAGTACTCCTGGATTCATCTTTACAGTTGTCATCTCAAGTAGATGCGATGGCCAGGAGTGCTTGGAATCAGCTTCGGCTGATTCGCCAACTGTGTCCCTACCTGGACCGGGAAGACCTTGAAGCAGTAGTACTTGCCCTGGTAATCTCTTGTTTGGACTACTGTAACGCGCTCTACATGGGGCTACCTTTGTACCAAGTTCTGAAGCTTCAATTAGTTCAAAATGTGGCAGCCAGGCTGGTCACTGGAACATCTTGGGCAGACCACATTACACTGGTGTTGAAAGCCCTTCATTGGCTACCGATTAGCTTCTGGGCGCAATACAAAGTGTTGGTTATTACCTATAAAGCCCTATATGGCTTGTGTCCGTGTTACTTGAAGGAACGCCTCTCTCCACACAATCCGTCCTGCACTCTCAGAACTTCTGGGAAAAACCTATTGGAATATTATAATGTTAGGTTGGTTTCTACCTCCCAGAAATCATTTACGGCTGGGGTCCCTAAATTATGGAATAGCCTGCCGGAAGAGGTTCGTACTATTTCCACGTTGGAGGCCTTTTAAAAGGCACTCAAAACAGAACTCTTCCGGCGGGCTTACCCACCTGACCTAAAATAACACGTGACTAATGATCCCCCAGGAAGGATGACCTTCACTATAGCATAGAAGTATATTAGTAGTTGTAATTGAATTTTTTTTATGGTATATGTAATTTTAATGTTTTTAAATTTTATTGTAACTTTGTTATGCTTTACCGCTATGTTTTAACTTTGCTGTTTTATCCTTTTTGCTGTACTCCTGCCTCGATCCATTGGGAGAGGCAGGATATATAAATTATTATTATTATTATTATTATTATTCTGCAATATTTCTACAGTGTAACTATACCCTTGGTCAAGTTTTAGAATGAAAAATGAGGTGAAAACATTAAGCATTTGGGGTGTCTTTGGGAAATTTCAGGGCCAACACTTTGGGGTCCTAAGAGCCACATACAGCCCACAGGTCAAATACTTTCTGCATCTGGTCTAAGGCATGTGGTTTGACTCTCACATTTATTCCTCTGCCTGTTTTAGTAGTAGACACCCTACTCCTGCACTGCCAAACCCCAGTAGTGCAACAATGGAGGCCAAAAAAGTTGAATTTTCTTTCAAAAACAGAATGAATGGGCATACCATAAGAGGTGGGTAAGTCGATATCAGAGGGGCAGTGAAACCACTCTGAGTTTAGTCTGAGGTATGGGAACTATTTAGAGATCGTATTCAGTACCTTGAATCTCTGGACTAAAAATGGATCTCCCTACTAAAATCAGAGCCACCTATCTCCTTTAGAGTAAATATATTGTTCAAAAGCAGAATTAACCTATCCACATGCCTCATCTTGAAATGGAAAATGAAGCTTTTATACTTCCACTGCCACAGTGGGACAGTAATATTCAGTAATGCTTTGGTGGGTTCTCTTTCCATTTGGTCCACTGGATTCTCTTTGATGGATTCTCTTTACCATGTGGCTCCCTCCTCCCCTGAAGTTGTCCACTACTGCATTACTTAGCTTTCTCTACAGCTACTGTTTTACAACTCACTTGCTTTGTCTTGCAAGCCCGATTATGCAGCATAACCTGTAGGGAAGTCACTAGTACCTTCTTTATGCTCAAGACAGGCTCAACATAGCTACATGGCATTATCTTAGCAGATATGATTTTAATAAAATTTTGGACATGTGGAATTCCCTCTATGACCCCCAAACTGACCTCAATGGGATGTCAGCCATAAGCCTCAAGATGGCAAGTCATGTAGGCACAGGAAGTAAGGCCTGCCAAACAACTGGAACATTCTCTACCAGACAGGTTAGGGAGTTGCTAAAGGAGAAAGACCATCACACCTAAAGGCCAAAAGAACAGTGCTTGCTTGACCTGAGTCTTATACCTAATGGAGTAGTGATTAGATTTAACTATGCCTTTCTCTCTAGCCTCCCTCCTTGATTGTGTCAAGACCCAAGTACATTGTTTAGGTCATCCTCACACCTCATCTTAACAAAGCCTAGGTAATCAGCACCTTTGTCCAGGCTTCAGCCAAGCCATCAAGTCTCTAGCCAGAGGCTAGATTTTTTCCTATATAAACCTCTAGATTTTTAGACTCCACGTGCTATCCTTAGAGTGTATCTTGGTTCCACATCAGTTTGTGCTCTGATCATAGCTCCCTCAGCCATCCCTTCACTCATTTCAGCAGCCGTGCATCATCATTATCATCATCCACAACAGATCCTGGAGAAGCCTTCAGAAGTGAGTCTGGCCCATCTCAATCTATTCCTGTTTTCACTCCTTCACCTCTAGTGTGCAGTGAGTGTGTGTGTGCCACATTTGTGTGCAGTTTTCCCCATTTAATAAATATTTAGACCTTAATTGAAGAAGCCTGTCTCAGCATCATCCATTGTGGGATCTCTTAGTCCTCCGGTATACACGACTGTACTCCAATCTTGTGGGGTGTTGTTAGGACCTCACTCTTGCATAATTCCCATAACTGGATCCTTCCTAACAGCATATTGGGGATTCTCCAGACCTTGCATGAATCCTAAATCCCCAAGTGCAAGGCATGAGAAGCTTTGTTTTCTGTTGTGCTTTATGTTGTTTGCAAAATGTATCTCTAGAGTCTTTCCCCTTTAGTAAAGCTGAGCATACACACACAGCACACTTAAAAGGAGTCACAAAACAATTCTTGACATATGCAGTTTTTCCAATGCCTCTATTTTTCAATAGGCCATGCAACAAAGCAGAAGGTATTGTGGCTTTAAATTTTGCACAATTGTAGAAATTCACCACATATGCACATATTAATCTATTTTTTTTAATATTTGAAGGAATGTCCTATTCAGGATAGGCCAATCTTGTTTTCTGCAGCTCCAGAGGCTAGGACACAGCAATTCAAGCTACAGGAAAAGAGATTCCACCTAAACATTAGGAAGAACTTCCTGACAGTAAGAGCTGTTTGACATTGCCTTGGAAAGTGGTAAAGTCTCCTCCTTTGTTGGTTGCTAAACAGAGCTGAATGGTCATTTGCAGAAGTGCTTTGTTTGTGTCTTCCTTGTGGTTTTTGTGGTATTTTCCAGCTCTCCAGCTCTATGATTCTATTATTCTAGTTTAAGGGGTTCACACAATCAGGTTCTCATTGCTTCTCATGAAATGCTGGTTAACAGCCTAAGATTTCATGTCAGAAATGCTTTCCTTCTCTTCACCAATCATTTCTCCTCTAAGATTGGCCAAGAGTTCCTCTAGCATTGGTTCTTCCCCTCTCTTTTGAGTTTACAACTGTCAAATGCTTATACATTTTCATCATGTTTCCTTTAGGTATTTTGGAGCCAAGCCATGACTATGTACTACTGGCAAAAATTCCTGTGGCATCAGTCAGGCCAAAGCACCTAATTACTTGTGTGATGCATTTTCTGATTCTTCTCCATCTCATAGCCATGGTTCAAATAATGTAATGCACAGAACTCAGCACTATGCATGCAAATTATAGCTGGAGTAAATTTGCATGGATTTATTTAACACTGTTTAAAATATTGCTTGGCACTAGCCAACATCTTTGTCTAGTGTGAATATATGTATATTACAGGAGCATTGGCTGAAATTCTTAGTTGGAAAGTGATAAATGGGCATTGACTACAGAACCATGCTGTTAGGCAGTGCTATGCATTTTGCAGATTAGTAAGGATGTAAATATTAACTTGTTTTGCCTTTGCATGCTGAGCTAAAGTTTTTACCTCACTTTGAGGTGACAAGTGATGTAGTAAGACTACAGAAATAAAGCAGTTTAACACCACTTTAGCTGTCATGGCTCCATCCTGTGGAATCCTGGGGTTTGTGGTTTGGTGAAGTACCAGAGCTCTCTAACAGACCAGGCTGATTACATCCCTAAACTACAAATCCCAGGATTCTACAGGATGGAGCTATGACAGCTAAAATGTCAAACTGCTTTATTTCTGCACGCATGTTGATTGGTTGTTGTTGTTTGTTTAAGAAACTAAAGTCTGAACCTCATTGTTTGTCCCAATTAGAGCAGATTCATTAAATCAAAAGAATTGTGTTGACTTAAATCAATTCAGTAAATCTACTCGAGTTCAGACCAAAAATAGGGTTTCAGCCAGAAGTGGGAATTTTGTGGACCTTCAGAATCTGTTGGACTACAGCTTTTGGACATGAAGTTCAACAACATCTAATTTCTGTGGGGTTTTTTTTGTTTTGTTTTGTTTTTGTGCACAAAAATGTTGTTTCCTGTACAGATTATTCTGTAGATGGGATGTATTCTATTTAAAATTCACACATTTTTGCTGTTTTCTGTGCAAAAAAAAATAAATGTATTTTGCTGTGCAAAAAAGACAGATATACATTTTGCACAGAATACACCCAATTAGTAGTAGTCATCCTCATCCTCATCACTATCAGTATGTCTTGGCACTGAAGCTAAGGTATGGGATGAAACTAAGGTGTCACTTGCATGAGAATCAAAACCTGATGAAATTCTTTCTTCTACATAACCATTAAGGGAACAGGAGCTCATTTTCTTATTTCTTATATTATCTGGCAAAAGATTATTATTATTATTATTATTATTATTATTATTTCTATCTCTCCCCTCTGCAGAAGCAATCGGGGCAGCTTACAACAATAAAATACCACAATGTACATTCCCAAAACCCACCCACCCCCTAAAATAGTATTAAACATCAAAAAAGGTAAAACAATAAAAGAATAACAGATAATAACAACTGAAAGAATCATAATAGCGGGCAGACAACCAGCGATAAATGTAGCAGAGGGTAGGGGAAGGGATCAACTCACTCCTTAGGCTGGGAAAAACTAGTCAGGAAAGGCCTGCCAGAAGAGAATTGTCTTCACAGCTTTTTAAAAGATATTTAAGCTGGTAATCTGACAGATTTCGTCAGGCAGGCTGTTCCATAATTTGGGAGCGGTTGCTGAAAAGGTCCTCTGGGAGGTTACAGACAGACTAGTTTTAACAGGCTGAAGCAAATTCCTCCCAGAGGACCAGAGTGTGCGGGTTGGGTTATATGGAATGAGGCGGTCCCGAAGATAGGTTGGACCCAAGCCATTTAGGGCTTTAAAGGTGATGACCAACACCTTGTACTGAGCCCAGAAACTGATTGGCAGTGGAGTCTTTTTAAGACAGGTGATATATGGTCTCTCCTAAATGTACCAGAGACCAGTCAGGCTGCCATATTCTGTATTAATTGAAGTTTCCAGACTAAGCACAAGGGTAGCCCCATGTAGAGCGCATTACAAAAATTAAGACAAGAGGTTACTAGCACATGCACCACAGTTTCAAGATCCCTTACTTCCAGGAAGGGGTGCAGCTGGCGAATCAGCTGACGCTGATACCAAGCGCTCCTGACCGTCGCATTTACCTAATTAGTCATCTGGAGCAACGGGTCCAGGAGTACCCCCAGATGGCAAACACAGTCCTTCGTGGAGAGTGTGACCCCCATCCAGGACTGGAGGTTGTACCCCAATACCTAGTTTCAGGGCCGCTACTGTTAGTACCTCCATTTTATCTGGATTCAGTCTCAATCTTTTTTTCCTCATCCAGCCCATTACTGCCTTAAGATAGTAATTAAGGGGAGAGACGCCATCTGAAGTCATAGCTGACGACCAAGGCATGGAGAAATATATCTGGATGTCATCAGCATACTGATAACACCCCAGCCCATGAAAGATCTTTCCCAGCAGCTTCATATATATATATTAAACAACATCAGGGACAGGATGTGCCTTGAGGGACACCACAATTAAGCTCCTTCTTAGTGGAGCAACTATCCCTGAGCAACACCCTCTGGAATCTGCCAGAGAGGAAGGAACAGAACCACTGCAGTGCAGTGCCTCCAATTCCTAACCCTCTCAGGTGATCCAAGAAGATGTTGTGATCTATTGTGTCAAGAGCCGCTGAGAGGTCTAACAGCACCAGCAGGGTCACACTACCCTTATCAATGCTCAGACGAAGGTCATCAGCCAAGGCAACCATGGTGGTCTCAACTCCAAATCCTGTCCTAAAGCCAGTTTGAAATAGGTCTAGATAATGGGTTTCCTCCAAGACAGCTTACTTAAGGGTGTATCTACACTGCAGCATTAAAGCAGTTTGACACCACTTTAACTGCTATGACTCTATCCTACAGAATCCTGGAAAGTGTAGTTTGGTAAGGGATTCAGCCTGGTCTGCCATAGAGATCTAGTGCCTCACCAAACTACAAATCTTGAGATTTTGTAGAATAGAGTTATGGGTATTGACTTACCAAGCTACCAAACTGCTTTACTTCTGCAGTGTGGATAGACCTAAGATGGGGAAAAAATCTAAACCTCTGTGCATGAAATGTTCCCAGGGTTTGCTGCCCTGAAGAGTTTTGCTGGTGTAAGTAACAGCATATCTGATATTCCTAATAATCCTTCAGAGTTGGTGGTGGCAAATGGTAGTGGAGAGCACAAAACGGAGGGCTTTCAGGGGGCTGAAGGGGGGGCTACATACCACATGTGCCCCTTGATTTAAAGCACTAATTGTGTGCATGACATTTTACCACCAATGCTCCATTAATTTGGATCAGTCTGTTCACACCAACTAGGTGGACATTATGACAATAAGACAACACATGGCTCATTAGAATAAACTTAACCACTATTCATAATGTTGGCTTGTTAGTGCTTGACTGCTTTATTTTTCATAAGGAAGACAGGGCACTCACCTCAGGTACCAGCAGTGGCATCACTAGGAGAATGTGAGGGGTATTGACCACACTGGGTGACAACCCAGAGAGGTGGGTATACATCCAGTGGGCTAATACATCCTTTTTTCACTTGCCTAGCAGCCTCAGGAGACCCCAAACAGCAATGTGGAGGCCACAGTATTGTTCTCCAAGCAGCAGCCACTGCTTGGGGGGGTGTGTGTGCCTTTTGTTTGAGGTCTGTGCTCTGTTGAGCAGCCACTCTGGATCCCAAATGGCCATTTTTACACCCCCAGAAGCAGTCTTGCCAGGTGGTAGAGGGTCTGTTGAGGGGCAGGCAAGCAATTCAGATGGAGCAAGGGTGGCAGGGCTGCACCAGGTGACACCAACCATGGGTACACCACTAGATACTAGATCTGGGGCCCTTTAGAGAATGACAGATTCATTGAGTGCCCTTTCATTAATCCAACCTCCAGCCCCATCTTTGGCAGCTGATTAGCTCCATACTTTGCACACCTGCTCTAAACTGTGCTGGTTGACTTTATAAAGTAACCAGGTGCAGGCTTCTTTTCATCCTAAGTCCTTGCATTTCCCTGGTGTGCCTTGAACTTTAAAGACTCTGCTTCAGTATTACTTCCCAGTCTAATTGAACACACCAAGCATCTGTTACAAAGAACATCTTCCAGTTACTATCCCTGTTTAAGCTACCACTGTTCACCACGGAGGAATTGAAATATTCTCTTGTATCCCTTTGATGCTTAAAGCCCAGGAAAAAGAAAACAGCCATCTGTTAGTAATATTAGGTCAAATGGTTGTGTGCTAGCAAATTAAATATATCACATGGCCCTTCACATATACACAGGGGGAACATGTCTCCTCCTTCCATGCGGATCACTGCAGCTAGTTAGCATTAATGTCATTCAAAGAAATCTGTCTGGGGTGTTGTTGTTTCATGAAAGGTAGCCATGATTCCTTTTTAAAATGTTATTTTGCCCCCCCCTTTTTTTTTGAGATTTCTTCCCCATAGTTCTATATTAGCTTCATAATGGCCTGCTTTCCTTGTGACACTGAGAAACTGATTTCAAATAAAATCCAACTAGCCCTGTATCCTTTTAGTGTTCTCCTCTTTCCTGATCCCCTCCTTTAGCTTTTATTGTCACTGTGCATTGGGGGGATTTTCATTATTTCTCCAAGTGGCTTTACTACATTATTCAAAGGCTTTAAAAAACAGCCACAAGGAAAGGATAAGAACAGAGGGGTAGTTTTGTTCTGTTCTGCAGGGCCTGGTGAATTCAGGTGAGGGGTTGTAGAATGCAGTGGTAAAACTGTTCTGAACTGTACCTTTTCAAACTGTAGATAGCAATAGGTTTGTGTATGTTTGTTTGTTGGAGTGTGAAGCTGGAGGTGACTTCAATAGAAACCACGGACTGTCACAAGAGACAAAAAAAGTAGGTCCGAGAACAAATCTAACTATAATAACTAGACTAATACCATGAGACAACATGGTTTATTAGAAAAGATGGTGCTATCCAGTAAAATGGGAGACAGTAGGAAAAGAGGGAGGCCATACTACGGTGGAGAGTGCCACAAAAAGGTAGTACCTTACAAGTGCATAGATATAAGCAAGGAAACCATGGTCCTGAGTTTGCTGGATCTGACTAGGGCTGTTGATGACAAGGAAATCTCTGGAAATCTCTCATTGATAGGGTTGCCATAAGTCAAAGCTAACTTGATGGCAATCAATAACAAATACCGGTAGTTATTTTGCTTGATTGATTTTATTTACATCTCGGCACACTCCCAACATAGGACCCCAAGATGCTTACAACAAAGACAGGGGAAGCTAGATCTCCAAATCAAATGATCAGAAAATTAAAACACAATTGTAATAATAAGTGTGTGGCCATGCTACTTAGATGTGCTTTGTACCACAGGGTGGCAGCTTGTAACAGTTCAACGTTGTTTCAAAGTAAATAAAAGTATCCATTATGTAAAATATCTAATTATGTTTGAATAAGAAAAAAAGGAAAGGGATGCTTCAAAAATGCAACTATAACTGTAGCTAAATACCTGTTGGAGCTTTGAAGTAGCTAAGTAATTCAAAAGCTAATTACTTTTTAAAGGCAATTCTCCAAGTTCTGCTGTATTCATTAACACAAAATGATTCCTATATGACTGATACAATAGGCCACACAGCTGTCAGACAACATATTTAGTCTATGATTTTGGTTAGCAAAGGTGTACTGCTCCACTCCTCTGTAGTACATAAAGTTATAAGTAGAGATGTGGTGAACAGTACTGTATTTTCTATGTATCGTATGGAATCCTGGGATTCGTAGTTTTACAAGGTCTTTAGCCTTCTCTGCCAAAGAGTGCTGGTGCTTCACAAAACTACAAATCCCAGGATTCTATAAGATGGACACATGGCAGTTAAAGAAATGTGAAATTGCATTATTTCTACAGTGTATATGGACCCTCAGAAACAATTTGCAAAGCTGATTTGTGTGTGTGTGTGTGTGTGTGTACGCACACACATATTCCTGTAAGTGTATAAAATATAAATTAACTGTCACCTTCTTGCAGTAAAAAAATAGAAAGGTTTGATATGTTTGCATCAATTAACAAAGAAAAAGAAAAACAAAAGAAAAAATAGACATTTTTGCACAAATTGCAGAAAGCATGACATAGAACCAAAGGGCTTGGAGCTTCACTTGCATGATGGAAGTTGTGAGACTTCTCACAGGGGTTTGGAATCCTTGACAGGCTATCTCCTCTTGTCAAGACAGCTTGTCTCAGTCATATCAAATGAGGTACTGGGAACATTACTTCATATCCATCATCCAGTGGTTTATATGATCCAATGGTACCATTGAATGGTATACATTCAATGAGACCAGTGTGGAATAAGCATGGAAAGAATATTTGAGATGGAAAGAATATTTGTTTCTAATTGTTTCCCTGGTGAATAAAGGAGATACCAACCCCCATTTTGGAAGAATAGAGGAGCAGCAAGATAAGTTTTTGTGGGTTTTTTGGGCTGTGAGGCCATGTTCTAGAAGAATGTATTCCTCGCCTGCATCTGTGGCTGGCATCTTCAGATTTGTGGGTTAGACAATACAACTATTAGGTGGATTAGTAACTTGTTCACTGACCAAACCCAAAGAGTGTTCAGCAATGGCTCCTCTTAATCCTGGAGAGAAGTGTCCAGTGGGGTGCCACAGGGTTCTGTCCTGGGCCCAGTGCTATTCGACATCTTTATCAATGACTTCAATGAAAGAATAGGGGGCATGCTTCTCAAATTTGCAGATGACACCAAATTAGGAGGATTAGCTAATACTCCAGAGGACAGGATGAAAATTCAAAATGACCTTTATAGATTAGAAAGCTGGGCCAAACTAGCAAAATGAATTTCAACAAAATGTAAAGTACTGCACTTAGGGCAAAAAAATGAAATGCCTAAATGTAAGATGGGGGACACTTGGCTTAACAAGATTATGGAGTTTATCACACAGGGGAAATCCCGTGCAGAAACGGGGTTTTAAATTGGGGAAAAACCGCAAAAGCGGGAAGATTTTCAGATGACGTCACTGTTAAAATGGGGTTAACCTGAATGGAAAGTAGTCAGAAACTGCTTCTTTTTACTTTTGAAAAATCCCGAAAGTAAAAAAAAAGCAGTTTTTGACTACTTTCCGTTTGGGTTAACCCCATTTTAACAGCAATGTGTGTGAAAATCTGTCTGCTTTTGTGGGTTTCCCCCACCTTTTCAATCCCATTTCTTCATGGGATTTCCCCCGTGTGATAAACTCATATCTGTGAAAGGGATCTAGGAGTCCTAGTAGACCACAAGTTGAACAGTGTGATGCGGCAGCTAAAAAGGCCAATGTGATTTTAGGCTTCATCAATAGATCAAGAGAAGTAATAGTGTCATTGTATTCTGCTTTGGTTAGGCCTCACCAGGAATACTGTGTCCAGTTTTGGGCACCACCATTCAAAAAAGATGTTGAAAGCTGGGGGGTGTCCAAAGGAGGGTGACCAAAATGGTGAAGGGTCTGGAAACCATACCCTAAGAGGAACGACTTAGGGAACTGAGTATGTTTAGCCTGGAGAGGAGACGGTTAAGAGGTGATATGATAGCCCTGTTTAAATATTTGAAGGGATGTCATATTAAGGAGGGCCAGAGAACAGGACCTGGAACAACAGATGCAAGCAACAGGAAAAGAGATTCCACCTTAATATTAGGAGGAATGTCCTGACAGTGAGAGCTGTTTGACAATGGAACACACTCCCTTAGACAGTGGTGGAGTCTCCTTCTTTGGAGGTCTTTAAACAGAGGCTGGATGGGCATCTTTTGGGGATGCTTTGATTTTGATTTCCTGCACGGCAGGGGGTTGGACTGGATGGCCCTTGTGGTCTCTTCCAACTTTATGATTCTATGATTTACATCCTGATTGTGTAGTGCAAAGCTATTTTGTTGTCATCATATTAAAATATGCATTCACTTCCACAATATCTCCCCCACACATTACACCATTTACATACATGCAAATACTGTGCAGAAGGGATAGAGGTTCAGTCTCTCCTCATTATCATTAACAGAGAGAGAAAGAAAGAGAGAAAGAGAGAGAGAGACAGAGAGAGAGAGAGAGTACTTAGTTCTTTCCTGATCTAGAAAGTCAGTAAGCCAGTGATCCAGGAAAAAGACTGACCTCATTCTGACTTGTTTGGACTCTTCTTGAATCATGGAAGAAGAAGAAGTGTTTTCTTACTATAAGGCTATGAATTCAAGATAGTTGGAAATTCAGCAAGAAGCTTCTGTTTTCCTGGATTCCCAACTCACTTTGTTTTTTCTGTGTGAAGAAAGAATGGGAAATTGCTTTCTAGGGTCTTGATAGGTTGGCAGGTGGGCCAAATCAGGCCCATGAGATGGAGTTCTAGCCCATCTAAGTAAATTAGTAGAGACAGAAGATTCTGCCTCTCAAAAGGTTATTCTTCTGTCTTCCTTTTGCAACTCAGGAGAACAGAATTAGACTTTACTCTTGAATTTCTTGCTCTCTGTGTTTCTAGCATCCCAGGAGAAAGAGCAGAAAACAATGACTGGATTTTCCAGCAGTAATTCAACACTGATACACTATGGCCATGTGTAATATCTGCTCATTCAGAAGTAACTGGTGAATTATTATCACTGGAATAACTGCACTGGTCACAACCTGCAGTGTTTTGCAGGTGTTGTTATAAGGAAAGTGCCACCTTTAAATCAATCTAGGGCAAGTCTCCTGATCAAGCATGGACTATATGTGTGGCAAAATGGGCTTCTGTTAAGAATATTGCAGATAACAAGACCTGGGTAGAAAGTCCCTGTTACTTAAAAAGCTCTTCCCAGCAAAGTTAGTCAGATTGAAAGATAATATCAGTCAATGTTGGTTACCCCACTTTTCTACTTTGAACAAATAATCAGTGCTAATATAGCTGATATTTTAACAGAGGCTATTCATGCACATCGCTATGTAAAGCTCCAGATGGGCCAGTGTTCTGCTAAATGTCAGGCTCTTCTGTTTCTAGATTTCATGGCTTGTAATGCTTTATAATGGATGCAGTGGCTTAGTGGTTAAGATGCCAATTGTGACAATCAGAAGGTCAGCAATTTGAGGCCCAAGTGCTGTGTGATGGACTGAGCTCCCATCACTAGTCCCAGCTTCTGCCAAGTTAGCAGTTTGAAAGCATGCAAATGCAAGTAGATAAATAGGTACCACTTCAGTGGGAAAATAGAAGCCACATGACCACAGAGTCATCTTCAGATAATGCTGTCTCTTTGGCTTAGTAATGGAGATGGGCACCACTTCCTACAATTGGTTATGACTAGATATTCATATCAAGGGAAAACCTTTACCTTTACCTAATGCTTTGTAATAGTTGTTCCTATTCAGACAAGGAAATTTACCTTTGCTTGTTCTGAAAATTCCCACAACAGGCAGAAAAACACCCATATCCAGCTTTTAGACCAGGTCAGAAGATATGTTGTATGTTTATTTTAAAAAAAAATCAAGATTTTCAGCCAGCCTGGTTGAGCCTTTAATGTTGGACATGTGTGGGCCATAGTGCAGTAGCACAGTACAGACCATTGCTCCTATAATCTCTGGCATCTCCCTTGGGGAAAAAAATCAGGTAATCGATGATGCAAAAAAGTAGTTGTCACTCAAAGTAGACAATAACAAGCTAGGTAAAAAACATTGGCAAAACGTTTCTATCTGCCTTTGGATTTTAAGTCATAATCTTAAGAAAAAGATCAGGAGCTTATGGCTATCCAGATATTGTTGGATGACTACTTCCTGAATATTTCATGACCATTGGTCATGCTGACTGAGGTGGTAGGGTACTGTATATACTTGAGTATTAAGTCAACCTCGTGTATAAGTCAAGGGCAACTTTGGGAGGGGCAAATTATTGTTTTTGATATGACCATAGATAAGTCAAGGGTACAATTTAGGGGCATGTAACAAAGGATTTAAAGGACAGGGCAAAGGAAAACAGTGCCAAAGAACTTAAAAATTCTGGCAGACATAACTGTGATCACCCCAAAGGCTAGATGGATGAAAAGGAAACTACAATGTGCAATGTATGGGGGAGGTACTGAAGTACAAGAAGGGCTAAGAAAACATACACGGCAAAAAGGTTGAAAAGGGAAAGAAAAGAAAATTGCAACTACATCAGCAGTGATTACAGCCTTTAACTTTTATGTTATAATTTTGCCAGATTTTTACCCAGAAAAGGTGTCGGATATACACAAACATCTTATTCAGATCCTTTGAGGCCTGATTCCTCTTGGTGCTCCTTTGAGGGGAAACACAAAGAGCCACCAGGGCTGTCACTTTCCCTCCCAGGAATTCAAAAAAGTCAGATGTGGTGCTTCAGCAGAAAGAGTCAGGGGGGTTGGTGCTTCTTTCAGGTGCTCCCAGGATGGTTTAAGCCAGGGGTAGGCAACCTTTCCCTTTTAAGGGCCGAGGGACTTCAGCTCCCAGAATCCCAGGAGCTATTGGCCAACATAGGACTATTGGCCAACATGGCTGAGGCTTCTGGGAGCTGAAGTCCCTCGGCCCTTAAAGGGGAAAGGTTGCCTACCCCTGGTCTAAGCTCTTGCCTCTTGCCAGATAAATGGTGGTTCCCTTTTTAAAATAAGAGTTAGGGTACAGTACTTAAATTGACCCATGAATAAGTCAACCCAGGTTTTGGGGGTCAATTTTCTGTCTAAAATTTCTAGACTTATGCATGAATATATACAGTATTAGAGCCCATTCACATCTGTGGAGTCCAAGATTCCCCATCTTTCTCTTAAGACAAAAGTTCCGTAAAATGTACTAATCATATTAGAGGCTGCATTTACTTCTCTGTTTAAAGCAGCAATAATTTTGTATATGTGCTTTCAAGTTGCCTGTTTTTTATGGTGACCCTATAAATTTCATAAGGTTTTCTTAGGCAAGGAATACTCAGGGTTGGTTTTTCTAGTTCCTTCCTCTGAAATGACTATAGATCAGGCCACAGCACCTGATAGTCATTGGCAGTCTCCCATTCAAGTAGTAACCATGGCTGACCCTACTTAGCTTTCAAGATCAGATAGGATCTGATGCCTTTAGATCAGGGGTAGGCAACCTTTCCCCTTTAAGGGTCGAGGGACTTCAGCTCCCAGAACCCTCAGCCATGTTGGCCAATAGTCCCATGTTGGCCAATAGCTCCTGGGATTCTGGGAGCTGAATTCCCTCGGCCCTTAAAGGGGAAAGGTTGCCTACCCCTGCTTTAGAGTATTTAAATGATGGGAACATGGGAGAGGATGCATCAGATTGTATTGCCATCTCAAAACTCACTAGGGGCTGTCTTCCACTCCTGCCTTTTCCAACATATCAAGTCATATTTAACAACACTTGAGATCCTACATTGAGGCAAAAACTTGTATATGCTTTATTCCCTTGTAACATTTGTCGATAAGTTTTTTTCCCCTCCAGACACATAGTTCATAGAAGACACCTATAAGACATTTTATTTTTTGTGAACAGGTTGGTCTTGTTTTGCTCTGTTTAGCTTTTCATTAAAGGTCACTGATTGCTCACTGCTCCCATTAAGTCACGGATGGCATTCCTAATTACCAGGATTAATAATTGTACCTGTTTTAACAACAGCCTTAAAGCATTGGAAAGCCTGATAATAAACCCAGAAAAGCAGCGGGGGATGACAGCATTTAACAGGTGTGGCTCTTTTATTTAGGATTTGGCAGTGTTTTCGCTTGAAATCATCCACAGATTCAGATGCAGAAAGACAGTTATGAACTTTCTACAGATCTTTCCTTGAAAATGTAATTTTTGTGTATTACTTGTTCAGAACTCCAGTTGCTTTGAATACAAGCAAGACAGAGCAATTCCTTATGGGCTTCCTGGAGGCACCTGATTGGCCAGTGTGAGAATGGGGATGTGAATCCCAATTTATTTCATCCTTGTTAATTCATTCTTGCATGATAAACACCATACATTTTCTTTTTCTGTTCCCATGAGCTACTGCAAGATGGCAGGTATTTTTCTTTTGGTCTTGGAGTAAATTTGTGCATTTTCACAAGCACTTTTTGTACATTTTCCCCCAATATGTGTAGTATGGGAAAATAAGAAATCTTGCCTTGTTGAAAAAGTGGTAGCACTGGGTGGGTTGTTTGTGTCTATGTGATCAATCAGCCTGTTGTGCTTGACTCTTCCTTCTCCATCTATTTAGAATTACAAAGGGGAAAAGCACACTGGTTTTGTGCAGAGACAGGGGGGTTTATGCAAAGTACAATAGGCACAAATTGTAGAAACCACAATAGAGAGAGGAAAAAATATCATCTCAGCCTTGAAATGGAGGATCTTGATGATACTGGAAAATCCTTGAGGTGCTGTGTTGCCATGCCAATATGGCCAGAATATTTAAGGAGGAAGCATTTCAGCAGGGCAGGTGATGTAGCTTGGCTTTCCATTTCATTTATTTCTTCCATCTGGTGTGCATCTGACAGAAACCAAATAGATTCTGCTTGCAGAAAATAGACATCTGTGTCAGCATTTTACCTGCTGATTAAAAGCCCAGTTCAGTCATTCTCATCCCCCATTCATAGACTGGGCTTGTAGTGAGGACTTCACTTAACCGTTCTCATCATTAACATCACTGTGCCCACTGGTCACAGCCTGATATTTGCAAGCTCAGCACAATGTGAAGACATATTTTGCAGTTTTATGTGCAGAGATACCCACTTTGTGTATCAGAGGGCAGAGACAGCAACCATGTGACAATGGGACTAGACAGCATGGTTTTCAGTGCTA
Organism: Phrynosoma blainvillii; assembly: GCA_026167975.1. Classification (NCBI taxonomy): domain Eukaryota; kingdom Metazoa; phylum Chordata; class Lepidosauria; order Squamata; family Phrynosomatidae; genus Phrynosoma; species Phrynosoma blainvillii. The sequence goes on from JANUYF010000003.1 coordinate 327,686,980, forward strand.
ACTTCCCAGATCTATACAACTATACTCCCCAGCCCGCATGACCACTAATCATGTAGGCTGGAGATTCTGGATATTATAGTCAAAAAGTAAATTATCCAAACTCTACCACCTTAAGCATTTGTTATACAGCTTGTATTGCAAACAAGTAATTTCCCCACATTCTAGTCCTCCTACCCTACATTTGATATACACATGGAAAAGGAATGATCAAACAAGTCTTAAATATTAACTTTGCTGGGGTGCATAGAGAATCACTATGCAGCTTATATGGATGTGATCCAGTCTCAGGCATGTTTACTCAGAAAGAAGACATACTATGTTCAAAGGGACATATTCCTAGTAAGTGTGCATAGGGTCACTCTATTAGCCATCATAGCAGAGTTAGGTATCATGGTGTTCTCCAGAAGTCTTGACTTACCACTTTGAACAAATTTAGAAAACTTATGGAACACACTAGATTCCTACTGTGACACCTAGTATATTTTCGAGATAATTCAATTACCCTTTGAAAATATTGTTCCCAAGCTGCAGTTATATTTGCAGCTGTTGCAAAATTGTACATTTGATTCCCCCCTCCCTCCTGATCTTGTTTCAGGATCAAAAGTGTGCATGTTCTTGTAATTTTACAACAGGGTTGAAGAAATGCAGGATAGTATATGCTGTTTTGCCCTGCTCATATGGCTAATGGACCATGCAGCTTATATCAAATTGAGTAAATCAGAAACTCATTCATGGTACTTTCCAACATTTTACAATGGTATAAACGGGCGGCGGCGGTGGCGGCAAGCTGAGGCCGTGCTCCAGGGCCCCACCAGCTTCTCCTCCCTCCCTCCAGGCGGCGTGGGCGGCGGCGGCCAAGCGGCCGGAAGAATCGGGCCAATAAAAGGCCCCAACGAGCCCGCATTTGCGGCGGCGGCAGCGGCAAGCTGAGGCCGCGCTCCAGGGCCCCACCAGCTTCTCCTCCCTCCCTCCAGGCGGCGTGGGCGGCGGCGGCCAAGTGGCCGGAAGAACCGGGCCAATAAATAGGCCCCAACGAGCTCGCATTGGTGGCGGCGGCGGCGGCAAGCTGAGGCCGCGCTCCAGGGCCCCACCAGCTTCTCCTCCCTCCCTCCAGGCGGCGCGGGCGGTCTCATTGGGCGGAGGCGGCGGCGGCAGGGAAGAGGCCGTGTTCTAGGGCCCATCTGCTTTTCCTTCCCTATATTGGGAGGTTGATATATTTGGGTGAAGGAGAGTTCTTAACTCCCCAAGTAGATCTATTTTGTGGTTTTGTAGCTGGCCTCAGTTTTTAGGATTGTATTGTTGATGATCATTTCCTTGGTTCCTTAACTGGTTAAGAAGTCAAGTCCATTTGTAAGCCTCCTGATTAAATAAATAAAGGGGAAAAGAAAACGAAGAAAACAGCTAGGTGGGAGCCCAAACTCAATCCCCCAAATGAAACTACCAAAACAGCCAAGAATTGATGAGTGCTTGGCAGGTAAGGGGAATGTATTGAAACCTAACCCCATTCACACTACTAACAGATTTGAATCCCTGGTAATTAGCTCACAACTAGAGCCAGGGGAGGAGCAACCTCTGGCGTCTTCTCCACCTCTAAAAGTTAATTTGTCTGAAAATAATGGTGAAGATCTGGGTCCCCATCTTAGCTTGCTAGATCAACCAAGTAGTATTGGTGCTAGTTGCAGGGTCCACGAAATAAACCATAGAAATACCCAGACATTTGTCAGAAATGTGAAGAACCTGAATGAGGAACAACAATCTGGGGAGAACCCAATGCAACTTATGATGAAATATTGTCTAATCACCACACAAACTGTTATTTTTATATCTGAACAGTTAGCTGAGTTAAAACACAAATTGAACATGTTATCTGGAGAAATAGAGTCGCTGGAGCAAAAGGTACTTGTAAGATCCTCTTCCAATCCTCCCTGTATAACTAACTGTGGAACTAATGCAACCAAGTTGAACAAACATATCCATGCGCCTGCTCAAGTAGACAGGACTAAAGGAAATGATGACAACCTGGACCGAAGTAGGTTACTCTTAAAAACAAACAATATGTTGTCGGGGATCCTACCACTAGTGAACCAGGTATATTCTAAAGATGACATAAAAAATAGCAAAAATCCTGCAATAGATAACTGCATATTCCAACCGGAAAGGATTGTATTAAATGTTCATAAGAACAGAATCAATGATGGTCAGTGGTTCTCTAAGAGAGTAATCAAATCTTCTTTGAGAAAACTTCTTCACTGCCAATTAGAGCAGATTGACCTAGACTCGATCGAATGGCTTCCTGGGACATCAAATTTAACCCGAATTCTATTGGCCTTCAGGTACTCTACCATCTCCTTGATGTTACTTAGGATGAAGTCCTATTTAGTTTATGGTATAAACTAAGAATGTGATTCTGTTCTACAAATTAGGAAATTGTTCTGGAATTTATTTCCTAAGAAAAAGTCTGTGTGTCAGTGGTATAAAACAGTTATATAAATGTTACTATAAAAGTGGAACAAGTTAATAATAATTATATTTGTAATTATGGAATTTAGATATGTAAAGTAGCCCAGGAGTTAGCAGTTGCAAAATACATTATTAAGCCACATTACTTTTTTTTTTTATTTTGCAAATAGAGGCTGTTCCTGAATGGCTGCAAGATTAGACACTGGAAAGTTCAATAGCTTTACAAATGCAGGTCACTAGCTCATTTGTTGAAGATATTAAGAATTGCCCATCAGTTCCAAACCAACTTTTAATTAGTCATTATTTTTGACGATTATCACATCACCAAGTATATTAATACTAATAGTAGGGTTGTGCATGTTAAAAAGCTTATGGGCCTCTAAATCCTTAATCCAATAGCTGTCAACTGCTTCTTGGCTGGGCTTCTTTTTCATACTGGGAAACAATTACACATCAAGAGGCTTCATTAACTTGAAGGTTAAATGCTCAATAAAGTAGCTCCACTAGAACTACTGGGTTTACACTTTTTGGGTGCTTATCAAGGCCCATGTCTCATCAGAGGTGCCAACAACCTTAAAATACTTAAATGCCTTTCATAGAATCATAGAGTTGGAAGAAACCACAAGGGCCATCCAGTCCAACCCCCTGCCATGCAAAATCAAAGCATCCCCAACAGGTGGCCATCCAGCCTCAGTTTAAAGGCCTCCAAAGAAGGAGACTCCACCACTTTCCAAGGGAATGTGTTCCATTGTCAAACAACTCTCACTGTCAGAAAGTGCCTCCTAATGTTGAGGTGGAATCTCTTTTCCTGTAGCTTGCATCCATTGTTCCGGGTCCTGTTGTCTGAAGCAGCAGAAACAAGCTAGCGCCCTCCTCATTATGACATCCCTTTAAATATTTAAACAGGTCTATCATATCACCTCTTAACCGTCTCTTCTCCAGGCTAAACATACCCAGTTCCCTAAGTCGTTCCTCATAGGGCATGGTTTCTAGACCCTTCACCATTTTAGTCACTCTCCTCTGGACAAGCTCCAGTTTTTCAACATCCTTTTTGAACTGTGGTGCCCAGAACTGGACATAGTATTCCAGATGGGACCTGACCAAAGCAGAATACAGTGGCACTATTACTTCCTTTGATCTAGATACTATACTTCTATAAGCAGCGTAAAATTGCATTGGCCTTTTTAGCTGCTGCATTACACTCTTGACTCATGTTCAACTTGTCTACTAGGACTTCTAGGTCCCTTTCACACATAGTCTCATTAAGCCAGGTGTCCCCCTTCCTATATCTATGTATTTCATCCCCCCCACCCCCAAGTGCAGTATCTTACGTTTCTCCATGCTGAAATTCATTTTGTTAGCTTTGCCCCAGATTTCTAATCTATTAAGGTCATTTTGAGTTTTCTTCCTCTCCTCTGGGGTATTAGCTATTCCTCCTAGTTTGGTGCCATCTTCAAATTTCTTTCATCCAATTTATTCTTTCATCCAATTTATTGATAAAGATGTTGAATAGCACTAGGCCCAGGACAGACCCCTGTCCCCTCCTAATACAGCTATTGTCTCACTGGAGGGTGGGGTGTATATAGAATAGTCCTAGCTCTGTTCTTGATTTCAGAAACACAGCATGGATTGTACCATGCCTATGAACTCTCCACTGTCCTCTGGTAAGGCAGTAGCCATTCTGGGAGAAGATGACTGTGGTTGAACGTTAGGGTTTTTGGGGTGAACAAGTACCTTATTTCCACTTGATAGAATTTTAAGTGCTTTGCCATGTTTCCAGGATTTGTTAAGGATTAAAGTTACAGTCTGGCAACCCTAATTTCATAGGATGTTGCCTGCAGGGATGGGTTCTGGTATATTCTATATGGCAATGCAGTAGAGAAATGTGGACCCATTGCTCAAATTCTGCTGGTCTCAATTACAAATCAATGGAGGGGGATGCATGTTCTATCTTCACTGAGCTAGCCACCATCACAAGGGCCAAGAATCACAGTTTCCTTGAACCAATGTATTGAAGTATCCATTTTCCTGACATAATGTAATTGTTCCTGAAAGAAAAGCATTTAATAATAATAATAATAATAATAATAATAATAATAATAATAATTTTTATTTATATCCCGCCTCTCTGCTAGGCAATCGGGGTGGCGTACAGCATTTCAAAACATCAAAACAAACATTAAAGCAGATACATTCGAATCTCATCCCTCTTTCCTGTTCTAGGCTGGGTGGTGCTTGGCCTAGTGTCTCTCCCTCAGATGACACTGGATGGAATGGAGGGAGGGCTCTTCTTCTTATTCCAGGCCCGATGGTGCTGGGCCTAGCGTCCTCTCCCCCAGATGACACTGGATGGAATAGAGGGAGGGCTCTTCTTATTATTCCAGGCCCAATGGTGCTGGGCCTAGTGTCTCTCCCTCAGATGACACTGGATGGAATAGAGGGAGGGCTCTTCTTCTTATTCCAGGCCCGATGGTGCTGGGCCTAGTGTCTCTCCCTCAGATGACACTGGATGGAATGGAGGGAGGGCTCTTCTTCTTATTCCAGGCCCGATGGTGCTGGGCCTAGCGTCCTCTCCCCCAGATGATACTGGATGGAATAGAGGGAGGGCTCTTCTTCTTATTCCAGGCCCGATGGTGCTGGGCCTAGTGTCTCTCCCTCAGATGACACTGGATGGAATGGAGGGAGGGCTCTTCTTCTTATTCCAGGCCCGATGGTGCTGGGCCTAGTGTCTCTCCCCCAGATGATACTGGATGGAATGGAGGGAGGGCTCTTCTTCTTATTCCAGGCCCGATGGTGCTGGGCCTAGCGTCCTCTCCCCCAGATGATACTGGATGGAATAGAGGGAGGGCTCTTCTTCTTATTCCAGGCCCGATGGTGCTGGGCCTAGTGTCTCTCCCTCAGATGACACTGGATGGAATGGAGGGAGGGCTCTTCTTCTTATTCCAGGCCCGATGGTGCTGGGCCTAGTGTCTCTCCCTCAGATGATACTGGATGGAATGGAGGGAGGGCTCTTCTTCTTATTCCAGGCCCGATGGTGCTGGGCCTAGTGTCTCTCCCTCAGATGACACTGGATGGAATGGAGGGAGGACTCTTCTTCTTACTCTAGGCCCGAAGGTGCTGGGCCTAGTGTCTCTCCCTCAGATGACACTGGATGGAATGGAGGGAGGGCTCTTCTTCTTATTCCAGGCCCGATGGTGCTGGGCCTAGTGTCTCTCCCTCAGATGACACTGGATGGAATAGAGGGAGGGCTCTTCTTCTTACTCTAGGCCCGAAGGTGCTGGGCCTAGTGTCTCTCCCTCACATGACACTGGATGGAATGGAGGGAGGACTCTTCTTCTTACTCTAGGCCTGAAGGTGCTGGGCCTAGTGTCTCTCCCTCAGATGACACTGGATGGAATGGAGGGAGGGCTCTTCTTCTTATTCCAGGCCCGATGGTGCTGGGCCTAGTGTCTCTCCCTCAGATGACACTGGATGGAATAGAGGGAGGGCTCTTCTTCTTATTCCAGGCCCGATGGAAACTGGAGGAAGCACATCTGGATTGTAAGCAATGAATGAAAACAGTTTTTCCATTATAAATTGACTGTCTAGAAAGGCCCACCAGCTATCTTTAAAACCCACTGTAAGCACTTTTAGGTTTTCTAGAACAAGAGCATAAGGAAGTCATTAGCCATGGCTGACTGAATTGTGGTAGCTGCAAAATGGGACATTGCTACAAAATTTACTGAATCCAAAACAAATTGCTCATTCCAAATTTGCTTTTAATGGAAAGTTGAAGAAGCCATTTAGCCTACAGTCACCTGACTGTTAATAGCTTGGATGTCCTCCCAGCCTTGAACTGTTTCAAAGTATAAATCAAGAAGAAACATAGATTCATCACACGGGTGAATTCATGCTGAAATCTAGACTCGCTGAAGCATATTGTCTTTCTCAGAGTTAATCTGCTTATGCCTGATTTAAAACACCCATCTTAATACAAGAGGATCACTGAGTCTTAATGTTAAAACAAGATCTCTAGTCTTCACAATACATCATTTTTATTATGTGGAAGGTAAACCACCACTTGGCTTCAGAAAGTGATGTAGGTGTAGATAGAATAATAGAATCAATGAGCTGGAAGAGACTTCAAGGGCCATCCAGTCAAACCCCTTGCCATACAGAAAAACAAAATCAAAACACTCCCAACAGATGACAATCCAGACTCTCTTTAAAAACCTTCAAAGAAGGAGACTCCAGTACAATCTGAGGCAGTGTACTCCATTGTCAAATGGCTATTACCATCAGGAAGTTCTTTCTAAAGTTTAAGGGGTAGTATCTTTTCCTGTAGCTTGAAACCATTGCTGTGTGTCTTTAAAGGAGCAGAAAACAAGCTCATTTCATTCTCAATATGACATCCCTTAAAATATTTAATTTCTGGCTATCAGGTCACCTCTTAACCTTCTCTGCCCCAGACTAAACACATCCAGCCCCCTAAGACACTTCTCACAGGGCATGGTTTCCAGACCTTTCACAATATTGGATACACTCCAGCTTGGACACAGTATTCCAGGTGAAATCTGACCAAAGCAGAATAGTATGGCAGTATTATTTTCCACAGTCTAGTCACTACACTCCTATTAATGCAACCCAGAATCATGTTGGGTTTTTTAGATGCCACATTACACTGTTGAGTTGTGTTTGGGTCTAACAAGACTCCTAGAGCTATTTTGCATGTATTATTGAGAAGCCAAGTGTCACCCATCCTATACCTGTGCTTTTATTTTTTTTGTCAGCATGTTTATTGTTGTTGCTAGCTACCCTTGAATTGACCATGGCAACCCCATGGATGAGATATCGCCAAGATACCTAACAGTTCTGATTAGATCCTGCAGGCTGAGGCAAGTCGTCTCTTGGATTGAGTCTAACCATCTGGCATGTAATCTTCCTCTTTTTCTACTGCTCTCTACCTTTCTTAACATCATTGACTTTCCTAATGATTCATGCCTTCTCATGATGTGGCCAAAGTACGTCAGCCTTACTTTAGTTATCCTGACTTCCATGGAGAGTTCAGGCTTGATCTGTTCTAGAATCCATTTGTCTTCTTGGCCATCCACCATATCCTGAGCACTCTTATTCAGCACCACATCTCAAATGAGTTTATTTCCTTTCTATTGGCTTTCTTCACTGTCCAGCTCTCACATCCATCCATGGTGATGATGAATACGATGGCTTGGATAATCTTCACTTTGGTGTTCAAAGTTATATCTTTACACTTTAGGATTGTATCCATTTCTTTCATAGGTGCCTTTCTCAATCCTAGTCTTCTAATTTCTTGACTACAGTCTCCATTCTGATCAATATTTGATCACAAGTGTGGGAACTCTTGACTATTGATCTTCTCATTTAATTCCTTACATTATCCCTTGTTGAATTGTATTATATAGATATAGATATGAGAGTGGGAACAGAAACTATTTCACAGATTTCTTCAGTTTTGTGAAGTGGGGGCATAGAGAGGGATAGAGTAAATTCATGCCAGTTACCTTTAGTATATCATTGTAATTATTTATATTGTCAAAAGGGCAGATTCAAAAAAGAATGAATTTGTCAAAGCCCATAAGGATGAAAAGCAATCTTCACCCAGCTATTTACTGGAAGGGTGTACACTTACCATGAATCTGCGTGGGTGAGGCAAATGCAGGAGCAAGATGGGTCCAGAGTTGATGGGGCCCTAGCAAAAATTCATTCTAGCATTTTCCCTGTGACAGAGGTGGACAAATGTGATGGAGGCAGGAGTAATTCCTTCCCCTCACAGGTTGCTTCATCATTCCCATTACAACCAGAAGGGAGCTTATCCTCACCTCACTTCCAGTTTCATTTTCACCTAAGCTTGGGTTGATCTTATCTGTGGCTTTTAAAATGTTTTGGACATGAGAGAACAGCAGAACTGTTGTTCTTTGCAGCTATTTTGAGGCATTACCAGCTCTTAGGGAGTGAAAATCACTTGCTTTTTATTTATAAAATGGGAAGATCTTGGAGCTTCTGGAACAGTAGGTTCAGGGACCCCAAAACATACTTCTGTTGGGAGCTTTTGGAGTACTAGCCATACCTTTCCCATCCCCTCCCTATGATATATATATAATGCCTACCCTACCTTTCTACAGTTTAATGACTGTGAATTACCACAATTTAAATCAAAGTATGGAAGTAAAACAATTTCATCAACTACAATTCATATAATACAATACAACACAATAGAAGCACACACATTTTTTTTAAAAAAAATGTTTGAGTTTTTTGTTTGTTTTTTAAAAAAACATTTCTGCCCAGCAAATGAAAAGGCCTCCCAGAATATTAATGGATAGCAACCTGTTGATTAATCCCATCTAGAGTAGACTCATTCAATCAGTTGTTGAGTGGTGAATCCACACTTAGGTAAATCCAACTAATTCAATGACTCTGCTTTAGCCAGAGCAGTAATTAAATTAGTGTGTGAGTTTTCTTTGTATTTATTCATTTCTGAATCAATATATCTACTGTGTATAATTAATAAATTGCCATCTTGTTACATCAGTGGTTTTGGATCATTTTTTCAGTCTTCAAATCTTGTTTGGCCTGAATCTGAGTGGATAAGGCCCCATGGACACTATCTTATTCCATTATCCACCTAATAGTTTGTTGTTGTGTTCCTTCAAGTCATTCAACTCATTTTCAACTTATGGCAATCCTAAGGCAAACCTATCATAGGGTCTTCTTGGCAAGATTTGTTCAGAGTAGGTTTGTCATTGCCTTCTTCTGAGCCTGGGAGAATATGAGTTGCTCAAGGTCACCCAGTGAATTTCCATGGCCAAGCAGGGTTTTGAACTTTGATCTTCCAGTGTCCTAGTCCAAGACTCAAACCATGATAACATGCTGGCACCCGTTCTTGTTAGCAACATATATATGTGTGTATGTTCTTTTAAATTGCTTGTCTACTTATGGTGACTCCATGAATTTTCTAGAGTTTTATTTGGCATTGGGCTTCATAGGGGTTTCTTAAGCTGTCTTTATTTAGATTACAAGATCAGACAGAATCTGGTGCCTTTAGGGTTTTAGGTAGACTAGCAATGTGCATTTGTTGACCACTGGGTGGATCTATGTACCAAGCTATTCTGCTGGAAATGTTTTTCATGAAAGATGACAGAGAAGTGATCACTTACAGCTGAACTTGCCATGAGTATTTGAATGAAGATTTAATAAATGTGTGAATACACTCGTTAATAAAAGGACTGAACTTGGGATTATCTGTGGTGATGTAGAAGTTCCATTTGTTTGATTACTAGTGATGGTTCATTCATAAATTCAGATCATCATTGAATACTGCCAGTAGTATCACTAGGGAGGTGCGGGGGTGCAGACTGCACCGGGTGACACCACAGAATGGGTGACACCCGGTGAGTGCCCCTCCACTTCCTTGCCACATGCCCCAATCCTTGCCCCATGTGGCTTTATTTGCAAGTAAAGCCTTGACTAGAAGGAAGAAAGAATGCCAGGCTCCCCTCCCCCCGTCTGTGCCCCACATGTCCTTGCTTGCAAGTAAAGCCTTTCGGGGCATGGAGGGACAAGGCCACCAGTAAAGCCACATGGGACAGGGAGTTGGGAGTGTGTCCTTTTGGCTCTCCCAAAAGCCCCACCCCAAGCCTTGCCTCCCACACTATGTGACACCCCGGTGTGCAATGCCACTGAATGCTGCCATTGCCAATTGAAGAATATTTATATGTATAAAACCCCCAGTTTAAAACCATCTCTGCAGACAAGTGAAGCATTATTCTTTGGCTTGGCCCTTTTCACTATTTCTGAGTAAATATGGATGATTCTGAAGATTTTATTATTTGTTTTTCTCTTATTTGTTTTTCCAAGGTTAGTGGACTCCATCACATTTCTGTATCAGTCTGCAATTTGTTCTAAAATTTCACAGGAAAATGTGCATGCATTTTCATAAGCATACTAGTTGACATACTAACTTTTCATAATACACAGTTCTTTCAAGCAGCTTTCAACAACAACAATGCATTTTTGATGCATCTTTCCTCTAATATAGGTATTCTTATACAGCTTTTTAAAAGTTTAAAAATTATACTGAAGTGGAATTGCTTTTCTCAGCTGCAGCAGGAAAGATTATCAGGCTATGCTACTGAACCAAGGATTCAACTTTATTTAGAGAAAGAAATGCATTTCTGTTCCCCACCTTGATAGACCAGTATCTGAAAAGAAGGGGAACTCTGAGACACAAGCACTTACATCCTAATATTGTTTGTTAAGGCTGCCAATTAACTATTGCATAATGCATGTATTGAGGAATTCCATAAAGCTAACAAATCTGATAGAAGTCAAAACTTTTAGGCATCGGGTGGTCATTTACAGCCTCCTGTGAAGTAAACAACCAGTTTTTGCTATACAACATTTCTCAGTCTCTTGTCATCATAGGGAATAAAATATGCTATGTACTCTTCACAGTGTCAGGTTGTTCTTTTTTGGAATGATTTCCCTAAAATCAGAATACACAAATAGAAGAGCACTTTGGAGATTAGCACATGTGAAGTCATGTCAGGCTTTCTTTTCAATATCTTTTTTTTCCCCCAGAGTACTGTTTTGAAAACTATATCACAAAATTTGGATAAGTGCAAAGATTCATGTATAATTGTGTTCTAGGTTTTGTGTAGGTTAAGTCCACTTTAACTGCCCTGACTTGATGCTAGGGAATCATGGCAACTGTAGTTTATTGTGGCACCAGAGCTCTCTGACAGAGAAGGCTCAATGTCTCAGGAAAAAATCCCATGATTTCTTAGCTCTGAGCCAGGGCAGTTAAAGTGGACTCAATTTGCACTATTTCTAGCAGTCTGCAAAGGCAGATTGTTTTCTGTCCTTTTCTCCCCATCTGGCCATACTCTTTAACCCAGGGCTGGAAGAGCATTCATTCAAGAAATAAGCACTTGAGGCAAAAAGTACTGCTTTCAAAAAATGTTTAAATTGTGTGTGGTGGTGGTGGTGTTGATTTTACATGAAACCAAAACAATGTCTGCTTTTACTAAGCAGAATTTAAAGGAAGGAAAAAAATCTACAATAATGAGATGGATGGCTGTTGGCCTTAATATGCATATTTATCAGTCTCAATTAAGCAGGCAGCTTGCCAGGTTTAAACTTAGTTTTGTCATTCATATTCCCCTGTGCAGATTAATAGGCTATGTTTGTTACAGCTGAATCCATTTAAACATTTCCCTTCCTCTTTCAACACAGATTTCACCTTAACATAGAAGACACTGATCCATATTCTGTATCACACATAATATGTGCTAAAAATCCATTATCCAAGGAATGATGAAGAAACTGTTTTGATCAGATGGAACAGCTGAAGGTCAAGTTTAAATAGATGTATGACATTATCCATGCTTGATTGAGTATGGTTCCAGCACGTATCATAGTATGACTGCTTAAATACTAATGTTTGGCAGACTGAAAACACTCCTTATAATGAAGAGTGGACCTAAAACAAAGGTTGATATGGCAAGGCCCATTGTAGCCTGTTTTGTATAAATATAGTTTTAAAGAGGTCCCCCACCGCACCCGCCGCAAGGCTATGCATCTGCTCTGGATGAATCTGAAATTCTAATCCAAATCTGGCTGGTTTGGAATTATTATTATTATTATTATTATTATTATTATTATTATTATTCAGACTGGATCCAAAGCTCATCATATCAACCTGATTCAGATCTGGAATGAACCAGCCTAATCTGAAGTTAGATTACTTCATGCTGATCCCAAGAAAATGACTGATGGGTGGATGATAGATAAAGTTAGGCAGGCTATATATATGCACACACACACACACATACAACATATATTTCCAACAGCACCATATGAGAAAGATACTATGATGCTGTGGTAGAAGGGAGAAGAAGGAGAACTAGAATCTGGGACAAGAATCTCACCAGCATTCTCCAGTTCCAGTGCTTGAAGAAGAGGTGGTATTAATATTACTGAACTAAATGTACTTAATTATCTTGTGCAAATTTGTACTTTTGTGTCTGTGTGTGCTAGATTTAGTTGGTATCAACAGATCTCTTTAGCTGGTATCAGAAGATGCCTGTCAGACAAGCCAACTGCAGCTGCTACCTCCATTCAGTCTCTTGGTGAAGTACTCAACTCTGACCATTGTTCTTGGTAAAATTCAAAGATAGAGTCATGTTAGTCTGTAGAATCAGTATCTAGAGAGATCTTGTAGCATCTATTAGACTAACTGAAAGAAAGAAATTGCCAGCATAAGCTTTCGTAGACTTCAGTCTGCTTCCTCAGATGCAGATCAAATGCATCTGAGGAAGTAGACTGAAGTCTACGAAAGCTCATGCTGGCTATTTCTTTCTTTAAGTTAGTCTAAAAGGTGCTACAAGATCTCTCTACATACATTATTCTTGGTCTTTGGCTGCACACTACAGCTGGACTTGAATTCTGAACCTTAGGGATGCTCTTTGTGGGCTCTGGCATAGCGCCTCCAATATTAGGGAAACTGTGTCCACTTTGAAAGTGTGTGTGTGTATATATATATATATATATAGAGAGAGAGAGAGAGAGAGAGACTGAGAGAGAGAGAGTCAGCTAGACACACACAGAACACTCATACATGACAGAAAGTAGAGCAAAAAAAGGGCAGCTATGTGGGCCAATTTTTGCTTCTGGGTCCCCACTAGGCAGCCCCAGTGCATTAGAGCGCATACATAGTTATCCTTTGGAGTTGGGCTTTAGTCAAGAAGATCTTGTAGAAATGCCAAACTGGTGTATTTGAAAACATGTTTCTCATATCTGGAGCCATTTGGGGGTGAAAAGTCACTTGAAAATTGGCCTGAAAAAATGAAAGAAATTGGGGAGGGTTGGGGTGGCTGTGGGGGACTACCTGTGAGCTTCGGGAGTTGAAAAAGTGAAGTTCAGGTGTCATGCACAGCCCCAGGGCTGTACTTTCCTCACCCTGGCTCTAGAGTGTAGAAAGCAACATTAGTTGGCATAACTGAGCACTCAGGTGATTGTACATGCTTATTTTAAAAAAATCTGTTTCATTTTCCCAAAAATACAACTACATGGGAGGAGAACATAAAACTACTGGGAGGCATCTGACTACAATTTGGCAGTGGCTACCTGATCTGAAAGAATACCATGTTCTCAGATTTGTATGCACTTGCCTTAAAAAACTGAGGCATTATAACTGTTTTGTTTTACCAGTGCAAGTCAATGCAAGTCAACGTTCCTAATTTGGATTCAGGACTCAAATCAGGTTGATTTAGGTGACTGAATCAATCTGAACTAAATCAGAGTCCAGGCTGAACCAGTGAATCAATGGAAGGTCAAAGGTTAGACCAAGCTTTGGCAAAGTAAGAGGACAGAAGGACAGAGAGAGAAAGCTTTGACCATAATTACTAGTCTTGTCCCTAGTTCATTGCTCAACTAGAACATGAATCATATCCTTTGAGAACAATGTTTTAGATTAATTTTTTGTTGTTGCTGTTGAGTTACACAGGATTGATTCATTTTTTAAATTGACTGTTTACCTACAATTTATGTCGTCCCATTCTAATTTTCTGTTATTTTATCTATTTTATCAGTGATCTAAAGAGGAAAGCCCACCTATCTGTACTTTATTAACAATATTACAGTTTCCCCTGAAGGCATTTCAGAACAGTGTGATACATGTCTTCAGGCCCAGCATGATCCTTCTATGTCAGTTTATGGCTATCTCTTCCCCAGCAACTTCCTCTGTGTGGTCCCTGTCCAAGACTTCAGCATATTAGGTCATCAGGAGCCCTTGACACTGGTGTTTAGTTGAGGGATTTTCGTTGAGGAGGAAGGCCATAGTCCTGTTTCAGGGACTAATTAAGACTTCTCAGTATGGACACTGAGGGACCTGCTGCTGTTACCTGCAATACTTGTGGGATGTTTGTCTTCTTGCCTACAGAGGTGGGGAACTTCACATGCTCCAAGTGCAAGTTGCTAGCCCTCTTGGAAGAGAAAGTACAGCAGCTGGAGGCACTGGTAGCTACACTTCAGCATATTAGGGAGCAGGAGGTTTTCCTGGACAGAACAGAACAAACTGTCTTGGACAGGGGCCACAAAGAGGAAGTTGCTGGGGAAGAGAAGGTTATTTCACATACACAGGAGGTAGACAACTGGAGGAATGTCACACACAGAAGTAGGAAGACCAGGGATCGTTCTGGGAGCTTACAGCTATAGAATCGGTTTGAGGCTCTTTCTCTTATCAAGGAAGACGAGGAAGAGCAGCATGGACAGACTTCAGGAACAGAGCAGGGAACCCTGGGAATCCCATCACAGGGAACAGTCGCTGATAAGCCTCAGAGGAGGTGTGTGGTCGTGGTGGGGGACTCCTTACTGAGGGGTACAGGAGCAGTGATTTCTGGGCCTGACAAGATGTCTCTGGAGGTGTGTTGTCTCCCTGGGGCAAAGACCCGAGATGTGACAGAGAGGCTGTCAAGACTGGTCAAGCCTACTGACCAAAACCCCTTCCTTTTGGTCCACGTGGGAACGAATGACACGGCAAGATACAGTCTTCAGAACATCACAAGGGATTACGAGGCTCTGGGTAAGAAGCTGAAAGAAATGGATGCACAGATTGTCATCTCATCTCTTCTGCCAGTTGAACGGCATGGTCCAGGATGAGAGAGGAAAATAGCAGATGTCAACAACTGGCTCTGCAAATGGTGTTGCCGAGAACAATTTGGATTCTTAGATCATGGCTGCAGTTCCATGAGGGCGGACTTCTGGCAAGGGATGGGCTGCATCTCACTCCAGTTGGAAGAAATGTTTTTGCCAACAGTCTGAAGAATTTGATCAAGAGGGCTTTAAACTCAGTTATTTGGGGAAAGGAGACAGTGTCCTGGAAGACAAAAGAACTGGAAAAAATAGTAAAACTGTCATAGAAGGAACAAGGCAAACAGTGCAAGGACCCAACAGTGGGAGGCAAAAAAAACTGTGCATATGGTCTTAGATGTCTCTACACTAATGCACAGAGCATGGGAAATAAGCAAGATGAACTTGAACTCCTAGCACAACAAAACAAATATGATATAATAGGCATCACTGAACCCTGGTGGGATGAGTCTCATGATTGGAATGTAAAAATACAGGGGTATAACATTTTCAAGAGAAACAAGCCAAACAGGAAAGGAGGAGGAATAGCATTATATGTCAGGGATATTTACACCAGTGAAGAAATCCAGGACATCAGTCATGGAAGCCAGGTGGAGAGCATCTGGATAAAAATTAAAGGGGAAGGAAACAACAGGGATGTTATTGTGGGAGTCTACTACAGACCTCCAACTCAGGCAGAGGAATTGGATGATGCCTTTCTAGAACAGATGACCACACACTCAGAAAGGAGAAATATAGTAGTGATGGGTGACTTCAACTATCCTGATATTTGCTGGAAGTCAAACTCTGCAAAATCCTCAAGGTCTAGCAAATTCCTCACTTGCCTTGAAGACAATTTCATTGTCCAAAAGGTGGAAGAGGCAACAAGGGAGTCAGCTATTTTGGATCTGATCCTAACTAACAGGGATGACCTAGTTAATGGGGTGCAAGTGGTTGGATCCTTAGGTGGGAGTGATCACGTTCTCCTGGAATTTATTATACAGTGGAAAGGAGAAGCCAAGCATAGTCAGACACACATTCTAGACTTTAGAAGAGCTGATTTTGGTAAACTTAGAGAAATACTGGGGGTGATCCCGTGGTCAGGAAATAGTGAAAGAGAAGGGAGTTCAAGATGGGTGGGAGTTTCTCAAAAAGGAGATACTGAAGGCACAATTTCAAACAGTTCCAATGAGGGAGAAAAATGGGAGGTGCCTCAAGAAACCAGGATGGATGATAAGGAACTTTCAACTGAACTAAGTTTTAAACGGAGCATGCATAGGAAAAGGAAAAATAGGGAAATCACCAAAGAGGAATTCAAACATAGCTAGCACGTGTAGGGTTAAAGTCAGAAAAGCTAAAGCGCAGAATGAACTCAGGCTTGCTAGAGAGGTTACGAACAATAAAAAGGGCTTTTTTGGGTATGTCCACAGCAAAAGGAAGAAGAAGGAAAAGTTAACAGGGGACAGAGAAAAGGCAGAATTACTCAACACCTTCTTTGCTTCAGTCTTCTCAGAAAAGGCAAAGGGTGCTCAACCTGAGGACAATAGAGCAGAGGACAGAATAGGAGAATTTCAGCATAGAATAATTAAAGAGATAGTACAGGAATACCTGGTTAATCTAAATGAATATAAGTCTCCAGGACCAGATGAATTACATCCAAGGGTACTAAAAGAACTGACAAATGTAATATCGGAATCATTGGCAATAATCTTTGAGAACTCCTGGAGAACAGGAGAAGTCCCAGCTGACTGGAGGAGGGCAAACATTGTCCCCATCTTCAAAAAGGGAAAAAAAATAGGATCCCAACAATTATCATCCAGTTAGTCTGACATCAATACCTGGAAAGATTCTGGAGCAGATCATTAAACAGAGAGTCTGTGAACACCTGGAAAGTAATTCCATAATCACAAAAAGTCAACATGGGTTTCAGAGGAACAAGTCATGCCAGACAAATCTGATCTCTTTTTTTTTTTTTTTTTGGATAAAATTAACAGCTTGGTAGATGAAGGGAATGCTGTAGATATAGTATATCTTGATTTCAGTAAGGCCTTTGACAAGGTTCCCCATGACATTGTTGCAAACAAGCTGGTAAAATGTGGACTAGACAAAGTAACTGTTACATGGATTTGTAATTGGTTGACTGGCTGAACCCAAGGGGTGCTCAACAATGGCTCCTTTTCAACCTGGAAAGAAGTGACCAGTGGGGTGCCACAGGGCTCTGTCCTGGTCCCAGTGCTATTCAACATCTTTATCAATGACTTGGATGACGGTATTGGGGATATAGCTATCCAATTTGCTGACAACACCAAATTGGGAGGAGTAGCTAATACCCCAGAAGACAGGATCAAAATTCAAAATGACTTGAACAGACTAGAAAGCTGGGTCAAAGCTAACAAAATGAAATTCAGCACAGGGAAATGTAAAGTACTGCACTTAGGGCGGAAAAACGAAAAGCACAGATATACAATGGGGGACACCTGGCTGAATGAGACTACATGTGAAAGGGATCTAGGAGTCCAGGTGGACCACAAGTTGAACATGAGTCAACAGTGTGATGCAGCAGCTAAAAAGGCCAATGCAATTTTAGGTTGCATCAATAGAAGTAATAGTGCCACTCTATTCTGCTTTGGTCAGGCCTCACCTGGAATACTGTGTCCAGTTCTGGGCACCACAATTCAAAAAGGATGTGGAGAAACTGGAGCGTGTCCAAAGGAGGGCAACTAAAATGGTAAAGGGTCTGGAAACCAAGCCTATGAGGAACGACTTAGGGAGCTGGGGATGTTTAGCCTGGAGAAGAGAAGGTTAAGAGGTGATATGATAGCCTTGTTTAAATATTTAAAGGGATGTCATATTGAGGAGGGAACAAGCTTGTTTTCTGCTGCCTCAGAAACTAGGACCCAGAACAATGGGTGCAAGCTCCAGGAAAAGGATTCCACCTCAACATTAGGAGGAACTTCCTGACAGTAAAGGCTGTTTGACAGTGGAACACACTCCCTCGGAGTGTGGTGGAGTCTCCTTCCTTGGAGGTCTTTAAGCCGAGGCTGGATGGCCATCTGTCAGGGATGCTTTGATTGGGAGTTCCTGCATGGCAGAGGCTTGGGCTAGATGGCCCTTGTGGTCTCTTCCAACTCTATGATTCTATGACTCTCTCATATTCAGCTATTGATGTGGGTGTGTACTATGTGTGCTACCTTCCCACCTAATGTAATGCCATTATTGTTAAAGTTTTCTGGCAATAATAATAGAACTGGAAATAATAATAATAATAATAATAATAATAATAATAAAATTTATTTATACCCCACTTAAATGAAGACAATCTAAGTGGCTTACATCAGTTTAAAACCCCATACAACGAATACCCCAACCCTCCCCCTTAAAACAGTATTAAATAACAAGATAATTAAAACAGGAATATAAACATTCCAACACAAATAAAACAAACATAAAAATAAAAATGAAAAATAAAAATGCCCTGATAAGACTCGACTGCACTCCCCATCCATCAGCAATTGATGGGGCCACGGGGGAACGCAGGGCAAAGAGCCCAAGGCCAGGAGAATTAATCTGGAAAGGCCTGCCGGAAGAGATCCATCTTCACAGCTTTCTTGAAGCTGTCTAAAGATGTCAACAGACGGATCTCGTCCAGCAGGTCATTCCAGAGTTTGGGGGCGACAACAGAAAAGGCCCTCTGGGAGGTCGCCACCAGCCTAGATTTTTGAGGATGCAGCAAATTCCTCCCAGAGGACCGGAGAGCGCGGGGAGGATTATATGGAAGGAGGCGTTCCCTGAGATAGCTTGGACCCAAGCCATTTAGGGCTTTAAAGGTAATAACCAACACTTTGTACTGGGGCCGGAAGCTGATAGGCAGCCAGTGGAGGGACCTCAAAACAGGAGTTCACTGTCAACTCTGCCTGGTGAACTTAAAAAAACAAAACATTCTCCACATACACTGCTTTCATTCGAGTGTTGCACATTGAAATCATCTTCCTCCATCTTCTCAGGTCTAGTTACATAAGCTGTCAAAGAACTTCTGAAGCAAGAATTTTGAGTTTATTATATTTAGCAACACGTGGGTTTAAGTAACCTAGACTGACCTATTGAATGTGTTCCTTCAACAATATATTTGGTGCTTTAGGATGTTTAAGTTCTGTTTAAGAATTTTGTGGAGCACTGGCTCTACTCATTTCATATAAATTCTTTGTATAGGTTCCCTCCGAAGTCCCTGCTGTTTTTTTCACTACCAGGCAAAGCCCTTTTTGTTTAATCAGACTTTTAATGAGCAACTGCTTGCAGGAAATCTACTCTTAGGATTGTTTTATTTTAATGTTTGTATGCTTTTGTATCATTTTATACTCTGTATACCTTATTATTTTAATATGATTTTAATTGTATTTAAAAATGCATTATTTAAGTTTTAGTTGATGTCTGTGTGTGTGTGAGAGAGAGAGAGCATAAGCTGCCTTGGGTCCCACTCTGGAAGAAAGGCAGCATATAAATGAAATCAATTAATTAATTTTAAACATGATGGCATTTTAAGATAGCAGGAGCTTCACGTGTCATCCTCCTCCTTCTGTAATCCTCCCAAGTTAGCCTATTGCTTTTTCCAGTTTTCCCCCCTTTCCACACACATGCAAAATCCTTTAAGGAAGAAAGGATAGAATCATTGTACAGTCTTTTGATTGCTATAAGTAGTCCAGAAACCCACTGCCCTGAGCCCTAAATTTCAAAGAAAAGAGAACTTTTAAGGAATAAAGACAGCTTTTCCTTTGTTGATATCAGCGTGAGGGACTTCAGCACAAGCAAGGCTATTCCTTGAAGGGCACACTGTGGTTTAATAGTCTGAATTGAGTTGTTTTTCTTCTCCAGATGAACTTGTAGTTTGAAGTTGTATTCTCAAGGACAGTGTATTATTGTTAGGCATTCATGCTATGGTGTTTGACAGTCCTCATAAACTTCATTTATGAACCAGAGGCTGAGTCTGGAGTGATACATAAATATCACTATGAATTGTCCATTTGATAGATGACACATATTTGATATATCAGTCCATTTCAAAATGTCCTAGGGCTTTATCTCTCTTCTACCATCCCCAAGTAGTGTTGGTATAATATCCTGCCAGAAGCCCCTGGCAGGCATCTAGGTGATCTGTAAACCTATTCTTGAAACAGAATCCATAATTATGATACAAGGGAAACACTGTCTGAAAGATGAAATAAACAATAAATTTAGTATGGAATAAGATTTCATGGACTGGAATCCACTTCATAAATTATAGGACATGCTACTGGCATGTGTAAAAAACATTGAAGCAATGAAATCAGAAGGCACTGAAATGTGAACAGACAAGACCTAGCTATAGTTATTATACTAAAAGCTTAAATTATGTAAAGTAGTGGTCACTCTCAAAACCGTGTTAGTGATCTTGGCATTCCAACAAGCTAACATGGCTGCCTCCTTGTGGACATAGACAAGTGCATCATCGTTGTATCTCCACCTCATTCTTTCCTATTGTTTTATAATAACCTTGGTGAGATTTTATCATGCTTGCAGACTTACCAGAGCTACCAGCTCCAGAGTGAATGCTGGAGAGGACTTCTCCTGTACCTTTAATAGTTGTGTGGAAGAGGGAATTTCAGCAGATTTTGCTTGTTACCTGATTGCATGACAAGCAAAACCTGCTGAAATTCCCTCTTCTACACAACCATTAAAAGTAGAAGAGCCCTCTCCAGTTTTAATATGTCATATCTATCAATTGCACTGGTGGCTGCTTCCAAACAAACATGGAGAAACAAACATGCTAAATAATCATGGTGCTAAAGAAATTGATGGCTCTGTTCAAAATTGTTGGTGCTGTATTATTATTCAGGTCTTTGACTATGATGACTATTTCAATAGTGACAAAGAAAGAAAAAGAAAAGAAAAAGATTTTCTATACAGCTAGTCAGTCATGCCTTTCTTCAGTGTGTGTATGCTTTCAAATAACCTGTCAATTTATGGTGAACCCATGAATTTCATAAGGTTTTCTTCAGCAAAGAGTATTCAGAGGTGACTTTGCCAATTTCATTCTTTTTGACTCTTCCTGATTTTATGTGCCTTTCTAACAGACAAATTCAATATTTTGGGACCATTGTTCTCATTAGACGGGTTTTGGTTGAGTGTGCAATCACGCCTTTACGATTTCCCCCCTTAAGATCCGCCCCCCCTTTATCTAAATTATTGAGCTTTTCATACTGCCTCATACATTCTCCTTTCTTGATGTACCATTTGGGATTCACTTATCATAAAAAAGAGCCTTATCACATTATAAAAGAAAAACAAAAGGCAATGAGGTAGAAGTAGCTTTCTGCTTACCTTCCTACATGATATCATAATACTTTCATTCTCCCTGCAGAGGGAGCCAGTCATAAAAGAAGGACAAAAGGCATGGTTTTACAATCATCTCTGTTGGGAACACCATGGAAGTGCTTTGGGGGCATGTGGGAAGGTATGCAGAAAGCTGCTTCTATCTCTCTGTCTCTTACCTTACTTTTGCAATCTGATAAGGATCTTGGAGTTTGCTAGTAGTGTGCGGTGGGTGTTACTCATACCCTTGGTATCCACTGGGGTTTGGTTCCAGGTCCCCACTACATACAGAGGCATAGTAAAAAAATAAATAAATGGTATCCCATATATAAACTGGAAAAATCAAGGTTTGCTTTTTTTTTTCTTTTTTTTTTCTTTTTTCTTTTCTTTTTTCTTTTCTTTTTGCCAAAGAGGTATTTTTTTTGCCAGACAGGTATTTTCAAGCTGTGAATGGTTGCATCTGTGGATGCAGCATCTGTGGATATGGAGGGCTGACTATATATACCAGCTATGGGGAAGGTATTTAGGAAGTCTATACTGGACCCCCTGCCTATTCCATGGCACAGGTAATTTCCTAGGCCAAACTTTTTGAGCACTTTACTGCCAAGAACTCCTGCAAAAGCCAGGCATTGGAAAAATATGCAACTCAGAACTGGTAGCTGTCTTCTCCTGACAATGAGACAGGTTTACCTTAAGTGCATTGCAGTTCCTGTATGTCCCAAGGGAAAAAATCTGCAAGTGCTACATGATGGACCCTTATACTAGCACAACATAGGATGTTATCACATGGGGAGTCGCGGGGAGAAAATGGAAATAAACGGGCACGAGCGGAAGTCTTTAATTTACGGGATTTGTCCCATTCCGCCTCGTCTGATCACTAAATTCGAATTTAAAAGGGGGTTAATTCAAACGAAAACCTGATCTTTTCATTTTCGGGATTTTTGGGGATTTGAAAAGATCAGGTTTTTGTTCGAATTAACCCCCTTTTAAATTCGAATTTAGTTATCAGACGAGGCGGAACGGGACAAATCCCGTAAATTAAAGTCTTCCGCTTGTCCGGTTTATTTTCAGTTTTCGGCAGCGGATCTCTGTGTGATAACATCCATAATTCTGTCCACAGACTCCCCTCTTTCCTGTCCTCATGGGAAAGATCATAATCTTAAGCCTTCCCTTCTTGGGGAGAGAAGATCTCCCATTCTTGGCTAGAAGATGAGGGGCTGGTGCTGTAGTCCACCTTACTCTGCCACCCCCCCATAAGATTCATTATGAATGAGAATGCACAAAGAGCATTTTTTACCATTCTACCCTGTTGCATTCTATGACATCTTGAGAGTATTATTCTTGGAAAAGAAACCATAGTGTACAGGAGAATAAAGCATTCAGTAGCTGTCCACACTCACAGGTTTCTCTCTGAATCATACTATTTTTGAGAAGAAACCTTAGAGTTTGATGGTACATATAAGTGTGTGTGTGTGTGTGTGTGTGTGTGTGTGTGTTTAGGTCCTACAGGTAGGGTTGGATAATGTGCAAATTTTTCTAATTATGCAAATTCTTATTTGCATTCAGATTGTACAAATTAGGCACAATAATTGTTGCACTTTCTCTCTCACTATATTTTAAAATTCATTGCTCTAAGGAAACTACTATAGAATAGTGTTTAAAATGCTCAACTTGGAAAAGGAAGACCCAAGTTCAGATCTCTGCTTGGTCATGGAATTAACCCTGTGACTATGAGCTACCACTATATCTTAATAAACCCTACAGCATTGTTGTGGGATTAATAGGGGGAGGGGAAACATGTAAAGTGGACATGTACGTTTCTAGTGCAGTACAAATAAAAAAACAACAATGACAATTCTAACATCTTGCCATGTACAGACAATTCTAATGGTGTTCCCACAGGGCAAAATGCAGAGTAAATTAGAGACATACAGCAGTAACTGAAGGAAGAAAAGCATGGTTTGATTTCCTTCAGGGATACAGAATAAATATTTCATTATAAGTAGGAAACAGTCTACTTTAATTGTCTTTCACCTAGCACAGTGGTTCTTAACTTAAAGAGAGAGTGGATACATAAGATTTACTGTTTATATACTCCAACTGGTACAAAATATGGCAGCCAGGTTGATCACTGGTAAATCTAGGAGTGGTCATATTACACCTATTTTGAAATCTCTTCACTGGCTGCCTATTGGGTTCCAAGCACAGTATAAGGTGTTGGTGATTACCTTTAAAGCCCTATGTGGCCTGGGTCCAGCCTATCTAAGGATCACCTCCTTCCATACAATCAGCCCCGCACACTCAGGTCCTCTGGGAGGAATTTACTGCAACCTATAAAAACCAAATTAACAGTAACCTTCCAGAGGACATTTTCTGCTGCCGCTCCCAGATTATGGAACACCTTGCCGGAAGAGATCCGTCAAATAACCAGCTTAGACAGCTTTAAAAAAGCTGTCAAGATGGATCTCTTCTGGCAGGCCTTCCCCGAATAGATCTATCCAACTGACTCTGTGCTCTCCCCACTTTATACATCCACTATTGTCCCAGAACAATCACTATTTTAATTCTATGTTCTTATTTTAATATTGTATTTAATTCTTTTAAAGGGGGGGTTAATTATTATTATTATTATCATTGTTTTATTGTAGGTTATGTTTTATTTAAATTTATTTTACTCTATGTAAGCCACCTTGATTGTCATGACAGAAAGGCGGGATACAAGAATAAAGTTGTTGTTGTTGTTGTTGTAACCTTTAATTCACTACAGACTCCCTTTAAATGCCTTTTTTTTCTTTTTTTCTTTTTTGCTGAAGACCACCAAGACTTAAGATTTAAAACCATAAAATGCATCAGACATGGCCTGTCTGTAAAGAAAAGGGGTACAAACTGCACCTACTGAGACCCATAGTATAGTATAGTATAGTATAGAGCAGGGGTAGTCAACCTTTCCCCTTGAAGGGCCGAGGGACTTCAGCTCCCAGAATCCCAGGAGCTATTGGCTAACATGGGACTATTGGCTAACATGGCTGAGGCTTCTGGGAACTGAAGTTCTCAGCCCTTAAAGGGAAAAAGTTGCCTACCCCTGGTATAGAGCCATAGTGGTGAATCTATGGGATGCGTGTCCTCTCTGGCACGTTAAACCATTTCTGAGGGCACACGGAAAGATAGGAGGGCAGAGGAAGAGAAGGAACAGGCGCATATCTGTTTCTCCTCTTCCCCCACAAAACCAGGCCTTTTGCTGTCTCTGGGAAGTCCTGCCCCCCAGCACTGGGTAACAGCCAGTGCAGGAACACCCTTCAGTCACTGGTATAGAGCTTATATACTTCCGGACCAGAAATTACAGTAGTGTGTCTAGCGATAGGAATAGGAGAGGAAGCCATATCCTGTAGGGAATATCCTCTGAGAGCCACATGCAACCAGCAAATTGCCCAGCCATGTGGAACAATTTGCAGATAAAAACAGGAGGACATCGCAGATTTTTAAAAACAGAAGGGAATGCTCTTACCCGTTTTCTGAATAAAATCCAACCTGCTATCACAGAAGGAAAGATTAGAAAACATGACATGAGGTGCTTCTTTCTCATTATGACATTTTTCTCAATCAACATATCTCCCCTATTTATCTGTTTTTCTCATCCATGTGAGCCATTTCTTTCTTTCTACAGCTCATGGGAATAAATTTATATTGGAGGCAATTGCACTGGAAATAAAGACCCAGAGAGGAAAGGGTTGAACACCCTCTTACTCTCATTGTTTCTTTGATCTGACCTCCTTCACCTCCATCCATCTTTTTATTATTTCAAAAAAATGAGAACCCATCTCATGTTGCCTAATCTAGTTTTGGCCACGGGCCAGAGGAACCATCTGGGAGCAATGAGGACAACCTCAGAAGTTGGGTGAAAACAGTCTTGAAATCTGGTGGCAAAGAGATCAATATACAGGTCCTTTGCAGGAAAACAGATATCTTGGTTCCCATGGTAATACTTGCACAGCTTTTTGTGACAACAACATGAGAAGGGGTGTCTGTTGTTGGGTTTTGTAGGCCCTGAGTATCCAAACTAGTGACTTAAATCTTGCTGTACTAATTCCAAGGGTTACTTTCCACCCCCACCCCCTTTTGCCTCTTTATCTTTTTTTATTTTCCTTGTTTCCTTGAAGCAAAGGATGTGAGTTTGAACTCCACATAAGGGGTAGGACTAGTAAAAAGGAAACAAATAACATGCAATAGAACTTAAAAGGCATGAGGATAATTATTCTTTCCTAGGGTTGTCAGAGTTAAAACTAGAGAGGGCTCCTGAACCTTTAAGGGTTGTATAAAAAGGGGGATTTAAGCAATTCTTGCTTGTTACATGGTTGTATGACAAGTAATACCTGCTGAAATTCCCTCTTGTATGCAACTGTTAAAGACATAGCAACCCTCTCCAATTTTTCAACCTAGCAGGCTTAATTCTTTGCAGATATTACAATTACCATTGAAATCCTGTCCAAAGGAAAACATAAAGCAAAATCCTCTTATAAAACATCATTTTTGAACCATGCCAAAATTTCTGTACGATAATTACAAATTCCTCTCAAGGGAAATTCTACATATTACCTGGGTTATCATTACTTTAGACTATCCTTAGTCTAAAATGAAATATGAAAACAATTTGCAAGAGAAGGATAAACCTAAGAAAAGATTGGGTTGGATCTTCTATGCCTTGGAACATAGGTAGTTTTGGCTCAGACTTCCACAGGTTGACTCACTTCAGCACATATTTAAAATTTCATCTTGTCTCAATAAAGTAAAATAAAATAAAAATCCAAGCTTTTAGATTACACTCTGTCCTCCATATCCACAGATTCTGCATCCGTGGATGCAACCATCCACAGCTTGAATATGTTTTTTCTTAAAAAATCCAAAAAGCAAACCTTGTTTTTGCCATTTTATATGAGAGAGAGAGAGAGAGAGAGAGAGACCATTCTACTATGCCATTATATATAATGGGACTTGAGGATCCACAGATTTTCCTATCAATGGGGGGTTCTGGAACTAAACTCCAGTAGATATCAAGGTCCCACTGTATCTCTCCATTAATAACAGTGGGAATATCAGCAAGTGGATGTAACATTTTTGCCTTTTGACAGACATAGGGGAAGTTTGCAAGCATACACATCCACTTTGATGATGGTGGGTTAATTTTAGCAGCTCAGTGCAACTAAATTTACATCTTGATTATTTATTTTAATAAATTTGCCTGTAACTTCTAATTTTTTTTTTACAAATTTGGATGAAGCTCACAGGCACAGTTGCCACTTTGCTGGGTTAAAGACATACAGGTTATGTATGTGTGAGAAAAGTCTTCAAAGTTACAGATGGGTGAAGGTAAAAGAGGACTCTGTAAAGAAGCTTCTAGGGAAGGAACCTCCAAAAATCAAAATATATTAACAATATTTTTGTGAAAAGGATTGGGGAATTTTTAAACTCCCCTCTCTATGGGTTTCTGTGTGTGTTTGTGGTCAATTTAGAATGAAAATAGTCTAGCTCACAAAAGTGCCCCTATATAAATGATCTGCAACATTTCAGAATGTTATAGATGTAAGGATTAGGGATTTATAATGAATGGAAAATAGTGTGAACATTTTTATTTTTGTTTTCTGTTCAGTTTACTTCAACTGTGCTTAGAAGAAAAAGCACTGTGATTAGATTTTTGTTGTTGTTGTTGTTGTTTTAAAAAAGGAGGACTCGGGTTAAGTTATCACCTTGTTGAAAGCTAGAGCTGTCAGAAGAAAACCTACAACTCTCCCTCTTTGCAACACCATTTTCCTCAAGTCATTATATAGTGAGGTGATTGAAATGTAGCAGTTTTTAAAAGACAGAGAATCTGAATCTGTCTGAATTCTCCGTAACCTCTGAAATTTGGGACAACTCTACGACTATGAGAGAAGACTAGTTGGGTTCTGGAAGAGCCTAACTTCTAACTTCTAACCCTAACCCTAACCCCATATTTCTTGGAAGATTGGTTCAAGAATTATCCAAATAAAATGCACACTTATAATTGAAAGGGGCTTTTGAACAAAAAGGTGGAGTTTTGAAAGATAGACATTAAGCTTCCAGTATTTTTTGGATCAAAGAATGTATTAACTCCTGTTGAATATACATATTTATGCATATGATTGTAGCTTTAAAATAGGGCAATAATCTAAAAGCCCCTCTTAAAATCATTCAAGTAGCAGACAACTTTACTGTTTTACAATATAGGTTGGTTGCAGTCAATGCCTGCCATGTGGCAGATGTTCCATATTGCATGTGACAGACATTCCATATTGTTAATTATTTCTTGTATGACAGTTTGTCCATGGATTAGACCCAATTGTTTCCTTGTCATCACTCCGCTGTCATTGCCAAACATTCCTGTATATGGTTCAAAGCAGTGTGGAAACAAATTGTACTTTGAGGAATGACCCATGTGGTGGTGAGTCAGTAGACATTAAATGCATTGACATTTAAAGAAATACAGAGTATTTCAATATCATACTTAATCGAGAAGCCATCCTTATCTTGGAATTCCCCACAAAAGTGCCCCACAATTTGATAGATATAGATTGACTTGTCCAGTAAAGTGTTGTCATTTTCTGGATGAAAGCAAAATATCATTTTCAGCTCATCATGAGCTTTGCTACTATGTTGTTAGAATTAGATGGGTTATACAGTCAAAGGTGAAATGTAGAGATGTGTGTGTCTGTAATTTTCCTCATGGGAACAACATCTAGGCTGCCAGAAATAATGCAGCTTGAGGCCACTTTAACTGTTCTGGCTCAGTGCTAAGGAATCATGGGAACTGTAGTTTATTGTGGCACCAGAGCTCTCTGACAGAGAAGGCTTAATATCGCAGAAAAAAATACAATTCCCGTGATTCCCTAGCACTGAGCCAGGGCAGTTAAAATGGCCTCAAGCTGCATTTTAAGAAAGCAGTAAAGACAGATCTCTTCCGGCAGGCCTTCCCGGAATAACTGCTGTCTGGTGAGACATGAGTTTTTTATTTTGTTTATTTTCTGATTCCTTGTGTTATTGTGGATTGTTTTATTCTATTGCTGTATTTTAACTTCTTTCTAGTTTAATTCTGTTTTAAGGGGATGGGAGGGTTGGATTATGGGACAAGGGAATGTTTTAACTTGTTTTAAAATGTTGTACCCCGCCCCGATTGCCGGGCAGAGGGGCGGGCTATAAATTATTATTATTATTATTATTATTATTATTATTATTATTATTTCTGGCAGTCTATAAAGGCCGTAAGGGCCTTTACAGACTGCCAGAAATAATGCAGCTTGAGGTCACTTTAACTGTCTTGGCTCAGTGCTAAGGAATCATGGGAACTGTAGTTTATTGTGGCACTAGAGCTCTCTGACAGAGAAGGCTCAATGTCCCAGGAAAAAATAAAATTCCCATGATTCCCTAGCACTGAGCCAAGACAGTTAAAGTGACTTCAATCTGCATTATTTCTGGCAGTCTGTAAAGGCCCTAAATCTCTAAGGCTGGATCTGCACTGCAGAAATAATCCAGCTTGACAATATTTTAACTGCCAGGGTTCAGTCCTATGGAATTCTGGGAACTGT
Organism: Phrynosoma blainvillii; assembly: GCA_026167975.1. Lineage (NCBI taxonomy): Eukaryota > Metazoa > Chordata > Lepidosauria > Squamata > Phrynosomatidae > Phrynosoma > Phrynosoma blainvillii. Next base: position 327,716,028 of record JANUYF010000003.1, read on the forward strand.
TGTTTTGTGAGACATTTAGCCGCCTTTGTCATAGAGCTCTGGTGCCCAAATAAACTACAGTTCCCAAAATTCCATAGCATTGACCCATAGCAGTTAAAGTGGTGTGAACCTGGATTATTTCTGAAGTGTGGATGCAGCCTGAGTCTCAGAACATTAAAAATTTTGTGTATTCAACCATAGAGAATTAGGGTTGCCACCATTTTTCTTTCCTTATACCTTCCCCATCTTTAACACTTCTGTGGCAGACAGCTACACCATGGCCCCCTCTAGCCGTATGGTTTGAAATTTGCTCTGGACAAATGGGGAGAAATTTATTTCTTAAGGAATTTTTTATATTCTGAATGGAAAGAAATTGAGTTTCGTTTCATTTTTTAAAAAGATGAATGCAGGAAGAAGCAAAATGGCATATCTTTCCATCACCAGCAAATATTTACTTCTGGCAGCTTACAAACAGAATGGCTATACTTCTACTTCTTCTTCTTCAGGAAGGAAGACCAGAACTGCTTAGAAAAATGAGTGAATAAAAATGTACCACATTTGAAAAATGAGTTTCAAAGAGATGTGCAAAAACATCACTAATATACCATCATCAGTCAGCATTATACCACTCTGAAAACCCCTAATCTCATCTAAGCAATGTGATCAATGCCGGGTGCCTCATTTTTGAGCACAGAAGGAACAACTTGTACCATCAACACCTGCACTGGGTGGCACATGTGTAGACAGCCACTCAGCATTGCTCTGAAATGTGGAGGTAATGGGGAGAATTTAGGGTAGCTCTGGGGCCATAATATTTTGGGAGCAGCCTGGAATATTATGTCCCATGTAGACCTTCCCTCAGTCTGGGTGACCTTGAAACAACCACCAGTTCTCAGCCTAATCTACTTCACAGATTGTTGTTGTAAGAATAAAAAGAATAAGGGCAGGCTATAAATGTAGATAATCAATCAATCAAGTTAATCAAGTCAATCAATCAAGTTAGCTTTAAACCAATAACTATTTTTGCAGACTAACCCACCTCAATGGGATGCTGAGGGATAAAAATTTACATTTTAATAAAAAATAGTTGTAAACATATGTAACACCAGAGTACAGAAGAACAGATAAAGGTTAAATGCTTTTCTCCTTTAAAGGAGATGTTGATTTCCATGCAGATTTTATACACATATACACATTTTAAAAAGAAGAACACACAATTTTAATGTAGAAATGAGATTGAAAGAGAAAAGCTTTTAACCTTTATCTGTTCTTCTGTACTCTGGTCTAAATTAGAACAGTATAACAACAGATGTTGCACATGGGGCTAATAAAAGCATGTTTTGTCTTTAATCAGGGTAGTCTGTAAGAGGTTCAGAAGGAGCTTCCACTTACACCAGGTTGCATTTCCCAGAAAAAGCACAAATCAGAAGATTTCAGAATTCAGTTCAGTTATTGGGCCTTGACTTAAATTATGCACCAAATTTAAATTCCTCCTTACTATGACAGCTGTCTGGTCACATGAAACTAGGCAAATTGGGAAGTGTCTATCTTCTTGAGGAGAGTGCAATAAGTAAAATGACAATATTAAGGCGGTTATTTTATTTTTAATGGTGAATAATAGCACACTTCCTTGCACTGTGTTGCTGAAGGTCACGAAGGGCAAGACTACATGTTTGTACTTGCCTAAGTGTAACATGTTAGGTTGCTACCATACTGTAGCATTAATGCACTTTGACACCACTTTAACTGTCATGGCTTAATGCTAAGGAATCCTGGGATGTGTAGTTTGTTGTAGCACCAGAGCTCTCTGATAGAGATGGTGAAATATCTCCCAAAATTACAAATCCCAGCATTTCATAACATTGAGCTGTGGCAGCTGAAGTGGTGTCAAACTGAATTAATTCTGCAGTGCAGATGCAGCCATAGTCTTGTATCTTGGGTTTTTGACATAGTAATTACAAGCATGTAAGGGAGACGAAGAGAAGTAATGTTTACTTTTAATGCAGCACTCCAATGGCATAGTGACCATCAGATTGCCAGGGTTTCTACTGCTGCCTTCCCCATTCCCATTTCCTGATGATAAGGCTCTGAAGCCTGGTTAGTAGTCTGAGTGGTTTAGAAGATATAATAAAGAATAAGAAGTGATAGCCTTGGGAGCTGTACTGTGCCGGCTACTGGTAGTCTTCTTTCTGGACAACATCTGCCCTGTATCCTCTTCATTGTTGTTGGCATTGATAGGTACATGGCTTGGGATGGGGGGAGTGCCCATTTGTACTTTTTACCCCTAGGTCCCATACACACTCCTACAGTGCTCTATAAGGGAAGCTTGCATTCACACACACATACACATATGGCTGCACCAATACAATTCCCCCTGCCCAAGTCTGAAGCCATGTGACAAGGATGGGGATTATACTTAATTGGAGTACAAGGAGACAAAATTCTAGGGAAGAAAAAAATCCTTTCTTTTCCATGCACTGTAAGAGTAAGAATCACCGGTTCCGCATGCACATGACATTTTCCTATCAGAACAGCAGCAGCAGCCACTACAAAGAAAGCATAGCTCAGCTGTAGGTTTTGTGATGTTCTCCAGATGTTCTTGAGTATAACTCTTATAATCCCAAATTATGGTAGATGGAAGCTACTCCAACACAATGTATACATAGAGGCTATAAATTTAACAGATAGTTTTGGCCCAAAGATACTGACTTTACTTCTAACATGCCCTTTCCCAAATGGCCTCCATCATTTATAGCTGTCTATTTAAATGATATTAAGATGCAAAATAATAAAGTAAGTAGACACCTAAGACCATGATGTTTCAGGTAGTAGCACAGAAATGTGGATTGTTGTTTCAACTGTTTCTCTGTTTCGATCTTCTGCCTTGATCTGACAAACCTCAGATTTTCACTCCCCTTTCTCTGACTCCACCCAGGAATTCTGAAATCAAAACTATGAACTCTCACCGGAGACCAAATCCAATGCTTTCATTATTCCACAATCAAGTCACTAGTTCATAGCTTCTAAGTACTACATTTTTAGAAATTACCACTCAAAGTGTTTTTTTTTAATCTAGACATTAGTGGGAATATAACCAAAGTTCGTTTTTTCAAAATTTTCAAAAATGTGTTCATTGCTTCATTTGGACAATTAAATTAATATGAGAATTAATTGTTGTTGTTTTTTTAATGTGGAGAAAACTGAAACTGACAGATAAACTATCCTTGCTTGGAGATAAGTAATGCTTTCTACTCAATAGATTTTAAGATAGTTAATTTTTTTAATTCACTTTGCTAAGGGAAATCAAGGACACATTCTCTTAAAAACAGAATAAATGGAGAAAGCCAGTTGTTGGCTAGTAAGTATTTTAAAAAGCAGAAAACATCAAGATTGTTCTATTCCTCCAGGCCCTTGGGTTCTAACCCTATTGGTAATTCAGTGTTTAATATTTCTCACTTTGGTTGTATTATACTAGCTTATTCTTTACTTTAGATTACAAGGCTAAAGTTGAAGCATTGCTTTCCTTTCAAAGACTGCCAGCAAAAGTGATTACAGATGTATTAATTACCCTTGGTTATGTAAACATTACTGACATTGGGTTTGATTTAACAAGGACAAGCTTTAGAAGTTGTTAAGATTCTTGCAACCTCATTGTTAAAATGTAAATGCCTCTAGTTCTACGAAGAACAAAATTAATTCTTGTGGTAAGCAAGCTCTCTTTGGTTCACTTTAGAATCAGATCAGGGTCTGTGGGCTTTCTTGGCAAGTATTGAAGGGAAGTGGGCTTTTCTGTTTTCCATGATTTATGTCCCAGCTTACAATGTAGTTGCATGCATGCTAATAGTACTGTCCATATTCACATTAGTGTACGCTCTAAAAACTATACCTTCCTGTAGCCATTCCTCACTAGGGATGGAAAGAACATCCCCCATTAATTTCCTCACTAAAAAAATGGTTTACTGGCACTTGGGAAGACCAGTTGGAAATAAAAACATAGAGGCAAAAATGATGTCTAGTTTTTTGGCCCAGATCCTTAAATGTTTTTGCAAATTATTTTGCACAAAAATACACAAGGATTTCTGTGCAAGTTGTTCCCATTTATAGAAACCCTAAGGTGAAGCTAGCACAGAGTTTTCTTCACAAGATTTTCTTTACAAGAAATTATTTGCCTTTAACTTCCTCTGAGGCTGAAAGAGTGTGATTTGCCCAAGGTTACCCAGTGAGTGGCTTGAGAAACCAGGTGCATCAGAGCAAAGCAAAGCATTTGATTGTATAGATCATGAAAAGCTATGGAACACACTCATGGGAGTGCTACTACACTGATAGTCCTAATGAGGAATTTGTACCAAGGACAAGAGGCCACCATCAGAAGAGAATTTGGGAAAACAGAGTGGTTACCAATAGGCAAAGGGATCAGGCAAGGTTGCATCCTGTCACCCTACTTGTTTAACTTATATGCTGAAAACATAAGAAAAGCAGAATTAGAATCAGAAAAAGGAGGAGTTAAGATACAGAAAAGGGGGTGTTAAGGGGGTATCGTAAAGCTTTAATTATCACCTTTAAATGTTTTTTTGACAGAAAGTTTGTTTTGATTTGTAGTTGTTAACTTATCTCTACATAGTCACCATCCAGATTCACAATTTTCCCCAGCATTTCTTGACCCTCCCAATACTGTTAGTGTAGAAGTCTGCAGATTGCACCTTAAACCACTCTTCAACTTCAAGAATGACATCATTTGTGTTGTCAAATTAGTGACCCCACAACAGATTTTTCATTTTGGGGGACAAGAAAAAGTCATTTGGTGCGAAGTCGGGAGTATAAGACAAGGTTGCAAAATCTCATGCTCTTGCTTTGTTAACTGCAACCTGAGATGAGTGAGCTGTTTATTTCTTAAAAGGGGTTAGCAAACCCAGTGTGCGGACACCTTAGATATGTGCAGTTTGTCATGAATAATTTTCCACACACTACCATAGCTGAGACCAGTTTCATTCATGATCATTTGGATGGTTGCTTGTCTGTCTTCCAGAATTAAACACTTCACTTTATTCACTCTGGTGGCATCATCTGTCAATGATGATCTTCCAGGTCTTGGCTCATCTATGAGGGACATGTGACCAATTTAGAAATTCATTTTCCACCTTACAGTAGTGTCATAAGATGGGCAATCATTTCCATAAACTACCATCATCTCATCATGAATTTGCTGGGCACTATTACCCTTCAAATGCAGGAAGTTTATCACTCTGCGAGCCTCAATCTTCTCCATCTTACACTTTAGTCACTTCTGGCACAACCTGTAACAAAAATAAAGGACACAATGAGCTGGTTTTCTCAACATCATGCACTTAGGGACCAATGATGACACTGACAAAATTTTATCAATATATCATAATAACTTCTGGATGATAATTACTACTTTACTTCCTCATAGGAGGAAACAATATTAACAACCTAAGATATGTGGACAACACCATATTATTAGCAGAAGATATTCAGGAATTGGAACAGTTAATAAGGAAGGTCAAAGATGAAAATGCAAAGGCAGGTCTGATGCTGAATATAAAGAAAACAAAAATAATGGGCACAGAAAAAAATACACAAATTCAATTTGGACAACGTGGAAATTGAAATAGTTAAAGAATTCCCATATCTAGGATCATACATTGACCAGAATGGAGATTGCAGTCAAGAAATAAGAAGACTAGGAATTGGAAGAGCAGCTATGAAAGAATTGGAAAAGATACTGAAGAAGAAAGGCATACAACTGAGAACTAAAGTCAGAAACGTTCAGGCCATTGTATTCCCAATTACCATGTACAGATGCAAGAGCTGGACAGTGAAAGAAGCAGACAGAAAGAAAATCAACTCATTTGAAATGTGGTGCTGGAGAAGACTATTTAGGATACCATGGACAGCCAAGAAGACAAACAAATGGGTTCTTGAACAGGTCAGACCAGGGCTCTCCTTGGAAGCAAAGATGATCAAGTTGCGACTATTGTACTTTGGCCACATAATGAAAAGGCATAAATCGCTAGAATAAACAATAATGCTAGGAAAGATAGAGGGTAGAAGAGAGGAAAACCACAAAGCAGATGAATAGACTCAATCAAGGGGGTTATGGGGAAGGGCTTGCAGGATCTGGGAAAGGAAGTGAAAGATAGGGCTTCTTGGAGATGTCTCATCCACAGGGTCACCAGGAGTTAGAACCTACTTGAGGGCAGCTAACAACAACAACCCTCAGTGAGGGTTGAAAACCTGGTCTCCAGAGTTTTAGTCCAATGCTCAAACCACTACATCATGCCAACTCTCTTTTTGTTTTCAGTTTCCCATTTATTTATTTATTTATTTATTGTGCAAAATGAGAGAGGGGGATGCACACATACAAAACAGACACAAATTTTCAAACAAACAAATAAACCCAGCACATCAACCTGTTTCTGTTCTGCTTCAGTTTCATAGAGCATATTTTTTTTCAATTTATGCCTTTTGCATGTATAATATATGCATTATGGAATGCAGTTTGCCTTATATGTGCATTTGCATTTTTGTATATCATTTCCCCTCATATATGTACATTTGCACATACCTCATGCTAATTATAATTCCCCTAGTATGTCTCTGTGTTGTCTATTTATGAAACCATTGGTCTGAAGCTTTGATTGAAAATCCTGCATAGCTTAGCACTTTCTTGTGTGCTTACCCATGTTTCATGTGTGCTTACCCACGCCAATATATATGCGAACAGTGCCACATGCTCCAAGCTCCGATGTGAAATAGGGTGCTCCCCATGTTGACCATGGGCTGTCAGTGGAATATTGTCTTCAAGTTGACCCTCTTTCTGCCTTCCTTCCTGTCACTTTCTAAATTCCTACCTACTCAGTAACATTTGCCAATATTCTACATTGTTTGCTCAGTTACGTATGTATAACATGGGCTGCATCACATTGCAGAAATACTGCAAGTTGACTCCACTTTAACTGCAATGGCTCAGTGCTATGGAATCTTGGGAACTGTACTTTGCTTTGGCACCAGAGCTCTCTGGCAGAGAAAGCTACATGGCTCACAAAATTACAATTCCCAGAAGTCCCTAGCATTGAACCATGGCAGTTAAAGTGGTGTCAAACTGGATTATTTCTAATGTTGAGGTGGAATCTCTTTCCTGTAGCTTGCATCCATTGTTCCAGGTCCTGTTCTCTGGAGCAGCAGAAAACAAGTTAGCTCCCTCCTCAGTATGACACCCTTTCAAATACTTAAACAGGGCTATAATGTCACTTCTTAACTGCCTCTTCTCCAAGCTAAACATACCCAGTTCCCTAAGTTGTTCTTCATTGGGTATGGTTTCCAGACCCTTCACCATTTTAGTCGCCCTCCTCTGGACATGCTCTAGTTTTTCAACATCCTTTTTCAATTGTGGTGCCCAGAACTGGACACAGTATTCTAGGTGGGGCCTGACCAAAGCAGAATACAGTGGCACTATTACTTCCCTTGATCTATATACTATACTTCTATTGATGCAGCCTAAAATTGCATTGGCCTTTTTAGCTGTGGCATCACACTGCTGACTCATGTTCAACTTGTGGTCTACTAGGACTCCTAGATCCCTTTCACACCTAGTCTTGTTAAGCCAGGTGTCCCCCATCTTATATCTATGTATTTCATTTTTCTGCCCTAAGTGCAGTGCCTTACATTTCTCTGTGTTGAAATTCATTTTGTTAGCTTTGGCCCACCTATTAACATCATTTTGAATTTTTATCCAGTCCTCTGGGGTATTAGCTAATCATCCTAATTTGGTGTCATCTGTAAATTTGATAAGTATGCCCCCCATTCTGTCATCCGAGTCATTGATAAAGATGTTGAATAGCACTGGGCTCAGGACAGAACCCTGTGGCATCCCACTGGTCACTTCTATCTAGATGAAGAGGAGCCATTTCTGAGCACCCTTTGGGTTTGGACAATCAACCAATTACAAATCCATGTAACAGTTATCTTGTCTAGCCCACAGTTTACTAGCTTCTTTGCCAGAATGTCATGGGGAACCTTGTCAAAGGCCTTACTGAAATCAAGATATGCTATAACCACAGCATTCCCTTCATCTAATAAGCTGGTAATTCTATCAAAAAAGAGATCAGATTTGTCTGACATGACTTGTTTCTCTCGAACCCATGATGACTTTTTGTGATAATGGCATTCCCTACTAAATGTTCACAGAATCTTTGTTTAATGATCTGCTTTAGAATCTTTCCTGGTTTTGATGTCAGACGAACTGGATGATAATTGTTGGGATCCTCTTTTTTCCCCTTTTTGAAGATGGGGACAATGTTTGCCCTTCTCCAGTCTGCTGGGACTTCTCCTGTTATCCAGGAGTTCTCAAAAATTATTGACAATGGCTCCAATATTACATTTGCCAATTCTTTTAATACCCTTGGATGTAGTTCATCTGGTCCTGGAGATTTATATTCATTTCGGTTAACCAGGTATTCCTGTACTTCCTCTTTACTTATTTTGTGCTGCATTTCCCCTTTTGTGTCCTCTGCTCCATTTTCCTCAGGTTGAGCATCCTTTTCTTTTTCTGAGAAGACTGAGAAAGAAGCTGTTGAGTAGTTCTGCCTTTTCTCTGTCCTTTGTTAGCATTTTGCCATCTTCTCTCTGCCTACCATTTCCGTCTTCCTTTTGCTATGGACATACCCCCAAAAGCCCTTCTTGTTGTTCTTAACCTCCTTAGCAAGCCTGAGCAAGCACTTTAGCTTTTCTGACTCTGTCCCTACATGTGCTTGCTATTTGTTTGAATTTCTCTTTGGTGATTTTACAGATCTTAATTTTACACTACAATATGCTGACAAAGCAAGCTCAGGGAAGAAATTTCAAGAGGGGCCTGTTTCTGATTGTCACAACCTCACAGCATCCTCCTTGCAACAGCTGAACAAACTCCTTCTTCCTGATCTGGCTGCTGGTAGTTAAGGCTGCCAAGGCAGGTCATTTGCAAAGCCTCACAATAAGGCTATGGGTGCATCTACACTGTAGAACCAAGACAGCTTTGACACTACTTTACATGCTGTAGCTCCATCCTCTGGAATCCTAGGAATTATAGTTTTACAAGATCTTTAGCCTTCTCTGCCAGACTGGTACTGCCTCACCAAACTACAGATCCCAGGATTTCTGTAGGATAGAGGCATGGCATTTAAAGTGGTGTCAAACTGCATTATTTCTACAGTGTAGAATAGTCTTACTGAATATGGAGTCCAAATAGTCTTACTGAATATGGAGCAGTTATGGAGCTGTAACTCTAGGTTACAAATTTGTAATGGCAATTACAGAATGCCAGCCTGTATTGCCAAGTCAACATTACCTTTGTTGGGACCTGATCATGTTCGAAGGCAGTGGAACAGAAGACAAAACGACTTATTAAAGATTGTGCATTTAGAGATGACACTGGATAATAGTTTGGGAAATAGAACTCCTATTTTCAGAGAAAGGTCAAGGTAGAGGTCAAATAAATAAATACATAATCCAGTTGTTGTTCTATTTCTTTATTCTTTCATTTGGATCATGAACAGCCTCCTAAACCACACAAAGTAATATTAACTTTTAAAGGTGGGAGTAAATTCTCATGCAAATTCATTCTTGTTTGCTCTTCATAAAATGTAGCAATTGCGACTGATTTGCTGGACAGAGAAATCAATTAGTCAGCTGTATGAGACAGCTGGTAAACCATATTCCAATTGTAGAGCTGTTCAAAACATTTTCCCCTTACAACAGATAGTAAAGTTATCAGTGGAAGATGGTTGTTTTATTGTTGTGATTGGCTTGGTTGTTTTTATCAAACCCTGGTTAAGTACATACCTATAAATTGCACTGCTGTATTATGGTATCTCTTTATCCTTTATTGACAGAGCATTAATAAACAAAGTTGGGACAATGCAGCAAATGGAATTAAGTAGCATATTGGGTATTTGTTCATGCTTATCACTGGTTTACAATGCAGATGCCCACTACATCTTTCAAAATTCCTGCCAACAATTTCCTGGCCAGTATACCATAATTTAAAACAATGTCCATGTTTAGCACAGAAACAATTGGGGAGCAGAGGTATTTTGCAGAGCTGACCATAAATGAGTTGAAGGTAGACAACAAGAACAACCAATGTTCATCTGAAGTGGCGACCTCTGAGCTAGTTTCAGAGCAACAATCATACGTCAGAGAAATGCATAATGAGGGGCCAATTCATGGCCTGGCAAAAATGTTGAGAGGTTACACAAGCTAGAATCCGTTGCTCTCCCAACAACACTGTTAAAATCAAAATAATAGCAGTTACTAAAAAGAGGCAATGTAACAACACTGTCCAGTGGGCAAGGGCAAAAAATAAAGACCACAGAAGGGAGAATATTCATCTTCTCCTTGTGCTCTGTTTCCACATTTGTTTGCCACCCTCCAGCTTATAGGTAAGGAAAAGGGAAGAAAAGGTGAGGGCTACTTATCTATTTATTATTTTCTTTATTCATATTAAGTATATCCCAAAATAAAATCTGCATGTGCTTTATGGACTATAGCAAAGCCATTGACTGCATAGATTATGAAGGCTATGGAATGCCCTTAAAGACATGGGAGTACCAGTACATCTGATAGTCTTGATGAGGAGTCTGTACTCTGGACAAGACACTACTGTCAGAACAGACCATGAAGAAACAGAATGGTTCCCAGTTGGCAAAGGGGTCAGACAAGTCTGCATCTTATTACCCTACTTGTTCAACTTATATGCAGAATGTATTGTAAGAAAAGCAGGCTTTGCTATAGTCTATAAAGAAAAAGGAGGAGTGAAAATAGGAGAAAGGAATATCAACAATCTTAAGATATGCAGATGACACCATAATACCAGCAGAAAACCTCACAGACCTGGAACAACTACTGAGAAAGATCAAGGAAGAATGTGCAAAGGCAGGCTTTTGTTGTTGTTGTTAACTGCCTTCATGTCAATCTCAATCTATGGCGAACCTATGAATGAGACATCTCCAGGTCCCCCGTCCTCTGCTGCTCTGCCTAGCTCCTGCAAACTCATATTCATGGTCTCTTTAATAAAGTCCATCCATCTAGCTTGTGACCTTCCTCTCTTTCTACTTCTCTCCACCTTTCCTAACATGATTGTCTTTTCCAACGATTCATGCCTTCTCATGATATGTCCAAAGTACAACAGTCTAAGTCTTGTCATCTTGGCTTCTAGGGATATTTCTGAATTGATCAGCTCTAGGACCCATTTGTCCTTTTGGCTGTCCATGGAATCCTCAGCACTCTTTTCCAGCACCACATCTCAAATGTGTTGATTTTCCTCCTATATTCTTTCTTGACTGTCCAGCTCTAACATTCATACATGGTAATAGGGAATGCGATGGCTAGTATGATTCTGACTTTTGTGCTGAGTTGTATTTCTTTGAATTTTAGGATCTTTTCTAGTTCTTTCATAGTCACCCTCCCCATTCTTAATCTTCTTCTGATTTACTGGCTGCAGTCCCCATTCCGATCAATGTTTGATCCCAGAAATGAGAACTCTTTTACTATTTCTATTTCCTCATTGTTTAGTTTGAATGTGTGTAAGTTTTCTGTGGCCATTATTTTTGTTTTGTTTTTTTTTATGTTCAACAGTAAGCCTGCCTTTGCACTTTCTTCTTTGATCTCCCTTAGTTGGTGTTCCAGGTCTATGAGGTTCTCTGCTAGTATTATGGAGTCATCAGCATATCTAAGATTGTTGATGTTTCTTTCTTGTATTTTCATTCCTCCCTCTTCCATGTCCAAGACTGCTTTCCTTACAATATATTCTGCATATAGTTTGAATAGGTAGGGTGATAGGATGCAGCCTTGTCTGACTCCTTTGCCAATTGGGAACTATTCTGTTTCTTTGTTTTCTGTTCTGACAGTAGCCTCTTGTCCTGAGTACAGATTCCTCATTAGGATTATCAGATGTGTTGGCACTCCGATGTCTTTAAGGACATTCCATAGCCTTTCGTGATCTATGCAGTCAAAGGCTTTGCTATAGTCTATAAAGCATATGCTAATTTTCTTTTGGAACTTCCTGCTACACTCCATTAGCCATCATATATTTGCAATGTGATCCCTGGTGCCTCTTCCTTTCCTGAACCCTGCTTAGACCTCTGTGATTTCTCTCTCTATGTATGGTTGGAGTCTATGTTGCAGAATTTTGAGCATGATTTTGCTTACTGTTGAATATAATGAAAACAAAACTAATCTCCATAGAGAATTTACACAAATTCAACTTAGACAATGAGGAAATAATAATAATAATAATAATAATAATAATAATAATAATTTATATCCTGCCCCTCTGCAGAGCAATTGGGGCGGCTTACAACATTAAAATTTCCATACAGATATATTAAACAGAACATAAAATCCCGAATCCCACCCGTCCTTTAAGAAGTAAGGGTTCTTATTCTAGGCCTGATGGTGCTGGGCCTAGTGTCTCTCCCCCAGATGACATCAGATGGAATGGAGGGAGGGCTCTTTTCCAGGCCTGATGGTGCTGGGCCTAGTGTCCTCTCCCCCAGATGACATTGGATGGAATGGAGGGAGGGCTCTTCTTCTTATTCCAGGCCCGATGGTACTGGGACCAGTGTCTCTCCCCCAGATGACATTGGATGGAATAGAGGGAGGGCTCTTCTTCTTATTCCAGGCCTGATGGAGGCCTGTTGCCTCTCCCCCAGATGACATCAGATGGAATGGAGGGAGGGCTCCCCTTCTTATTCCAGGCCCAATGGTGCTGGGCCTAGTGTCTCTCCCCCAGATGACATTGGATGGAATGGAGGGAGGGCTCTTATTATTATTCCAGGCCCGACGGTGCTGGGCCTAGTGTCTCTCCCCCAGGTGACATTGGATGGAATGGAGGGAGGGCTCCTCCTCTTACTCCAGGCCCAATGGTAGAAATAGTAAAAGAATTTTCATACCTGGGATCAAACATTGGCAGAGTCAGGAAATCAGAAGAAAATTAAGAATGAGGAAGTTGGCTAAGCAAGAACTAGAAAAGATTCTAAAGTACAAAGATATACAACTGAGCACAAAGGTTAGAATCATACAAGCTATTGTACTCCCTATTACCATGTATGGATATGAGAGCTGGACAGTTAAGAAAGAAAATAGGAAGAAAATCAATGTATTTGAGATGGTGGTGCTGGAGAAGAGTGCTGAGGGTTTCGTGGACAGCCAAAAAGACAAACAAATGGGTCATAGAGCCTATCAAGCCAGAAATCTCCCAGGAAGCCAAGATGACCAAACTGAGGCTGTAGTATTTTGGACATATCATGAGAAGAGAGGACTTATTAGAAAAAAATAATAATTGTGGGAAAGGTGGAGGGAAGTAGAAAGAGAGGAAGGCCACATGCTTCCACAGGCTAGATGGATGGACTCTATTAAAGAGGCCACAGGTATGAATTTCCAAGAATTAAGCAGAGCAGTGGAGGACAGGGAGTCTTGGAGATGTCTCATCCATAGGGTCGCCATGAGTCAAGATCAACTCAAAGGCAGTTAACAACAACAAACAACAACTATTTCTCCTGTAAGCAGGAGACGGGTCCAAACTCTGAAAAGTAGGCAGATTTTATTGAACTGCAAAATCTGGCTGTCCAGATTGTGTTGAACTACAACTCCCAACATTCCACACCATTGCCTATATTGGTCAGGTCTGTTGGAAATTGACATCCAACAATTTCTGGAGGGCCACATTTTTCCAATCATTGAGTTAGGCCTATACATCAATAGGAAGGCTGCTATTGATTAATATTGTAATGGTGAGAAGAGAGAAGGCATTGAAAGATACAAGTATGACAATATATCCAGGCTCTGTTGAATATTTTGTGTTTTTAATGGTTGCTTCACTCTTCCAATATTCTGCACATTCAGTCTGAGCAAAAGCTTCTGACTTTAAAAGTCTGTTCCTAAAAATATCTGAAAGCAGCCTGTGGGTGATGTTGAAGAGATCAGTTGCCAATAGGATTTTACTGAGGAATTCAACCAGACAATGGCGAAACAAGGCTTTCACTTGGCAGTCTTCAAAGACTGTATGTTAGTGGGGAGCAAAAACACCACTGGTTTGTTTTTGTTTTTACCTCTGAAACAGGAGATACATCTGCTTCTTTTCTCTTCTTAAATGCAAATAATTTACCCCTATAATTGCATTCTTAAACAGACATACAGCTTTCTATTTAAACTGGAGGTGTTTTTGGAATACATTTATGCATTTCTATAGCAGATGTGCCAATCAAGGTTGATTCTTTCTGTTCACAAAATGATAAAGTACACCCAAAATGTAACAGTTGTGTGTTTGGAAGTGCAAGATAGGAAGAAACATCTGTTCCAGTTTTCTTCAGCCTTGGAGTTACACTATAGATAACTACTTGAGAGTTTGTACAAACTGAGGATGAGGAGATCCTCACAGAACTTGAGTGGACAGGGAGTTTAGTGTGGTTAAAGTTTTGGACTGGAGAGATCCACATTCTACGTAGTTACCAAGAAACTCACGTTGTGATTTGAGCCAGTTACTGTTCACAAGACAGTTGTGAGGATAAAGTGGACAGGGAGAAGAGAGCCATACTCTTCATGATCTCACAGGGAGAAAGGCAGTGCGTGGATGTGAAATAAATAAATAAGTGGTGCTGAATCATGGCTCTCCTGAGTAATTAAAGCAGCCAAGATGGATCAGTCCCACACTATGTTGGAGGGGATTGTTGGAATAATTGTCTCTTAAACAAAATAAAAATGTTTTGAGTGACAAGTGACATGCATTCTGTGTGACAACCACAGAATGATGAGTCATGGGCACATGACATGAGGCAAAGTTGCAGCAACTTTGCATCATGCTGTGTGGCATAGAGTGATAGCTCAGAACCACCCTCCTATATAAATGGACCAGACCGTTGTGCAGTTCTAAGTAAAACTGTATGAGTTTCTTGAAAATGCAAAGTTTTTAAAAGTTGTGACAGTTTTCCATTTTTGTGAGGGGACAATCGTGAATGTTTTGACACTATGGGAAGAAATGCTTTTTCTTTGACATCTGTCAGAAAGTGGAGAAAACAAGATTTTCTATTGTGTGTGTGTGTGCATAGTAGCAAAACATATTCTTCCTACCTTCAGTTTGCCTTAGTTTTTTTTTGTTAGGTGTTAGGTGAAAGGCAAGCAGTCTGCAGAGATGATGCAGATGATTGCCCATAAATATTGTGATATGAGAGCAGATTCCAAGACTGTTATCTGCCTTCACTGTAGAATTGGACTGCACTGTAAAAAGCAAATGAGGAAGGGTAGATTAACAGGGTGTTACAGCACCAACCACCTACTCAAGCACTTGAAGAGATAGGACCAAACATCATTGTTTAGGGTAGAAACAGAAAAGTCTCACCATTAGGTAGCAGGGGAAAGACCCATAGGGCTGGAACAAAAGGGTGATGAATTGTCTGATGGTATAAGCTTTCAGTCTTTTCTTTTATGCATGGAGCTTAGGCAAGCAACTCTGGTAGAACTATAGAACCTATAGAACTATAGAGAGGGTGTTACAATACCAGCCCAAATTGCAAAATGCCTTATAGGAGTGCTAGGAGATATGTCAGAGGAGTTGCAATGGCTGAGCTATTGCCAATGCATCCTCTCAACAAGGCTTACATGTGTTCCATCTTTAAATTTAATTAGCTGTACAGCTGGCAGGGTAATACAAAAGCTTCTTACCCTCAAATAAGCTGTCACCTAATTACAGTGGCAACACTAGGGGGTGAGGGTGCAAACTGCACCCATTGACACTTTAAGGGATGGCGACCCCATTGCTCTCCAAACATCTGCCTTTTGGCAGAAACAGGCTGTGATATTCACCTGTATCTCATTAAAATTCTGAAGAAATGGAGTGCGTGGGGGTAGGCTCAGTGGGAGGAGAAAGGAGAGGCCCCAAAACAAAAAATAAAGTTTAACATTTCAACATTTACTTTAAAAAAAACTTTTAAAATTAAAGTTTTAATTTTTTAAAAAAATTCTTTAAAAACATCACATTGTACCAAATTTTCACTTTAATCACATTGAACTATGTATATGAAAACACATTAATTCTGAGTTCCTGCATGGCAGGTAGTTGGACTGGATGACCTTTGTGGTCTCTTCCAACTCTATGATTCTATGACTCTTTGATTCTGTGATATTGTAATTTATAGGTATAATTTTAATTTTGCTAGTTGTTTATTGTCACAGCTATTACCATTACATTCAGTGATATATGAGAATTATGATTTATGAGTTCATTTACTACAAAAAAACATTACTGAAGATTCTGTATGGTGTGGTATGGAAGGAGATCAATGCATGGGGTGGCATCATAAGTTACTGCACCAGGTAACACCAACCCTGGTGATGCCAGTGTCTAATTCTTATGTCATTATGATATATTTTAGTTGAATTTTAACAGATTTGATTGAGTGATGCTTTGAGGGGACAACACTAGACAAAAGTAGCATGAAGTGGCAAGACTGAGTCAATGGATTTTAAAAATGTCAAGGCAAGTCAATGAAGAAGGTCTGGCAAGGAAGGCCAGATTCAACGTTTGGATCACATTGGGTCCATACCCATCCCAATCAGATCCAGATCCAAAGTGTTGAATTAAATGGGAAGGGGGATGCACACTATTACCAAAAAAGTACATTTCCAAGCTCAGGGTGGGTTACAAATGTAAATGTATCCCAAATGTATCCTAACACCATTCCACTTCCTTAAATTGTCCTACTGAGCTTCTGTGTGTTCACCAACTATAGATGAAATTATACTTTTCCCCTTTTTTTCTTCCTCTATTTAACAGTTGCACTATATGATATTTGTGACTCATCTGATATAGTGAGCATTGGAAGAGTCTCAATTTTCAGAAATTTGTGTAAGGCCCAGGCTTTGACCTATATATTTCAGTTGGAAGATGTTTCAAATCCAGAATCTTTGGCTGCTCAGTGGAATCCTAACGTTATTGGTAAGATGTCACAGCAGAAAGATACAATAAAATGTTACAATGAAAATGCTTGTTTCAGGACACATACAGTTGTAGCATTCTGACTGAGGGGAAGGGGACAAAATGCCATTGTCCCATCCTAAAACTGCTGCAGCAGCAAAGTCATTGCATTTAGCCTGGGTTGACAAATACTCATTTCTCATTGCTAGTGCAGCCTCAGATGCTGGAATTTCTATTCCTGTTCCTCCTTTGACAAAGAGGTCACCAAATAATGAACTACATAATGAAAAATTGCTATTGTCAGTTTTCTGGTTTGGAGTTTTTTTAAAAAAACAAACAAACACTGGCGCTAACCCATAGCTGTTCTGGTTTTGAATGCAATCAATTCTAATGGAAATTAAATTGAGAAATTGAATGGAAGGGTGGCTACACAAGCTTTTTTTCTCATCTGTGAGCATATTTCCATAGAGATAAGGGACACATGCCCCAAAATATTTCCAGGGATCTTTTATCTTTTATCAGCCCCACAGAGCTACCAGTTCGTCATGCATGCATTCATGTGTTTCAATCATTTTGATTCTTAGTGCATACTTAGCTCTGCTGGTACAATCACCCTATTTTTAAACACACAACATTTTATCATGAAAAGTGCCAGTTGTTGGATTCTTTTTCAGCATTACACAAATTCATGAAGGAAATGACAAATCCATTACAGGTCACAGCTATTTTTTTGTTCAAACTGACTGTTGCCAGTTTGGGTTTCAGTGGGGAATGGATTCTTCCTCCCTGCAGAGGCTTATGTAAGTAGATAGCAGAATCTGTACACATAAAGAACCTTTTTTAAAGAGGATTTGTTTATTTATTAAAATTTATATCCTGCTATTCTCCTGAGATGGGATTCAAGGTGGTTTACAATAATTTTTAAAATATTCAGCTAAAGCATTAGTTTACAAAAGTTTAAAAAGAATTAAACAATATTATTATTTTTTTAACAAATGGGATTAACAACAGTTAAAAACATTCAAAAATATTTAATTTCCAGTAAAGGATTTAAGAACACAGCACATGCACTGCAGCTCCACAGTTAAAAGTCAAAGGCCTGGCTGAATGAAAAATTTTTCACTTGCTGGCAGAAAGAGAGCAGGGAGCCAGGGAGTCTTCTTCTAGAAGGGAGGTCCACAGCCTGGGAGGAGCCCCAGAGAAGGTGCTGCCTTAAGTTCTCACCAAAGACATGTGAAGGTGATAAGGCATGGCTGGTGCAGAATTAATGCAGTTTGACAGTGCTCCATCCTATCGAGTCCTGGGATTTGTAGTTTATAGTTTGTTGTGACACCAGAGGTCTTTTACAGAGAAAATGAAATATCTCACAAAATTGCAAATCCCAGAATTCCCTTGCATTGAGCCATAGCAGTTAAAGTGGTGTCAAACTACATTAATTCTGCAGTGTAGATGCAACCTGAAAGCAAGCCTTCCCATGCAGATTTTAATACTCAAGCTCACTTTTATATGAAGATACAGGATTTCAGATAGTCTGGATACAAGCTGTTCAGGGGTTTAAAGGTCAATACCTGCACTTTGAAAGGGAGCTGAGAAAGGGTTGTGTGTGAATGTATCCATAGTGCCATATTCTCTGCTACTCTATTTAAGTGACAGAATGGTGGCTGAAATTGTTCCATGAATTACCTTGCAATCCATGTGTTGTCGGGGTTTGTTTTTTTAAAAATAATAATAATTAAATTAAAACATCCTGGGATGTGAATGTTCTGAAAATTCTTCAATTATTGATTGATTAGTGTTGAAGGGCAGGGAATCATCAACTCGGCCCCAAGAATCACAGCCTCAAGAAGGGGCCAAAACCACAACTAGCTGTGCAAACTATTACATATCAGCAAGAAAGTTCTAGCAGTTATCATTAGAGATGGAAACAATATATGAAAATATTTTGATCAATGATCAGAAAAGTGGTTTCCTGGGTGTCATAAAATCTCAGGGAGGAGAATTCCCCTATGTCAAGAATCTTCACAGTCTGGGACTTTTCTGCACAAGGAATCCCATGTGAATTTGGTTGGTTTGTTTGTTGACAGAAATATTGCAGAATAGCAAAACAAGATTTCTGTATAGAAAATCAGATTTCAACACAAAAAAACCCTCAATGTGACTTAAAAAAAATTAGCAGTTTTTGATAACTTTAAAATCCAGATCTCTTTTAGTTACAGGATCACAATTTAATGACTGAAACAAATGTCTATCAAAAGTAGAAGGTTAAAGGGTGCATTCCCAGTGTCTTTACTGAAAAGATCTTATTTGTTTGTAACGGATAAGAAAGGGTGTTAGAGAGCCTCCGTCTTCCTGGCAGCCTTTACTAAATGGACAGATGACTTTAAGGTGACTTCATATAATCCTTTCTTTCAGCCATTTCCCCCCCCCCATAAAGCTTGACTTCATAGTCCATCAAGATCAGTAGCAAATTGCATAGCAGCCTGGCTGTCAGAGTGCATCCTCCACAACTCCCTAGCCTTAGCCTCATTCTGGGGCATGGGATGGATAGCAAGTCTAGGCTCCATACTAAATTTCTAAAGACAGTTCTGTTTTTCCCCCTTTTCTATCACTCCAAGACAGTGAAGGAGAAGGAGAAGAAAGTAGCCACAATGCAGAGCATTGGCCACCAATTTCTGGTGACTGGCACCATTTCATCCCAGAATGCCCCAATGAGGCTACTTCTAAAAGTGTTCTAGAGGATGCAAAATAGTGGCCAGTTGCTGCTGCATGAATCTCGCAACAGCTGCTGCATCAATAGCAGCTGGGGTGGGAAAAGCTTAAGAAAAAAAAAATAATCTATGCTAGTTACAGCCACTTCCACACCTGATAAATGGTTGGGGGGAAATTCTCCTGTGGACAGGGCTATTAAATTCTCTCTCCCCAGTTACAATGTCCATAAGCAGGTTGAAGCCATCAGTATTCCAAAATAAATAAATAAGGTCAAAGGAAAAGCCTCAACTTTAAAATGCTGCATATTTTGAAAGGCTGACTGCTCTTCACATTTCATCTATGGTCCAGCCAATTAGGATTCACAATTAAAGGATCTGACAAAACCACCTCTGAGTACTCCTTGCCTAAGAAAACTGTATGAAATTGATGGGGTCGCCATAGCTCAATAGGTATCTTGAAGGCACATAAACACACACACACATGTATCCTTTCACCTGCTGTTACAAATACCTCAGCTTGTTTTTCACTCAAGTGCTTTACTTGAAAGGACTCTCTATGACTAATTTTGTGTCATTGTCCATAGCCATAATGACAGAAAAGCTTGCTAGAAGAATCAATATAGGCAGTTGCTAATTAATCTAATAAACATTTCATCTTATACTTTATGTATCCACTACCCAATGTTATAATATCAATAACAAAGCTGGATCCTGTAAGAAGAAAGAAAATAGTTGGTGGTGGTACTCTGTGACTGCTTGGGTAAAATGTTCATACAATTCTAAGTGATAAGTTGGAAGGGACTTCAAGGGTCATCTAGAGCTGCCCTCCAGAAAAACACAACTAGAATACTCTTGAAGTATGGCAGTCCAACCTCCTTTTCATTACTCTTTTACATCATGAAGGAGTTTACCACTTGCCAAAATGTGTCAATAGAAAAGAGAGCAAGACTATTGATGGTCTGGCAATCAAGTCTTCTGAGGAATGACTTAGGGAGGTGGGTGTGTTTAGCTTGGAGAAGACTGAGATGTGATATGATAGCAATCTTTAAATATCTGGAGGGATATAATGTAGAAAATGGAACAAACTCCCCCTCTTCCAGCTCTATGGATGAGAATGACAACCGATGCATTCAAATCCACAGATTCAGGTTGGGAGTTCAAGGCCCAGGTGCTGCATGATGGGGTGAACTCCCATCACTAGTCCTAGCTTCTGCTAACCTAGCAATTTGAAAGCATGCAAATGGATAGGTACCACTTTGGTGGGAAGGTAAACAGTGCAATCATGCTAGCCAGATTCCAGCTATGAGGATAAGAGGGCCAGGTAAAATCTGTTAGTG
This sequence comes from Phrynosoma blainvillii, assembly GCA_026167975.1. Lineage (NCBI taxonomy): Eukaryota > Metazoa > Chordata > Lepidosauria > Squamata > Phrynosomatidae > Phrynosoma > Phrynosoma blainvillii. The sequence goes on from JANUYF010000003.1 coordinate 327,737,021, forward strand.
GCAGTTATGGTTGTCAGAATTGCAGTGAGAGTGGAGGGTTGTGTGAGAGTCTGAAATTGAGAAACTTGACGATAACTGAATTTTGGAAGAGGGTTACTGTTATTTATTATCCTGAAGGATACAATAGCCTTGGTGGCTGAGTTAGTGATAGGAATTTCCCAAAGAGGGACAGGGAAGTCCTGGGGTGGTTAAAAAGTATATGTGAAAGAGAAGAAAATCAGTAACAAGGAAAACATATAGTTGAAAACAGTTGTTTCTTAAGAAATATAAGTCACTACTAAGTTTAAGAATAACTAACAGTGTAACTAACAAGGAAAAATTGTAATAACAACTTCATATCAATGATACATTGTACAATTTTATTTTCAAATTAACTTCTTTTATTGTTTCAAGAAATACTTGGCCAGAGTTTTGAAACAGAAAAACGTTACTAAACCTTACACAATATAAGTTGTACCCAAGAGTGTTAATAAAAAGGGTGACAGAAGTGGATGGAAAAGGTCCATGATGCTGTCCTCAAAGAAACATAGGGCCTGAACAGACTGCCGGAAATAATCCCGCTTGAGACCACTTTAACTGTCCTGGCTCAATGCTAGGAACTCATGGGAATTGTAGTTTTTTCTGAGGCACCAAGCCTTCTCTGTCAGAGAGCTCTGATGCCACAATAAACTACAGTTCCCATGATTCCCTAGCACTGAGCCAGGATAGTTAAAGTGGTCTCAAGCTTTATTATTTCTGGCAGTCTTTTTAGGCCCATAGTGTTGCTAAATAAAGTGGTTGTGACAAATTGGTGGCATCAGTGGAATAAGAAAACCCAGGGCTGCCATCTTAAAGAAAAGTAGTAAGGTGAAGGAGTGTCACTTTCACAAAATTGGTGGCAGCAGAGGAATGATCAAACCCATGGAGCTGCCACAATAGAAATGGTAAATGTAAACGTGACACAAAAAAGCAAACCTTTTTGTCATTTTCTATAAGGGACACTATTTTGTTAGTGGCAGTTACGGTTGTCAGAATTGCAGTGAGAGTGGAGGGTTGTGTGAGCTGCTTTTTGTTATATAATGGAACTTGAGCATCCATGGATTTTCATATTTATGAAGGGTCCTGGAACCAAACCCCAGTAGATACCAAGGTCCACTGTACAAGAAAAGACATTCCACCTAAACATTAGGAAGAACATTTTTTTTCTTATTGTGAGAGCTGTTTGACAGTGAAATAGAGTATTAGACTCACTGCCTTTGACCATCTTTAAACAGAAGTTGGATGGGCATCTTTCAGGGGTGGTTTAGTTGTGCATTTCTGCATGGCAGGGGTTTGGACTAGAAGGCTCTTGTAGCTCCTTCCCCTTCTATGATTTTATGATTCTAAGGCGCTATCAAACATCTTTTACTGTAAGGAAGTACTTTACATTTAAGTATTCTTTAGTTTCTTACAAATAAATAGAAGATCATTCATTTTTCACGAATAAAAGTACAACAGTGTATTTAGCAAGTTTCACTTTTCTCATGCGTCATACTAGTGCATGTTGCAACAGAGCCATTCAAGAAGCAGAAGAGAGTTTCTTCATGCAGAAGGTCAACTTCAAATGCATTCCTCTGGCTATCTCCACACTCTGGTCCTTTCCAGTGAAAATTGTTTTCAGATCTCCAAAACTGGTTAACAAACACTGCACTGTAGTAATATAAATGCCTTGCAGAAGTATTCAAACACTCATCATTGACCTTTCCACACTGTGTTACATTACAACCTGGAAGTGAAATGGATTTAACTGGCATTGTTACCATTTGATGCAGCAATATGCTCAACGCTATAAAGGTGCAAAATATTTTCATTATGACCAAGGTAGCCAGGATGGGTTAAAAAAAAAACCAAAATAGTTCAAAACATTCAGTTCTAGCTCTGGTGTTTTGGGGGCCGTGATCCAATTGCAGGATCCTCCTGAGTTGCTTTAGCTCCTCCTTTAGAAACTAGAAGTGACCAGAATGTAACTTATAGGTGAATTTAAAAAAAAAAACCTCCTGGGGGAAGGGTGATCTTGTTAAAACAAGGTAAGTGGAGTCCACCTTTAGGTAAGAAAGGCATTCCTCAGAAATGAAATTCTCCTGTTTCTGAAATAAAAAAGTAATGGCTCAGAATCTTTTGGAGTGGTCATCCCTAAATGCTTCATAACCTGCATTAGAAGTCTCATGTGCTCACTGATTATATTATCTAGGCCCAAGACTTTGAATTCTTATAAAGGTCTGGCTTTGAATCCTTGTGCACTGCTGAATTAGGATTACCATGTCTTTTTTCCTCCTGAGATGTTCCTCATTTTAAATACTACATGCTAGGAATAACTATACCTACTCAATTTATCTGGAGCATATGAGGAAGAATTTGTCTGAATTCATTTCTAAAGCAATTAAAATGACACAGATGTCTTTAATTGTGAACTGTAACTATGACTGGACTGACTGCAGTTCAGAAAGGAGGACAGTTTGCCTGGTAATTCAATACATCCTGGAGCTTCTGTAATGAGTGATCATGAACAATGCCACCAGGTAGATAGGTTTTGAACTCCTTGTCAGCACCATGGCCCAATTGTAACAGATGTCCAGTGGCATACAAAGGGTATATTTTGATGTAGTAGGTCTGCCAGATTGTTTTACTTTAACTTTTGTAGTTCAAAGCTGAGAATGGACTGGGGGAGAAAATATCCTTTTTGGTACCCCCCCCTTGCACAATTGTGCCTGCACCCTTCAATGTCCGCTATTTGCTTCTGCACTTCATAAATCTTCTACTTGTGCATTCGAGCCCAGGGAAACCCATTAGCTAGCCATGATGAACTATAATGTTGGCCATGGGATAGTTTGGGTAGAATGTGTTGCTTAGGGATCTGATTCTACCACATACTGTGAACACATGTTGGAAGCTATTATCTAAAGGGCTGTGTTGTTTCTGTGATGTAAACCACCTTTTACAAAATTTACCATCAATAAACTTTATCTTACAGCAATTATGTGTGTCGGAGTTGTTGCTGTTGCTGTTGCTGTTGCTGCTGCTGCTGCTAGGCAGAGTCTTGTGGAGACCTGGAATAGTGATCATCTTCATCTTCATCTTAGAATACCTTCTCCTTAGGTCCTATTTGAGATAGAGCTAGCTGGTGAATTTGGCAAAGGAGAATTTCAGTTCAGTTCATTTTTGAATAACTTGCCAGCATTTGCATTTTTCTTCATATTCAGGATGGAAGGACCTTTTTTTTAAATTTTTTTTTTTTAAAGTCAAATGCAAAAGAGAGAAAAGCTGATGAGTTGCAGACTGCCAGAAATAGTGTGAATTCAGTCCACTTTTAGGGTTAGGGTTAGTGCTAGGGAATCATGGGAACTGTTATTTTTCTGAGACATTGAGCCTTCTCTGTCAGACAACTCTGATGCCACAATAAAATACAGTTCCCATGGTTCCCTAACTCTAACCCTAACCCTAAAAGTGGACTGAATTCACACTATTTCTGGCAGTCTGCAACCCCCCGTAGTTTTTCTTATTTCTAATGATGACCATCAGCACAGATGGTTTTCAAAGGGAAATTATGAAAATCCATGGAGGAGAAAGCTATCATTGGCTACTAATCTTGATGGTTGTATATCAGAGGCAATGTCCCTCTGAATACGAATTACTAGGAATATGAGTGGTAGGTTGCTCTTGTCTTCATGTCCAGCTTGTGGGTTTTCTACAGCTGGCTGGCTGACAACTGAGAGAACTGACTACTGATCCAATATAGCTCTTTTTACCTATTGCAAACTAGATAAATAATTCATGGTGTGAGCCAGATATCAAACTATTTTGCCATCATTAACCTTCATACCATTTTTTCTATCTGTAGGGCAGGGGTAGGCAACCTTTCCCCTTTAAGGGCCGAGGGACTTCAGCTCCCAGAAACCCAGGAGCAATTGGCCAACATGGGACTATTGGCCAACATGGCTGAGACTTCTGGGAGCTGAAGTCCCTTGGCCCTTAAAGGGGAAAGGTTGCCTACCCCTGCTGTAGGGACTATTGTCTGCCTTAAGTGGAAAAGTCGTATTACTTCTCACCTTCTTCTCTTTGCACTTTTGCTGATTTATCTGGAAAACCACAAGAATCAAGCCTATGGCAGTGAAAGCTTTATGTTTTAGTCTGGGCAGTTTATGGCAATATTTTAAGATTTCATTGGTTCTTCCTACATTTCAGTCATCAGGCCTATTTCTAGAATTGGTTTCACAGTTTGACATTTACAAATGCTGATATCCAGGGAGAACATGCTATTGAATTGATGTTCAAATATATTTTAAAAACACATTATATTTCTGACTCAGGGAAAACCAGCAACTGTGCAATAGTTCTGTTCTGTAAAAAACAACAACACAATGTGCACCAAGCAATATATTCTAAATCCCCAACTCTTTCTTTGTGCCCTCCTGTACTCTAGGTGCCATTTTACCCAGTAGATAAGGGCATACATATAAAACATAGGGGTCTCCATGCTGGCATAAAACAAATTCTAAAAGCCTTCTTGTGGCAATATTTCTATTGGGGTACAAAAACAAATATCTGCACATGTTTTCAAGATTTTTGCCTCCATTCATCTGAGAAAGATAATAGGAAGAGTAGACCAGGGAAAAATGAAATATTACTTGATCTTGAAGTCATGTCATCTGCAGTATGGTTGTTGACATGTTATGAGAGGAAGGGACTGCATACTTTCAAATGTACATCATGTAAAACAATTCAGTAGGAATCAAATTGGGTTCTATTGTAATTTGTAGTGACTACTTCATGTTGATTAACTGAGTAACTCATACTGGGGAGAGGGCACAAAGACCTCTCTGTATCAGCAACAAGATAGGCTAATGATGATGGGAGGAAAAGAAAGTGCCATTACTGTCAGGATCAGAGGACCAAGTTCCCAATGAAATTAGAGATTTATTCTTGATATCGAGACAGAAAGTTCTCCATCCCATTTCAGTGTTAGAACTGAAGAAAATCTCCCTCAGACCATCAAAAATACCTTCCCATCCTCCAGCCCTACTTTCCAACTTCGATCTCTTCCCTTTGATCCAGATCAAAGGGCCCTTCATGGTTCCCACTTTCCCCTCCTGTGTTATCTTCATAGCTCCGATCTATGGCAGGAAGACTGGGGTCATAAACTACAACTCCTTTCCGCTGTTAGCCATCTCCTCCTCTCGTATGCTTCCCAGGCTGGGATTTAGCATAATTGATATCCCCTTCTCAATAGTCCATATACTATACAGCATTATTTCACCGTATCACCATGCCCTCCTATCTTATTCCTTAATATCATATCATGACAAAACCATACATATGGATTCTGACACTTAGGGCCTCAGCAGACGACTAATAGAATCGTCTTCCGGGCAGGGAAGAGGAGGGGCAGCCGCACGAGCGGTGCCCCTTCCTCTTCCTGAGGTCGCCCTCGGAGTCGCCGGCCCTCCGCACGGCCAGCGCTCCGAGGATGACCTCACGCCACAGCGACCGCACGCGCCGCGGCGTTTGAGTCAGGGAAAGTGCGCCCGCCGCTTTTAGGGAGCCCTTTCCCTGAAATCTAAAAGGAGCGCCAATTTGGTGCTCCTTTTAGAGTCGCCGACGGTGCGCCGCGGTGCAGCTGCCGCGGTCCAGTGGCGCTCCATCCCGCGGCGCACGGGAAGCTCCTGTCTGCTTCCCCCCTTACTTTCTTTCAGCTTCACACAGTTTGGGTCTGGGAGTTTTACTGCTGAAGCAAAGTGCAAGATGGAGCCCTCCCAATTCCATGGATAGAAACTGACTTGATTGGCAGCTGAACTTTAAGTCAATACTAGCAATGGGACAGAAATGTCTAGAAATGTAAACATCTAATGTTAATTCCATTGTAATTCTGTGAATCTCACCTCAGTTTTCTTCCCATTCTTTTATTTCACATCCTTGTCTTGCATCAGACTTTGTAGGGTGGAGGGTGTATGTGTTGAAATTAATGGCATTTAATGTCCCCCCCCCATTGTGTGCATTTCCCATTTTATCCAATGCACACGTTTTTCCTGTTGACCAAACTGTATGACTGTATTTTTAACTTGTATGAATTTTTAGCCATTCTCCATCTAAATTCTGTGAGATGTGTTCATTGTCCTTTGTTTTCCCCCAAAGACCTTTAATTTTTCAAAACTATTAAAAAAAAAAAAGGCCCCTGAAATTAATGTGACAATTCTTCAGCTGAGATGTGTTTCATCTTTCATCCAGTCTTGGGAGGTGCAAAAAAGCTACTTTAGTTCAAATTAGGGATGCCAATGAAATCCACAATAGGATCTGATGGCTCCAGATTTTTATTGTTCTGAAGGAATAGCATCTTCCTATCAACGTCACTGCCTATAAAGCACAATTTCTGGATTTTAGCTCCCCCACTTGTGTATTTTGGGCAGAAAATAATTTGCAAAACGATAAACTTTTTTAAACAAGATGTGCTAATATGAAGCACTTATATGCTCTTGTATATCAAAACTGGGCTTCTCCATTCTTTTTTAGCTGCACCACTTTCATCATCAAATGAATGTTGTCATCCTGCTTATCCAACGTTAAGTGAGATGCCTCCTTGAAAACCAGAATTCTACACTTTAATATTATCTGGCCTGCTGTGTGTGTGTGCATGTGTGTGTGAGGCGTGTAATAAAAAATTCAGTTTTACAAATGAAGCACTTCCATAAATACTCTTTTTTTAGCTTTTAGAAACCTGGACAAATGGGCTTTGTAGCTCAAAAACAATACAGTCTCCCTCCTGCTTATTTACACTTTTGGCATCATCATGCAGGTCACACAACACTGTGGGTAAAAGTGATTTACTGAGGTGCAAAACTAGGGCAAGCAAACATTTGTCATATTCCTTCAAAGCAGGGGAAATTTTCTGTATATTCATACACATTATAGACATATTGGTTCATTTCTCTTGTGCTCTAAAACTATAACCTATCCTCAATGTTTAGTGTTCTTTTACTGCTGCTTTTTTACCTGGCAGTTTTTCTGCACAAAACAATGCTATAATTTTCATTTAAATCATTGAGATGGAAGGAAGGATGGATGGAGAGAGAAAAAGAGATAAAATGTCACAATGTCATAAAGCAGTTTTGCTGGAGGGTGCTGCTTCTACCATGCTGTACTTTCTATACAGCACACTGAAGGGGGAAGTTGGTACAAGCTTCACATATGTTCAGGGGTACTCAGGATTTAATATCCCATGTCTCTCTTTTTGGAGCCCCTTGGTGGTAGAGGTAGAATAATTATATATTTGGATACCAGCAATACTCCTCCTCTGAAGGGAGAGCTGCTACTTGCTGTGATATAAAATAGGGCCTGGGCACATCCTTTTTTAAAAACCCTAACTGGTCAGCCACTATTCTTACTCCACTGATTTGTCTTCAGCTGTTTCTGAGCTTTAGAGAACTTCAGAGCATGCACAAAAACATGGATGTTCATAAAGTCTAAAAACAAAGCTAGCAAACAGACCGAGGCAGAGAGAGAACCTATAATTATTGTTGGCCCTGTACACAACATGTTGGATATTTTTAAGTATTTTTCAGTCTCTTTGGGTTTGCCTACACTAAGGATATACACTAGATTCATCCCAGTCCTGGTGTGATCTGTCTAAATGGTTTATGGCCAAATCAGTAGTGAAACCACTGTTTTAAGGTCGTAATCTGGTTTAAGAGATCCCACAGCTGATGCTAGAGTTCACATCAAACACTGGAGAGCCTCTGGTTCTCTTGATTGTCAGGACATCTGTACTGGGTCCACTTTACCCTGATCCAGACAATAAATGTGATGCCAGCCCCCTTACCCTGCATTGAGCAGTGCAGGGAAGAGGACAGATCCTCATTGGAGCCACCACCACTGCAGCCTTGCCATGAAAGCGAGAGCCTGGCCATCACCATTGCTTCTGCTGAGGTCTCTTTGTTGATCACATGGTCTAGCACCCCATTCTTACTTTTTCAGAAGTGGTGGCATTGGCCAGGCTCTCGCAGGGAGCTGCTTCACTGGTGAGGCTGCAGCAGGGGTGGGGGAGAGGGTAGTGGTGACACTGAGTGGGACAGGCAAACAGGGATGATGTGTTGGCTCAGCTGCCCCATGTACACATTGACATGGTGTCACATCAGATTCAGCCCAGTGCATGTGGTCACCATTATCCACAATATGAGGCCAATTGGGAGTATAATGCTCTGGACTGGACCAGGATTAAGGGGCCGGTATAAAACTGCATTAATTATCTTGTGTAGATGCAGCCTGGGTGTGTGCAAGATTGTATGGAAGAGGCTGCAATGTTCTCCCCTCAACATTATGGGAATGTTTGTTTCAACCCATACATTCATATGGATGGTGTGTGTGTGTGTGTGTGTGTATCTATCACAATTGTTCTTAAGGATGTTGGGGAGGGGGTAGTAAACCCCTTTAAGATTCTAATGAAAGCTAGAGACTATCTCTCCAGAAAACTTCACATAAACATATACACACACAGTTTTGCATACATTTTTAGAAATGAAATTGAAAATTGTTTTCTTTCACACAGACTCCTCTGGAATGGAAGACAAAGAACACTTGAAAAGGCATATACCTTTAAAATTTATAGCAAAAGGGGAAAAAATAAAAGTTAAGAAAATCAATGGGAAAAATCTATTTTCCCTGAATTCATACTCATAGACTCCTCAACCCCCATCCATATATCCCCAGTTAAGAAAGCTTGAGCTATCATCTGTCCATCATAGATTTCTGTTGAATAGCCTCAAGTTTCAGTTTCCAACACTCATTCATATACAAGTTCAGTCAGTTGATTGGTTGATTGGTTGATTGATTGATTGACTGACCGATAAATTAAAAACTCATGATTATAGACCAAAATTTCTTTAACTGAGTGACAGCCTCCCTCCCTCCCTCCCTTCTAAAAATAAAAACAGCCACATGCCCCAATTTTTGTGGGAATCATTTTCAGGGGCATAGCTGGGAGGTAGGGGGGGGGGGAGGGATGCCCCCCCCTCAAATAAGAATTCTGTCTTCCCAATGAAACTTTTCCTCACTCCCCACATTGCTAACATTTCAGAGGGTCAGATGCTGAAGAATTGTTCATTCCTAGAACCATTTATTTGCTACCTTTGCATTCCCATAGGAATCTTTCCTGCTCCTTTTCTTTGGATGCCTAAACTATATTTCTAAATGTTCAACTGAAGTTAAAGTTACTGTACTATTAGAAATTTGGAGATTGGATGAACATTTCTTTGGAGGGGGTTATTGGTGGTAATGCTCTCATTTTGCCCTGATCCTAGCTACATTTTCCCTTCAGAAAGGCTTTGAATGAAAATTTTGAATTTTTCTCTCTGTGTGTGTGTTTTCTTTGGCTGCTGCTTTTTGCTGTCCTTAGCCCATCAGGAATCCTGTAATGACTGAGATGATATTACAATATTTTGCAGCAGCCAGATCTAGTTCTGTATTCACATCCTTGAAAGACAAGTGAGGGCAATGGAAATGAATAAGTAAATATTTAATCCTTATTAAATATTTGCTTATTCATTTCTATTACCCTCACTTATCTGTAATGGAATAATCATCAAAAAGGGGAGAATGTTTTAAATACCAGCAAAAATATTAGCAACATGCTGAGAAAAGTTTCATCTCAGCTTAGTTGTTTGATATGGGATGCACAGAGTTCTGCAATGAAGTCAACATGTGTTCAGTGGGCTTTACTACAGAAAATGAGATAGTTGTATTTGAATGACTTTCCTACATTCACAATGAACTGCAGAGTTTAGCAAAATAATTTGTCTGGACTAGACCTTTCATAATCTGACTTCTGAGTAGGGATGGAGATTTTCTTTGCTTGTCATTTTTAAACAAAGAATTCTAAATTGTGCTTTTTGTAATAATCTGCTCATTTGGGGTACTGTTATTCTTCTCCGAATTTTCTCTAATCAGAAATTATGCACAAAAATGCATAGAATAAATGTGAATTGTGTGCACTTTTTTTTTAAAAAAAAGTGTAAACTGACGCATAAATTGGACTGAATTGTCTTCAGATTGAATACTCACAAAATTAACTTGGATCAAATGTTGACTGGTTTTCCCATCTTGTTAACTATGAGCATGTGCATGTTGGCTTTTATTGTTGACTAACAGTGTTGGCCCTACCATTACACAAATTGAGAAGGCTGTCTCAGGCTAGCAGATGATGGGAGGTGGCAGCAATATGTTCCAGGGGAGAACTCTGTACTCTGTGGTCAACCAGATATCTTTGAGAATCCTATAATCAGGACAGGAATGTAGCTGCACCCTCTGTCTCAGACTCCCAGAGCGACTAATATACATACTGCCTCAGATCATGATGGCAGAGGATAATAGATGAAATTCATGATTGTAGTTATGAATCCAGTTGTGCATTTATAATTGATTTCTATTTGTGAACCCTACATATTAAGTATGGTAGGGAATATGTAGGGATCATAAAAGCCCCGGAATACTGACCTATTAGGCATCAGGTGATGGGAGTCTATTCTCCCATTAATTGGGACACAGTAGAACATTTTTCCAGCCCTCCCCTGAGTGATCTCAGATGTAACAACCAGAAGCAGCAACCCTACTGTAATTTTTCCTCACACTTGACATCATTCATGGGAGACAATGGGAATCTCAGTCCGCTGTGTCCCAAGTCTGCTGTGTTCCAGGAAAACAGCTCACATCATCCAGTGCCTGGTAAGTCAGGAATGAGAGTGAGGTTAGGCCAGGAAATATGTCTTAGGTCCAAAACACACTGCAGAAATTATCCAGTTTGAGACTGCTTTAACTACCCTGGCTCAATGCTAGGGAATTCTGAGAATTGTAGTTTATTGTGGCACCAGAGCCCTCTAATAGAGAAGGCTAAATGTCTCACAAAACTACAGTTCCCAGAATTCCCTAGCATTGAGCCAGGGCAATTAAAGCAGTCTCAAACTGGATTATTTCTGCAGTGTGTTTTGGATCTTCATTAAGTATATTTAATTTATAGTTATAGGGCCTTTACAGACTGCCAAAAATAGTGCAGCTTGAGGCCATTTTAACTGTCCTGGCTCAGTGCTAGGGAATCATGGGAACTGTATTTTTTTCTGGGACATTGAGCCTTCTCTGTCAGAAAGCTCTGGTGCCACAATAAACTACGGTTCCCATGATTTCTTAGCACTGAGCCAGGACAGTTAAAGTGGCCTCAAGCTGCATTATTTCTGGCAGTCTGTAAAGGCCCATAGTTAAGCATAATTTAAAGACATTGTCGTGGTAGTCTGGACAGTATGCAAAGGCATCTTGTAATACTTTTGAGCCTGACTGTGCAAAAATATATGTAGCATAAGCTTTCATAGACTTGGTCATCTGAGGAAGTAGATCTAGTTTGTGATAGCTTATGCTGCAACATCTTTCACACTGTTAGTTGCAAAGACACTGCAAGATCCCTTTGCATACTTACAGTTAAGTAATTGATCTAAAATCTTGGCTGACATTTAAAGGCACACTCGAATCCCATAACTGACTGCAATGAATTATAGGTAATCCAAATGTATACCTGCACACAGAAGGCAGCCAACAATTAATGACTGTGTCAGTCTTGTGCTGAAGCTTGTCAAGTCAACACTGACAAGATGCCTCTCCCAGGCAGTTCATACGGCACACCCCATTCAAGGAGTGGAACTAGTTCTTGAGCCAATTTCATTTCAGTGGGTTAAATAGGCTATAAATTAACTCAAATGAAAATACAAGGCAGGACTATTTCCCAATAACATCCACTGAGAGCAATTGCATTGCATTATGGCTATGGTTTTGCTTGGTGCGTTCAATGCAATGTTTAGAGTGAGCAGCAAAGAATCTCAACTTCTCACTAAAGCAGCTGTGTCTATTAGCGTTCCTGCCAATTGTTGGAGAGGGAACAGCTAAAATAGAAACAAAGCCATTTTGCTCCAGATAGCTTCCTCTAACAATCAGCTATGATGGACACCAAAGTGTTGTGTAGGCATGTCGCATATAATTCAATGCAATTGTTAAAGTGAGCTGCAGTTCTGGAAAAGCAGAAGGAACTGGTGTTTTAAAATTTCAATATAGAATCTGAAGGAGACAGAGGAGAGATGGGTGGGAGAGAAAAAAATAAAGAAGTCAGTTTTATGCTAGGTAAAAGTAAAAGTATTCCCCATTGACAAGGTTGTCGAGTCATGTCCGACCATAGGGGACAGTGCTCATTTCCGTTACTAAGCCGAGGAGCCAGGATTGTCAAGAGACTGCTCTGTGATCATGTGGCCAGCATAATTGCACAAAACATTATTTACCTTCCCACTGAAGTGGTAGTCATTTATCTACTTGTATTTACATGCTTTTGAACTGTTAGGTTGGCAGAAGCTGGGATTAGTGACAGGAGCTCACCCCATCATGCAGCACCTGGGCCTTGAACTGCCAACCTGCCAATCTTGCAATGACCAGAGTCAGCATCTTAACCACTGAGCCATGCATCCATCTGTTTTATGTTAGTCAACCAAACCTCTAGTACCAGAACTGGCTATCCAAATATTATTTTTCATGTGTACTTCAGAACCACAGTTATTCAATTTGAACCTCTCAACTAACGAATGCAATATTTATCCTGAAAAATAGTAACTAGAGCTTCAAAATAACAAGTCACAAGTAGCATAATCATCTGTTAACAAGTTACTTTTTAAAAAAAAATGAGAGTGCAACAAAACATGCATTTAAAAAGTAACACAATGATAGTCCCTGCTAGAGTAGACACATTGAATTAACTGTTGAATGCTTAGTCAACAAAAGAGGGAAATCTCACTGATTAAACAGCTGCACTATAGTCAGGATTAACAATAGGATTCAGACCACTGAGTGGCAAAATACGCTGGGCTGGAGCTGTTAATTGAATATATAGTGTGATATCCTGGACTGAGGTAATGGGTAACATTTTGTAATTGCTTTTTAGTTTCTTTTGGAGACATTTTAAATAGATCGTTTCAGGTTTTATGCCATTCCCTTGTCAAACCCATTTCCCTTTTAAAATTTCAAAAATGAATAAGCAACTTAACAGGTTAACATAACAAGACACATACAGGGGGAGAAACAATGAGAAACATATTATCCACATTCATAAATTGTATGATGATACATTTGTGTCTTTATGAAGGGCCCAGAGCTCAAAATATGGGATGGAAGTATTTTACCCAGTCTATGTAAATAGAAAAACTGAGTTCAAAATGCAATACTAGTTTTCACTCAATTAACCTGTGAGGGGGAGAGGAGAGGAGGAGACAGAATCTTGCCTTTCCCAGTAGAATCAAGCAAAAGTAAAGTGTTTCAGCTTGTCATCTTAGGACTTTATCACACAGGAGGCAAGCATCCTCCTCCCATGTATAATGTGCATTTAATTCCAAAAATATCCTACAAGAATGGGATGATTTTCAGACGATGTCCCCCGATGTTGCCATTATACTGCAATTAACCCATGAATAAAGTGGCAAAATCCGGCTACTTTTTATTCATGAGAAAATCCCAAAAATAAAAAGCAGCAGGATTTTACCACTTTATTAATGAGTTAATTGTGGAATAATGGCGATGTCAGGGACATCATCTGAAAATCATCCTGCTCTTGCAGGGTATTTTTGGGATTAAATGTGCTTTATTCATGGGATTGTCTCCCAAGTGATAAAATTCTTAGCTTGTGTGCTCTTCCTCATTAACTTTTGCCAATTTAACCACACTTGGTCATATGCACCCCAGTTTCCATATGTGAATGTTGGAGGATGTGTTGTCAAATAAATAAATGAACATAATTACAGGAAGTAAGTGTTCCATGGTTTTCCAACCACAGTAAAGTGGCAGGAAATGTTTTCCATTTTTATTCTTAATTTACAGTCCTGGGAATTCAGGGGTTTATAGACCATATATGTCCCGTTAAGGCAAGAATATGAATTGTGTACCCTACAGGCCACATGCATTTCTTTGAAGATTCCTATGTGGCTCTTGAGACTCTGCCAGGAAATGGGACTGGAAATAGACCAGCAGTCAGTGGAATTGTTGGAACAAAGGAGTTGTGTGCTCCCAGTAGCTAGCCCTAGTTAACAATCTGGCTGCAGTTCTTTGGGCCAACTGAAGTTTCTGAACATTCTTCCACAACAGTTCCCTTTAGACCATGCTACAGTAATCCAAATAGAATATAACTAAGGCATGTGTCATCATGGGCAGATTTAACATCTCAACAAATGGGCACAGCTGGCAAACAAGCCATAACAGTTTAAATGCACTCTTGGCCACTGCTGAAATCTGAGCTTCCAAGCTTAAGATTTTGTATCCAGGCATGCATCCAAGCTGTGGACATGCATCTACTGGGGGCATGCAACTGCTTCTCAAAAAGGTTAAATCTGTATTCTCTAATCTGACTTTCAACTGACCAGGAGTGCCATTTAACTTCGACAGTGGCAAGACAGACACTACCAAGAAAATACAAATTCTTAGACAAATTCTTAGAATTCATGAAAACAGTTCGGGACCATTGGAACCTTCTGAACACAGCTGATGGGTCAGTTCTCCACAACAGTGTCCTATATTTGTTAAGACAACTTTTCTTATATTTCTCAGCTTGTTCTACTATGCTTCCTATTGCCATCTCCCAGTTAAAATAATAACATGGTGAAAGCTTGTTTACTAAGAATGCTTTGAATCTCCTCTTTCTATATTCTGAACATGTTTGATGTTCTATAAACATACGGTGTACACTGCCATGTTTTATATCTCCCTCTGTTCCCTTCTCTGGATGACAAATTTTATGACTCCAGAGATTTCTAGATATGGGATGTTCTGTTTTATTTCAGTACAGGGACTGTGATATTTTTAAAAAGAAAAAAACATATTTGCACATTATACAGCTTCCTCTTTTCATTCACTATTTACGGTTATAATAACCTTTAATGCCCAGATATTGTTAGAATGATCTATTACTGAAGGATGTGTCAGGGTTTGTGATTGGTAGTCTCTGCCCTCTGCATTAGGGAGAGAAATGTTTTTGGATTTGGAAGTCATTCAAGAATAGAAAGAATTCTATCTCAGTGCCTGCTGCTCAGCTTATTGAGGATAGATTGCAGTTTTCTTAATTTAATTAGCCCCCCAAATGGTACATTTTCATTGTCAATTTAATTGCTAAACAGCTTTAATAAGGAGACATGGGCAATTCCAGGCTGACAATCATTTCTACAATGAGAATCTCAAATGGGCATTTCATTCAATCTTTCATTTTTTGGCTAAGGTTACCAGAAAATCTTGCCTTTTTAGTGGCATAACGAATAAGATTGGCTGGTATTCTACACCAGCTACTATGTTATGTTTGAGTATCTAAGCAACATCTCCTGGCCTGACCCTCCCAAATCTCTGACACCTGCTGCTCCAAGAAAAGAAGGCACATTCTGATGGCAATTGGAATGTGGGTGGATGACTTTTTCATCCCCCTCCCACCAATGAGTGAGGATGCAGTGAAGATATGTGACAGAGGTCTTGTTTCTGAGAACCTTTTCTGCAGAAGGGAGAGGATTAGAGGCATCATCAACCCACACCTTAGAATCATAGTATCATATAGTTGAGAGAGACTAAAAGGGTCCAGCCTTCTGGAATGCAGGAATACACAATCAAAGCACTCCCAACAGATGGTAATCCAGCCTTTTTATAAACATTTCCAAAGAGAGAGATGTCCCTACACTCCAAGGCAGCATATTCCACTGTCGAACAGCTTTCACTATCAGGAAGTTCTTCTTAAGGTTTAGATGGAATCTCTTTTCCTTTAGTTTGAATCCATTGCTCCATGTTCTAGTCCAGTGGTAGGCAACCTAAGGCCCGGGGGCCAGATGTGCCCCCCCCCGAGGCCTTTGGACCAGCCCCAGGCCGGTCTTGCTGCTGCTGCTGCCCCCGCCCCCCACCGCCACCACGATGATATTGATTATTGTTGTTATTACTTGTTCTTGGAGTTTTCTTGGCAAAATCTCCACAGGGGTTTTGCCATGACTTTTCTGGGGCTGAGAGAGTGTGCATGGAGAAGAGAACGTTAAGATGTGATATTTTTTTTAAAAAAAATTATTTTTTAAATTTTTGTTTATTTATTTATTTATTTTTGGTGCTTTGCCCCCCCCCCCCCAATTGTCTGAGTCACAGCAACCCGGCCCCCGGCTCAAAAAGGTTGCCTACCCCTGTTCTAGTCTCTGGAGCAGCAGAAAACAAGCTTGCTCTATCTTCAATACAGTAAAGGTAAAAGTAAACGTAGTCCCTTGACATGAATGTCTAGTCATAACTGACTATAGGGGGCCAGTGCTCATCTCCATTACTAAGCTGAAGAGACAGCATTGTCCGAAGATGGTCATGTGGTCAGCATGACTGAATCGAACACTGTTACCTTCCCACTTGCATTTGCATGCTTTTGTACTGCTAGGTTGGCAGAAGCTGGGACTAGTGACAGGAGCTCACCCCATCATGCAGCACTCGAGCCTCGAACTACCAAACTTCCAACCTTACAATCATCAGAATTGGTGTCTTAACAGCATCTGGTGCAGTCATACTGGCCACATGACCACCAAAGTCATCTTCGGACAATGCTGGCTCTTCAGCTTAGTAATGGAGATGAGCACCACCCCCTACAGTTGGTTATGACTAGACATTCATGCCAAGGGAAAAACTTTCTTCAATATAACATCCCTTCAAATATTTAATTGTGGTTATCATATCACATCTTAACCTTCTCTTCTCCATGCTAAAAATACCCAGCTCCTGAAGTCACTAATCATAGGGCATGGTTTCCAGACCTTTCACTATTTTGGCCTCTTGAACTGTGGTGTTCAGAACTAGATACAGTATTCCGGGTGAGATCCAAAGCAGAATCGAGTGGTATTATTATTTTGTTCAATCTGAACACTATGTTGCCAACAGATTGGCCTTCCTTCTCTTGAAGCAAGTGCTCCTCAGTAAAGTAGGTTTGGGAAGACAGTTATGATTATGGCAACATTGCAATGATTGTGACTATGGAGGAATCATGAAAATGGAGCAGTTATAGATGTGTAAGTCACTTATAACTGTGATAGTAAATGCCAACTGCCATATTTTAGTCTGGTAGTCACAGATACTGGAGACTGTCTGGGAAACAGTCTGAGTCCTAGCCATGTTGTTATGAAGCACAACTGGTCACATATAGGAGGTAAAAATATATATAATGCAGAGCTAAGGAGCCTATGCCTTCTGGATATTTTTGAGTTCTAGTGCTCATGAACCCTAGCCAATATGAGATGTGATGGAACTTTGGGAGTGTCCAACACTCTGTGGAAGGCTGAAAGTTTCTTACCTATGGGCTGTGGCAGCTTCTGGCTTCCATGCTAATGGGGAGGGTGGATCCAACAATCTGGCTTTTAATCTGAATTGTAACAAAGCTATCCAAGGTGATGGGCCTATTTTGGGGATAAGTCTATGTTAGCATGGTTACGCAGTGCGTGATGATCCACATCAACTTGCAGCACCAGGATCGCGATCTTCTCAGATGCAGGCAGTAGTGTGTCAGCTGGAGAAGCAACTCTCTCCTTCCAGACAGAGTAAAGAGACTCCACAGACAGACATCTCTTAGATGAGGCTTTAATCTTAGTTCCTCTATTTACAAGGCTATATACAGCAACAACGATAACCATCCAACACCAACCATAATCCACAACTAGTCCATTATCCACCAACAACCATCCACACCAACCATCAGAGACATCTGCCTTATATAGCCAGGGCTTCTTGTGGCCTTGCCTCTTCCTGTGGATACATGTCAATCACCCAGAGTGACTCTGCAGTTTTGCAGCAGTTGTCTATGCTTTCCAGCACCAGCATCTGCATGATGTCACTTCCCATGACACAGCATGACTCAGCATAACTCAGGAACAGTATAATGCTGTGTCATCATGGCTGCTGCTATTTCCCACATTGTACATTTTCCCCTGGAACTCCTTCCTAACAGTCTAAGCATATTGGATTGCACATTTATAATTCCAATCAAAGCCCTGAATGGATTTACCCACTCCTCACTGACATTCAAGCCAACAGTTCCCATTGGTAATGGATTAATGTAAAACGAGCTTCATTAGATGACAGAAAATGTCCATAGTCTTAGACCTATTCAGTAGGGAGCTGAACTAGATAGTTGTGTACTGCTTTCCAATTCTATGGTTCTACATTGTACCCTCATACACTCATGGCCTCACTCCCTCATACAATCTATACACGAAGGAGGGAAGATATGAATATAGGAGAAGACTTTATGCACATAGGTTCTTAGTGTTCTTCAGCAGTGGCATCCCTAGGTGTCCCTGGTGCCATAACTCATGGTGTCACACACACACCTCATTGACCTCCTCCTCCCATTTCACACCATACAGAACCCTTAGGAATTTTTTTTCCACTAATGTTACTCACAAATCATAATTCCCATATATCATTGAATGCAATGCTGATAGTTGTGACATAAACAACTAGCAAAATTACAATTATACCTTCAAATTACTATATCATATGCATAACCTAAATATTTTTACATATATATAGTGAAGATTTGATTAAATGTAATTTTGTTTTTAAAATGAACTAATAATTTAAAAAAAACCATTTAAAAAAATTAAAATAAAAAAAATGAAATTTGAAATTTTAGTTTTAAAAAATTCTGGAGGCCCCCTTTCTTCTCCTACTGAGGTTCACCTCACTCCCACCATCTCTTAAAGCATTTTAAAGAGATACAGGCAAATGACACAATGTTTCTGGCAAAACACATGTATTTAAACGAAAGTGGTGACACCCCTTTAAGGTGTCACCTGGTGCAGTCCACACACACACACACACACACACACACAAACACACCCCAATGATGTCACTGTTCTTCAGAATTATTTGCTATCAGTGTTTTAAGTAGCACAAGGAGGCTCCGAGTTTAAAGCAGACAGCCCCTCCCCAACACAAGTTAATCTCCCCAAATGTAGACATGGTAGTCTTGAGTGAGTTTATGGGGATTCAGAGCCATCCCTACTTTTTCTCTCCACAGTCTTAATCACATGAGGAAGGATGCAGCCATTGCAGTTAATGTGAGATTGTTGTGCAGTTAATGTGAGATTGTTAATTAATGTATTAAAAGGGCACAGTCATTGGGTCCTGAAATTCAGTCCTAGGATTCAAGTGGAACTGAGGTCTTAAGATGATCATTGTTTTTCCTAATTATGTCCTGGCCCCTTATGAGTTTGTTAGTTATCATACCAAACACAAGTAAAGAATATATACACTCCTAGTACAAGACAAGACTGCTTCATTTCAACCTAACAAGTCTAATGCAGCCTTTGCTGATTTCACCATAGAGTAGTGTGTGTAAATATACTGATACATGAACAGAACACCACTTGCTGAGCCTGAAAAAAGTTACTGGTGATTTCTGGAAGTTGCCATCCAGAAAATTAACTTTCCTAGGGTCTGGAAATACATATAATATTTTAATCCACAGAGATAACTCTAGACATCATATTTATAATGTAAAATGAAACCCAAAAATGGAATGATATTTGGTCCCACCTAGAAAACCCTATGAGGAGGCATCAAAAGTCTTACACAGGCAGAACAAGAGCACTAAGAGAAAGATAGAAACTAAAGGAAAACACACTTGCAAGAGCAGCTAAAGGAAGTAAAAAATGATGAATCAAGCAGGAAACACTCTCAGAAAGACAAACCCCACCAGAAGCAGCACCACACTCTCACATGGAATGTGAGAAGCATGAGCCAAGGGAAGCTAGACATAATGAAAATGGAAATGCAATGCATGAACATAGCAATAATGGATGTGAGTGAGTTAAAATGGACAGGAATGGGCCACTTTGAATCAGACAACCACTCAGGGAATGAAAAGACAAGAAGAAATGGGGTGGCTTTCATACTAAGAAAAGTTGTTGCAAAAGCAGTCAGAGGAAACAGTGCACAATCAGACTGAATCATCTCAATAAGGCTCCATGGGAAACCTATGGATATCACCATAATTCATGAACAACCACTGAGGCAGAACAAGAAGAAATTGATAGATTTTACAAAGGAGTACAGGAAGAAATTGACAACACACCAACACAGGATGTCAAACTGATCACTGGAGATTGGAACACAGAGATTGGATGTAAAGAAGAATCAAAAACAGTAAACAGATTTGGACTATGCAAAAGGAATGAAGCAGGTGAGTTTTTGATAGATTTTTATGAAGCCAACAACCTATTCACTGCAAACATATTTTTCATACAACCAGACAAAAGGTTATACACATGGACATCACCAGATGATCAACACAAAAACCAAATAGATTACATAACTGGGAGTAAAAGATGGCGAAGCTCCATACTGGGGGCCAAGACTACAACAGGTGCTGATTGTGGCACAGATCACAAACTACTCATTGGAAAAATAAAAGTAAAACTCAAGATGAGAACAAAACCAGCCATCATACCAAAATACAATTTAAACAATATTTCTACTGAAATCACTGACAATATAAGGAACAGATTTGAAATACTAAGTATAATAGATTGTGAACTGGAAGAGCTTTGGCCTGAAGCCAGGGACATAATAAAAGAAGAATGCATAAAGACACTTCCAACAGACAAAAGGAAACTGAAGAAACCATGGATGACAGATAAAATGCTACAAGCAATAAAAGAAAGAAGAGAAACATAACAAAAAGGATATAGGAATAAACTAAGAAACATGAATGCAACAGTACAATGGCTAGTGTGCAAAGATAAGAAAAATTACTACAATGACAAATGTAGAGAAATAGAAGACAATAACAAAAAGGGAAGAACAAGAGACCTATTCCACAAGATTCGAGAAATCAAGGGAAAGTTCAAACCAAGGACCGGGATGCTCTACAAAAATAAAAAATAACATAATTCAAGACTAGGAAGGAATAAAAAGACATTGGATGCAATACACAGAAGAACTATTCAAAAGAGATGACAAAATGAAGGACACATGGAGCAAAGAGCCATATGAAGATGAACCCCAAATTCTAAAAACAGAGGTGGAAGCTGCAATAAAAGAAATGGCAAAAAACAACACTCCAGGAATAGATAATATACCAATACAACTATTGCAATCCACACTGAGAGAGTCAACTCTAATGCTAACCAACATATGTCAACAGAAATAGAAAACAAATGAAAACAGATTGGAAGTGTTCAATATACATCCCATCCACAAAAAAGGAGACATAAGAGACTGCAGCAACTATAGAACCATAGCACTAATCTCCCATGAAAGCAAAATTATGATCACAATATTTGCAACATATATTCCAACCACACATAGAGAGAGAAATCTCAGAGGTCCAAGCAGGGTTCAGGAAAGGAAGAGGCACCAGGGATCACATTCAATATCTTTATTAATGACTTGGATGATGGTATTGGGGGCATAGTTATCAAATTTGCAGACGACACCAAATTAGGAGGAGTAGCTAATACCCCAGAGGACAGGATCAAAATTCAAAATGACTTGAACAGACTAGAAAGTTGGGCCAAAGCTAACAAAATGAAATTCAACACAGAGAAATGTAAGGTACTGCACTTAGGGCGGAAAAACGAAAAGTACAGATATACGATGGGGGACACCTGGCTGAATGAGACTACGTGTGAAAGGGATCTAGGAATCCAGGTGGACCACAAGTTGAACATGAGTCAACAGTGCGATGCAGCAGCTAAAAAGGCCAATGCAATTTTAGGCTGCATCAGTAGAAGTATAGTGTCTAGATCAAGAGAAGTAATAGTGCCACTCTATTCTGCTTTGGTCCGGCCTCACCTGGAATACTGTGTCCAGTTCTGGGCACCACAATTCAAAAAGGATGTGGAGAAACTGGAGCGTGTCCAAAGGAGGGCAACTAAAATGGTGAAAGGTCTGGAAAGCAAGCCCTATGAGGAACGACTTAGGGAGCTGGGGATGTTTAGCCTGGAGAAGAGAAGGCTGAGAGGTGATATGATAGCCGTGTTTAAATATTTGAAGGGATGTCATATCGAGGAGGGAACAAGCTTGTTTTCTGCTGCTCCAGAGACTAGGA
Source organism: Phrynosoma blainvillii (assembly GCA_026167975.1). Lineage (NCBI taxonomy): Eukaryota > Metazoa > Chordata > Lepidosauria > Squamata > Phrynosomatidae > Phrynosoma > Phrynosoma blainvillii. The sequence goes on from JANUYF010000003.1 coordinate 327,759,138, forward strand.
CCCGAAACAATGGATGCAAGCTGCAAGAAAAGTTATTCCACCTCAACATTAGGAGGAACTTCCTGACAGTAAGGGTGGTTCGACAGTGGAACACACTCCCTCTGAGAGTAGTGGAGTCTCCTTCCTTGGAGGTCTTTAAGCAGAGGCTGGATGGCCATCTGTCGGGGATGCTTTGATTGGGAGTTCCTGCATGGCAGGGGGTTGGACTGGATGGCCCTTGTGGTCTCTTCCAACTCTATGATTCTATGATTCTATGATTCTATGATTCTATGATTGCAAATATATGATGGCTAATGGAGCATAGCAGGGAGTTCCAAAAGAAAATCAGCATGTGCTTTATAGATTATAGCAAAGCCTTTGACTGCATAGATCATGAAAGGCTATGGAACACCCTTAAAGACATGGGAGTGCCAGCACATCTGATAGTCCGAATGAGGAATCTGTTCTCAGGACAAGAGGCTACTGTCAGAACAGAACATGGAGAAACAGAATGGTTCCCAACTGGCAAAGGGGTCAGATAAATATGCATCTTATCTCCCTACTTGTTCAACTTATATGCAGAACATATTGTAAGGAAATCAGGCTTGGACATGGAAGAAGGAGGAGTGAAATTAGGAGGAAGAAATATCAACAGTCCGAGATATGCTGATGGCACCATAATACTAGCAGAAAACCTCACAGACCTGGAACACCTACCAAGGAAGATCAAAGAAGAAAGTGAAAAGGCAGGCTTACTGTTGAACATAAAAAAATAAATAAATAATGACCGCAGAGAACTTACACACATTCAAACCAGACAATGAGAAAATAGAAATAGTAAAAAAAGTTCTCATATCTGAGATCAAACAATGATCAGAATGGAGACTGCAGCCAGGAAATCAGGATAAAGTTAAGAATGGGGAGGGCGGCTATGAAGTAACTAGAAAAAATCCTAAAATGCAAAGGCATACAATTCAGCACAAAATTCAGAATAATACAATCTATTGTATTCCCTATTACCATGTATGGATGTGAGAGATGGCAGTCAAAAAAGAAGATAAGAGGAAAATCAATTCCTTTGAGATGTAGTGCTGGAGAAGAGTGCTGAGGATTACATGGAAAGCCAAAAGGACAAACAAATGGGTCCTAGAACAGATCAAGCCAGAGATATCCCTAGAAGCCTAGATGATAAGACTTAGACAGTTGTACTTTGGACACATCATGGGAAGATAGTGGCTGCTATATCAATGTGGTAGTGAATTTGTGGTGGAGAGGGAATTAAACATAAGTTTTAAAAAATTATCCAAGGTCCAAAACACATTGCAGAAATAAACCAGTATGAGACCACTTTAACTGCCCTGGCTCAATGCTAGAGAATTCTGTAGTTTTGTGAGACATTTAGCCTTGTCTGTCAGAAACCTCTGGTGCCACAATAAACTACATTTCCCAGGATTCCCTAGCACTAAGCACTGGATTATTTCTGCAGTGTTTTGGACCTAAGATCCCCCAAAATAAGTTCAGCACCTTGGCTAGCTCTTTTAAACTCTGGACTATAACCCAAAACAGATTCATTGCCCCCAGGTGTCTCTGAGCAGCACTTCGTTTTATGAATGTTCATTCTATCTACTCCTAACCCATGATTTAAAATAATACTAGGCTTCAAATGTGATCTTGTTCATATGCAAATTGATTATAAACAGGTGTCACAGCAGTGGAGACTTCCTGCCTCCTGCTCATAAGTCAGTGGTTTTATATAATGGCATGGTATTCTATCATTTAAAAGAGAGAAAAAGAATCTACACTCCAGATTGGCCATAAAGTGCCACTCTTTCACTACAAAATCTTTTCTGGAGTTGGCATTCACCCTAATAATTATCTCTAGTTTCAAGAAAATAGCTTTCTTTCCAGCTGAGGTAACAGCTGCATTATACTCAATGCAAGCCCTTAAATCTGCTTCAGTTGTGGTTTTTTTTCCCTTTGCAAATAACTTATATAGCCCTCATGTGATATATTTCATGTCTAGAGTGGAAATGACACTTTGTACACTCTGGCAAAATCAAATTATTAGCAATCAAATATTCATTCCCATTGTATTTAATTCCTCCCCAAAAAAATCTATTTTGTAATTTGAGAGGTCTTTTTTTAAAAGTGATATGCTGAAGGCATGAAAATTGTAAAAATTAAAAGGAAGACATGCTTAAGTGGCAGCTTCTAAGGATTTCACAGATTTATACTAGTACACGTGGGGAAGGGGGAAGGCAGTGAAGTATTGTTTTTCAATCACAATGTGGATAGCCACAGATGAAGGATCTTTCAATTGCCTACAAAATCCAGGTATTCCAATGAATGAGTGCTGTGGTGAATACTACAGTCAACCATCCATTTTCATAGGGGATCCATTCCAGACCCCCCCCCCCCGGCAAAAATGCAGATTTGCAAATATTCAAGCCCCATAGGCTTGAAAGGGGCATGTACCCCATTGATTTTAATGGATGTTGCCCCTCTGTGAATATGCAAAACCGTGGACTTCAAGTCCGTGAGAATGGAAGGGCAACTGTATTTCCATTTTACTGTGGAAATTTCAACTATGCTTCCATTTCAACTATGCTTCTCAGTGATGTTCTGCTCCTTATCTACTATGTTAATTTTTTTTCTGATGATTCTTCATGAATTTTACTTGTTCTTTCATGTGCAGTCCTTAAAGTCCGGTGAATGGCCCCAAGGATTCTTTGATTCTGAAGAGATTTACATATTAAAGCAATTGTATTGTCTTCTGCTAAATAAAGAGGCCTAAACAGGACAAAAGTATCTTCTCTTTGTTATGTAAAGTCGCATCAGTTAAAAAATGTTAATCAGGCCTCTAATGAAACATTTTATTTTTACAGTTTCTAGAGACTTCTGTGTCAAGATCTGCAGTCTTCTTTTAAGTTTCCTAATATCTATACCCCCTCTATGTCATACGAACAAAGCATGTGCATAATCCAGACAAATACAAATCTTTCTGGAAATCTTTACAGCTAAACTCAATGAGCTCGAGATGACATATATGAGTATCCTTCTCCTCCTCTCTTTTTCTTCACAGCAGCCATATGAGGTAGGTCAAACTGACAGTGACTGACCCCAGATCAATCAAGGAGTCTGGTTTAGAGTGGATTCAAACCTGGATCTCATTGGTCCTAGTCCAATATGCTACTACACTTCACTAGCTTTCTATACTACAGTGTCACCCAGGGGCCTTTCACACTACACAATTATAGCATTATGATTATACTTTAACTGTCATGGCTGCATTCTGTTGAAGCCTGGTTTTGTAGCCTGATGAGACACTGAAGTTTTCTGGCTGGGAATTGTAAGTACCACTCCCTAAACTGCAGTTCCCAGAATTCCATGAGATGGAATTAAGACAGTTAAAGTGAAATCATAGAATTGCAATAGTTAATATGAAAGGGCCTTCAGTTTCATGGTTCAATGGGAACTAGAACCTTTGTTTCCCAGGTCCCATGACACCACACTAGGTGTCTAATACAGGGCTTAACTTTGAATTATCATTGAGATTTTACCCAACACACACATTTTTTCTGCTTTACCTTACTTTTCATAAAGCAAGACTTAAAGAGGAGGCAAAAGCTGTCCAGTTATTCAATGAGATTCATGATCTTGGGGGCAAGGTTGAGAGAAAAGCAAGCACATTCCATTTTGAAGACAGCACCTTTACCCCTCAAAACGCTCCAGTTTTAATGAGTAAAAAGAAAACTAAAAATCGAGGCTGACATATTGATTCCAAAATGTTGTGGCTATTATGTTGAGCTAAATACAAATCTATTTTTCCCTCAAAGAATATCAGTGCCCCATATATGTGTGTGTGTATCTTATAACAGTTGTGTAGCCTTTGAAAGTCTTTATAGACCCCTTTTTCCTTCTTCACAATTGAAGTGCTAGATCTCTGGAGTATTGCAAAGATCAATGTGAACAAGAACAAGTAGTTAACAAACATAAACACAGAGAAAGATCTATCATAACAAGCTGTGACAGTAAGAGTTTATTCTGCTCACTCTTAAGTATACAGGTACATGGAGAGTTGCTGACCTCCTGTCAACATCTCATCTAAGCAGTCCAGCTTTCGCTCCTGAGATGGTACCATTTATCTAATATTCTTTTTTCTTGCTCCCATCAGCATAGAGAAGGGGAAAAAACTTTAAAAATTAAAGCTTTAAAAAAGAGTTTAAAAAATTCATTCTTCCTTAAAGTAAACTTCTTTCTTGTGTCAAGCAGATTTCACCTGAAGCCCTTTTCACTAACAGTAAGCCTGTTTTAGTTGTTGTTAACTTCCCTCAAGTCGATCTTGACCCATTGTGATCCTAAGAAACTCTGTCCTCCACTGCTCTGCTTAATTCCTGCAGCCCCATACCCATGACCTCCTTAATACAGTCCATCTATATAGCATGTGACCTTCCTCTCTTTCTACTTCCCTGCACCTTTCCCAGCATTATTGTATTTTCCAATGAGTCCTCCCTTCTCATAATGTGTCCAAAATATGACAACCTCAGTTTTGTCATCTTGGCTTCCAGGGAGGTTTCTGGCTTGATCTGCTCTAGGACCCATTTGTTTGTCCTTTTGGCTGTACATGGGATTCTCAGCACTCTTCTCCAGCACCACATTATCTCAAATGAATTGCTTTTCTTCCTACCTCTTTCTTAATTGTCCAGCTCTCAGATCCATACATGGTAATAGGGAATATGATGGCTTGTATGATTTTAACTTTTGTGCTCAGTTGTGTATCTTTACATTTTCTAGTTCTTTCATAGCCACCCTCCCCATTCTTCTTCTGATTTCCTGGCTGTAGTCCCCATTTCTATCAATGTTTGATCCCAGGTATGGGGAATCTTTTACTATTTCTATTTCTTCATTATCTAGGTTGAACTTGTGAAGGCCCTCAATGGTCATTATTTTTGTTTTTTTTTCTTTATGTTCAACATTAAGCTTGCCTTTGCACTTTCCTGGGTTGTGGATTGTTGATGGTGGATTGCGTATTGCTGTTGGAGTTTCATTGGTGTATGCTGTACATATCTGTATATAGAGCAACAAAGATTAAAGCCTCATTCGTGAGATGTCTGTGGAATCTCAGTACTCTATCTGGAAGGGGAGAGGAGTTTCTCCAGCTGACAAGCAGCCTGCTTCATTGGAGAAGTCTGGATCCTGGTACTTCACATTACGTGGTCTCCACGTGCTGCGTTACCACGCCTAACAGTGCTTGTATGTGTTTATATAAGATTCAGCTACCAATCTTACTTGCTCATGTGAAATGGTGAAAGTACATTATCTTGTTCTTCATACTGGCAACAAAATGTCTTTGGACAGCTCTGATAGGTAGTCTCTTTTATATCAGCTGATATTATTTGTCCATCTATCTCTGTATAGGACATTCTAATTGACAACAGTCTGCCATGATTTCAGGAAACTAAGAGAATTCTTCACATCAAAAGCAATTGAGAATGTATTGAACCCAGAACTTTCTGAGCAGGATCCTATTGTTTTCACACCTCTGTGTGTTACCTTGCACATAAACCAGTGTAACCATTTCCCATGAATCTAAATCCTATTATTCCCAATGAGTGTGAAGCTATTGAATCAACTGGATTTATCTATGTCTTGACATTGCATAATTAATTAAATGGGTTTGCTTCAATAGCAATAGCAATAGCAAGTACATTTCTATGCTGCATATCAGTGAACTAAAGCACATTCTTAAGTAGTTTATAATCTGTAAGCCAAGCTGGGTACTCATTTTACTGAAGTATGAAAGGATGGAAGGCTGAGTGGGCCTTGGACACCCTCCTTTAGGATCGAACTTACAACCTTGTGGCTGCATTACTGGCCACTGCACCACCAGGGCCCATTCACATCATGAAATAACCTGGTGTGAAACCCAGATTATTTCAGTGGACTTCATACTGGCCCTGACTGCAGTTTGCAGTGGGAAAGCCATGAAAACACCTATTTAACCCAGTGCATTTGGCACTGGGTCACATACCGGTTCTTTTTGGGGATCCTGCAATAATCAGGATCTTTGGTAGTGAGAATGCGCTACCAGATCGATCTGGATCATGTGGACCATTTCCTCCCTTCTTTTCCACCTCCCTGCTCTTCTTTGCTCCACTCACCACCGCTGCCATATCCCTCCTTTACCTCCTTCCTCCTTGCCCCCTCTTGCTGCCACCACCGCATCTCTCCTCTTCCTCCTTCCGGCTTTTCCTCCTCCCTCCTCTACCTCACCCCCTCACTGTTGCTGCTGCCACCACCACATCCCTCCTCTTCCTCCTTCCTCCCCTTCCATGCCCCCTTCATCGCTGCCACCACCACCATCACATCTCCACTCTTCCTCTTCTTCCTCCTCTTCCTTCTCCTCCTCAGTGCTTCGCGATTGCCTCCCTCCTCTTTGTCCTTCCTCCTCTTCCTCCTTCTCACCCCTTTGCCGCCACTGCCATGTCCCTCCTCTTTGTCCTCTTCCTCCTTCCTCCTCCTCTTTGCTCCCCTCACCACCACCTCAGCATCCCTCCTCCTCCAGAATGGCAAGGAGCAATTTGATCAGGGTAAATATAGTGGGAACTATGAACCTGATCAATTCTCTATGGCATCGATGAGGAGAACCAGATCTTCTTGATGCAAAAATGTAAGTGTGAATGGGCCTCAGGGCTCCTTCAGTTGGGGAACATACCAACAGGATTCCAGTCATACAATTGTATGTTCTTGGATAGGGCATAACTATTCATTCATGCATTCAATGTACCACATTCTTCATTGGTATTATGCAAACAGCTACAGGCTGAGCCTCCCCTATCCAAAATGCTTGGGAAAAGAAGTGTTTTGGATTCTGGGTTTTTTTGGGTTTTTTATTTTTATTTATTTTATTTTATTAGATTTCAGATTACCATATTTGCATATACATACACAATGAGATATCTTGGAGATGGGATACAAATCTAAGCACGAAATTAATTTACATCTTTTACACATAACCTGAAAATAATTTTATACAATATTTTAAATGATTTTGTGCATTGTGCAATTGTTGTGTACTCTGAAGCATCAGAAACCAAAGGTGTCACTATCTCAGCAACCATGAAAAAAATGGTTTTTGGAATATTTCAGAATTCTGGATAAGAGAGACTCAACCTGTACTGTGCATTCTCCCTCACACAATTGGGAAATAAGCAGGCCACAATGGGAGATACACAACTGTTGGCACAATGTCAATTTTTAGCAGAACGGCAGTGTAGCACAACCACTGTACTGTACTGTAGATGGATACAGATGGATACTGTGTAAGTATGATGTAAGATCTTGTCTTCTGAATGCAAAATGTGTTCAACCATTGAATGGTAGCGTTCCCCAACCCTGCAGCAGACATCTGACACTATAAACCATTACATGTGGCTAGTGGACTATGATGCATGGATGAAGAATGAATTGTGCAAGACAGAGCTAGAACCTCCTTAAACTTAACATATTTTCTTCTTAAATGAAAGTCAATTCAGATGTTAGCAGCATCAAGAAAACAACATATTTCATCATTGTCCAAGAAATTCTTATTGTTACCTATCAATGAGTCACATCTTACTTCCCAACTGACATACCAATAAATCAGAATATTGTGAAATAATGAAAAATTGAAAATATATTACAGCAAATCATTTATATTCCTAGATATATTAAAGAAATAGACATAACTTTCCCTCTCTGGAATCTAAAATGGTCTTTTATGTCATAATCTGTGTAAATATTCCAGGTATTTCCTTCAGTACAGAGGGCTTTGTGTTTAGTTTTATTTTAAATTAATTGAGTGGAAAGAAGCAGAGCCACAAACATGGTTGCTGCAACAAACACTCCTCCATAAAACACTTACAAATATGGATAGTGTTACTTACAATGTCCTAATGGATAGGGAAAGGGTTTTACATCCATTTTGGCAAATTGGTCACTATTTGATTTATGGGTGAAAAGATAGCAGGGACCTTGATGAAATATTCTTTTCATTCCTATGCATCAGGTCCAAAATTGCTACAAACCTTTTGGAAAACCCAATCAAAAGTAGTCAGATGTTCCATTTCTGGTTTTATTTTTTAAAAATTCATATAGGAGTGTTTGGAGTGTGGTATTTGCACTGGAGATTGTCACTCTTGGGAGGTGTGTGTGTGTGCAGAGAGGAGTTTTTCAGAGGGTGCAAAATAGTATTGGTGGCCACACGTATCCCATGAACTGTGCTTTGCTGACTCTTGTTATAAAATGTGAATGATATATAATGAAACTTGAACCCATCTTTTGTATATATCTGTGAGCCTCTACTTTAACCGGCCCAAGGAAAATTGATATTTTAAAAACAGGTTCTGACAGCAACATATTGCAGACATTATTTCCATCCCTGGGCAAAAATAATCCTGTAAAATAAACAACTGTGAGAACACCAAATGTCCATAGACAGATCTTTCTGGTTCTTTTTCTACTTCCCACAAATGCTGTATCATTATATGCATTCCACTTTATTGCCAGAAATAATGTGTGCTTTGATTCTTAACAGTCATTGCCTTTTACAGAACTGCACTGGAAACTTTCTCTGTTAAAAGCACTGTGCTGTGAACTTCTGTCTTTAGCATTTAGTCATGTTGCCCATAATAATCAGAAAAGAAAAGGGAAAATAATTCCTTTCTAGGGAAAACTTAACTTCCAGAGATGACCATGCCTCCCATATTGACTGCAATAGACTCAGAATCCTGAAATACCTTAGAGGCTAAGAAATGTTACTATGACATAGGTTCAGGACAGTATAGCCCTATTATGAAACCCTTTTAGTACTTAAAAGACCACAAGGGACTTAATTGTTTTTTCTTAAACACATGCTTCTTAAACTATATGACATGGGGGACTGGCCAGTGTTTTATCACACTGTGTTTCTTTCTTTTTTGGGAACTGACACCACAAATCAAAAAGGATATGGACAAGCTAGAGCAGATCCAGGGGAGGGTGACCATGATGGTGAAAAATCTGGAAACCATGCCCTATGAGTGACTTAGGGAGGTGGGTATGTTTAGCCAGGAAAAGAAAAGGTTAAGGGATGACAAGATAGCCATGTTTAAATATTTGAAGAGGTATCTCATTGAGGATGGAGCAAGCTTGTTTTCTGCTGCTTCAGAAACTAAGGGCCTCTACAGACGGCCCATTTTGGGTGTCTCTGAGCCACCCCTGCTAATGGCAGATTGGGGCCACAGCAACCCCACGCCATGGCCCCGATCCTCCCTTTTGCCACCCCAAAAGAGTGGCAAAATGTGACTCCTTTTAGGGGTGGCAAAAGGCTGCCCTAAGAGCTGGTGCCAGGAGCAGCATGTTTACACACTGCACCAGGAGGGCGTCCTGACACTTCACACCATGTGTACGGGTGTGCAACATCAGGACGGCATCGAGGTGGGATGGGGCAGCTAGCATGCAGCTGCCCCACCCCAACTCTACCCCCAGGTCGGCTCTTTAGGCCAGTCTGCAACGCCCCAAAGACACAGAGTAATTTATTCAAATGACAGGAAAAGAGATTCCACTTCAACATTAGGAAGAACTTCCTGATGGTAAGAGCTGATCAACAGTGGAACATGTTACCTTGGAAAATAGTGGAGTCTCCTTCTTTGGAGGTTTTTAAACAGAAGCTGGATGGCCATCTGTCAGGCATGCTTTGATACTGTGCTCCTTCATGGCAGGGGATTGAATTGGATGGCCCTTGTGGCCGCTTCCAACTCTAGGATTCCATAATTCTATGAATCTCCTATGAACTGGAAGCCAGTGGTTCAAAGGTCCATGCATCACAACTTTCAGTAACACTGACCTAAACAACATAATTGTTGTGTTAAGATTCTGAACCATGGAGTGTTCCAAAAAGTGACAGTGAAATACACCATTTCCCGGGAGCCCAAGCTTACAAAACATCCACAGTTCCAAAAGGTCAATGAAGTCTCTTTGAGCAGGCAAGTTGAGAAGTTTATGGGCAGAGAAGTGCAGCTTCACTGTTGAAATAAGGCAGTCTGACACACTTTAAGTGCTGTAGCTCCATCCAATGGAATCTTGGGATTTGTAGTTTTACAAGGTCTTTATTCTTCTCTGCCCAAGCATGCTGGTATCTCACAAAATACAAATTCCAAGATCCTGTAGGATGGAGCCATGGTAATTAAAGTGGTGTTAAACTGCATTATTTCTACAGTGCAGATGGACCCTTTGATGCAGGATGAGTGCATTTTCACCATATTTGTACCTTTTCTCTTTCAGGTTCAGAGAGGCTATAGATGATGACTTAAGGCTCATGGAATTCCATGAGTTGTCAAACCCTGAGCAGGTGACTATTGAGGTACCCTTGTCTCAGGCTATGTAGTCTTGATAACCTATAAGCTCTACATGGCCTGAGACAAGGGTATCACAACAATCACCTGCTCAGGTTTTGAGATCATCCGGGGAGACCCCTCACCAAGTTCTCGCTCACTATTGGCATCAGGCAGAAGAATGGAGCACTCTCCAGTTATTTAGGTCAGGTGGAGATGTTGAGCCTTTTCAATTATGGCCCCCTGCTTCTTAAATATTTTCCATCAGTTGGTCCACTTAGCATCAGCTCTTTCATGCTTTAGGCACCTTGGCAAAAGGTGGGATATAAGAAATAAATTATTATTATTATTATTATTTCTATCCATCCAGTCTTTTAAATTTATTTCTAACCAGCTAATCTATATTTATTGCTGCATTAAGGTAAGAACATTTTAGTGACTTCTGATTATATTTTTATGCCTTTTTAATTATTTTCATGACTAACATCACCCCTGCTGGTTTCAGTGGTCTACTCTAACTTAAGCTGTATCTAATCATAGCATGAGTGTTTGTTTTTTTGTAAATGTTAAATTGATTAGATTTGGCTATAACACTAATATTACTCCTCATAAAAATAAGAATTAATGTCTCATAGAAGATAAAGAATGGGAGAACATTTGCCAAAGTGCTGGGGTAAAAGTCATAGTCCTGATTAATGACTTGCTGTTCCTCAGTTCTAATAGATGGTTCAGGTTCTGGCAACCCTATTAAAATATTATAAATAAAAATGGGAACATTTTAAGTTTTATTTCTCTTGTGAAAACAAATAATTGGGAAATCCAGCCAAGGCAAGATGAGCTGCAAAAAGTGGATGATTAACTCTGGTGCCCATTGAGTTATACACTGTGATTCAGGATTTAAGAGACATCCAAGAGTATCTTGCTGTGTCTAAATAGATATACACATAGTACACATGCCCAAAAAAAAACCACCATTCATACTATCTGCACAAATGGACAGTTAAAGAAATCTGGAAAAGCCAACATTTGGTCTCCTAAAATGAATAGTTCTACAGTTGGCCATCCATATCCACACATTTTTACCCACAAATTAAACTATCCATGGCTTGAAAATATTTCAAAAAAATATAAATTCCAAAAAGCACACCTTGATTTTGCCGTTTTATATAAGGAATATCATTTCACTGTATATTGTGTGCCTTCAAGCTGCTTCTGACTTATGGTGACCTTAAGGAGAACCTATCATGGGATTTTCTTGGCAAAATTTGTTCAGAGGAGGTTTGCCATTGCCTTCCCCTGAGGTTGAGAGTATGTGCCTTGTCCAAGGTCACCCAGTGGGTTTCATGGACAAGCTCAGAATTGAAACCTGGTCTCCAGAGTTGTTGTCCAATACTCAAACCATCTGACCACACTGGCTCCTGCCATTTCACTACTTCCATTGTATTTAATGGGACTTAAGCATCCATGGATGTTGGTATCCATGGTGGGGAGTTCCTGGAACCAAACTGCAGTAGATACCAAAGTCCCACTATATAGCTAATTACCAGTACTGTATTTCTTCTTAGTTGCTCCTTCTATTAAATGGTTGATCAGATTAAAAGGTCAGAATTTCTAACTGTAATCCCAGTTTGATAATAAAAAGGGTTAATAATTGTCTTAAATGCTTCAAAAACTTTCTGAAATGGTGGCAATCTCTTCCATGTGAAAGTGTCACATTGCTGTTTTCATTTCACTTCCTTGATACTGTGGAAAACTCCTCCAGATACTACAGTGTGTTAACATTCAGGATACAATGTAATGGTTCTCTTGGTCCCACTCCACTCAGCTGAGCCAGATGGGACCCTTCAAGACCACTTTAATCCCAAAATAAACAACTTGCTGCCACCACCCAATAAAAACTAGGCTGTCCCAGACCTCCCAGAGGGCCTTCTCCGCAACCGCTCCCAGACTTTGGAATGGCCTGCCGGACGAGATCCGTCTTACTACCACTCTTGCTGCTTTCAAGAAAGCAGTAAAGACGGATCTCTTTCGGCAGGCCTTCCCGGAATAACGGTCGGCCCTTAAAGGGGTCTCCATTTGTCTGTCTCCTTGGAAAATCTTGTTTTTAATTTATTGATTTAATTAATATTGTATTTTAATTATTCTTCGGTTTAATTCTATTTTAAGGGGATGGGGAGGGGGGAGGTAGGGGTTAAGGGGAGAGGGAATGTTCTAACGTTGTTCTGTTTTAATTATTGCTGTCCCCCGCCCCGATTGCCTAGCAGAGGGGCGGGCTACAAATAAAAATTTATTATTATTTATTATTATTTAACCTGTCATATCCCAGCAATGCATTGGGACATTGCTGGGCCTTGTACTGGTAACCTACAATCAGAACAGACACTAGCCAAACTAAGGGCCTCGGCAGACAACTAAAAGAGTAGTCTGCGAGACCTGGAAGAGGAGGAGCCACCACATGAGCGGCGCTCCTTCCTCTTCCTGAGGTCGCCCTGGGAGCTGCCGGCCCTCCGCACGGCCGGCGCTTCCGGGGCAACCTCCCGCTGCAGTGACCGCACGCACTGCAGTGGAAAAGGCAGGGAAAGTGCGCCCTACACGTTTAGGGCGCACTTTCCCTGTCTTGTGGAAGGAGCGCTATTTTTGCGCTCCTTCCAGGGATGCCGCAGGAGCGCCGCAGTCCGGCTGCCGAGGTCCCGCGGCGCTCCGGACCAGGGCGTCCCCGACGCCCTGGTCTGCATCCCCCCTAAGGCCATTAAAAGGGATGAAGAAAGAGGCAGAGTACTGAAGAAAAAGGTTTATTATAAAGTAAAGAACATTAAAGAGTAAGGGGGAAGCAGACGGAGGCGCCGGAGGCGCCGGCGGACGGAGCGCCACGGGAATGCAGCCTCCGCACCCCGGCGCTCCTGCGGCGTCCCTGGAAGGAGCGCTAAATCAGCGTTCCTTCCACAAGACAGGGAAAGTGTGCCCTAAAAGCGTAGGGCGCACTTTCCCTGCCTTTTCCGCCGCAGCGCGTCCGGTCGCTGCAGCGGGAGGTTGCCCCAGAAGCGCCAGCCGTGCGGAGGGCTGGCAGCTCCCAGGGCGACCTCAGGAAGAGGAAGGAGTGCCGCGTGTGCGGTTGCTCCTCCTCTTCCGGCTCTCGCAGACGACTCAATTAGTCATCTGCCGAGGCCCTAAGACATGGAGTACAACTGGTCCTCCAGGCACAAACTTAAAAGATAAGTTACAAAGTAATAATCATTTCAGCCAAACCTACTCCAAACTGAACTTCCTGGCTATGAACAAGGCCATGATCCAAGGCCTTGCTCTCCCTCAGGCCTTCTCCCTCTCAACTATCTCAACAGTCTCTCTCCAACAATCATCCAGAAGGTTCTTTTATCACAGTCATTTGATTAGCTGGTTGTCTTCACACCACTAGATATGTCATCACTCCTCATATTACATTACCTGCTCCCACAGGGGAGAAGGCCCCTATAAATGAGGGGACTCCCATTTATCACACAGCCCCCCCCAAAAAAATCTCAGTCAGTTTGGGAACAACTGGATGCTGGAGCCAACCCAGCTGGGATTTCATCAAATCTCAGTCAGTCTGGGAACACTGTAAGTTGGCCCAAACTGGCTTAGATTTCATCCTGAAGCCCAGGAAAACAGAATTTAGACAAACATGCAACGTCACACACACACCAAACTCTGTTGGTCATAAAAACATCTGGAAGTTGAAACCATACCAGCTGTGATGTTGTCCAGTGACCTATGAAAAACAAGTTAAACAAACATGAAATACACAAGAACCTTTGTTAACTAGACATTAATATTTTAACATGTCAACAGATCAGCCATTTAATCCTGAATTATCACACCAGTATACCGACAGTGTGATATTTACAAAACCTTCTCTTATTGAAGTCCATATTAAACAAATATCTTGAGGATTGGATATAGCAGTAGCTCTTCCACTGATAGAAGGCATCCACATGCACAATGGAAAGGGAAGTTATTTTCAGCTATTCCTTTCTCCCTCTTCATGATCTAAGTCCTCCAAATCTGATCCAGAGGGTTGGGGACAATTCTAGATCAGATAAGGAAGGATTGGGGGGCTGCAGTAAAAGAAGGGGATAATTAAAATGGCATTCATGTTTTCATGAAAGATATCTTCCATCAGTAAAATGCCTACTATTGGATACAATATTTTGTCTCCTGCCTAGGAAAGCAGAAAAAAATATCTTGCTGTTTTTGAGATCTGGTTTACAACTGGTCATCTTGGAATGTCAAGACCACATTAGAAGCTTTCAGCAACCCACTCAGTTAGTTGGTTGTCTCATTGAGACTGAGGGCCTTTGCAGACTGCCAGAAATAGTGCACATTAAAGAGGCACTGCCCTGGCTCAGTGCTAGGGAGTCATGGGAATTGTATTTTTTTCTGGGACATTGAGCCTTCTCTGTCAGAGAGCTCTGGTGCCACAATAAATTACAGTCTCCATGATTCCCTAGCACTGAGCCAGGGCAGTGCCTCAATTTAATGTGCACTATTTCTGGCAGTCTGCAAAGGCCCTGAGACACAAACCTTGTGGCTTTTTCTGTCATGGTTTTCTCAAGATGTACAAAATATGATTTGTGCAAAACTAATGTTTCTGCACAAAACTAATATTTGTGTAGCTAAGAAAAAGCAGAGAGGCTGCAATCTAGCATCCTCCCAGTGTAGCACTAATATCTACATGGGAGAACAGGAGCCCTATATGACCCACATACAGAACAACAACATGGCACAACACATTTCAAGGACTAGGTGCTCTTACATAATGCAAAATATACAGTGAACAACCAAAATGCATGATATATGATGTATAAATACAATGTGTAATGTATAACTTCAATACAGGGACATTTCTCCTGAGAGCAGCAAAAAAGACATGCTGGATGTATCCACACTGCAGAATTAAAGTTTGGCATCACTTTAACTGTCATGAGTCTATTCTACAAAACTCTGACATTTGTAGTTTGGTGAGACACTAGAGCTCTTTGATAGACCAAGCTGAATACCTCACCCAATGACAAATCTCAGGATTCTGTAGGATAGAGTCATGGCAGTTAGAATGGTGTCAAACTGCTTTAATTCTGCAGTATGGCTATACCTGTCATCTTGCAGTGGCCTCACATTGAGGAGAAAAAAAATTGAAGTCTTCTTTCCATTTACGAGTCAGGATTTACATTCCTACTCTTGCCAGGAAAAAAATAAAAATACAGATGTCTTGTACTGGTGGCTCTTATGCTAGAAGAAACTGAGCTTTGGTTATATTTCACAAAGGCTGTTATGTACTTTCAGCCTTTGTACAAAGCAGGCCTTAAAATGCTAGGCCTTAAATTCACAAAATACTGGGAATATAAATGGCAGTGGAAGGAAAATGCTGAGAAAAATAGGTACCTGCAGAGAAATTATATGCAGAAAGAAGAGGGTGGAGCCAATATAAAGGAACTAGCTTTTCCAAAGGCCTGCAAAGTTACAACAACAATGCAAATACCCCTCGCCTTTCTTTTCCTACTGCTTCCAGTAGGGGAATGAACTGTGTGAGTGTGAGGGTGATTGTAGCTCTTCCACTGTCACAGCAAATACAGGCACTTGCAGCATCTTCATGAAAAAACTAATAATAATAATAATAATAATAATAATAATAATATTTATTTGTATACTGCCCAATGGTATTGAATCGCACTTGCCAAAATGTTATTGGGCTATGACTCTGGAGGCCAGGGTTCAATTCCTATTTGGTTATGAAACCCACTGGGTGACCTGGGACAAGTCACATGTTCTCAGCCTCAAGGGAATTGCTTCCATCAAGGAAGCCACAGATTGAATTTGTGAGAGTTGAGCAGGGCAATCAATGACTGAGCTCCTCAAAGTCTGTAATTCATAGGGTCACCATAGATTGAAGTCAGCTAGATGAGAAATGCAATAATAAAAGATAATTCAAAGAAATTTCATAGGAGATATATGCAAGCAGGCAGGCAGGAAATAATAATAATTCTGTGTCCAAATTAGTCGTTCATGATTCCCTACAAACATGGAATGTAAAATAGCCACTGACTTATGAAAATATTAGCAAAAGAATCAGTAAACCTGTAGGTCCAACTGGCACCAATGTCGTTTGTTTTTGTTTTTTTTCCTGGTGCCTGTTCAAAAGATGAGCTTTAAATAAAATCTTTGGGGACTAATTTATTTTAAAGTATACGTGCACATGATTTTAAATTGTTGCAGTTATTAAAATGGTTTCAAAAGCTTCTGTTTTAAATATGTTTTCATCAAATCATTTATGCTTTTTAATCTGGTAGTGTTTTAAATTGTTTATAGTGTAAAAAAACACACACACACACACTAAAGCCCCAAACCCTGAGACCTCATAATGAAGGGTGTGATAGAAATGCTTTATTAAATAAACTTTTTAAGGGGCTGGAGAGTCTGATACTCTGTCCAAAATATCATAGGAAAAGGATGAAATACCTTCTACCCTAGATAGTAAATGGCAAGCAAGCTATTTCTTGCAGTAAGATGGTTAAGACCAGGGGTCAGCAACCTACGGCCTGCGGGCCGCACCCAGCCCACCGACCCCTGCCAACTGGTTGCCGCCGCTGCTGCTCACATCATGGCTGCCATTTTGTTTGCCAAAATGGTGACCACGATTCGTTTGCACATGCGCAGTACTCCTGCGCATGCGCAAACGAGTTGCGGGTGCCATTTTGGCAAACAAAATGGCGACCATGACTTGCACAGCGGCGGCATGGCAGCAGCGTGTGTGGTGGTGGCAGGGGCAGTGGCGGGGGGCTGTGGGGGCTGTGCACGCATCGCCATTCCCCCCCCAGCCCAGCATAAGACCTGGGGACCAGCGACCGGCCCCAGGTACGTAAACCTTGCCGACCCCTGGTTAAGACAGAGGCAACAACAGCTGAGTTACCATTGACAATGGTAAGATCTTCATAGAAAGAACTGCAAACAGTGTTACTCTTTACATACTTTGTTTCCTTCTCTTCTTGCCTTTTCTGTTTTATTCCCTTATGTCTTTGATGCAGTGTCGTTATTTTGATGTATCTTGTTCAGCTTCAAACATACTATCGTCAGCAGTGATATGTCCATTGAAAATTTTCCCCTGCCCCCAAACTACATCTCGTTTTGTTGTGGACATTAAGGGGACGATACTTCATAGACAAGATCATTTTGAGCCTAATTTAAATGTCAGCCTTTCAAACAGGACAATACACAATTCCCTGTTAACCCTGTTAAGGATTTTTTTTTTTAAATAATCCTAGCATGGAAAAGACTGTGGGGTTACATTCTAACCCTAAGGAGGTTGTGTCATTTCCAATGATGCTGCATAAAGGTCCCTTTGGAGTGTCCTATACCTTTGTCAGGAATGATACAGTTAGTACTTCTGAATGACTTGCTGAAATGTTTTAAGCTTGTTGGAAAAGCTGTACAGTCAAACACACCTTCAATTTGGGTAAAAAAAGAGAACACTTTCAAAAACAAAGCAAAGTTAGGGATTTCTGGGACTTTTGGGGAACAGCCATGTCTTGTAATGAATAATGGGAAAATCCCAATTCTTGTTACAGGGAAAATAAATATCTAGTGCCTTCTTACTCAGTGATGGCAGTGATTTTGTTAGGCTGTTAATGCTAAATGTAACTTGTTACAAGTACCTTTTTACATTCACTTCCTAACTGTGGTGAGGAGAGTGGCAAAATAAAAATAAGGAGAGCCTCTCCCACCTCTGTGTGTGTCTATGTACCCTTCAAGTCACCTGTTGACTTATGGTGACCCCATGAATTTCAGAGGGTTTTCTTAGGCAAGGAAGATTCAGAGGTGGTTTTGCTAGTTCCTTCCTCTGAAATATTGCCCACAGAACCTGGTATTCAATGACAGTTTCCCATCCAAGTACTAACCAGGCTGACCCTGCTTATCTCCAAGATCAGATGGAATCTGGTCCCTTTAGGGTGTTTAAACCCTATTTCACATGGATGGCTTTACAGTCTATAACCATTCACCTTTTCCCTTAATTTTACAATTACTCAGGCCAGTGAAATGTCCATATTCTAATAAAAGCATTCTTGTTCAATTTTGTTCCTATTGAAGGAAAACATCTCTTTCTTCTTATAGGGAACAAAAAGCAAGGGTGAAAATTCTGAAAGATGGAATTTTACCATAAACTGCATTTTTTTTACAGATTATTCTGTATTGGTATAAAACTTCCCAAACCATTCTTTTTTTGAAACAGTTACAACTTTACTCTTTTGACAATATTATGGAAATTATAAACACTACTACACAAAGTGGCATCTGAGAAGTGAAATAAATACAGCTGGGCAGATTCTGAAATAATTTCTCAGTGTTGTGCAAACAGAAGATTTGTAAAACAGGATGCTAAAATGTTAATAGCACTGAGTAATAAAATGAAAAGCCACAAGCCCCAATCATGTTATAATACGGATTCGTAAACTGTGTGCAGAGTAGTGAAAAAGGGGAAAGATCATTGCACACATGAAGTGATAGAAATTAACATTTTAATGCACTCAACAAAGCCAAACAGTTTATTTCTCAACATAATTATTTGATATAATGATTTATGCTTTGGGTCCTTCCCCCTCACCCCCAGTTCTTTAATGAAGAAGAAAAAAAGATGGTCCTTGCTTTTTCCCTCTTCTCTCTTCAGGACTGTCCTTCCACATTTTACTGCTTGAGGCAGAAGACAAGATATTGCCCCAACCCATTCTAAATGAACTGGACTCAGATTTCCACTGGCAAGGAGACAGTGTTTTTCACCACACTCAATGTCACTCAATGTCAGCAAGTGTAGGGGATGCTAAGCAGGTTAATTGGCACATACAGCTCTGTCATTTGCTATTTATATGATCTACTGTCTGTGGCAGCTACTTCAGTTTGCTTCATGGGAGGGACAGCCCTGCTCCTCATATTCATGTGTAAATGGGCACATTTTGAAGAGTGAGGGGGAAGCTGCACTCAAAGAAATTGGAAAGAATAAATCACCAAGAAAAGATGATATCCCAATCGAATTGATTGAAACTACAAAAATCAATTCTAGTATTAACTAAAATTTGTCAACAAATATGGAAAACAAAACAGTGGCCAACAGATTGGAAATAATCAATATACAGTGGTACCTCGACATACGAGTTTAATTCGTTCCGTAACCTTGCTCGTATGTCAAATTGCTCGTATCTCAAAGCATCTCAATTTTCCCCATTGAAATTAATTGAAATGTAGTGTGCGGTGTAGTGTGCGATTCCTCGGATCTCAAATCTTGCTCTCATCTCAAAGCAAAATATTGCTCGCTTGGCGGCTCGTATCTCAAAACACTTGTATATCAGGGCACTCATATGTCGAGGTACCACTGTATATATATACCCATCCACAAAAAAGGAGACACAAAAGATTGCAGCAACTATAGAACCATAGTATTAAATTCCCATGCAAGAAAAATTATGCTTAACATTCTGCAGCACAGAATCCAATCATATATGGTAAGAGAAATCCTAGAGGTGCAAGTGGGGTTCAGGAAAGGAAGAGGCACTGAGGACAACATTGCAAACATATGATACTTAATGGAGTGCATGAGGGAATTCCAGAAGAAAATCAGCATATGCTTTATACTAGACTATAACAAAGCCTTTGGCTGCATAGAGCACAAAAATCTATGGAGTTCTCTCAAGGACAGGGGTGTGCCACTACATCTGATAGTCCTGATGAGGCATCTGTCCCTAGGAAAGAATTTACTGTTGGAATAGAATATGGAGAAGCAGAATGGTTCCAGGTTGGCAAAGGGATGAGGCAAAGATACATCCTATCACCCTATTTGTTCAATTTGTATGCAGAAAATATCACAAGGAGCATGGGTTTAGACTCAGAAGCAGGAGGAATGACATCAACAATCAAAGATATTCAGATGACACCCTAATACTAGTGGAAAATATAATAGATTTGGAACAATTATTAAGGAAAGTTAAAGAAGAAAGGACAAAGGCAGGTTTACTGCATAACATAAAGAAAACAAGAATAATGAACATGGGTGATCTACATAAATTCAACCTAGATAATGAGGAAATTGAAATAAAGATTTTTCATACCTTGGACTCAACACTAATCAGAATGGAGACAGCAGTCAACAAATCAGAAGAAGACTAGGAATGGGAAGAGCAGCTATGAAAGAACTAGACCTGGCATGCACAACATGCAGCCTGTGGGCCGCTGGTGGCCCATCAAAGCATTTTTGGCAGCCCATGGGAAAGAGCCAGGAGGAGGAGGAGGAAGGGGTAGCAATTCCCATTCATTGCAGTGAATAAGAAGTGAAGGAGGCAAAGCGAAAAGCTGGTGTGGCACGAAGTGGGAGGAGGAAGAAGAGAGGAAGACCAGGTGAGAGGAAGAGGAGGAGTGAGTAAGAGAAAGAGGCAGTGAGGGGGAAAAGGAGATGGCTTCCATTGTTGGGGCTGTCAGGGCTGAGTCTGGGTCTGTCTTCCTGGGCTATCTCCATGCTCGGAGGCCCTCGCCAAGGAGGAGGCTGAGAGGGGCATGCCTTGTCCATTGCCACAAGGGCCGGCCATCCAGCAGCAGCCCCAAGACCTCATGGCTAGGATGGAGGGAGGGAGCCGGTGGAGAAGGAGGAAGGTGAGGGTCTGCCTGTGGACAAGAGATCTCTGGCCACGGGGGCTCAGGGGCTAGCCGTCCAGCTCTGGGCAGCTAGAAAGAAGGGAAGGTGTCCATCTCTCCATAGTGAGACACATGCAGTGGTGGGAAGGAGTTCCTTCTTCCTTCTCCTTGGTCCCCGGCCATCTTTGGAATGGGCAGCCAAGGGCGGAGGAGCAACCGCCATTAGTGGTGTTACTGCTATTGTTGTTGTGTGCCTTCAATAATTGCCTTCAAGTTGTTTCTGAGTTATGGCAACCCTAAGGGAAGTCTCCAAGGTTGAGAGAATGTGCGTTGCCTAAGATCACTCAGTGGGTTTCCGTGGCCAAGTGGGGATTCAAACTCTGGTTTCCAGGGTGAAAGTCCAATGTTCAAACCACTACACTACACTGGCTCTTTCTTGAGGCTTTGTCATTTTTTCTGGTGTAGCTTCTAGTCGTTGCCTACTTATGGCAACCCTAAGGCGACCCTATCCCAGGGTTTTCTTGGCAAGTTTGGTCCAGGGGAGGTTCGTCATTGCCTTCCCCTGCAGCTGAGAGAGTGTGACTTGCCCAAGCTCAATCAGTGGGTTTCATGGCAGAGCAGGAAATCAAATCCAGGTCTCCAGAGTGGTAGTCCAATACTCAAACCACTACACCAGGGGTAGGCAACCTTTCCCCTTTAAGGGCCGAGGAACTTCAGCTCCCAGAAGCCTCAGCCATGTTGGCCAATAGTCCCATGTTGGCCAATAGCTCCTGGGATTCTGGGAGCTGAAGTCCCTCGGCCCTTAAAGGGGAAAGGTTGCTTACCCCTGCACTACACCATGCTGGCTCCTATTCCCATGTACTACCTATAAACAATTGCAGACTTTTTTGTGGTTCTTGTGTGTCTTCAAGTTCTTTGCGACTTATGGGAACCCTAAGGCAACCTTATAATGGGATTTTCTTGGCAAGTTTCTTCAAAGGGGCATTGTCATTACCATCCTCTGGGGCTGAGAGTGTGTGATGTGCCCAGGGTCACTTAGGGGGGTTGCAGACTGCCAGAAATAGTGTGAATTCAGTCCACTTTTAGGGTTAGGGTTAGAGTTAGGGAACCATGGGAACTGTATTTTATTGTGGCATCAGAGTTGTCTGACAGAGAAGGCTCAATGTCTCAGAAAAATAACAGTTTCCATGATTCCCTAGCACTAACCCTAACCCTAAAAGTGGACTGAATTCACACTATTTCTGGCAGTCTGCAACCCCCCTTACTTGGCTGCAAAATATACATACCCTGGAATGCATCACCCAATATATTGGCAGTCCTTCCTCCCAACACTTTCTCATTTCCCCCCAACCATCTCATAGCTGGGAGATGGAAAATAATTTTTAAAGCAGCATTTTGGGGAGGGAGACAGTGTCCTGGAAGACAAAAGGACTGGAAAAAAAATAGTCAAACTGTCATAGAGGAAACAAGGCAAACAGTACAGGGACCCAACAGTGGGAGGCAAAAAAAACGTGCACAGGCAGCAAGTAAGGGGG
Organism: Phrynosoma blainvillii; assembly: GCA_026167975.1. Lineage (NCBI taxonomy): Eukaryota > Metazoa > Chordata > Lepidosauria > Squamata > Phrynosomatidae > Phrynosoma > Phrynosoma blainvillii. The sequence continues at coordinate 327,781,648 of JANUYF010000003.1, forward strand.
ACATATTGTCTTAGATGCCTCTACACCAGCGGTTCTCAAATAGTGGGGCGGGCCCCCCGGGGGGGCGCGAGACTCCATAAAGGGGGCCCCGTTACGGCTGGAGAGAGGGAGATTGTCCCAGCACAGCCCCAGCAGCTCTATCCTGATTGGCCAAACCCACCCATGTGATCGCACGGGGGGGGGTATACGAAATGTTTTCTTCTTTCCTAGGTGGGGCGTAACAGAAAATAATGGAGAAACACTGCTCTACACTAACGCACAGAGCATGGGAAATGAGCAAGATGAACTTGAACTCCTGCACAACAAAACAAATATGATATAATAGGCATCACTGAAACCTGGTGGGATGAGTCTCATGACTGGAATGTAGAAATACAGGGGTATAACCTTTTCAAGAGAAACAGGCCAAACAGGAAAGGAGGAGGAATGGCATTATATGTCAGGGATATTTACACCAGTGAAGAAATCCAGGACATCAGTCCTGGAAGCCAGGTGGAGAGCATCAGGATAAAAATTAAAGGGGAGGGAAACAACAGGGATGTTAGTGTGGGAGTCTACTACAGACCCCCAACTCAAGCAGAAGAATTGGATGATGCCTTTCTAGAACAGATGACCACACACTCAGAAAGGAGAAATATAGTAGTGATGGGTGACTTCAACTATCCTGATATTTGCTGGAAGTCAAACTCAGCAAAATCCTTAAGGTCTAGCAAATTCCTCACTTGCCTCGAAGACAGTTTCATTGTCCAAAAGGTGGAAGAGGCAACAAGGGAGTCAGTTATTTTGGATCTGATCCTAACTAACAGGGAAGACCTAGTTAATGGGGTGCAAGTGGTTGGATCCTTAGGCGGGAGTGATCATGTCCTCCTGGAGTTTAGTATACAGTGGAAAGGAGAAGCCAGGCATAGTCAGTCACGCATTCTAGACTTTAGGAAAGCTGATTTTACTAAACTTAGAGAAATACTGGGGGTGATCCCATGGACAGGAATACTAAAAGAGAAGGGAGTTCAAGACGGATGGGAGTTTCTCAAAAGGGAGATACTGAAGGCACAATTTCAAACTGTGCCAACGAGGAGGAAAAATGGGAGATGTCTCAAGAAACCAGGATGGATGACTAAGGAACTTGCAACTGAACTTTGTTTTAAACGGAACATGTATAAGAAATGGAAAAATGGGGAAATCACCAGAGAAGAATTCAAACAAATAGCTAGCATGTGTAGGGGTAAAGTCTGAAAAGCTAAAGTGAAGAATGAACTCAGGCTTGCTAGAGAGGTTAAGAACAATAAAAAGGGCTATTTTGGGTATGTCAGCAGCAAAAGGAAGAAGAAGGAAATGGTAGGGCCACTGTGTGGAGAAGATGGCAAAAAAGTTAACAGGGGACAGAGAAAAGGCAGAATTACTCAACACCTTCTTTGCTTCAGTCTTCTCAGAAAAAGAAAAGGATGCTCAACCTGAGGATAATGGAGCAGAGGACACAAAAGGGGAAATGCAGCACAAAATAAGTAAAGAGGAAGTACAGGAATACCTGGTTAATCTAAATGAATATAAGTCTCCAGGACCAGATGAATTACATCCAAGTGTATTAAAAGAACTGGCAAACGTAATATCGGAACCATTGGCAATAATCTTTGAGAACTCCTGGAAAACAGGAGAAGTCCCAACAGACTGGAGGAGGGCAAATGTTGTCCCCATCTTCAAAAAGGGGAAAAAAGAGGATCCCAACAATTATCGTCCAGTTAGTCTGACATCAACTGGAATGACCTGGAAAGATTCTGGAGCAGATCATTTAACAGAGAGTCTGTGAACATCTGGAAGGTAATTTCATAATCACAAAAAGTCAACATGGGTTTCAGAGAAACAGGTCATGCCAGACAAATCTGATCTCTTTTTTTGATAAAATTACCAGCTTGGTAGATGAAGGGAATGCTGTGGATATAGTATATCTTGATTTCAGTAAGGCCTTTGACAAGGTTCCCCATGACATTTTTGCAAACAAGCTGGTAAAATGTGGGCTAGACAAAGTAACTGTTACATGGATTTGTAATTGGCTGACTGGCCGAACCCAAAGGGTGCTCAACAATGGCTCCTTTTCAATCTGGAAAGAAGTGACCTGTGGGGTGCCACAGGGCTCTGTCCTGGGCCCAGTGCTATTCAATATCTTTATTAATGACTTGGATGACAGTATTGGGGGCATAGTTATCAAATTTGCAGACAACACCAAATTAGGAGGAGTAGCTAATACCCCAGAGGACAGGATCAAAATTCAAAATGACTTGAACAGACTAGAAAGCTGGGCCAAAGCTAACAAAATGAAATTCAACACGGAGAAATATAAGTTACTGCACTTAGGGCGGAAAAACGAAAAGCACAGATATACTATGGGGGACACCTGGCTGAATGAGACTATGTGTGAAAGGGATCTAGGAATCCAGGTGGAACACAAGTTGAACATGAGTCAACAGTGCGATGCAGCAGCTAAAAAGGCCAATGCAATTTTAGGCTGCATCAGTAGAAGTATAGTGTCTAGATCAAAAGAAGTAATAGTGCCACTCTATTCTGCTTTGGTCAGGCCTCACCTGGAATACTGTGTCCAGTTCTGGGCACCAGAATTCAAAAAGGATGTGGAGAAACTGGAGCATGTCCAAAGGAGGGCAACTAAAATGGTGAAGGGTCTGGAAACTAAGCCCTATGAGGAACGACTTAGGGAGCTGGGGATGTTTAGCCTGGAGAAGAGAAGGCTGAGAGGTGATATGATAGCTGTGTTTAAATATTTGAAGGGATGTCATATTGAGGAGGGAACAAGCTTGTTTTCTGCTGCTCCAGAGACTAGGACCCGAAACAATGGATGCAAGCTGCAGGAAAAGAGATTCCACCTCAACATTAGGAGGAACTTCCTGACAGTAAGGGCAGTTCAACAGTGGAACACACTCCCTCGGAGAGTAGTGGAGTCTCTTTCCTTGGAGGTCTTTAAGCATAGGCTCGATGGCCATCTGTCAGGGATGCTTTGATTGGGAATTCCTGCATGGCAGGGGTTTGGACTGGATGGCCCTTGTGGTCTCTTCCAATTCTATGATTCTATGATCATCATACTTGCAGATGGACCTGAGTAGACATGTCCTGGCTCTGATTCAGTCTGAGTAAAAGTGAACCATTTTCTGAAGCACTAGATTATTATCTGAATTGGAGCAGGGTACATGTGTTCATGGACATCCCTAATCCCTATCTGAGACAAGAAAAAAAAATCCTTCTGGACTTCACTTCCCAGAATACCTACTAGAAGATTATGGGATTTATAGCCCAAATGAGTAAATTCCCCTAACTCTGGTGCCTGGAGAAAAGAAATAATTAAAGATAAGAATACCATTTTGAGTAGTAAACCCATGGAAAATGAGACGATGAGGAATGTAGAGACAAAGTACAATTCTGGAAGGAAATAACAATGGGCCTAGCAAAGATTAATTAGAAAGAAAATCACCTGTGGGCAAGTTGCAGCTTACTTTAATGTATTTGCTGAAGGCAGAACAGAACAGTACAGCATAATATGACAAAACAAGGACAGTCCCAGACACCATATAAGTATCTGGAAGGGTCTGCATTTAGTTTTCTATACAATGGGGGGGCAAAAGGGACCATATATCCTGCTGTGCAAATGAAATGTCTCTATGTTATGATTCTTCTGAATCCTGTGCCTGTCTTTAATTAACATTAATATTGCCAAAACACTTGAAGTACCAATAATGTGAGTACTGTTAAATTGTTTAATGTCCAAAACAAATGTAACTCCTAGAAATATTAGGATGTTTAATTGTTAAAGAAAAGTTCATGTTTTACTCTACCTAATTTATATGGAAGACTAAAAGCATCCATATTAAAGTAGTCATTAAAAAACAAACAAATCTGTTTTTACTTCCTGCTTCTTATTAAATTCAGCAAGTAAAGTTTTTTTTTTTTTGTGGTTAACTGCTTTTGCATCAGTCTCAACCCATGGCAGCCCTATGAATGAGACATCTCCAGACCACCCTGTCCTCTACTGCTGTGCCCAGCTCCTGCAAACTCTTATTCATGGCCTTTTTAATAAAGTCCATCCATCTAGCATGTGACCTTCTTCTCTTTCTAGTTCCCTCCAGCTTTCCTAACATTATTTGTCCAACGATTCATGCCTTCTCATGATATGTCCAAAGTATGACAGTTTAAGTATTGTCATCTTGATTTCTAGGGATACCTCTGGCTTGATCTGCTCTAGGACCCATTTATTTGTCCTTTTGGCTGTCCATGGAATCTTCAGCACTCTTCTCCAGCACCACATTATCTCAAAGGAATTGATTTTCCTCTTATCTACAAGTACCAAAGAAAATTACAAGAATGTATATACAGATCTCAGTTCTTACCAATATTTAATATTGTGTAATATCAGATTAAGGATGGATATTAATGTGTGTGTGTGTGTGTGTGTGTGTGTGTGTATAGAGAGAGAAAAAGAGAGAGAGAGATTAAAGAGTCAAGCTGCTCACTCTAGAATAACTATCGGTCTACTGTTATTTCTTGTACATAGCCATCTGGGATATCCCTCTTATGCGTAAGATCCCTAGAAGTCAAAGTCTGGACTCTCTACTCCAGTCTGCTGGGGAAAGGGGGGAATCTTAAGGTAAGAGTGTTGTTTTGAAAAATGTGTGTGTATACTCATTTGTTAAAATTGTGGGTTTTGTTTAATTTGAATGACATATACTCTGTACAATTGATCCTTATAGCATGATATTTTAAAACTTCACCAGGGACTTGTCAGGGATGATGGGAGTTGTAGCTCTTCACCTCTGGCTCTAACTCACCACCTTGTTATGCAGCAGAGCTGACCAGCTTTGATCAGTGGTTGATGCTTCTTTCCCAAGCAGCAGAGTTTCAGAGAATAGGCTGAAGACCCTGACAAACTCTCCAAGCCTTCTCACTCTTCTTCCTGAGATGTCTCCAAACTTCTCCAGGATTCCTCTGGCTCTTGTATCTTCCCTCAAGACACCAGACAACTCAGTAGTCTTATATAAAAGATCTACTTTATTTTACTATATACATAAATACTATATGCCCTACAAATCACAATCTCTACTCCACCAAACAACTCCACAATACACCAAACTACTCCACAATGTACATTAGCAAACATTGCAATTTATAGCCATTGTTAGACACCACCCACCAGTCAGTTTCCACCCAGTGGGTGTGTACATACATCTTGATTGGTCCACATAGATCATCCCATACCTAAGACCAACCCAAGTGTTTCATCACTTTACCTTGACCACTTAATGAGTCTCAGGTGTTTGCAATCAATCACAGGTGTTCTCAATATATCTTCTATAACTTTGTCCTTGGCTCTCAAGGCTTCTTAATTATATTATCTTTTTCACCTGTGTATCTTCCTGATTGCTCCTGCTTAGTCACTTTGACATTCACATACATATTTTTATTTCTATTACTGTATATCCCATGTTGCTGTTTCCTTAACAGGACTGCCCCTTGAAACAACAAAAAGATGCCTTCTGTGACATCACAAAATGGTCTTTTTGGGATTTCTGGGATGGCCCTGATCTGGCAAACCTACTTGGGCAGAAGAGAGGACCTGGGTAGTCATGTGTGTTGCATCTGATGATGGAGACTCCTCCTTTCCTTCCTCCTCATCTCCTTCTCTTCATGTGGGGTGCAAGCTAAGGTGGTAGTAGTCTGGGCCCTGCCACTAGCAACAGTGCCGTTGCGGCTTAATGCTAGTTCCATGTTGAGCTCGGAGAAAACAACTATGGAACTAGTGCTTCCTCTACTTGAGCTAGCTAAGCTCTCCCTGGCCTTCTGAGCAGCAATGGTCCACAATCATCTCAGGAGAAACCACTCAGGCTGGTGGTCCTAGTACTACAGTCCAGCTCTGCACCACTCCTCCAGCCAGCTGATTGTGTAGTAGAGGAACAACAGCCAGTGGTTGTGGCTCAGAGGGAGGAGGAGGAGATGGCAGTAGCAGTGGGCACAGGCTTGTGATGCAACAGCAGCAGTGGTGATGGCTGCTTTGAGGGCAGCTGCTGTGCTTGGGAGAAGAAGGAGGATGGTGATCCCAGTTTTCATCTGTGAATTGTTGCATGGGATATAGGACCACTTTATTGAGATGTGGCCACAGAGAGACCACTGAATATGCTCATTGTACATAATAATAATAATAATAATAATAATAATAAATTTTTATTTGTAGCCCGCCCCTCTGCTAGGCAATCGGGGCGGGGGACAGCAATAGTTAAAACAGAACAACGTTAAAACATTCCCTCTCCCCATAACCCCTACCTCCCCCCTCCCCATCCCCTTAAAATAGAATTAAACCGAAGAATAATTAAAATACAATATTAGTTAAATCAATAAATTAAAAACAAGATTTTCCGAGGAGACAGACAAATGGGGACCCCTTTAAGGGCTGACCGTTATTCCGGGAAGGCCTGCCGAAAGAGATCCGTCTTTACTGCTTTCTTGAAAGCAGCAAGAGTGGTAGTAAGATGGATCTCATCCGGCAGGCCATTCCAAAGTCTGGGAGCGGTTGCGGAGAAGGCCCTCTGGGAGGTCTGGGACAGCCTAGTTTTTATTGGCTGTAACAGATTCCTCCCAGAGGACAGCAGGGTGCGGGGGGGGGGGGGGTCATATGGGGAGAGGCGGTCCCTAAGATAAGATGGGCCCAAGCCATGTAGGGCTTTAAAGGTCAAAACCAACACCTTGTACTGCGCCCGGAAACTAATTGGCAGCCAGTGGAGGGATTTAAGCACAGGTGTTATGTGCTCCCTCCTAGATGTTCCCGTAATTAGCCTGGCTGCCATATTCTGTACCAGTTGAAGTTTCCGGGTTAGGCACAAGGGTAGCCCCATGTAGAGTGCATTGCAGAAATCCAGACGTGAGGTTACCAGGGCGTGTACCACAGCTTCCAGATCCTTACTATCCAGATAAGGGCGCAGCTGGCGTATCAGCCGAAGCTGATAACAGGCGCTCCTGACCACCGCATTCACCTGACTAGTCATGTGAAGCGATGAGTCAAGGAGAACCCCCAGACTGCAAACACAGTCCTTTACGGAGAGTGTGACCCCGTCCAGGACTGGAGACTGTATTCCCAGATCTGGTTTCGGGCCCGTGACTGCACGTACCTCCGTTTTGTCTGGATTCAACTTCAATCTGTTTTTCCTCATCCAACCCATTACCGCTCTAAGACAGTCATCAAGAGGAGAGGCGCCATCTGAAGTCTGAGTCGATGATCTGGTCATGGAGAGATATATCTGGGTGTCATCAGCGTACTGAAGACACCGAGCTCCATGCCTCCGAATGATCTCACCAAGCGGCTTCATGTAAATATTAAATAGCATTGGGGACAGGATGGCACCCTGAGGGACGCCACAATTAAGCTCAATTTTGGATGAGCAACTGTCCCCAAGCCTCACCCTCTGAGATCTGTCCGAGAGGAAGGAACGGAACCAGTGTAGAGCAGTGCCTCCAATTCCTAACTCCCTCAGACGATCTAAGAGGATGGCATGGTCTATGGTGTCAAAGGCCGCTGAGAGATCCAAGAGCACCAACAAGGTCACACTACCCCTGTCGATACTCAGGCGGAGGTCATCGGTCAGAGCAACCATGGCAGTCTCCACTCCATATCCTGTCCTAAAGCCGGTTTGAAATGGGTCGAGATAATCGGTTTCATCCAAGACTGCTTGAAGTTGGGAAGCAACTGCCCTCTCGATCACCTTGCTCAAGAAAGGGAGCAAGGAGACTGGTCTATAGTTGTTTCTATCCAGGGGATCCAGGGAAGTCTTTTTCAGGAGTGGCTTAACCGCCGCCTCCTTTAAGCAAGATGGTACCTTGCCTTCCCTGAATGACACGTTGATTGTGTCCCGGAGGAACACCCTCAATGCGTCCCCCCCCTGGACGACCAGCCATGATGGACAAGGATCGAGGGGGCAGGTTGTCTTCCTCACACTTCCAAGCAGCTTGTCCACGTCATCGGTACTCACAGATTGTAATTGATCCAGTAAAGTGCCATCAACGGAGTTCCTGGATACCTCATCTACGGATTCTGCCAAAACAATGGCGTCCAAGTCGGCTCTTATCCGAGAAATTTTGTCTGCAAAGTGAATATTAAAGGCCTCACAGCAGGCTGTCGTTGGGTTAAGTAGGGGGTTTGGCACAGGAGATACCTTCGTCAACTCCCCCACCACCCTAAACAGCTCTGCCGGGCGAGACTCTGCAGACGCAATGCGTGCAGAACAGAAAGATTTCTGTGCTGCACGCAAAGCCTCCCTATAGGAATCAAGATATTTCCTAAGGCGAGTTCTGTCGGATAGGAGACGAGTCTTCCGCCATTCGCACTCTAGTCGTTGTCCAACACGCTTCATCTTCCTAAGCTCCTCGGTATACCAGGGCTTACGATTCGAAGCGGGCTGGAAAGGACTCTTGGGAGCGATTGTGTCAATAGCCCTGGTGAGATCAATGTTCCAAGTGTCCACCAGGGCTTCAACAGAATCACCGGCGTTGCCAACCATTAAACCCTCTAAGGCTTTCTGGAAACCAATTGGTTCCATTAGCCTTCGAGGGCGGACCATTCTAATGGGTCCGCCACCCCCGAGGGGGTGAGTAATAGCCTTTAGTTCTGCCCTGATCAGAAAATGATCCGTCCATGACAGGGCGGAGATATTTTTGATCTCCACCCACGGATGCTCCTGCTCCGTACTAAAGACCGCATCGAGTGTATGACCAGCACAATGTGTGGGCCCGTCAACCAATTGGGATAGGCCCATGTTAGTCATGGTATCCATGAACTCCCGAGCCGTGCCAGTTAGATCTTGCAAACTGGTTTCGAGTGGGATGTTGAAATCGCCCAGAACCAAAAGTCTGGGCGATTCCAACAGCAACTCAGAAACCAGGGCCGTCAGCTCAGTCAGGGAGTCTGTTAAGCAACGGGGTGGCCGGTACACCAACAGGATCCCCAAACTATCCCTGGTCTTCAGGCTAAGGTACATACACTCGATATGTGTCGTTTTCCGGATAGGTTTCCTGATCAAGGTCAAGGTGTTCCTATGGACCAAGGCTATACCACCACCACCCCGCCCACTTTCCCTCACCTGCTCAATAACTGAGTACCCAGCTGGGAGAGCCTGCGCCCAGGTCGCGGAGCTGGCATCCCCCAGCCAGGTCTCAGTGAAGCATGCCAGGTCGGCTGCCTCATCCACCAAGAGATCGTGGATGATGTGTGTTTTGTTCTTGACCGACCTGGCATTGCAAAGGAGCAGATTGAGGGTCAGTGGAATGGCAGGCACGTTCCCCAAGTTATCCTGGGAAGCAGAGCCAACAGAAGGGGGGATAGATATCAAGCATCGATCCCTCCTTCTTTTGTAACATCTGTTGGCTCTGCTGCCGCCATACCTCCCAATCACATTCACAAGGACAAGTGACTTTTATCTGTTGTACTTTACCAACAGAATACTCTCCTACTGACAACAGCTTCGTGAGGGTCAGGGTAAACAGGTGCAATTCAATGGCCTTTTCATGTGTTCATTTAACAATAGCTCATAGACCAGGGGTAGGCAACCTTTCCCCTTTAAGGGCCGAGGGACTTCAGCTCCCAGAATCCCAGGAGCTATTGGCCAACATGGGACTATTGGCCAACATGGCTGAGGCTTCTGGGAGCTGAAGTCCCTTGGCCCTTAAAGGGGAAAGGTTGCCTACCCCTGTCATAGACAAATAGTCCCTCAGATCTGCTGCTTTTTAAAGACCATGTGGACCAGTTACTGGTTGTTCTGAATGCCTGCTGGAGCAAAGCAGGAAAGATGAACCAGAAAAAGTTTCTGTGCTTAAACATGGATATTTTTCCCCTCCATTTTCCTTGCACAGTTGACTATCAGACATTCAGAACTATAGCTAGGTTTGCATTTCTCTAGACCAGGGATAGGCAACCTTTCCCCTTTAAGGGCCAAAGGACTTCAGCTCCCAGAACCTCAGCCATGTTGGCCAATAGTCCCATGTTGGCCAATAGCTCCTGGGATTCTGGGAGCTGAAGTCCCTCAGCCCTTAAAGGGGAAAGGTTGCCTACCCCTGCTCTAGACTCCTTCTTCCCTTCTGGGCCTATAAAGAAGCTAATGTTATTGTTATGATCTCCTGAGGGTTGAGGGTAGCCTGACCATGGAAGGGGAGCATTTCTGTTTATCTCTTATGGGCTACTAGTCCTAAAATGCATGGCTGATATTCTAGAAATCTCTGCATGCTCCTGGCTTTCTTGTTAGTGGCTAACAACCTAAACCCTTGCAAACAAAAAAGAAAAGGGTAACAATCCTTCTCCTGATCATGCCTTGCTGGCCATTTCATTAAAATCTTATTTATTAGGTGCAATCTGTTTTAGACAGTAGACTTATGTCAGAAGAAGATACTACCCAGTTCTATTGCCTACCTGTTCGGATAAACTTTTCAGGGAATACAGCTGAAGCCCAAGGTAGTAATGAGAATAAATGGCAGACCACCACTTCCTGGTTCCTAGAATCCAATGAGAAAAGGGAAGATGAATTTAAGGATCAGGAAATGTCTAAGAAGGAATGTGTAATGGCTTCTTTTCACAGAGAAGCTGAATAGCAATGTTTTGGACCAGGATTCCCAGAATCTCCCAGCAGACATGTGTGTATGTCTAGGAACTGCATTTCAAAAAAAGGAACTATCCTAAGCTTTGGGGTGATGGAAACTTGAGAAATGTCCCAATAGACTATAGTGCTTGTTTGAGAGTTGAAACAGATATTATGAAGGACAGGTGGCCATTACCAAGAGTATCTGCTACATCTCATCCCTGTGTCTCTCCAGGATCTCTAATAATAATATGGTTTATTTGTATACCGCCCCTCTGGCTAGCCAATCTAGGCGGTGAACAACAGTAGTACCTTAATACATTACAACAAATTAAAAAACAATAATACAATAATACTTTACAGCAAGTTAAACAATGCCCTTCCCTCCTCCCCAAACATCAAACAAATAACAACATTAAGATCCCATCCCTCATTCCTACCCCCCACCCCCAAAGCAGATCAACAAACAATTTAAAACAGTCATTATAAAAATACAATGTAAATAATTGGGGTTATAGACTCTCCCCAGTCTCTCCAATCTCCATAGCACAAGCACTTGCGGGGGCCCAGGTGTTCCGGCTCTTCCTCCAGGTGTCTCTGTCGGCGGGAAATGAGGGGTGGCCCTCCTCGGTCCCGCTGCGCCGCCGCCGCTCAGGTGGAACTCAGCTGGGCAGGCACATGCCCTCAGGCTACGCAAGGGTGCCGCGGGGCCACGCCCCCAAATGCCGCCGGTGCTCAGGTGGCAAAGAGGGGAGCCAGGTGTTCAGGGCTCACGGCCTCTCCAGCGCAGAGCCGCCCGCCGCCGCTGTTGCCGTGTCCTCCGTGGCCAGGTCTTCCTGCAGGACTTTATAGTCCTGCTCTGCCGCGGGGCCACGCCCCCAAACAGCACCGGTGCTCAGGTGGCAAAGAGGGGAGCCAGGTGTTCAGGGCTCATGCCCTCTCCAGCGCAGAGCCGCCCGCCGCCGCTGTTGCCGTGTCCTCCGCGGCCAGGTCTTCCTGCAGGACTTTATAGTCCTGCTCTGCCGTGGGGCCACGCCCCCAAACGGCGCCGGTGCTCAGGTGGCAAAGAGGGGAGCCAGGTGTTCAGGGCTCACGCCCTCTCCAGCGCAGAGCCGCCCGCCGCCGCTGTTGCCGTGTCCTCTTGCATAATAAACAAAATATGCAAGAAAACTGTGGAGATTATCACATGAGGGATATCCTGTCCCTCTCTCATTATTGTCCTGTCCTTCCCACTTCATCACAGGAAGGACTTTCACATGACATTCACACTTATCTGGTCCGGGATGTGCGGGCAACAGCAATGGCGCCAAAGGCTTTCACATGAAAGTACGCTAATCCTGTAAATAACCCATCATTAACCTATCATTAAAGTGACATTGGCTGGCATTTTGTAATAACAACACTTCCCATTATTGCAATGCCCTTTAATGACAGGATCGATGCTGCTGATGTGAAAGCCTTTTGTGCCAGCTGTCATTCACACTGTCAAGGATGGGATAAGGATGGGGGAACAATCTGATTCTTATCCCATCCCCATGTGGTAATCTCCTAAGAATGAGGAGGGCAGCTATGAAAAAACTAGAAAAGATCCGAAAGAACAAAGATATACTGAGCACAAAAGTTAGAATTGTACATGCCATTGAATTCCCTGTTACCATGTATGGATGTGAGAGCTGGACAGTTAGGAAACAAGATAGGAAGAAAATCAATTCATTTAAGATGTGGTACTAGAGAAGAGTGCTAAGGATTCCATGGACAGCCAAAAAGACAAATAAATGTGTCCTAGAACAGATCTAGCCAGAAATCTCCCTGGAAGCCAAGATGACTAAACTGAGAATGTCATACTTTGGTCACATCATGGGAAGGCATGACTCCCTGGGGGGGGGACCCAATAAGGCTAGGAAAGGTGAAAGGAAGCAGAAAGAGAGGAAAGCAGCATGTTAGATGGATGAACTGTATTAAGGAGGTCACAGGTATGAATTTACAGCAATAAAGCAGAGCAGTAGAAGTTAGGAAATGTTGGAGATGTCTCATCCACAGGGTTATCATGAGTCAACATTGACTTGAGGGTGGTTAAAAACAACAAATGTTGCCACCATACTTACTGTTGTCCTACTTCATTGACTGCTATTTGTGTATGTTTGTGAAGCGGGATAAGAAAATCTTTTAGTTGAATTATCTTGTTTTGTGTACCTTTAAAAAGGACAATATTGGGGACATGTGGGGAAGAAATGAAGTCTATATGCTCTTAGTGGGAACAATACCTACATCTGTTTTGAACTTCAAACAGTAGTTTCTATAAGATGGAGGTTCTGTTAATGTGGACACATTAAGGGGTTATCATCTGAACAGGGCCTTGGACAGGCTGGCTGACAGAGGCATGAAGATAACACAGCCTTCAATGGCTTGTGGTTTACTTGACTCTTTGAATGCTTGTTTGAGGGTGTTTCTCTTTGTTATATAATCACAGCAGGAGTGTTCATGCTTGAAAAAAGGAAATGTCAACAACATGTTTCCCACAGTGGTAGCTTTCTCAAACCAGTTGATCTAAAATAGCCTTTTATTTGAGGAATGGGACAATGTCTTCCTGTTTATCTCAGATGAGAGGGAGCATAAGGCATAGAAGGGAGACAAGTGGAGAAGAGAAATATATTTTCTTATGTTATATTGGATTTTGTGGACATTCTGGGCTTAGTTGTCAGTTACGAGGTGTGTGTGTGTGTTTCAGGAAACTGACATTTCTCTAAAAGAGCAACAATCCCCTAGCTTTTTAAAAAATCTACTTTTCTCACTGAGTCAACAGTGCGATGCAGCAGCTAAAAAGGCCAATGCAATTTTAGGCTGCATCAGTAGAAGTATAGTGTCTAGATCAAGAGAAGTAATAGTGCCACTCTATTCTGCTTTGGTCCGGCCTCACCTGGAATACTGTGTCCAGTTCTGGGCACCACAATTCAAAAAGGATGTGGAGAAACTGGAGCGGGTCCAAAGGAGGGCAACTAAAATGGTGAAGGGTCTGGAAAGCAAGCCCTATGAGGAACGACTTAGGGAGCTGGGGATGTTTAGCCTGGAGAAGAGAAGGCTGAGAGGTGATATGATAGCCGTGTTTAAATATTTGAAGGGATGTCATATCGAGGAGGGAACAAGCTTGTTTTCTGCTGCTCCAGAGACTAGGACCTGAAACAATGGATGCAAGCTGCAAGAAAAGAGATTCCACCTCAACATTAGGAGGAACTTCCTGACAGTAAGGGCGGTTCGACAGTGGAACACACTCCCTCGGAGAGTAGTGGAGTCTCCTTCCTTGGAGGTCTTTAAGCAGAGGCTGGATGGCCATCTGTCGGGGATGCTTTGATTGGGAGTTCCTGCATGACAGGGGGTTGGACTGGATGGCCCTTGTGGTCTCTTCCAACTCTATGATTCTATGATTCTATGATTCATGTCTGGTTTGATTTGTGTGTGTGTGTGTGTGTCCTTTAAAAAAATCAAGGTGCTATCTATCCTTTCAGGAGGAGAATGTTTTCACCAAACCAATTGCTTGAAACCATTCCCACTGATATTTTAACTATGTTTTGAACACATGTAAAATATATACAGTTTATCTATACACACTTTTGAAACATGCACTTTTTTCCCCAGATGCATCCATAGCCACATCAGTATGAGGATTCCAGATAGGAAATGGTATCTGGTTTATGAACAATCCAGAAACTGCAAACTGAGGCAGCCTAACTGACCTCAAACTGAAGCTGGATTTCTCCATCCCAAATGTCAGAGGCATCTCCACATTTTCTAAGCTGGTCCTGAGTAGCTCCTATTTGACACATACAAGATATGCCACTTTTTGAAGCTATGTTGTTCAAGACTTCAAGTCAACTTTGAGTTACAGCAACCCTTTGTTAGGATTTCCTTGGCAAGATTTATTCTGCTGAGGTTTGCCACTGACTTTCTTTGGGGCTGAGAGAGTGTGACTTGCCCAAGGTCCTCCAATGGGTTTCAGTAGCTGAGCAGTGAACAGAAGTCTGGTCTCCTGGAGGTCCTAGTCCAACAATCCAAGTACTAGACCACATTGGTTGTAGATATACTTGATACAGCTAAGGATTTTTATTTTATAATTTATGAAGGTCACTAAATAGTCAAGGCACTTGTAATTACATTATTTATTATTTTACTTATTTTATCCCATTTTTCCCTAGCTTACAGAAATTATAGAGATAGTGCTAGAAACATGCATCATACAAAAATTTAAATATAATTCAACTATATACTCAATTAAAAGTAATTAAAAGCATGTCAATGTTAACAGCGAAACAGCAACAAATATAGACAATACAGCACATTACGAAAGGCCTTTTCTCTATGACCAATCAAAAGTCGAGAACATGAAACAAGCAAATAGTAGAAGTGACACTTGTACTCAAGTGTCTCCAGTCCATGTCTCCTTCTACTTGGTTGCAAATTCTACCATGGTACTGCAGTTATGAAAGAGAAGAAATATGGGAAATTGGGATTGTGCCTGAAGGAGAATTGAAAATTGATGCAACTTGCTGTTTTCATTTCAAGAAATATGTGGTAAGAAGAAGATACTCATGCATGAAGACAAGGAAGAGAGGCTTCTTTGTGTTTAATGTGCCAGAAAATTTAGGCTACAGCCATGCATGTAAATAAGTATGCAAATGTAACCTCAGTAATGCTGCCAAGGTCAGTGAAACCTAAGGCAATTTCTGCTGAGTAAGTGCTAATCACTCAACATGAAATGTGGCACCACTTAGATAAGTCAACTCTGGAAACCTGCCATTTTGTATTAGATTTATTTCCTGGGTCATCTTGTTCTATACTCCTGTGACTTCCAGATCAAATTTGCTAATTTGGCAAGCTTCCTCCAAGATCTCTTGCAGAGAATTCATTGTCTTCCTTTCTCATTGTTAATGCAATGCCTGTGTTTTGAAGTCTGAAGGCAGAAAGGCATAGCTAAAATGCTGATATTGTGATTTTCACAATGAAGACACCGGCAGATTCAGCCTTATGCCATATTTTAATGATAAATCTTCTTCTGCAAATAGGAGAGCTTTTTCCAACAATGGTTCACACCATTTCTTTAAATGTTTCTAGCTTAAACAATCATCCTGACCAAGACAACTTTTTTTTCCTCAATGTCATATTACCTTTTATTTTCTTTTATCATGCTTGTTTTCAACCTGCACATGCTCACTGCAACTTTAGAACTCACTACCAGAAATGTGAATAGAACATGTGGACAGATCACCTGTCTGTTTAAAGATGATTGCGTCCTCAAAACACACTGTCACATTGGGTAAGAAATATGTCAAGCTATTTTTTTTTTCCTGAGCAGGAAACAGTCTGGCTTACTTTTAGTCATTCTCAATTTGGATCTTTATACCCAGTACAAAGTCATCCAAATCCCTGATAAAAGGATTCAGTCCATCATAAAAGTACATTACTCCAGAGCTACTAGGCTTTTTGTGGGATTCCCAGGTATCGCTAAGAATCACACCTAGACTCACAGAGTTGGAAGGGATTATAAGGACAAACTATTCAGACATAAGCAAAATAGGCCCAAAGTGTGGTCCATGAACTATATGTGATCACCAAGGTGCTTTTGTGTGCCCCCCACCCAGGGCCCTGCAGGTGTCCAAATGTTTTGGATTTTGTTTTGCTAAAACATGACTCCTGAACTCTTCCTGGAAGCCACAATGACGAGGTTGACATACTTTGGCCACATTATGGACCTTACCACACGCGGGCCACAAAGCGATAAGAAAGCAAAATAAGAATAAATCCAGGAGCAGGGTCCGAGCTCCAAGGAGGACGTCCTCAGAGAGGCGCCTCTCCGAGGACGTTCTGCTCGGAGCTCAGGCCCTGCACAGGGTCCGAGCTCCAAGGAGGATGTCCTCAGAGAGGCACCTCTCTGAGGACGTTCTCCTCAGAGCGCGGACCCTGTGCCGGCTTGGGAAGGGGTTTGGGGGACAGCAGGCTTGGGAAGGGGTGTGTTTGACAGCTGCAGAGCGCAGGCAGGGGCAGGGAAATGCTCCACAATACGTATTGGGGAAATGCTCCCCAATACGTATTGTCTTTTCAAACTGATAAGGTCCTTACGGTAAAAGCGAAATGATTCCCATTGCGCACGTGTACTTCCTAAAGAAACCAAAATACAAAAGATCTCGGTTCTTGCCGCATTCTGTTGGGGTTCTGTTGGGGTTCTGAGTGATGTCGTGTGGACACACGGAAAAATAATACGTATCAGGTCAGGATTTCGTTTGGGTTCTGACTGCTTTGGGCCCCGTGTGATAAGGTCCTATGAGAAGAGATGTCTCACTAGAAAAGACAATGATGCTGGGGAAGGTGGAGGGCAGTAGAAAGAGAGGAAGACCACATAAAAGATGGACAATCAAGGAGGCCAAGGCTAGTCCCTCCAGGAGTCAAAATAATTTTTGTAAATGCAAAGCCTTCTTTGTCTGTAAACCAGAGCTAATTTCACTGTATAGTACATTTCACTAGGTTTGCATCCATTCTACAGAAATAATCCAGGTTGACACTACTTTAACTGCCATGGCTCCATGCTATGGCATTCTGGGAACTGTAATTTTCTGAGAGATTTAGCCTTCTCTGTCAAAATGTTCTGGTGCATAAACTACATTTCCCAGTATTCTATATCATTGAGCCATGGCAGTTAAAGTAGTGTTAACCTGGATTATTTCTGCAATGTAGACATAGACTAGGTGTGATAGTGGATCTGTCTGACTTTCTCCTCCTAGTAATTAGAATTGCTCTGGAAGTCTGCTTCCCTCCCCGCAAACAACTGTTATATCATGTCTGGTACACCATTTACCATGCCTATAAAGAATAATAGCACTAGCTTTCCTTTTGTTTTTATTCTCTTTAAGAGGCACTGATATATAATAGTCTTAGGGGCATGTCTTGTGTCTACTGTTAATGCCATTCCTCTGTAGCCTTAAGTGACTTGATGGTTGAGGTTTTTAAAAAAGGTTGAGAGAGGCCCACTGTTCATCCCACCCTATATTAAATTCTGAATACATTAATAGCCACTGACAGACGCATCCTCTATGACAGGGGTAGGTTCTTGTAGAGGCCAGTCTGAGCTGATAAGGCTGGGCTAGCTAGACCAATAGTTTGCCTCAGTACAGGCAAGCTTCTTATGTTCCTGTGCTTTTTGGATTGCACCTCCCATCAGCAATGGGAACTATAGGCAATGGTGAGGAATTATGGAAGCTGCAATTCAGGAACATCTGGACATCCACATGTTCCACATCTCTGCTCTTTGAAGTTGTTTGTAAAAGATTTTTGCTAGACTAGGACTGTGTAGAATTATTCATTGGCTTTCTCACTTATGCACAGCATATGCCTCTGGATTTCTGTTTTTTTTATTTGTTTACATTAAAAAAATACCTTTCCTTTCTAATGCATGCATATTATTCAAGGTGGTTTTACAATGACTAAAATTACATTTCATTATATATATATATATATATATATATATATATATATAAAGTAATTTCAAACAAAGCAGAATAAAGGCAGGCACTGCAGATTAGACAGAATTTACAGATAAGTTAATTTACTGGCAAGTTAAAAGCCTGCTAGAGAAACAAAAAAGGTCTTCCCTATCTGCTCTTAGGGGAGATGCAGCCGGCCAAAAATGCCGTCTTCAATCCCAGGAAAGGAAGGGGCAGCTGGATGCTGGGTGCCCCATCCCCTTCCTGAGGATATCATCAAAGCGACGGCCCGTCTGCACGACAGGAGCTCCGATTACATCCTTCCAGCTCAGCATCCGGATATGCTGAGCCAGAAGGGATGCCAAAGAGGCATGCCACGCCTCTTGCGGCGCCCCTTTTGCAGCTTGCAGAAGGAGCGCTATTTTAGCGCTTCTTTTGCAAGCAGCGAAAGTGAGGATCAAGGCCGAGGTGTCCAGCAGCCTCGGCCTTGATCCTCTGTTTTCGGGGGCAGCCCAGGGCCGCCCGTCTGCTTCCCCCCTTCGACAACCACAGAAGGAGACAATTGAGCTTGATAGAGAAACATGTTCCATAATATTACTAAAGCCACTGAAAAGAAGCCACATAGGGTTGCAAAGTCAAGACTATCTCAGGCCTGATGTTTCAGGGAATCATAGAATCGTAGAAGCATAAAGTTGGAAGAGACCACAAGGACCATCCAGTCCAACCCCCTGCCATGCAGGAACGCACAATCAAAGTACCCCTGACAGATGGCCATCCAGCCTCTCTTTAAAAACCTCCAAAAAAGGAGACTCCACCATCCTTCAAGGCAGCGTATTCCACTGTCGAACAGCTCTTACTGTCAGGAAGTTCTTCTTAATGTTTAGATGGAATCATTTTTCCTGTAGTTTGAATCCATTGATCTGAGTCCTGTTCTCTGGAGTGGCAGAAAAAAAACTTGCTCCATCCTCAATATGACATCCTTTCAAATATTAACTTGAGACCTAGGAATGACTACTTGTGATATCACAGGAGGTGATGTCATTAAGCATGATGCGATAAGAAACAACCACAATCAAACAGAATATACAATTGAACAAACTAACGAGAAGTGTACAGATACACACAAGTTTTTAAGATAGTGCTCTTCTTCCTTCCCAAGGAGAAGGAAAAAATATACAAGTCCTGACACTTACACCCAAACCCTGCAATCTGAGTACCTAAGACCCCTATCAGGTCTCAAACAAGTGTATTTCTGCCATGGGTGGGTTCATTCAGGACTAGATTCTAAATCTACCAGGCCATAGTCTATCTTTCTAACCACTATACAACACTGGGTCTCTTATTGTTGTTCTTTAAGCCAGCTCACTTTATAGGCCCAAACACATGCTGCATTCAAAAATAAACTGCAGTTCTTTGCTGTTGAGTGTTCAGCAGCAGCAATTTGCATATAATTCCCAAAAGGAGCTTTAAAGTGACATAACAAATGAAAGTTGAAACACTCTTGCTTTGCATTATGCTTCCCTTGGAGGGAGGAGGGAGCAGGTACATACTAAACTCCAGAGGGGATAGTTTATAATCCATCTAGAAAGGAAAATATGGCACTTTATATCATTTGGGGTGTAAATTATGCTGTTTATTTTTTGCAAAAGCATTCTGGGCAAGTTTTCGCGTTTGAATATGGAAAACAGGGTGTGAATGTCACTGCATAGAGTTTTACCGCAGGCCTAATTAATCTCTTAAATAATGAGATATTGCTAGAGCTGGGGAAATAATTATTCATCAAGCCAATAATTTAGCCCCCCTCCCCATAACTAGCAATTGCAATATTTCATGTCTGAATTAGGAATAATAATAATAGTCTACCTTAAGATCATTTGTTATATATCTAGACATCTAGTCATCTCCTCCTAACTTTTTTAAAAAGTAATTCATTCCTGTTACTTAATGTAGCATCTAAGAAGTAATCCATTTTTATTATTCTTCCTATTGTTTTTAAAATACCTTGTTACATTACTTTATTTAGTTTTCATTGGCGCAAAGCTTGACCAAAAAAAATCCTTTCGGAATCCCCAAATAGGCTCTCAAAAGTAACTAGAGTAGGGTTATCATATGTCCTCATTTTCCTGGACATGGCCTCTTTTTCAGAGCTAAAAAGTGTGTCCCTGTGGATTTTTAAAGGTCAGGGGATTTTTAAAATGTCTGCTGTTGCTTTACCAACATGCTGGAATAATTGTTTTGAGTGAAGGTGACATGGAGTAACATGTATTGAATGTGGCAGTTACAGACAACTGAGCTATGAGCACATGGCATGAGGCAAAATTGCAGCAAGCTTGCATCATGCTGTGTGGTGCAGAATAATGACTCAGAACCACCACCATCCCTATATAAGTGGGCCAAGAGACTGGTCATGTGTGGGTTAGTGTGGAGTTATAGTTGGAGTAACAGTGTATAGTAGTTCATTGGAAGTTGGTGGGGAGAAGTTGGAGTGTGTACATATGCTGTATTGTACACATCATAACTGAAGATAAAGCCTCCAGAACTTTGGATAAACCACTATGTCTGTCAGTCTTACTTTGTGTGTGAAAAGTGTGTCAGAGCATTGCCAATACTGAGGCCTGGTATTTTGCTTTGGTGGTTTTTCTTTTTCCGCTGTTACTGATTCCCAAACTCTGGCCTTCTAGGTGTTTTGGACTTTGGCTCTCAGAATCCTAGTCCATTGGCCAAGATAGCTGAGGCTTTGGGAGCCAAACTCCAAAACAATATTGTAACAATATTGTTTGGCTGCATCTGGGTTGGTTTGCCTCCTTATTGCCATCTTGCAGGCTTCATGAAGTGTTCCACTAGGGGCCTCGGCAGACGGCTTATTGAGCCGTCTTGGAGGCCCGGAAGAGGAGGAGACACCGCACGAGTGGCGTGCCTTCCTCTTCCTGAGGTCGCCCTGGGAGCTACCGGCCCTCCGCACAGCCGGCGCTTCCGGGGCAACCTCCCGCCACAGTGACTGGACGCGCTGCGGCGGAAGAGTTAGGGAAAGTGCGCCCGCCGCTTTTAGGGCGCACTTTCCCTGACATCTAAAAGGAGCGCCAATTTGGAGCTCCTTTTAGGGACGCCGCAGGAGCGCCGCGGTTCAGAGGCTCCGCTCCGCCAGCGCTCCATCCGGCGGCGTCCCGGAAGCAGTCGTCTGCTTCCCCCCTAGGACAGTGATTCTCATACTCTGGTCCTCCAGGTGTTTTGGAGTTTGGCTCCCAAAGCCTCAGCTATCTTGGCCAATGGACTAGGATTCTGAGAGCCAAAGTCCAAAATACCTAGAAGGCCAGAGTTTGGGAATCGCTGTGCTAGAAGAAGAGATGGAGGCCAGCCCAGTAGAGTACTCAGACAGAGAGATTCAGGGGCAGTGGGGAGAAGGGAGACAGACCTGGTAGGGGAAGCTGCACCAGTTGAGTGAGGAAACCTCCAGCAATGGAATAGATCAGGGGTAGGCAACCTTTCCCCTTTAAGGACCGAGGAACTTCAGCTCCCAGAATTCCAGGAGCTATTGGCCAACATGGGACTATTGGCCAACATGGCTGAGGCTTCTGGGAGCTGAAGTCCCTCGGCCCTTAAAGGGGAAAGGTTGCCTACCCCTGGAATAGATGGTTTGGTGGAGTCAGTGAGCCACCTATCAGAAGAGGCAGGGAAGGGAGAAAGTTAAGGTTATGAATATTTCACAATTTATATAGTAGGAGCACTTAAAGTGAGAATTGTCATAGTGATCAGTGGTTTGAAATAGGCAGTCAGTAAATGTTTCCTTTTTTGATTCTCAAAATATAATAATTCTAAACTAGGAGATGTTACATATTACAGTAATAAAATCAATGTGTTCCCACTCCTGATGTTACATTTGAAATGCAAGTTTATTATGGCCGGATTGTCACAAGACAGAGATGTTTACACACTTGACAATTGACTAGGGCTTTGTCTCCCAAGAGTCCCTCTCCCCAACCCATTCTGATATTGTCCAGTTTGGACAATGCATGCCCCAAACCCCACTTCTGATGCAAGCAGTCTGGCACATCCTGCACCAAAAGCCAGAGCAAAACACATTTACAATCTAAAGTAGCTCTATCTACTTGTCTTGTATTACTTACAGCCCTAAGAACCTGCCACCAGAAGGAACAGTGAGGGGGAAGGAAATAAGGAAGAAGAACAACCCCAATAAAGACTGGAGATCCTACTGTTGAGATGGAAGATAGTTTTTTGTTCATGGTGGTACATGAGATAATTCCTCTTTTCTTCCTGCTTTCTACGTTAGCAAGCATTATAATCTTTTCCAAGGAGTCATATTGTTTCATGATGTCTCTGAAATACAACAGCCATCAGTTTAGTACTTTTGGCTTCTAGGGAGAGTTCAGGCTTCATTTCCTCCATATCCATTTATTAGTTTTTTTGGCCGTGCAGTATCAGTAGCTTTCTTCTCCAGAACCACATAGCAAATGTGATTCTCTTCCTGTCAACTTTTTTCACTATCCATCCTCTACAACCACAACAATACACAGAAGTTGGAAATACTATGGTGTGGATGATCCTGGCTTTGGTGTTCAAGGACATATCTTTACATGTCAGGATCTTGTCTAGTTTCTCCATAACTGCCCTTCTTCTGTACAATATTTCATGACCAGTAGCGTCACTAGGGGGGTGCGGGATGTGTGGACAGCACCAGGTGATACCTTTACAGGGGTGCCACCATGATGCCAGACTCCCAGCATGCACACACAAACCCTCCCTAACATGCACACTGCTGCTGCCACCCCTGCACATGCAACACAAACATAAAGAACCAGCCACCCCGCTCACGCTCACACACATGCTGCCCCCACACTCCCCCTGTACACACACACGCAAACACATACATCCTGCCCCCCATTGCAGCTTACCACAAACACATGCTGTAACATGTACACATGTGTGGGCAGGCAGGCGGGCACATACACACACACACAATGCTAGCCCCCACAAGTGCACAGACATGCAAGCACTGTGTCCCCCACAACCTCCGTTGCACCCACACACACCCATTTTCCTTCTTACCTTTCCTCAACAGTTGTTCCATGGCTTTGCTATTTTCTGTTAGTAATATAGTACCATCTGCACATCTTAAACTGTTGCTGTTCTTTTCCCCAGTGTCCCTCCTCTTCTCTCCAATCGTTCTCTGTGATATATTCTGTCTATAAAATCAACAGATAAGGTGATAAAATGCAGCCTTGTCAGACCCCCCCCCCCCTTGTCAATTGGGAACCATTTTGCTTCTCCATATTCTTCCCTTACTGTGGCTTCTTGTTCAGGGTGAAGGTTGCTCTTCAAGACAATAAAATGTGTAAGTGCATCCATTTCTTTTAGAGCAATTCACAGTTTCTCATCATCTACACAATCAGTCTTATTGTTAGGTCTTTGAGTTACCTGAAGAGAGCAACATAGATATTATTATTTCTAAATATTATTGACTGATGTTCATTTAAGTTTTTGATATGTTTATATTGTGTGGTGGGAGTCATGAAGCCTGGTGATTGCATGAGGCTCCCCAAGGCCCCTGTTATAGCTCTTGGAGGCCTCATTCCTTGAATATATATTTTTATTTCAGGATTTTAGCCATTTTGGTTTTTGCAGGCATAAGCTTGAGGTTCAGAGCTATTTGTAGGAAAAGTGTCACAGACCAGGAGCTGCAGGGACTGGGACCAGGAGGAAGAGTCCAATGAGGAGGCTGAGGAAAGGATCCAGGCAAATCTTCCAGACAGGGAACAGCCTGCAGCTCTCCCTGTTGCAGAGCAGCCAACCCTCCCTGCTGAAGAGCTTCAGCTATCTCATCCTGGGGAATTGCAGCCTGAGCCAGCAGGATAAGGACAAGACACACCTGCTGATGAGGCAGAGGACACAGTTGGGGTCTTAAGTCCTCAGTCAAGGAGGAGGAACAAAAGGATCCAACAAAAGATAGAGCTAAGATGCTCAGCCAGGCTGCAGGCTAAGCAGCAAGCAAAGGCACCGGATATTGTGTGATCTTGGAAGGTAAGCAAAGTCAGATTAATAGTAACCTGGTTAATATTTGGATAGGAGACCATTAAGGAATACAAAGTGCCATATGCTATATGTTAATAGGAAGTGAACAACAAACCACTTTTGTCCCCAAACTGGGACTCAAGGAGGTTTACAATTTTTAAAAAAATACACCCCCTTCTGGAGCAAGTTTAGGCCTAAGCAGACTGCCAGAAATAGTGCACATTAAATTGAGGCACTGCCCTGGCTCAGTACTAGGGAATCATGGGAACTGTATTGTTTTCTGGGACATTGAGCCTTCTCTGTGAGAGAGCTCTGGTGCCACAATAAATTACAGTTCCCATGATTCCCTAGCACTGAGCCAGGGCAGTGCCTCAATTTAATGTGCACTATTTCTGGCAGTCTGCTTAGGCCCTTTGTTTTCTGCAGCTCCAGAGAACAGAATTTGGAGCAATGGATTCAAGCTGCAGGAAAAGAGGTTCCACCTCAACATTAGGAAGAACTTTCTGACATAAGAAATATTCAGCAATGGAATATGTGGCCTTAGAGTGTGGTGGACTCTCATTCTTTGGAGATTTTTATACAGAGGCTGGATGGCCATTTGTGATGTCTGCTTTGATTCTGTACTCCTGTGTGTCAGGGCTTGGACTGGATGGCCCAGGAGGTCCCTATGATTCTATGATTCCTTAAACATAACAAAAGCTGTATACACAAGTTATCCTGAGAATTCTCCAAAAAGATTTTAAGGATTTCAAAGGATCAGCCTACGCAGGTTTCACCTATCTTTACTGACCACAAAAGAAGAAAGTGTTGCAATAAAACCAACATCTTAGTCGGTCTTTGAAAAATGGAAGAAAATTAAAATCTCATTAATTGGGAAGATGGCAACAGTGAAAATGTCAGTCTTGCTGAAGATGCTCTTCCTTTTTCAAAATATCCCAATCTTATTGAATGAAAAAAAAACATTTTGGGAATGGGAAAAATGACACTGTGAATTTTATATGGCTAGGATGAAAACCGAGATTCAAAATGAAATTATTACAGGATAAGGTTTCAAAAGGAGGTTTGGGAGTACCAAACTTGAAATTGTATTATGATGTGTGCTGCCTGGATTGGGTGAGAGAATTGGCTGCTGTTAAAAAAAAAATAGAAGGTTATTAACAACCACTTCAGGTGGCATGCATATCTTTTTTTATGACAAAGTGAGGATCAACCATGAGTTTGACAACCATATATTAAGAAAGTCCCTGTACAAAATATGGGATAAGTACAAATGGTATATAAACAGGAATATACCATTATGGGCATCTCCTTTTGAAGCTTTTCACAGAAACAGAATAATAATAATAATAATAATAATAATAATAATAATAAAATAGAGGAAATACCCTGGTTAAGGTATGCAGATGTCCTACTCCAGGGGTAGGCAACCTTTCCCCTTTAAGGGCCGAGGGACTTCAGCTCCCAGAAGCCTCAGCCATGTTGGCCAATAGTCCCTCGGCCCTTAAAGGGGAAAGGTTGACTACCCCACCTACTAAGCAGGTGGTAGTTTCAGACTGAAGACCAATAACGAGATGCTGGAGGAAGGATATAAGGTACACTGGTTTCCTTATAGACAGATCAAAGAAAGATATAATATAGACAACAAATTACAAGGTTTTATTTAAAAAACAACAACAAATAGAATTGAAAAACTATTGGTATCAGAAAATAGGAAATTGATATTGAAGGTTTACAAAATGATACTTAAGATAGAAATGGAAAAAGAAATGATAAAGGAGCCCATGATAAAATGGGCTCAAGAATTTGGAGAAAATATACAATTAACAGAATAGGAAACAAATTGGATTAGAAGATTGAAACACACACTCGCAATAGACCAAAAAGAAAACTATTACAAAATTCAGTACAGGCGGTATTTGACACCTGAAAGATTAAACAAAATCTACAAAGACATGAATGACCAATGTTGGAAGTGTAAAAAAGAAAAAGGCACTATGCTACACATGTAGTGGATGTGTGTTGAAACAAAAACAAAGAAAATCGGACCCAAATCTGTACAGTTATATCAGGGATACTCAAAATAAATTTGAAGAAGAGTCCAAAAGTTTTCATATTACATATGGTAGAATATGGGGGGAAATACAGAAAAATCTTGTTTTATATTATTACAGCTTCAAGAGTGGCATATGCTAATTACTGGGAAAAGGCAAGGATACGAAATATAAATGAATGGAAATGGAAAATGTATGAATATATGGAACTAGAACTAGAAAAGATTCTAAAATGCAAAGATATACAACTGAGCACAAAAGTTAGAATAATACAAGACATCGTATTTCCTATTACCATGTATGGATGTGAGAGCTGAACAGTTAAGAAAAATGATAGGGAAAAAATCAATGCATTTGAGATGTGGTGCTGGAGAAGAGTGCTGAGGATCCCATGGATAGCCAAAAGGACAAACAAATGGGTACTAGAGCAAATCAAGCCAGAAACCTCCCTGGAAGCCAAGATGACCAAACTGAGGCTGTCGTACTTTGGATACATCATGAGAAGGGAGAACTCATTGGAAAAGACAATAATGCCTGGAAAGGTGGATGGAAGTAGGAAGAGAGGAAGGCCACATGCCAGATGGATGGACTCTATTAAGGAGGCCACGGGTATTACGGGGTTGCAGGAATTGAATAGAGCAGTGGAGGACAGAGAGTCTTGGAGATGTCTCATCCATAGGGTTGCCATGGGTTGAGATTGACTCGAGGACAGTTAAGAATAACAACAACAACCAACAACAACAAATGAATACATGGGAAATGATAAATTTATGCCACTACATAGAAATGCATCACTGCAAAAAATGAAAAAGAATGGAACAGTATAAAACAATATCTAGAATCATAGTAATAGGAGATCAGATTATCTAGAGGACTTATAGATATAGGTAAAACGATAATAAAAAAAATAAAGGAACAGATAATTGATTACTATAACAACAATTTAAAAAAACAGGAAAAGGTATGAAGGTATACAAAAGATCGTAAGTATAATAAGTATTGGCATAATAGGAACAGGGAGGGAGCAGTTTGAGATTCAAGAAAAATTGGTGGAGGGGATAGAGGAGCAAAAACAAAAGGAGAGTTTACTTACATATTGATATATGTATATGAGAAAATTAAAGGGGAACAAAGTGGTTAGAATCTAAACTCTAGAGCAGAGGAAAGGAAGTTATAGGTTATATGTGTGTGTTTTTTTAGTAGAATAATGAGGATTTGGATATGTATGTCAATTTTTTTGGTGGTAGGTATGTTGGGTAGAGGTGTATGTGTCAGTATATGTATAGTATATGTTTATGTTTATGTAATGTTGATGACATGTTATGGATAGATATGTGTCGGAAAATAAACTAAAAAAAGAAATCTAGACCTCGTATAGTATTGATTACCTTTGAATGTATTCATTTTAAAGGCATTTTGACTCTCATGTTCTGTTCCAATCATTCTCTAATGTTCTGTATACTCAGATATTCCATGTCATTAACCTAGGGTAAAAACAGGCCCCACTGTTTACTCAGAATAAGTGTTCAATTGGGTTTGCTCCCTAGTAAGTGTGTTTAATCATATCCACATTTCTCTGAGGATAAGCTCAATTGAACATAATGGAAACTCCTCTCAAGCAAAGATGCACCAGACATGACCACCACAGACCATTATACAGAGTAAGGTAGCTATTCCTGGCAGCTGATTCTGAGATCAATGAAAAAGTAACTAAGGGCCTTTGCAGACTGCCAGAAATAGTGCAAATTGAGTCCACTTTAAGGGTTAGGGTTAGTGCTAGGGAATCATGGGAATTGTTTTTTTTTTTTTCTGAGACATTGAGCCTTCTCTGTCAGAGAGCTCTGGTGCCACAATAAAATACAGTTCCCATGATTCCCTAACACTAACACTAACCCTTAAAGTGGACTCAATTTGCACTATTTCTGGCAGTCTGCAAAGGCCCTAATTCTTACTTAAAATTATTAAAGGGAGGGAAGAAGTGCTTGCAGGATTTTCCTACTTCAGGTGGCAAAACAGGAATAATAGAATCATACTTGCTCCATCTTCTACATAGCAGCCCTTCAACTACTGATAGTTGGCTATAATATCACTTCTCAATCTTCTCCATACTAAACATGTCCACCTTCCTAAATCATTCCTCAAAGAGCTGATTTCTAGAACTTTAACCATATTGACATCCTTCCTCTGGAAACATTCCAGCTTGTCTATGTCCTCCTTAAACAGGAACTGTACACAGTGTTTCAGGTGAGATCTGAACAAAGCAGAATAAAGTGGTACAGGTTCAGTCTCCATTACCTAAAATGCTTGGAACCAGAAGTGTTTCAAATTTTGGATTTTTGTCAGATTTTGGAATATTTTCATATATATAATAAGATACCTTGGAGATGGGACCCAAATCTATGACAGACCAAACTGAATACCTCACTAAACTACAAATCCCAGGATTCCACAGAATAGAATCATGACAGTTAAAGTGATGTCAAACAGCTTTATTCCTGCAGTGTTGCATTGTTAAGAGTCAACTTAAAGGCATCTAAAAACAGCAACCAAGTCTCCATCTAATACTAAAGGTACTTATTATATTATAACTTTATTATATTATTGTATTGTAACTTAACAAAAGATGACGACATCACAACTGTAATAAGTGCGACTTTTCATTTACTTTTATAGCTACAGGGCTTTGGCCTTACAAAACAATGAAGGAGGAATATCATAAAGTTCAAGTGCTGGCTCATGCTGTGCTTCATCCTGCTTCCTGATGCTTTTTATAGGTGGTGAAATGACAATGAAGGGACAGGAGGAGAAAACATTTTGTACCACAAATCAGTAGTTCGTAGCATTCTCATATATATATATATATATATATATATATATATATATATATATATATATAATTAAAAAGCATCTGAAAATGTAAATAATTTAGAGAAATGTTAAAGGAAACAGTTTTTAAAACTATAGCAACACCAGAAAGGAACTACTTTTGGGGGTCTTGGAACTATAACATGAGCTCATTACTTTACTTTAGAAGTCAGGTCTGGTCATGGTGACACATGCATATGTAACATCCTAGTTGGATTACTGTAATACACTCTATATGGGGCTGCATTTCGAAACTTCGGCTAGTCTATAGAGCTGCAGCCAGACTGTTAACAGGATGGCTACAAGGGACATACAACTCTCTTGTTGCAACAACTCCACTGGCTGCTGGTCTGTTTCTGGGCACAATTCAAAGTACTCATTTAGATTTATAAAGCCCTTCATGGTTCAAGTTCAGGTATTTGAATGACTGTAATCTCCTTTACAAAACTACCATGTTTTGAAATTTGTTGGGGAGGTCCTTACGACCCTCACAGGAACATGATGGGAACATGGAAGTGGCTGTAGAACTCAGTGGCTGCCCGCTAGGCTGTAGAACTTTGTTCCCAGAGAAGTTAGACTGGTACCCTACATACTCTAATTCTCCAGACAGATGAAGACCTTTCTATTTAGACAGGCCTTTTAGTATAAAAGGCTTATGTCACCTGAACAATAGCTATTTGCTATTTTGTTGTGGTGTTTTCATATATTTTTTCTAATTAATTTTTTATTGAGTTTTTACAATAAAACACGTAACGTATGTAGAACAATGAAATAACAATAACAACAAGAATTAACTACAAGGGCCAAGGTATGTATCTGATGAGTATTTATTCTGCAGCAGAATCAAAAAATTAGTTCTCAGCAAGAGCCATATTGTTGATGATTTGTGTTTTTAACTAGTTTTAAATTTTGATGTTTTAATTGTCTTTTAACTTGTGTATATTGTGAATTTTAACTATGCATTTTTTTGTCTATTGTAAACTGACTTGAATCCCAAGCTGCAAAGGAGGCAGGGTAGTAGTAATCAACATCAACATCAACATCATCATCAACAACAACAGCAAGAGTACCAGCAGCAGCAGCAGCAGCAGCAGCAGCAGCAGCAGCAGCAGCAAAAAAACAACAGTATTACAAGTAATTATTCTGTTTCTGTGCAGCAAAGCATCTTCGGTTGGCCCTGGCCCAGGATCAAGATGTATATTTATTTCATTTTCACTTTATTTCATGCAATGGAGAAATTATGCTCTTCTTTTCCTGTCTGCCAAACAACAAAATGCACCTGTCTTGTGGGTTTGGCAATAGATAGGTATATTTAAATTTAATGCATTGGTTAATCAATTAAAATTCGTTGACAGTTCAGTTTTTTTCTCTTCCTGGGATGAAGCAGATTGTCATGTCTGCCTAAAGGAAGCAGCCCCAAAGAAACAAAAAATAGAACCTCTCAAGGTTTTCAAGGCTTGGAATAAATGAGCCATATGTCAATGCCACTCCGAGATGACATGGCACTTCTCTAGATGCAGCTCAAATTTAAATGCAACAATCCACCCTGAACATATTTTAGGATCCAAATGCTGTGTTTCTGCTGACATGGCAAGGCTCAAGGATGGGTGACATTTGGAAAGTGCTGTTCTCAAGAGATGTCCCATCTAAGTGTCATGGTAGACCCGTTGGTAAATCATTTCATCAAGGGAGGGAAAACAAGATTAAGTGAGGTGCCGTTTATGTGATTCTCAGGGAAATAATTGTGAGAAAATGTTCATAAACCTTGACTCCATCTTTCTTCCTTTCCCAAATGAAACCATTAATCACATTAAAGGAAGCAGAAATGCTAGAACATAGAGGGACTCACAAAACCACTGTGCTCATTTTTAGAATCAAAAAGTAGCACTTGAAACTCAGAGTTCATCACATTGCAAAGTTCATATTGTGACAATACTTTTATTAGGCCAACCAAAAGGGCACAAAACATTTCTGTTTCTGATTAAGAAACTTGTGGTTTTGAAAGCTGGCAGAGAGATGTTTGTGACTTTTTAGTTGACCTAATAAAATTATTGAAAGGCAGTGTGGAGTAGTAGTTTGAGTGTTGCACTATGACTCTGGAGACCAGGGTTTGATTCCCAGCTTGGCCATGAAACCCACTGGGTGACCTTGGGCAAGTCACATACTCTTAGCCTCAGGGGAAGGGAATGGCAAACCTCCTGTGAATAAATTGTACAAAAAACAAAACAAAAACCCAGGGTCTCCATAAATCAGAAATGACTTGAAGGCACACAGCACATACAAATCATAAAATTATTGCCACAATATGACCTTTGGAATTTCTCTTATTCTTACCATGACTACCTCCTGCATTGATA
This sequence comes from Phrynosoma blainvillii, assembly GCA_026167975.1. Taxonomy (NCBI): domain Eukaryota; kingdom Metazoa; phylum Chordata; class Lepidosauria; order Squamata; family Phrynosomatidae; genus Phrynosoma; species Phrynosoma blainvillii. The sequence continues at coordinate 327,813,027 of JANUYF010000003.1, forward strand.
GCATATAGAGCTTGGAAGCAACATGTTACTTGTAATGAGCTACTTTGCTAACTACTTTATAAATTTAAAAAAAAATGTATAAACCTGGTGTTACCTTTTGCTTGTAATGGCCATGGTTATAATTTACTACTATTTGGTGTAACAAAAAGAGGATTCTGCCTATTATTCATTACTGCATAATGAGTCTAAGCAATGGAAGAGGGGAGGAAGCATCATGCATGGGGCTCCCTTGTGCTGCCTCTTTGTGGGGTGTGGAGCTGGTAATGAGGAGCAGAGGTACTAGCAAAAAAGGGAAAAGGCAAGACAGAGATTTGGGGGCAGGATAGCATGGGATGAGTCTGTGATATTCTGGCCTGGATACGCACTCTGATTGGTCCCTGGATCGGCACGGGGATGGGCAGGTGTTTACACGCCCATCCCCATGTCATCCTGGGACCTGCTACTAGTGCATCCTCCTTGCCTTGATATGCTGTTTCTCCTACTGTAAAGTCCCCTGTCACCAAATCTAATGCAGAAACAGAGTGCCTGGGTGCACCCATGTAGTCAGGTGCCCCATTTTTGTATCAGACACAACGATGGAGGGTTTCATAATAGGAACAACAGCACAGCAAGCTAAGGAGCACCCGGGGGGGGGGGGGGGAGGCAGTTAAGGAGCATGGATTTGCCACAGAGGAGGAGGGGGTATTTTTCTGCAAATCTGAGTTTATGAACATATTTATGTGATTTTTTTGCAGGTGACTTGCATATGAGATTTAAACAGTTGTTTGGGAGAGACCAAAATGAAGAAAGAAGAGGGATTCATACTTTAAAAATGATCTGAGTGTATCATGACACTAACTTGTGGTACAATAAGCACTCTCTTTCCACTTATTTTGCATTGCCACTGCATTAGTAGCCAGAACAGAGTAGCAATATGAGACATAGCACATGCCAACATTTGAACCATGTATTCTTAATCTTTCACCATTTAATCAGGTCATGTTCTTGTAACTACAAAAATAACTAAAAGTTACAGTTACATCACAAAATGGGTGAGTTTTCTCTTATTAAGTTAGAACTGTGCTGTAATGCAGATGTATCTTTGGAGGGGTTTATTACAAGTAAATCATTATTTGTAACTAGCTATTTGCAAGCTCTGGTTAAAATACTGTGCTTTTGGCTATATAAATAAGTGCAGCACATAGTTAAGATTATGAGGTTAACTACAGAGAACTGAAAGTGTTCAGTGGTATATTCCTCAATGTCAACACCTCAACTACCCAAGCATTATATATCCTTAGTTTTTTGTGGGTTTTTCGGGCTATGTGTCCATGTTCTAGAAGAGTGCCAGCCACAGATGCTGGTGAAACGTCAGAAAGAAACTCTTCTAGAACATGGCCACACAGCCTGAAAAACCCACAAAAAACTATAGATGCCAGCCATGAAAGCCTATGACTTCACATTATATATCCTTCTCATGATAGCTTCCTGCTTTGTTTTATTACTACTGAATTGCACATGGCAGAATACAAAATCAGATTTATCTGAATACTACCAGAACTAAAAAATACCATTCTCCATGGAAAAGCTGGGAAAAACTCAGCTCAATTTAAGTGCTAGCTAATAACCCTCTGGATATCAATTCTATCTGTTAGTGACTTAGGGGGGGAAGCAGACGGCGAAAAGCGCTGTTTTGGGGGCAAGGAAGGGGAGGGAGAGCCACACGGTGGGCGCCCCAACCCCTTCCCCAAAACGTCCTCAGAGCAGCCAGCCCTCCGCACGGCCAGCGCTCCAAGGATGCCCTCCCGCTGCAGCGGAAGAGTCGCCGAAGGTGTGCTGGCAGCCTTTTGCGGTGCACCTTTGGCGATTTGTGGAAGGAGCACTATTTTAGCGCTCCTTCCAGGGGCGGTGAAGCTGCGCTGCGGGGCCGAGGTGTGGGGATACCTCGGCCCCGCGGTGCAGCTTCCTGGGGCGGCACACAGCCACCCGTCTGCTTCCCCCCTTAGTGAAACACATTGATAAATAGACAGATTAAAGCCCAAAGGATCTTTCAAGGAAACTCAAACATGAAGGAAAAGAAGACATTGGCTACATTTTCACTGCAGACTTAATGTAGTTTGACACTACATTAACTGCCATGGCTCCATCCTATGGAATCCTGGGATTTGTAGCTTGTCGTGGCACCACAGTTCTCTAACAGGGAAGTCTAAATATCCCAGAAAACTACAAATCCCAGAATTTCACAGCATTGAGCCATGATCATTAAAGGGGTGTCAACCTGAATTATTACTTCAGTGCAGATGCATCCATTGTCCTATGATATTTGCTCAAAAAGGTTTCAGAAATCACAGCTGGATAATTTTCTGCACAATACTGGAACAATCTGTGCTCCTTTACTCAGCATTTCTGGAACAATACCAGATAACATGGAGAGGAAGATGCAGTAAGTAGACTGGTAAAACTTTAGTGTCTCACATTGAGATAGCAGAAGCACATTTGGCTAGCCCAAAGTCATCACTGGAAACAATTCAATCAGTCTGAATGAAAGGCATGATACTGTTGGCTCACTACAGTGTAATATTTCAGATGTAAAATTCAGTCGGCTTTATCCAAGCATCCATGGCTTGGGGAAAAAAATTCCAAAAAGCAAACCTTGATTTTGCCATTTTATATCAGGGACACCATTTTACTATCCATTTATTTAATGGGACTTGAACATCCACTGATTTTAGTATCAATGGGAGGTTCTGGAACCAACCCCCAGTGGATACCAAGGGACCACCATATATGGTCCAGGTATGTGGTATGTGTTATGTTTCACTGGTTAGATTGTTTATCCCTATGTAACAATGGCTTAAACAGAGGTTATTTGGACATGTGCTGCCAGCTCCAAAAAGTCAAGGTCAAGCATTTTGTTATTCTAGATTAGCAAGCATATGTGGCTGAAAATGTCTTTCTTGCATGGAAATTGTTAGAATCTTCATAGCATATATGAGAAGATCAATTTCCCATGGACACAGTGTCAGCAGAAGCTGAACAAACCATCCCACAGCAAAGAAAGCCACAAGCTAGATCCTTTGGAGAAATCTGGTGGTCCATGCAACTACAATATATAGGGTGGGAGATAGGGAGTTGTGTGTGTGTGTGTGAGCATCCCACACAGTCTTCTGTATTCATAATAGTTCAGATATTTCATCCATGAAGGACAAATGGGGAACTAGTCTTTCCAGTCAAAATTGATTATTTTTTCAATCGGGCCACTAAATTAGTGGAAAGGAAGTTGGTAAATATAATTTACTGGGCCATTATTTAAGTGTTTCTTAAAAGCGTCTGACGAAGTGCTGTTTGCAACATTAATTCAAATTGCCTTTGATAGGGAGTGTGCCATGGAACCTCAAAATTGATTGAAAGAAGTAAACAAGTGTCAATGAATATTAATGAACACCAGTGCCTTGCTCCCGCTGTGACAAGGGAGTGCTAAGAGGGTTGTGGTTTTGTCCAGGCTCCTTTAAACATCTCTATCATCATAATTAGAGGCAAAATGTGCAGAAAAATCATCCAGTAGGAATAATATGATGAAAGCCCAAAGACAAACAATATACGAACCTCCAAATCCAACAAGCAACAACAAAACCATTGCCAACCTTTCAAACACATGATTCAGCTATTCTTTGTGAAATGCCTTATGAAGAAACAGGCCTGTCATCATACATGGAAATATTTGGGCTAAAGAGTCATAAGAGATTTAGTAAAATAAAATCATTGCTGAATTGTCTAATTAAATTTGCATACAGTTCTGCAGGAAATTTATTTTTTAAAATGTTTTGCTTTTCTTTGTAAATAATGTTTCATGGCTGGCATTATAAACCAAGGTCCTCATAAAGCTGCAGATAGCCATTATGATCTTTAACTTTTTTCTCTCACATTCAAGGGCATGCCTCTTTTAACACCATGTTCTCCACAATTTTATGAGAACTTAAGTTTAAATAATCAGCGTTTGAGCATCATGGGGAAACCACAGCTAAAGCAGGCTAGTTAGTTTGGAAGCTACAAATGGGAAAGGAAGAGATGGTGGGTGAGGAAGGAGCACCTAGCTTGTTGAAGTACTGACAAGCTACTGTTTATTGGTCTGTGGTGTTATATCTGAACTGGGCCTCTGTTAGACTTCCATTGTAGTATCTCTAGCTGCATCCACACTGAAGAAATAATCCACTTTGATACTACTTTAAATGCTATGGCTCAATGCCATGGACTTCTGGGAACTGTAGTTTTGTGAGACATTTTGCCACCTCTGTCAGAGAGCTCTGGTGCCACAACAAACTCCAAATCTCAGGTTTCCATAGTATTGAGCCATGACAGTTAGTGATGTCAAACTGGATTATTTCTTCAGTACAGATATAGCTTAAGTCTTCCCACTCTCTGGCAGGGGCTGCCCCAAGACATTTTGCTGCCTGAGACACATTGCCAGCCCCTCTGCTTATCCACAGCCAGCCCAGTATTATTGGCACATGAATTTTTTTAAAAAAAAAACCCACACACAACAATTTCTCCCATCTCTGGAAATCAAAACACATTCATAATTAAGTAATAGTTTTGCAGTATTTGCATGGCATTCAAAAGCTGTTGCTTGAGTATGTAATAGTAGGACTGGCACCACTTTATATCCACTTTCCATTTTCTTTCCTTCTGCTCTCTTTTCTTCCTCAGGATCTTCTTCATCTCTGTCATCTCAACTTCATATTCATTACAGCTCATCCTCAGCTTCCTTTCTCCAGTGGCTCTTCTCAGAATCTTTATTGCAGATACTCTGAGGTCCTTCTCAACATTTTTCTTTAGTGTCTTTTCCCCAGAAAATATTCATTTACTACTTTTCTGTTATTGTTTCTTGCCCTGTTTTGTTAGTTCTTACCAACCAACTTTGCCCCCATTTGTCTACTTCACTCCCTTGACATCACATCCTCTAGAAGGCTTCCTACAACCGGATAGTCTCCAAAATGGTTTCAGTTTTGTCCGACATTGTCCAAGCTAGATCAGTGACCAACAGTGAACTCTGGAAGACTCACTATTTCAGCTTCTGAAACATTTTATGAAACCCAGAGTAAGTCATGGTCCTTCACTTTTTATTTTAAAAAAATCAGTAGGAATTAATTTAAAATCAATATATTTGGGTAGTGGAGGTGAGTTTCTTCAGCAGTGCAATGATTTTCAGATCTTTAACCCAATCTGCCTGTCAGCAGGTTGTTTAATCACAGGAGAAAATTTTGCTGAAAATACTAGGAAAATGTGGAAAGTGTTTCAGGCCCACACTCTTATTAAAAATGAAGAATCCTGATCTCTCTTCATATGCAAAAGGATAAGCATTATCAAGCAGTGCTCTGATAGCTGCTCATCACTTTGATTACAATAACAGGCACCATGCAAAGCAAGTTGTACCATGCAAAGGAATAATGACTACAGCGGGCCTTTGAATTTGCAGGGGTTTGAATCCAGGGGGGCCCCATGGATACCAAAATCCATAGATGCTCAAATCCTATTAAATACAATGGAATAGTGAAATGGTGCTGCTTATGTAAAAGGCAAAGTCAAGGTTTGTTTTTTGGAATACACACACACACATATCAATCAATATTTTTAAGCCACAGATGGTTGAATCCATGGATAATAAATCTGTGGATATAGAGGTCTGGCTGTACTATTACTGTACTATTGGTATGTTCCCTGAAGTAGGAAAAGTTACCAATTTGGATTGTAAGTTTGCATAATCTCCCAAACAGTCATGTTGGGGCTTGGACAATTTTGAAAAGGATTGTTTAAGTTCTGTTGTCATGGGCAGACAGCAGTAACATGCAGTAATGTACCCAGTGATAAGTGGAGAGTTAAGCACTCATCTGCCTCCCATCCCAGATCCCACTGGTATTTGGAGGGAATAGCTCCAGTTGAAAGTTGAATTTAGAAGGTGTGGGAGGACACATAGCTTTGTCCCATTTGATAGAGCTTAATGGTACCTCATCCCACTGCAAGGTCTGTTAAGAATTAAAGTGACAGGATCCCCATTCCGGATCCAATCTAGCAATGCTAAAAAGTCAAGAAAATGTAAAAGGCCAGATGTCTGAAACAAAATGAGATGTCTTTGGCTACTGGCAAAATGACATCTTAAAGGAGACTTAGGGCCTTTGCAGACTGCCAGAAATAGTGCACATTAAATTGAGGCACTGCCCTGGCTCAGTGCTAGGGAATCATGGGAATTGTATTTTTTTCTGGGACATTGAGCCTTCTCTGTCAGAGAGCTCTGGTGCCACAATAAATTACAGTTCCCATGATTCCCTAGCACTGAGCCAGGGCAGTGCCTCAATTTAATGTGCACTATTTCTGGCAGTCTGCAAAGGCCCTTAGAAGGTCTCTTTGGGGAGGCAATTTCACAGCAATGCATACTCTCCAACTGTGTTAAACTAATAGGAACAAAATCCTATCAATCCATTTTTTCATCCTCTTTAAGGGCCTCGGCAGACGACTAATAGGGTCGTCTCCGAGGCAAGGAAGAGGAGGGGCAGCCGCACGAGCGGCACCCCTTCCTCCTCCCGAGGTTGCCCTCAGAGCTGCCGGCCCTCCGCATGGTCGGCGCGCCAAGGGCAACCTCCCGCCGCAGCGTCCTCACACGCTCCGGCGGAAAAGCCAGGGAAAGTGCACCCGACGCGTTTAGGGCACACTTTCTCTGTCTTCTGATAGGAGCGCCAATTTGGCGCTCTTTTCAGGGATGCCGCCGGTGCGCCGCCGTGTGAGTGCCTTGCTCCAGCAGTGCACCGTCCCAGGGAGTCCCCGACGCCCTGGTCTGCATCCCCCCTAAGAGTGTCTTAGGGATCCTTCAGATGTCTTTTCTTTTTCTTTTTTTAGACAGACAATGCAAATCATCTCAGTCACCCATTCTGCATTTGTTATTCTCACTATGGAACACATCAATGTGCATCTCTGAAAATTTGGTTGCTCACACATGCAAGCATTTGAATAAAGATGGAGTTGATGATGCGAATGCATTTGGAACATGTTCAAGGCATGCAGCATTTTATCCTAGATCTATTGGGTCTATTTGAATTGAGTATTCACACTACTGATGCAGATCTTATTTAAAAAAAAAAAAAAACAACACTTGGATTAAGTGGGTTTTTTGGCAGCCCCACCAAAAACTTAATTGGGTGCATTTGGGATGTGAACAATGGAGATTCAACCTGGATTCCTCCTGGATTATTTTCACAGTGTGAACAACCCCTTAGATCAGGGGTAGGCAACCTTTCCCCTTTAAGGGCCGAGGGACTTCAGCTCCCAGAAGCCTCAGCCATGTTGGCCAATAGTTCCATGTTGGCCAATAGCTCCTGGGATTCTTGGAGCTGAAGTCCCTCGGCCCTTAAAGGGGAAGGGTTGCCTACCTTTGCCTTAGATTCTCTTTTCTACTCCCACTTTTTCTCTTTATCCTCAGCTTACTTTAATTGCTGCAAACTGAGTTCAAAGTGCAAAAGTAGTTTACACTCCATTAACTCAGCTGTAGGGAAAGGAGAGGAGGCAGCAGCAAAATCTTGCTCTTCCCAGTAAGCTCAGGAAAAATCAAACTGCGGCAAGTTCTCCTAGCTTGTGTGCTCTTCCTCAATAATAACTTTTCCCATCATGACCACACTCTAGCTGCTTGGGCATGCATGTCCAGCTTCCATCTGTGAAATGATGTTGGGTATGAACAATGGGCACCACTGTATGCTAAGGGAGCAAAATGAAAAAAGTCCTCAGCCAGCCACATATCCAAGCAGAAATTGAGAACTACTTGAAAAATCTGTTAGTCACTTGAAAAAAAGTATTACTAATGATTTCTCACTACTCACGAGTAGTAAGTAAAATGACACATTAATAATGTCTTATTTCTGATGATGACTTTGTTTCTTTTTTTAAAAAAAAAACAAGTGCTAATATCTTTGTTAAAAAATAGATATGCCTTGCTTATCAGAGAATTCTTGTAAAAGAAAGGGGAGAAAGGTTAGATTTTGCTGCCACTGTTGCAAAAAATAGGTGGAAAATATCTGGGTAAAGTTCCTATCATTTTCAATGAGAATGTGGCCCCTGATTCCAAATAAATTTCCCATCCCCAGTCTAAAACAGGTGTTGTTGTTTTTAATGTTCACTGATCTTTGCCTTAAAACCTGGGAATAACAAGCATTGATGTATCAAAAATGGAACATTTTGGTCATTTTGTTATGATGTTAAAAATATAGTGTCATTGCTCTTTGTTATTATTAAACAATTAAAGTATTGTTACTTTCAGTATGTAAACTTCCAAGTAGAGATCATACACAGGAAGCTCTGTATTCTCATAACTAAAAAAGAAAATTTGGGAAATATTCCCACAATTAAAGCATTGTTACTTTCAGTATGTTAACTTGCAAGTAGAGATCATAAACAGGAAGCTCTATATTCTCATAAGTAGAAAGCAAATTTAGGGAAAATATCCAAGTGATTTTAAGGGAAGAAAATACAATTGCAATAAGACTATTTCTCTCTTTGTGTCAATGCTCATTTCTTTCCTGTAAATCAATGATGTCAACATGCCTATTCTGATACTGCCACAAAAATCTCCAATTATTCTGAAAAGACAAAGCTCATTGTAAGACAGATGTATTGCCTTAGTGGCTGAACTTAAAAGAGTGAATGTTGTCTACTCTGTGTTCAGAACTTTGAACTTTTGAAATGTGCTCACAACAGTGTTCAAAGAAATATGATGAAATATTTTTCGGTTCACATTGCTAGTCTTACTTGTTCTTGCTTTTTCTAGATTGTACAAGGCTTCTTTATCTTCAAACACTGATGAAAAGATGTAATGTACCAAGGAGAAGAAGCCATTTAAGAAGTTTGTTTTTTAAAAAAATCAACCTATTCATTTACTGTATATACTCATGTATAAGTCTAGAAATTATAGTAAAACATTGACCTCAAAAAACTGAGTCGACTTATCTATGGGTCAATGTATGTATTATACTTTAACACTTATTTAAAAATTAGTGATCCCCTGGTGAAAATCAAGAGTGTAATCTGTCTTAGAAGCACCAATCTGTCATTATTTTTGTATCCATTCAGCCTTTAGTGTGAGCACAAAGTTATGTTTGCTGGAATTTTTTAAGTTTTTGGCATTGTTCCTTTGCTTCATCTTTTAGATCCTTTGTTACATGCCCCTACATTTTACCCTTGACCTATTCATGGGTCATGTAAAAAATCCATAATTGTGGCCCCAAATCCTGCCCTCAATTTATACATGAGGTCAACTTATAGTCAAGTATATATGGTAAGTGTTTTCTCTCCAAAGGCCAAGGTAGTCTCAGCTGTTCTGCAACCATTTGATGATCATAAGACCCAATAAGTGATCAATCCCTCCCGTATTGGAAAAGAAATCCAATATTATTAATGAAAACACAGGAAGGAAGAAAAGAGTTTGTCAATTTGATTTTCTACAACATTCTTTTTAGTTCATCTTGAGTTTCTTCTAAGACCCAAATCCAAACTGTGTTCAACAAGTGGGAATGATGGGTATGATTTGCATCGGGGGGCTGTGCCAGCTCTAGTCAGCTTCACTCCACCAGCTCCAGTGCTCTGGTGTCGTTTTGGGCTCAGCCAAGGCTGGCAGGTGGGGCAGTCCATCCTCCCTGCCTCCTCTAGGCATGGAAGGAGTTGAGAGGCTTTCTAAGAGCCAAGGCAAGCCATGGAAACTTACTGGGCAAGACCCATAGGAAGAAGAGGAGGAGGCCATCGCTGCCACTGCTGCTCCTTCTTTGCCCTCGCTGAGGGCTTCATGAAGGGAGAAGAGGAGGAGGAGGAGAAGGGAAGGACTCCTCCATAAGCCTGCACTCTCCCTCATACAAGCTTTCCTGCCATGCCACCACCCCTCCTCTATTGTTGTTGTGTGCCTTCACGTCTGTCATGGGATTTTCTTGGCAAGGTTTGTTCAGAAGGAGTTTGCCTTTTCTTTCCTCCTCTTCCTCCTCCTCCTCCATGGCAGCCATTCTTCCTCTCCGCCCTCAAGTGTGAATGACAAAGGGGAGTAAAAGTGGAGTAAATTACCCCAGAAAGATTCAATCACAAAATTACCCGGTTTTCACACTAGGTTATTTTGTAGTGGGAATGAGCCCAAAGAATCCTTCTGGTTACTCCCCCAAATCTGTGGGTACCTGCCTATTCATTCAAGCTGGAAAGCATGCCAGAGGAGTGGCAATCCTAATTCAGCACCACAAAATGGCTGAAGAGATATGGATACAATGTCAGACTTCTACAGAGCAAAGATCTCTCTTGTCAGAATGGAACCTGGATTGTGTCAAACTCAGTTTTTCCTATACAGTCAGCCTTTTTAGCCACAGATTTAACCATCCACAGCTTGAAAAAAATAAAAAATATATCAATTCCAAAAAAGCAACCTTGAATTTGCCAATTTGTGTAAGGGACACCATTTTACTATGCCATTGTATTTAATGTGACTTGAGCATTCACAGATTTTTGTATCCATTGGGGATCCTCAAACCAAACTCCAGCTGATACCAATGGCCCACTAATAATAATAATATGGTTTATTTGTATATCGCCCCAGTGGAAAACCAATCTAGGCGGTGAACAAGATTTATAAAATTACAAACAAGTTAAAACAACAACAAGCCCTCCTCCCCCCTTAAAAAGTTATTAAACAATTTACTATTAAAACAACTGCTATAAAGCAGTAAACAATCTAAAAAACAATAACATGTACAACACACAACACACGACGCAGCACGCGTAACAGTCCCCTGCAACCAACTTAAAAAAATTGCAGTGGGTCCTATCCCCGGCTTTCAGAGGGTCCCGGGCCAGTTGTCTAATCCGGAAAGGCCTGCCGGAAGAGATCCGTCTTGACAGCCTTTTTAAAGCTGTGTAAGGATGTTAATTGATGGATCTCATCCGGCAGGCCATTCCAGAGTCTGGGAGCGACAATAGTAAAAGCCCTCTGGGAGGTCACCGCAAGCCTAGATCTTTGAGGCTGCAGCAAGTTCCTCCCAGAGGATCAGAGGGCGCGGGGAGGATTATATGGGAGGAGGCGGTCTCTTAGATAATTTGGGCCCAGGCCATTTAGGGCTTTAAAGGTGATAACCAACACCTTGTACTGGGCTCGGAAACCAATAGGCAGCCAGTGGAGGGACCTCAACACCGGAGTGATGTGATCCCTCCTAGATGTCCCAGATACCAACCTGGCCGCCATATTCTGCACTAACTGCAGTTTCCGAGTCAGGTACGAGGGTAGCCCCATGTAGAGCACGTTGCAGAAGTCCAGGCATGAGGTTACCAGTGCATGCACAACTGTCTCAAGGTCCTTTACTTCCAAGAAAGGGCGCAGCTGGCGTATCAGCCGAAGCTGATAACAGGCGCTCCTGACCGTTGCATTTACCTGATTTATCATCAGGAGCGACGAGTCAAGGAGCACCCCCAAGCTGCGAATGCAGTCACTGGAGGAGAGTGTGACCCCATCCAGGACTGGAGGTTGCAACCCAATTCCTGGTTTTGGGGCCGAGACCGTGAGCACCTCCGTCTTATCTGGATTCAGCTTCAATCTGTTTTTCCTCATCCAGCCCATTACCAACCCAAGACATTCATTGAGAGAAGATATGCCATTGGAATTCGAGACCGACGAACGAGACATGGAGAAATAGATTTGGGTGTCATCAGCGTACTGATAACACCCGGCACCATAACTCCGAATTATTTCACCCAGCGGCTTCATATAGATGTTAAATAACATCGGGGACAAGATAGCCCCCTGAGGAACCCCACAAGTGAGCTCCCTCTTACTGGAGCTACAGTCCCCGAGCAGCACCCTCTGGGACCGACCCGAGAGGAAGGACCGGAGCCACCGCAAAGCGGTGCCCCCGATACCTAACCCCTTCAGGCGGTCCAAGAGGATGCCGTGATCTATCGTGTCGAACGCCGCTGAGAGGTCTAAAAGCACCAACAGGGTCACACTACCCCTGTCGATGCTCAGACGCAGATCGTCGGTCAAGGCAACCATGGCAGTCTCAACCCCAAAGCCTGTCCTGAAGCCGGTTTGAAATGGGTCTAGATAATCGTATTTGATTTTTTTAAAACAACAACAACAACAACTAATTCAAGTTTTGTTGTCTCCCTGTTATAAAGAACTTACTAGATTTGCACCTGATGAAGTGGACTGGAGTCTGTGAAAACTTATGTTATAAACATTTCTTTCTCTCATTTGGTGCTACAGGGTTTCTTTGTATCTTTTTTGCTAGATTTTGTTAAGATTTTATTTTTTAAAAACACAATAAATTGTTATTCATGTGTAGGTAGGACAGATGGTATTGTACTGATCAAAAACTGAGGTTAGAGTCAGGCTAGGTCATAAGGGAGAACTCAGTGTCAGAGCACGTGCATGGGTCAGTTGTTGGCATCTCCAATTTAAAGGAAGAAGCAAAGGGTAATGGGAAAGGAGCTACCTGAGACTTCAGAGAACTTATTTCCAGTGGACATAACACTGGACTAGACTAGATGAATAAAGAGTATAAGCAGTATGAACTACATCCCTATAGTGACAGATGCAGATGGATTGATTCAATGAAGGAAACCGCAGCTCTAGTTTTCAAGACTTGAACAGGTTGTTAATAACAGGACTGCTTGGAGGTGTCTCCTTCATAAATCAAACCTAACTTAATACATAACAACAGGAATAATGCTGACATAACTCTAGCAAGTTGCAACTAATCACAACTACTTTAAAAGGTTATTCTGTCTTTCTACTGCTCATGGTTCTCAATCTATTTGAACAACTCACCATGAGAAAATTAGTACAACCATAGCGGCATCGGCACTACAGAAAATGGTGTCGAATTGTCATTTCTGCAGGGCGGATACAGCCTCTGATGAAGCAAATAAGATTTTTTAAAAGGCTCTTGCTAAATTACAAGAAGAGCCCTGGTGGCGCAGTGGTTAAATGCCTGCAATGCAGCCACTCACTCACTCACAAATCATAAGGTTGCGAGTTCAATACAGCCAGGGGACTCAGGCTTGCATTCTTCTAAATGAGTACCCAGATTGCTGGGGGCAATTAGCTTACACATTGTAAACCACTTAGGGAGTGCTTAAGTGCACTGATAAGTGGTACAGAAATGTATTTGCTATTGTGGTATTGCTATCTCCTGGACTTTGGAGCTTTGAAAGCTTTCATAAGGCATTTTGTACATTTTGGTTGGGTAACTAAAGGTATCACTGTTTTGTGGATTTTGGATGTTATTGTACTCCATTGAACCATTCACTTTTGGCACACGATTTGCGGATATTCTCTTCATATTTTATATTTATTTTACATATATATTTTCAAGTTTACCAAACTTGCTGTATTAAGTTAACATTGTCAGGAACTCAAAGACATAGCCATGTTAGTCTGATTTGCAAAGGGGCCTTTCAACACCTTTGAGATGAACTGAAGGACCAAAGTTAGTAGCATGAGTTTTCATAGTCTTGAAGAAATGCATCTGAGAAAGTAGGCTCAATACTATGAAAGCTCATACTACCAATTTCTATTTTTCTGTTTGTCTCAAAGGTGCTGGAAGATCCCTTTACATGCTGATTATCAGGAATGTACAGTTGTAAAGCATGGAATGGTGGGGCTTGGGAAGATAAATATTCACTGTGTGCTTCACAATCAAAGAAATCAGCATTACTTTGTGTCAATGATGGGGAAGCAGGCAAGACCACTAAATTCCTGGTCTAAAAGCTGCATAGGGTGCATCTATACCACAGAAATAATGCAGCTTGAAATTACTTGAAATACCATGGCTCCTTCCTACAGAATCCTGGGATGTGTAGTTTGATGAGGCCTAGCCCTCTTTGGCAGAGAAGGTGAAAAGACTTTGTAAACCTACAAATCCCAGGATTCAGTTAGGCTGCTTCTGAAAAAAACCTTCCCTGGACCCCCTGGATATGAACAACTATAGACCAGTCTCTTTATTACCATTTTTGAACAAGGTAATTGAGAGAGCGGTTGCTCTTCAACTCCAAACTGTCTTGGATGAAACCGATTATCTAGATCCATTTCAAACTGGCTTTAGGACGGGATTTGGAGTGGAGACTGCCATGGTTGCCTTGACTGATGACCTTTGTCTAAGCATCGACAGGGGTAGTGTAACCCTGTTGGTGCCTTTAGACCTCTCAGCAGCTTTTGATACAATAGATCATGGCATCCTCTTGGATCGCCTGGACAGTATAGAAATTGGGGGCACTGTGTTGCAGTGGTTCCATTCCTTCCTCTCAAGCAGGTCCCAGAGGGTATCACTCAGGTACAGTTGTTCTGCAAAAAAAAAAAAAAAAAAAAATCTTACCTGTGGCGTTCTTCAAGACGCCATCCTGTCCCAAATGTTATTTATCATCTATATGAAGCTGCTGGGAGACATTATCCAGAGACATGGGGCTGGGTATTATCAGTACTCTGATGACACCCAGATCTATTTCTCCATGTCCCAATCGTCAGCCTCGGCTCCTGATGGCATCTCTCCTCTCAGTGACTGTCTTAGGGCAGTAATGGACTGGATGAGGAAAAACAGATTGAGATTGAATCCAGACAAAACGGAGGTGCTCACAGTAGTGGCCCCGAAACCAGGAATTGGGTTGCAACCTCTAGTCCTGGACAGGGTCACACTCTCCATGAAGGACTGTGTTCATAGTTTGGAGATGCTCCTAGATCTGTCGCTTCAGATGACTAGTCAGGTGAATGTGACGGTCAGGAGTACCTGTTATCAGCTTTGGCTGATATGCCAGCTGTGCCCTTTTCTGGAAGTAAGGGACCTTGAGACAGTGGTGCACGTGCTGGTAACCTCCCGTCTGGATTTCTGCAATGTGCTCTACATGGGGCTACCCTCATCCTTGGTCCAGAAACTTCAGTTGGTACAGAACATGGCAGCCAGAGTGGTCTCGGGAACATCCAGGAGAGACAACATAACACCGGTATTGAAGTCCCTTCACTGGCTGCCTATTAGTTTCTGAGCCCAGTATAAGGTGTTGGTTATGACCTTTAATGCCCTAAATGGCTTGGGTCCAACTTATCTTCGGGACCACTTCCTCCTATATAATCCCCACCCCCTGCACACTCCAGTCCTCTGGGAGGAATTTGCTACAGCCGATGAAAACTAGGCTGTCGACAACCTCCCAGAGGGCCTTTTTGGTCACTGCTGCCAAATTATGGAATGGCCTGCCGGATGAGATCTATCAGCTGACAACCTTAAGGAGCTTTAAAAAAGCTGTTAAGACGGATCTCTTCCAGCAGGCTTTCCTCTATTAGATTTCCTGGCCTCAGGAGTCCCCTTATCCCTTTTCTATCTTGGCTGCAATTGCTGCCCTGCCTATTATTTGTTTGTCTGTCCCAGGACTGTTTATTTTAATTTAGTGTTTTAATCATCATGTTTTAATGTTCTTATTAGTTTAATTTTCTGGGGTGGGAGGGTTGTGGGATCTTGGATTGTATTTTAATACTGTATGGAGTTTTAACTGCTGTGAGCCACCCCAATTGTTTGACAGAGGGGCGGGGTATAAATAACATTTATTATTATTATTATTATTATTACAGCATTTAAATTGGTATCAAGTTGCATTATTTCTGCTGTGTAGAGGCAATCTCAGTTCCACTATTTCCTGCTATCATGTTTCATGTTGTTAACACTCTCTTCTTCCATTTCCCTCTTCATTAGCAATGAGACATTGCCTTTTGTGGTGTGTGACATCATTTATCCCATAACACACCAGAGAGGTGCTGCATACAGACCTTGTGGGGAAAGAAAATAGCAAGTAAGGATGGGACTACTGTCACCTTCATGTCTCAGCAAAATAAAACTACATACCAACATTGCTAAAGAAAAAAATCATCTGTCCTTCCAAACTTGCTGGTGAATTTTTCTTTCCAGTCCCCCTCTCTCCAAAACTAAACTCTAGCAAATTAGTTTGCAAGCTGGGCTGCAAACTTTCAGGGTCCCATTTGAGCTCGCATGTAATTCCATACTTTTTAAAAATGTTTCCAAAGAATATATATTTATAGACTTAGAGCACATATCCTCCAACTGTTCCAATTTTGCAAGGACAAACCCAATTAATCCTCTGTTTTCTCACTTTTTCAACTGCTTTAAAAACGTCCCAGTTTCTCTCTTCTTCTCCCATTTATCCCATTGTCCTCAGCATAGTTCAATTGCTGCGAAATGGCATCAAAATGCAAAAGTAGTTTGCACTCACTTAATTCAGTGGAAACAAAGGAGAGGAAAAGTAGAATCTTGCCCTTCCCAGGCAAAAGCAAACTGTTGCAGCCACCCCTAGCTTGCATATGCTTCTTCATTAGTAACTTTTGTCATCTTGCCTGCACTCTGATGTTGCTTGATTACATATTTCTTGGTTTTCATCTGTGTATTGTTGGAGTATATGAGAGCACATCTTTCTAGACTCTGGCTTTCTCTCCCTTCTCCAGTATTTTACTATTTTTCTCTCTCTTTGGCCCTGTGCTCCCCTGAATGTGATAATGATTGATGTTTTCTTTCAGAGGTATTCTGAGCTATCTTCCAGAGTAATTTATTTTCTTAATAAAAGTTAAGTGTTAATGTTTTTCCACTGCTTTATATGTGGAACAAATCCTTATGACAAATAGTCTTGTCAAACAATATTCACACATGTATCCAGCAATGAAAAATACAGCAAAAATAATAATAATAAAATTCTACACTCTGAATCTCACATGTACCCTTTCCCCCAACGGTCAACCCTTTATAAAACAAATCATACCTTTCCTATTGATTTCCATAGATTGTTTTTGGACAGTTGTACTGAATCAAAGCAGATGGTACATTTACAAAGCAGCTTGTGTGACTATATATTATATTTGCCTTGAGCGACCTTTGAAATCTCATTGGCAGCTTGATATGTACTCTGCTGTGGTCACCAAGTGATTAAGAAGTTACAGGCTACCTGAAGGGTGTTGAGACTTGGAGGACAACAAAAATGATCAAGGGGAAGTGGACTTGGAACTATCTGGAGAGGAATATTAACAACAATCAACATAACTCATCACTTCTGCTAATACAATGGAATTAAATACATGTATGTATGTATGTATGTATACAACCCCATCCACAAAAAAGGAGACACAAGAGACTGCAGCAATTATAGAACCATAGCACTAATCTGATGTGCAAGCAAAATTATGCTCAAAATATTGCAAAACAGACTCCAAACACACATGGAGAGAGAAATCCCTGAGGTCCAAGCAGGGTTCAGGAAAGGAAGAGGAACCAGGGATCACACTGCAAATATACAATAGATTATGGAGCGTAGCAGGGAATTCCAAAAGAAAATCAGCATGTGCTTAAGCATGTGCTTTATAGACTATAGCAAAGCCTTTGACTGCATAAATCATGAAAGGCTATGGAACAACCCTAAAGACATGGGAGTGCCAAAATATCTGATAGTCCCAATGAGGAAATCTGTACTCTGGAAAGAGGCTACTGTCAGAACAGAACATGGAGAAATAGAATGGTTCCCAATTGGCAAAGGAGTCAGTCAAGGCTGCATCCTATCACCCTACCTATTCAAGTTATATGCAGAACATATAGTAAGGAAAGCAGGCTTGGACATGGAAGAGGGAAGAGTGAAGATAGGAAATAATATCAATCTGAGATATGATGATGACACCATAATACTAGCAGAGAACCTCACAGACCTGGAATAACTACTAAGGAAGATCAAAGAAGAAAGTGCAAAAGCAGGCTTACTGTTGAACATAAAGAAAACAAAAATAATGACCACAGAGAAGACATTCAAACTAAAACAATGAAGAAATAGAAATACCGTATTTTTCGGCATATTAGACGCACTTTTTCTTCCCCAAAATGGCGGTGGGGAAGTTGGTGCGCCTAATAGGCCGAATGTAGCTCCCCTCCGAGGCCGCCGCTCATCCTCGGTGGTTCAATGGGCTGCTCCTGGGATCGGAGGCCGAGCAGCCCATTGAACCACCGAGGACGCAGGGGGAAGGAGCGTTGCTTTCCCTGGGACCATGCTGGGGTCGGAGGACTCCTCCGACCCCAGGATCACCCCAAGGAAAAAAACGTTGCTTTCCATGGGGCAATGCTGGAGTCGGAGGACGCCTCTGACTCCAGCATCGCCCCATGGAAAGCTTCCTTGGGGCGATCCTGGGGTCGGAGGACTCCTCCGACCCCAGGATCACCCCAAGGAAAAAAACGTTGCTTTCCATGGGGCAATGCTGGAGTCGGAGGACGCCTCTGACTCCAGCATCGCCCCATGGAAAGCTTCCTTGGGGCGATCCTGGGGTCGGAGGACTCCTCCAACCCCAGCATTGCCCCAAGGAAAGCAACGTTGCTTTCCTTGGGCGGATACTTGGGTTGGAGGACGCCTCCGACCCAGGCATCCACCCAAGGAAAGCAACCAGGCTTTCCCTGCAGGGATCCTAGGGTCTGAGGCGTCCTCCGTGGGCCGGAGGACGCCTCAGACCCCAGGGTCCCTCCAAGGAAAGCCTGGCTGCTTTCCCTGCAGGGATCCTAGGGTCTGAGGCGTCCTCCGTGGGCCGGAGGACGCCTCAGACCCCAGGGTCCCTCCAAGGAAAGCCTGGCTGCTTTCCCTGCGGGATCCTAGGGTCTGAGGCGTCCTCCGTGGGCCGGAGGATGCCTCAGACCCCAGGGTCCCTCCAAGGAAAGCCTGGCTGCTTTCCCTGGAGGGATCCTAGGGTCTGAGGTGTCCTCCATGGGTCGAAGGATGCCTCAGACCCCAGGTCCCTCCAAGGAAAGCCTGTTTGCTTTCCCTGGGTGGATGCCGTGGGTCTGAGGCGTCCTCCGTGGGTCGGAGGACGCCTCAGACCCCAGGGTCCCTCCAAGGAAAGCCTGGTTGCTTTCCCTGGGTGGATGCCGTGGGTCTGAGGCGTCCTCCGTGGGTCAGAGGATGCCTCAGACCTCAGGGTCCCTCCAAGGAAAGCCTGGTTGCTTTCCCTGGAGGGATCCTAGGGTCTGAGGCGTCCTCCGTGGGTCGGAGGACGCCTCAGACCCCAGGGTCCCTCCAAGGAAAGCCTGGTTGCTTTCCTTGCAGGGATCCTAGGGTCTGAGGTGTCCTCCGTGGGTCGAAGGATGCCTCAGACCCCAGGTCCCTCCAAGGAAAGCCTGGTTGCTTTCCCTGGGTGGATGCCGTGGGTCTGAGGCGTCCTCCGTGGGTCGGAGGATGCCTCAGACCCCAGGGTCCCTCCAAGGAAAGCCTGGTTGCTTTCCCTGGGTGGATGCCGTGGGTCTGAGGTGTCCTCCGTGGGTCAGAGGACGCCTCAGACCCCAGGGTCCCTCCAAGGAAAGCCTGGTTGCTTTCCCTGGAGGGATCCTAGGGTCTGAGGCGTCCTCCGTCGGTCGGAGGACGCCTCAGACCCCAGGGTCCCTCCAAGGAAAGCCTGGTTGCTTTCCCTGGAGGGATCCTAGGGTCTGAGGCATCCTCCGTGGGTCGGAGGACGCCTCAGACCCCAGGGTCCCTCCAAGGAAAGCCTGGTTGCTTTCCTTGCAGGGATCCTAGGGTCTGAGGCGTCCTCTGTGGGTCGGAGGATGCCTCAGACCCCAGGGTCCCTCCAAGGAAAGCCTTGTTGCTTTCCCTGGGTGGATGCCGTGGGTCTGAGGCATCCTCCGTGGGTCGGAGGACGCCTCAAACCCCAGGATCCCTCCAAGGAAAGCCTGGTTGCTTTCCTTGGGCGGATGCCTGGGTCGGAGGCATCCTCTGACTGTATTTTATTAAGAATCTTTTTTTCCTAGATTTTCCTCCTTTAAAATTGGGTGCGTCTTATATGCCGAAATACGGTAGTAAAAGAGTTCTCATATCTGGGATCAAACATTGATCAGAATGGGGACTTCAGCCAGGAAATCAGGAGAAGATTAAGAATGGAGAGAGTGGCTATGAAAGAACTAGAAAAGATCCTAAAGTGAAAAGACATACAACTCAGCCAAAAAGTCAGAATCATACAAGCCATTGTATTCCCTATTACCATGTATGGATGTAAGAGCTGGACAGTCAAGAAAGAAGATAGGAGGAAAATCAACTCCTTTGAGATGTGGTGCTGGAGAAGAGTGCTGAGAATTTCACGGACAGGCAAAAGGACAAATAAATGGGTCCTAGAGCAGATCAAGCCAGAGATATCCCTAGAAGCCAAGATAAGACTTACACTGTTGTACATTTGACACATCATGAAAAAGCATGAATCGTTGGAAAAGACAATAATATTGGGAAAGGTGGAGGGAAATAGAAAGAGAGGAAGGCCACATGCTAGATGGATGGACTTTATTAAAGAGACCACAAATATGAATTTGCAGGAGCTGGGCAGAGCAGTAGAGGACAGGGGGCTGGAGATGTCTCATCCATAGGGTTGCCATTGGTCAAGATCAACGTGAAGGCAGTTAACAAATAAATAAATAAATAAAAATAAAAAATAATAAAAAAATAAATGTATGCATTTAATATGAGACCCAAACTGACTCACAATTTGAATTAAATCAAAATCCAGTTAAAATAATGCATACCACACAATCAAACAATAGATACTACACAATCAAAACATTAATTTAAAACAGTTTTTCAAGGGCAATTGTAATAATAATGATAAACTCAGGAATCCTGTATTGCTGTTATGCGTTTGTAACCTAGAGTTCCAGATCTATTTGTCTTTATTGTTGGGTGCCTTTAAGTCATATCCAACTTATGGAGACCCTAAGGCAAACTTATCATGGGGTGTTCTTGTCACGATTTGTTCAGAGGAGGTTTGTCATTGTCTTCCCCTGAGGCTGAGAGTATCTGACTTGCCCAAGGTCATCCAATGGATTTCATGGCTGACCTAGGAACTGAACCCTGGTCTCCAGAGTCAAAGTCCAATGCAAACCACTACACCACACTGGCTCTCAACTGCTCCATATTCAGTAACATGGTCACAGTTGTGGCACTATTGCTACAATCAAATGCCCTCGTGAGCCCACCTTAACAGCTATCAGCCTCATTGACTAAAAGAAGTCTGTTCATCTGCAGATTGGGGTGAAAGGAGGATGACATTTCCAGCCCCATCCCACTAGCAGGTGAGGCTGAGACCATCAAAAGCAGGAGCCCTACCTCTATTAGCCATTGAAGCCTCATAAATGAGAGCGGTCTGGAAACATCCTCCTCCTTGGACTCTGTTCAGCAGCTGAACAGATCTCCTTCAGTTGATATAGCTGCTGCTTGCTGTTAAGGTGGGCTTGGAAGTCAGGCCAAGAGCCATTAGTTATGCATTTGTAATAAGTAGGTAATATAGGATATTAGCAATTAATACAAATGCAACTACAACACACCCCAAATAAAAGTCCTTCTCCAACAGATGTAGAAAAGGGGTTTATAGTCTGAGGCCCAGAGTCCGTGAGTGGGTGAAAAAAAAGTGTGGTTTTTTAAAGTTTTAAAACATAAATCATACACACACTCAGTAACACATAAAATTATAACCCTATATTAACAAAATAACACTAAAATAAAATAAAATAAACTAGTGTGAATTGAAGGCTTTCACGGCCAGCATCCATAGTTTTTTGTGGGTTTTTGGGGCTATGTGGCTGTGTTCTGGAAGAAATTATTCCTGACGTTTCACCTGCATCTGTGGCTGGCATCTTCAGAGGTAGACTAACTCCTACCCCCGCCCCCATCTTTCCACTTCCTTCCCCCATAAAACTATACCTATTAGTAAACAGCATATACTCAAGATAAACTCAAATTAATATATTTTGATATAGTGGTTTGAAGTGTTGAACTACGACTCTGGAAACTAGGATTCAAATCCTGGCTTGAACGTGTAAACCCACTGGGTGACTTTGGACAAGTCATACGCTCTCAGCCTCAGAGGATGGCAATGGCAAACCCACTCTGATGAAACTTGCCAAGAAAACCCAATGATAAGTTCTCCTTAGGTTCACCATATGTTGAAAATGACTTGAAGGCACACAACAACTAAAATTGACTTCCAGCTTCCCAAACCTAGGAATTAACACCCCACAGCTTAAGTTTTTCAATATTACTAAATTTTTATTTCATTTCTGACCTAAAAATCTAAACCTCAAAGTCTGAAACAAAGATCTTTCCTTGTTTCTGTTGAAACAAAAAGAATGAAAAGATGAAAAAGCAAAAAGTAATATAATCTTTTATTTATTTCTGTTAAAAAGTAACAAAGTGTTTAAAAATAGTCATAACAAATATAGACAAAAGATACAAAATAAACAAGAGCCAACAATGGTAAGCAAAATAATACAAAATAGCAAATACATTAGCCCCTCCCAATTTGCAAAGCAAAGCAAAGCAGCTTATTTATATACCGCTTCATATCACTCTATGGGATGTCTAAGCGGTTTACAACTGTGAGCTGATTGCCCCCCAACAAGCTGGGTACTCATTTTAGCGACCTCGGAAGGATGCAGGCCTGAGTCGAGCCTCAGCCCTGGCTGGTATTGAACTCGCAACCTTGTGGTCTTCAGAGGTAGACTAACTCCTAATTTGCAGGGGATTCTTTTCGCCGCCCCCCCCCCCATGAAAATCGTGCTCCCAAATATTCAAACCCCATTGAAAATAATGGTGCACGCACCCATGGTGCATGCGGGGGTACACTGCCATTATATCCCTCCCTGCTTGTCTCTCCCAGGAAGAGTGGGATGGGGAGGGACAACTGTACACCAAACCAAACCAAGCAACAAAACTTCACTGAAGCAGGGTAAGACAAAATATAGCGCAAAATGAAAAAGACAAGAGACAGAACTCACACAAGAAAGCTAGCCTTATAAAGGTTCAGCAACTGAATAAGATAATACATACAGCTGAAGGTCATTTTCATCTCAGCAGCTCACCATTAATGCCATAATGACCAAAGTTCTAGATCTTGTCCATAGTCCAACAGTTTCTTCTTCATGAAAATTAAAAATGGGGGTGGGGAATCAAAAATAGTTTTTGATTTACCTGTTATTCTGATTATTATTTTCCTCTCATAGTAAATTCTCAGGTAAAAATTTAGCCTTTTCAAGTGTTCATTGCAATTTTTTTTCCCCTGCTCAAGAGTAGTCATTGGGAAGCAAGTCAATCTCTAATTCAAAACAAGCAAGCAAAATAATGCAAATTTTTGTGTAGTTTATTTTTATGTTCATTTTTCTGGAGATGGGGCCTGTCAAGAGAATTAATGACCAAAAAGGTTGAAAAACCACAAATGCAAAATGAATGCATGTTTTGGATGCAAGGAGGGTGAACAGCAGGTGAGATGGCATTTTATGAAAACAGCCTGTATGTATCCAATGTTTCACTCACAGATTTGAGTGCACTGGTAAATGGAAGGTGAATAGACTCACTTCTATTTCCCACATCCCACATCCTTTTTGCATGGATGAGCAAACATAAACAGGCAATCAAGACCAAAAAGAGAGGGAAGTTGATACAAATGATTGGGACGTAGCAAAGTTGCACCCCCTCCTACTATCCCAATTTAGCAGGGATAATCCTAATTAATCCTCAGTTGTACCATTTTTTCAACTCCTTTTAAAATATTCCTTCAGCTGCGGAAAACTGAGTTCAAAGTGTGAAAGTACTTTGCACTCAGTTCCGCAACTCAGCATGCAGAAGGAGCCGGTGGAATCTTGCACTTCTCAGGAGGCTCAGGCAAAAGCAAACTGTTGCAGCCTTTCCTGGCTTATGTTTTGTTCTCATCAATAACTTTTGCCATTTTGACTATGTCCTCGTGTTTCTTGGCCACACATGTCTCAGTTTTCATCTGTGGAAATTTGGCGGGTGTGATTTGCATGTTTTTGTCTTTCAATATTTTACGATCTGGTGAGCTAAAAGATTCATCCTCACTGCAGAATTAATGCCGTTTGACACCATTTGACCTGCCATGGAGCAATGCTATGGAATTCTGGGATTTGTGGCAAAAGGATTTGCTTTTAGCTTGAGCTGGAAGGTTGAGGAGTCACAATAGTCAGCTGACTGGGCAATGAGAGAACACAGAGGAAAGCAGAGCCTAGAAAAGTTACTTTTATAGACCACAGTTCCTAGAATCCCACAGCCAGTGAGGTTAGTGACCATGTACAGATAAATACTTGGACTGTACTAAAACATATTGCATTCAGCAACTAATTGTATAAGCTATTTCTTCTCTGCTTTCAACCCAAAGATCCCCAAGTTGAATCCAGAGTTTTCTTTGTTCTATTAACTGGTCTTTTCCTTATTAGACTTTAAAATCATTGGTTCATATCTAAGGATGCCATTTCCTCCTTCTTCCTCTCCTCACCCCCTTGTATTTTCTGTGTTTGTTAGTAAGACACAGCCATTTATGTATTTGTTCTTCAACCCCCCCCCCCCCGAGGCACTGACAGCAACATGTAACAATTGAGGAACAGCTTAATAAAAAAAATGTCAATTGAAACTGTTTTATTTCAGTGGCCATTTTGCTAATTTATGAGAGCATGTTAGATTTGCTGTAAAACCCAACATCATAATGTATTAATGAAGCTTGATTTACTATCATCATTATTTCTAAAATCAGAGGCATGTGAATTATACTGAGCCACAGTGCTAGCAAATTTTCAATCTGCATCTAAGGGAGTTTTATTTTCTTTAAAAATCATAGAATCATAGAATCATAGAATCATAGAGTTGGAAGAGACCACAAGGGCCATCCAGTCCAACCCCCTGCCATGCAGGAACTCCCAATCAAAGCATCCCCAACAGATGGCCATCCAGCCTCTGCTTAAAGACCTCCAAGGAAGGAGACTCCACTACTCTCCGAGGGAGCGTGTTCCACTGTCGAACCGCCCTTACTGTCAGGAAGTTCCTCCTAATGTTGAGGTGGAATCTCTTTTCTTGCAGCTTGCATCCATTGTTTCGGGTCCTAGTCTCTGGAGCAGCAGAAAACAAGCATGTTCCCTCCTCGATATGACATCCCTTCAAATATTTAAACACGGCTATCATATCACCTCTCAGCCTTCTCTTCTCCAGGCTAAACATCCCCAGCTCCCTAAGTCGTTCCTCATAGGGCTTGGTTTCCAGACCCTTCACCATTTTAGTTGCCCTCCTTTGGACACGCTCCAATTTCTCCACATCCTTTTTGAATTGTGGTGCCCAGAACTGGACACAGTATTCCAGGTGAGGCCGGACCAAAGCAGAATAGAGTGGCACTATTACTTCTCTTGATCTAGACACTATACTTCTACTGATGCAGCCTAAAATTGCATTGGCC
Organism: Phrynosoma blainvillii; assembly: GCA_026167975.1. Lineage (NCBI taxonomy): Eukaryota > Metazoa > Chordata > Lepidosauria > Squamata > Phrynosomatidae > Phrynosoma > Phrynosoma blainvillii. The sequence continues at coordinate 327,838,297 of JANUYF010000003.1, forward strand.
TTTTTAGCTGCTGCATCGCACTGTTGACTCATGTTCAACTTGTGGTCCACCTGGATTCCTAGATCCCTTTCACACGTAGTCTCATTCAGCCAAGTGTCCCCCATCGTATATCTGTACTTTTCGTTTTTCCACCCTAAGTGCAGTACCTTACATTTCTCTGTGTTGAATTTCATTTTGTTAGCTTTGGCCCAACTTTCTAGTCTGCTCAAGTCATTTTGAATTTTGATCCTGTCCTCTGGGGTATTAGCTACTCCTCCTAATTTGGTGTCATCTGCAAATTTGATAACTATGCCCCCAATACCGTCATCCAAGTCATTAATAAAGATATTGAATAGCACTGGGCCCAGGACAGAGCCCTGTGGCACCCCACTGGTCACTTCTTTCCAGGTTGAAAAGGAGCCATTGTTGAGCACCCTTTGTGTTCGACCAGATAACCAATTACAAATCCATGTAACAGTTACTTTGTCTAGCCCACATTTTACCAACTTGCTTGCAAGAATGTCATGGGGAACCTTGTCAAAGGCCTTACTGAAATCAAGATATACTATATCCACAGCATTCCCTTCATCTACCAAGCTGGTAATTTTATCAAAAAAAGAGATCAGATTTGTCTGGCATGACCTGTTTCTCTGAAACCCATGTTGACTTTTTGTGATTATGAAATTATCTTCCAGATGTTCACAGACTCTCTGTTTAATGATCTGCTCCAGAATCTTTCCGGGTATTGATGTCAGACTAACTGGACGATAATTGTTGGGATCCTCTTTTTTCCCCTTTTTGAAGATGGGGACAACATTTGCCCTCCTCCAGTCCGCTGGGACCTCTCCTGTTTTCCAGGAATTCTCAAAGATTATTGCCAATGGTTCTGATATTACATTTGCCAGTTCTTTTAATACCCTTGGATGTAATTCATCTGGTCCTGGAGACTTATATTCATCTAGATTAACCAGATGTTTCTGTACTATCTCTTTACTTATTCTGTGATGAAATTCTCCTATTCTGTCCTCTGCTCCATTATCCTCAAGTTGAGCACCCTTTGCCTTTTCTGAGAAGACTGAAGCAAAGAAGGTGTTGAGTAATTCTGCCTTTTCTCTGTCCCCTGTTAACTTTTTGCCATCTTCTCCACACAGTGGCCCTACCATTTCCTTCTTTTTTCTTTTGCTACTGACATACCCCCAAAAGCCCTTTTTATTGTTCTTAACCGCTCCAGCAAGCCTGATTTCATTCTGCGCTTTAGCTTTTCTGACTTTAACCCTACACGTGCTAGCTATTTGTTTGAATTCCTCTTTGGTGATTTCCCCATTTTTCCATTTCTTATACATGTTCCGTTTAAAACATAGTTCAGTTGCAAGTTCCTTAGTCATCCATCCTGGTTTCTTGAGACACCTCCCATTTTTCCTCCTCGTTGGCACGGTTTGAAATTGTGCCTTCAGTATCTCCCTTTTGAGAAACTCCCATCCGTCTTGAACTCCCTTCTCTTTTAGTATTCCTGTCCATGGGATCACCCTCAGTATTTCTCTAAGTTTAGTAAAATCAGCTTTCCTAAAGTCTAGAATGCGTGTCTGACTATGCCTGGCTTCTCCTTTCCACTGTATAATAAACTCCAGGAGGACATGATCACTCCCGCCTAAGGATCCAACCACTTGCACCCCATTAACTAGGTCTTCCCTGTTAGTTAGGATCAGATCCAAAATAGCTGACTCCCTCGTTGCCTCTTCCACCTTTTGAACAATGAAATTGTCTTCGAGGCAAGTGAGGAATTTGCTAGACCTCAAGGATTTTGCCGAGTTTGACTTCCAGCAAATATCCGGATAGTTGAAGTCACCCATCACTACTATATTTCTCCTTTCTGAGTGTGTGGTCATCTGTTCTAGAAAGGCATCATCCAGTTCTTCTGCCTGAGTCGGGGGTCTGTAGTAGACTCCCACAATAACATCCCTGTTGTTTCTTTCCCCTTTAATTTTTATCCAAATGCTCTCCACCTGGCTTCCAGGATTGTTGTCCTGGATTTCTTCACTGGTGTAAATATCCCTGACATATAATGCTATTCCTCCTCCTCTCCTGTTTGGCCTGTTTCTCTTGAAGAGGTTATACCCCTGTATTTTTACATTCCAATCATGAGACTCATCCCACCAGGTTTCAGTGATGCCTATTATATCATATTTGCTTTGTTGAGCTAGGAGTTCAAGTTCATCTTGCTTATTTCCCATGCTCTGTGCATTAGTGTAGAGACATCTAAGACCATATGTCTCCTTTACTTGCTGCCTTAGCACGTTTTTTTGCCTCCCACTGTTGGGTCCCTCTACTGTTTGCTTTGTTTCCTCTATGACAGTTTGACTATTTTTTCCAGTCCTTTTGTCTTCCAGGGTGCTGTCTCCCTTCCCCACATGACTCAGTTTAAAGCCCTCCTGATCAAATTCTTCAGACTGTTGGCAAAAACGTTTCTTCCAACTGGTGTGAGATGCAGCCCATCCCTTGCCAGGAGTCCACCCTCATGGAACCACAGCCCATGATCCAAGAATCCAAATCGTTCTCGACGACACCATCTGCGGAGCCAATTGTTGACATCTGCTATCTTCCTCTCTCTTCCTGGACCGTGCCCTTCAACTGGCAGTAGAGACGAGATGACAATCTGTGCCTCCATTTCTTTCAGCTTCTTTCCTAGAGCCTCGTAATCCCTTTTGATGTTTTGAAGGCTGTGTCTTGCTGTGTCGTTCGTTCCCACGTGAACCAAAAGGAAGGGGTATTGGTCGGTAGGCCTGACCAGTCTTCTCAGCCTCTCTGTCACATCTCGGATCTTTGCCCCAGGGAGACAACACACCTCCCGAGACATCTTGTCAGGCCCACAAATCACTGCTTCTGTCCCTCTCAGCAAGGAGTCCCCCACCACGACCACACGTCTCCTACGAGGCTTAGCAGCGACTGTTCCCTGTGGTGGTACTCCCAGCTCTTTCCCTGAAGTCTGTTCATGCTGCTCTTCCTCGTCCTCCTTGGTAAGGGAAAGAGCTTGAAAACGATTCTGTAGCTGCAAGCTCCCAGAACGATCTCTAGTCTCCCTACTTCTGCGTGTGACATTCCTCCAGCTGTCTACCTCCTGTGTATGTGGTGTGACGTTCTCTTCCCCAGCAACTTCCACTGTGTGGTCCCTGTCCAAGACCGTTCGTTCCGTTCTGTCTAGGAAAGCCTCTTGCTCCCTAATATTCTGAAGTGTAGCTACCCGCACCTCCAGCTGCTGTACTTTCTCCTCCAAGAGAGCTACCAACTTGCACTTGGAGCATGTGTAGTTCCTGACCTCTGTAGGTAGGAAGACAAACATACCACAGGTATTGCAGGTGACGGCAGCAGTTCCTTCAGTATCCATACTAAGTATTAAAAAGGACTATGGCTTTCCTCCTCAAAGAATATCTCTTGCTAAAACCAATGTTAAAGTCTGCAGATGACCAAAAGTTTTCTACAATTGGTAGTGGTTATAAAATTCTCTGGGAGCAGTTGTAAAGAGCTAACTGCCTAGCCCACCCCCTATTGATTTGTAAATGCTCTTAACAAAGCCCCACCCGCTGAGTCACAGTCACACTTCCCCCAAGAGTTTTTTAAAAAGAACTTAAAAACTTACCCTCTCAAGATGGCTGCCTGGAAACTGTTTTCTTCCTCTCTCCTAGCAGGAATTGGCCTGGAAAGCTTTCTTTCCTGGCAGAAACCTCTTTCTCTTTCTCTTCTCTTTTAGAAACTGGCCTGGAGAGCCTCCTCCTCCTCCTTCCCTGTCCTGGCCGAAACTGACCTGAAACTGACCTCTGGGAGCAGTTGTAAAGAGCTAACTGCCTAGCCCACCCCCTATTGATTTGCAAATGCTCTTAACAAAGCCCCACCCGCTGAGTCACAGTCACACTTCCCCCAAGAGTTTTTTAAAAAGAACTTAAAAACTTACCCTCTCAAGATGGCTGCCTGGAAACTGTTTTCTTCCTCTCTCCTAGCAGGAATTGGCCTGGAAAGCTTTCTTTCCTGGCAGAAACCTCTTTCTCTTTCTCTTCTCTTTTAGAAACTGGCCTGGAGAGCCTCCTCCTCCTCCTTCCCTGTCCTGGCCGAAATGATACATGCAGGCATGGCCAGATTAACCAATGAGCTAAGGATGCTCTAGCTTTTAGTAGACCATCTTGAGAGGCTCACTAGGTTGCCAAATCCACATGTTTTAAATAAAAAGCAGCAAGTCTCTAGCTATATAATGTGGGATACAAGACAAAATGTTTAGATACTCTTATCCAATTTTTGTGGACAGGGGAAGGTGGAAATAAATCTAGAAGCATTATTAAAACTAACTGATTTATATTTTAGTATGATCTTTCAAAGATAGATATCCAGAAAAACTAATGCTAAAATATAAATCAATCTTTTAGGTACTACTAGATTTTTCCTCTCTCCTCTACCCTTTTTTATGTAACAATGTTCGGGTTTGTGTAAAGTCAAAGGCATAGATGTTTTAGGTTTCCCAAAGCAGATAAGTAGGGAAGAACCAGTTGTGTACACACTAATCCATATTGAATTAGGTTCTGATTTTATGCTTTATTTCTTGGTGGTTGGAAAGCCTTTTCCATTTCACTTTCTAAAATTGTGAATTCAACTTTAAATGGCGCTTCCATGATGGAATTGTTACGCTGTTTAAATATATATATAGGTCTTCAGTCTATTGCTTCCATCACCTTTTTATTTTGCCCTGACCACATAATGTGTTCTCCTCTTGATCATATAGCATCCCTATTCTTCGTTTGAATTTCTCTTTAATTTCTTGATTCTGTGGAAGAGGTCTCTTGCTTTGCAATTTTTGTTCTTTCTCTTCTATTTCTTTGTCTTAATCATTACTGGGCTGCTTGAAGAGTTAAGGCTGGTGCCCCTCCCTCTGCCTCAGTGGAGTTTATCACATGGGGGAAATCCTGTGCAGAAACGGGGTTTTAAATTGGAAAAAAAAAACCACAAAAGTGGGCAGATTTTCAGATGATGTTGCTGTTAAAATGGGATTAACCCGAACGGAAAGTAGTCAAACTGCTTCTGTTTACTTTCGGAAAATCCCAAAAGTAAAAAGAAAGCAGTTTTTGACTACTTTCCATTCAGGTTAACCCCATTTTAACAGCAATGTGTGTGAAAATCTGCCCACTTTTGCGGGTTTCCCCCACCTTTTAAATCCCATTTCTGCACGGGATTTCCCCGGGGTGATAAACTCCAGTGTCTGTTACTTGGAGAAAATAAGTAAGCCAGTCTTTTTATTTTATTTTATTTTATTTTTTGTCTGCCTGATATACTTGAAGACTTAAGACTGATGACTCTCCCTCAGCCTCAGTGTCTGTTACTTGGGGAAGATAAGAAAGCTAGTCTTTTTATTTATTTATTTTTTGTCTGCCTGGGCTGCTTGAAGCGTTAAGGCTGGTGCCTCTCCCTCTGCTTTAGCATCTGCTACTGGGAAAAAACAAGTAAGCCAGGTCCAGCAGTGGCAGCAGTGGTGAGGCAGTGAAGGAGGCAGAACCAGAGCACTGGAGCCCTTTTAGGCAGCCCCAGCATCACCAGTGGCTCTCTGGCAGCGGCAACAAGACAGCAAAGGGGGCAGAAGCTGAGCCCTCTTAGCCTTGTTACCCTGATTAAACAGAATTTCCCTAACTATCTAACGATTATTCGGTGACCTTGGAAAGTAGTGACGGAGGACACTGATCAATTATTCTATTGAAATCTGTTTTTATAGCCACAGTTGGGAGATGAACATCTTGCATTCAATTTTAGGATTAGAGAATCCAAGGGGTATAATACTAAAAAAAATCTGAGCCAGCGATGGTGGTCTTAACTAGACAGGGATACAAAAAATTAGGTATTTCACCAAAAGATAAAGATTTTCATGCAAATAACAAGACTTGCATGAAACAAAGCAAACAGAGATCTCGCAATACTTTTCCCCAATTGTGAAAATCTCAGATGAGGGGACTGACCAGCCATCTGAAACAATTCTGGAATGGACACTTTATAACAGACACATGTTATTTGATCTATATTATGGGGATAATATTAGTTTGGCTGAGGAAATTGTCCTGACCAATAATAACTGTAAAAATATCTTGTCATGGGTTGGGGAAAAGAAGCCATGCTAAATCTGTAAAAGAACATTCTTCCCATTATCCAATAGAAAGTGCACCCAATTCAAGTAAATCTCCAAAAGAAATGACAAACCCTAAGCAACTTACAAATCATGTCATAAAACTGATGAAAGATCTACATTCTGTCAAAACATATTTGTCTGAATGTAATGACTTATTAACAACTACCTCTAAAATATTGGTAAAGAGTAACCCTCACTCTGAAATCAAGCAGCCTGTTGATGAGTCTGTTGCATGCCCTGATAGCACCAAAAGGAAGAAAGTTAATAAAAGGAGGATTAAGGTTAACAAATGTGTTAAAAAATTATGCCAGCATAGATTCAACACAAAGAAAACAAAGAACATCAAGAGGTCTTGCAAACATTACAATACTCTAGCAAAACAGGTAAAGATGAATTTTAAGAAGGTGTTTAAATTGTTAGATGTGGAACCCCTGCCATCTAAAGATCCAAAGAAAATAAGTAAAGGAGTGAACCAAATATAACAACTGGCCCAATAAAAAAGACCTTTAAGTCCATCCCCAGACAAAACATTGCTCCTAGCAACTCTTTAAGCAAGCTTCCTCCCAATGGGAGTAGCGAACTAGATTGTCAGGATCTTTGGGACAAAGCACTCAAAAATGACTTACATCATCAAAGAATAATGCCCTTTCAGGATAATTACCATTCATTACCCAAATCAGTAAATGCAACTAGCAAGACATGGAATTTGATCTTAATTAAAAATAAACTTGCTATTAGCAACTATCTCAAAGATAAAGGCTACCTATCTCATACAGCATGGAGGGAGCATTTATCTTATTTGATAGAATCTGTAACTAAAGGGCTCATAAATCCTTCTGAAATTTCTCAAGTGGAATACCAACTTTATAATTACAACCAGGTCTGAGCAGTGATATAATTTACAAATGAACATATTGCAAAGAAATTGCTCTCTTTTAGAAAGGATTTCTTAGACAAAGGCATGATAATTTCCCGCTTTTAAAAAAATGATACTCCTCCTGCTCCACTAATTAAACAGTCAATTGTTGCGAAACTTGAGAATGAAATTAAACAAGATATTATGATTAACCTTATTGAACTACCAACTTCCCTGTGTGAAACCTCCCAGTCTCCTCACATCGACTTTCAAAAGGCCCCACATGTAGAAATATTTCCATCAAATGCCTTTAACAAAACTTTCACTGAGGAAGAAGAGACTCTTGAAAACTTTTCAGCTTATGCCTTTATCCGCACAATCCAAGATCCTAGATAGGCTTTTGTCCCTTTATACAACATTATTAGATCTACAGAGAAAAGGGAAAATGGATGAGACATTAACTAATACGCAGAAAACTTCCTCAATGGAGGCCCTTAATGAAGACAGGGTAACGGCTAGTCCTCGAATGAGGCAGAAGGAAATGGGTTTTGTAACAACTCAGGTTAAGGCAACTTACAATATTAACAAGGGAGGCCCTGAAGCAAATGTAGCCTCTGTAGAGCCAGATATATCAAAAAGATGGACTCTTAGGAAAAATGGTGTTGTTTTTCATGATGTAACAGGTTATCTTGACCAGATCCAAGTACTAAACTGACAGAAGGTGAGTAATATGGCTCTTAATACAATTAATCCTGTGAATGTGGCACCTATTATAACCAACCCTGTTAATATATCTGTCCCCCCTCATGTCCCTTTAAACCTCAATAATGTCAAACCTTTGACCTGTCTATCTTGGAATATAGCAGGGTGGAAGACAAAATCTAGGGCCCTTGAGTGTATTGACTTTCTACAGAAATTTGACATAACTTTGATTCAAGAAACATGGTGCACAACTCATCTAGATCTAAATGGTGATTGTGTAATAGAAGCACCTGCTGTAATGCCTCCTGGAAAAGGAAGGCCAAAAGCAAGGCTAGCGATTTTAATCGCAACTTCTCTCAAGGCTTCTAATACTATTTTACTACATTGTGAACAGTTTGCTATTGCAAGCTTAATAGATTTTGGTTTTATGAGTTTAATATTGGTTAATGTCTATATTCCTCCTATTAGCAAGAGGGGAGGGTGAAATCATATTTGGGAAATCCTAGAAGACTATTTAATAAATTTAGAAGTCAAGTCATCCAAAGCACATCTAATCATGCTGGGTGACCTGAACACTAGTATTGGAGCTAATAATTCTCTTCCTGTAATTGGCATCTTAATGAAATGGAGAAATATATATTAATTACCAAGATGCAATCCAAAGATATTGGGATAAATAATGCCAGTACAAATCTCCTCCAAATGGTGGGGCGCTTATCTTTAAGAATTATAAATGGAGATCCAAAGTTTAAACAGCATGGAGAATTCACATACATCTCTGGAAAAGGAAGTAGTACAATAGATTATGCTATTGTTTCTAATAATCTCTATAAACAAATAACAACATTCTCTATCGAAAGTATCCTTGAGAGTGATCACCTGCCCTTATCTTTTTTACTATAATCTCCCCTCATGATATATTGTGTTTCTCAATAACACAAAAATTGATACTGGGCATAGAAGATTGAGTTAGACAGATAATATTAATAATAAGATCTCCTTATTATTAAACTCCTTCATGTACAGGAAGATTAAAAACTCAGAACCCTAGATCTACAAGTTGCTATAGCAAACTATTCAATACTTTTGGACATGTTGACCAAAAATATAAGGGACACTCAAAATCACAACCAGAAGAAAAAGAAAATTGTTACAAGCTTGGATGGAGAATGTCTAGAGACCAAAAACAATTTGAGGAAATTATATACTAAGTACCAGAAAAATAATAGCCAAATCTTGCCTAAATCAAATTATATCATTATTTTATATATTTGCCCAATTTTGTATGTTTACTGATTTATTTTTATGTCTGCCTTCAGTTTGTTGACAGCAATAAAGGTGATTGTTATTATTGTCTTAATCATTATAATAGTTATCTGTCCCTACACACAAGTCACTGAACATTTATGTCCAGGATACTGACCTTGCTTCTGTCTCCTTTTACATTTGCTTCTCATCTGTTCTTAACCATTTGAAGAGTTTCATCTGTTATTCAATGAGGCTTTTCTTTCATTTTGCCTACAGAGAGTTTTTTCTTTGTTTGTTTTTTTTCTTGCATTTTTCGATAATAATCTCCCTGGTTTCAATCCTAGGCCAAATTCTCCTACATTATTTGATTTTCTTCCCATCTGCTTCTGTGGGAGGAGTATAAACTTGGATCATAGTTATATTTATAGGTTTTCCTGAAGTATTAATTGAAATTATTTGGTCACACTTTGCATTATATCCACTGACTGCTTTTGCTATGTCATATCTATTAATACCACACTATTTTGTTTTTGACTGTTATTTTGTGTGCAATTATTTAATTGAAAATGTTGAATTCCTGTCCATTTTAGCTTGCTCACACCAAGTATGGCTATGTTTATGTGTTGCTTTTCTTTCTTTCTTTCTTTTTTACACTTTTCAGCTTCCCCTAATTTGTGCTTATCACATTCATGTTCCTATTGCACACATTGTGCAACTTTGGACTTTTCTTTCACCTCTGTGCATGTCAGCAGCTGAACATCCTTTTGGTTTGATGTGTCCAATAGCATCACTAGACACATTGCTACCCATACTTGTTCTCATCTCTTCTCCAGTAGCTCATTGAATGCCTTCTAATTATGGAGAGACCTAAATATAAAAATATTTAGAATGCTTAATAGGAAAGTAGCTGAAATGTATTAGAGCAAAGGCTGCCTGAATGATAGATAGCAAACCAGGTCAAAGTGGCCTCATGGAGTGTCCTGGTACTGTTACCCAAAACAAAGATGTTGTGCACAGACATACAGAAACAGTGACTGAAAACATATAAAGATAAGAACTGTCAATAATAAGTACCACGAGGGCCAAGAAATGTTATTTTTAATGTAACCAATCATCGGGCCTATACAGACTGCAAGAAATAATCCAGCTTTAACTGTCCTGGCTCAGTGCTAGGGAATCATGGGAATTGTAGTTTATTGTGGCACCAGACCTCTCTGACAGAGAAGGCTAAATGTCTCAGAAAAAAATCTACAATTCCCATAATTCCCTAGCATTGAGCCAGGGCAGTTAAAGTGGTCTCAAGCTGCAATATTTCTGGCAGTCTGTAAAGGCCCATAATGTTACTTGTAGTTTCTCTGTTCAAAATACTGTAAAAAGGGAGTTCACCTGTACATCAGGGCTCCAGAATTTGGAAATTATATTCCTCTGGAGACTTGCTGCAGCTAAAGTAAACTGCTGACTTTTCATTTGACTTCTGGGTCTCACTGTTCTGGTTTCTGGAAATTCTGCTACACTAACTCAAGAGACTCATCTCCTGGCACAATGTCTTGTTTCAGTTTGGATTGTTTCATCATAGCATTTTCATAGTAAAAGACATTCAGAAATTGTTTACCAGTGCCCTCTTCTATGCAATACTAGTAAGTGATAACTATGGTGTCACTGCCATTGTTGCTGAGACATCCTCCACTAATGTTCCCCCAACACACTACTGCTACTGCCCAGTTGCTGTTTGGTACACATTTAGATGTTTAGATCTGCTGTGGGAGATCCTAACAGCACCAAGGCTATCATTAGCATAGCCTCCTGTCTCACAGGAGCACACGATCCCACCACCACAGAAAAGTACCACCAAGGTGGGATTTGGTTTCTACTATATTCACTTTCTTTTTTTAAAAAAATTACAAGATCTTTTCATTTGGGGTATATCAAAAGGTAAATGTTGGTAAAACCTTATCAAAACTAAATTGAAGTAAAACCATCACCCATCTCAACAGAGCTAAAGTGGCATTATGGGCAATGAAACTCCATTCCCAACTCTCGTAATAATATCTCTCCTGTGAAAACAAAAGAATATATACACCAACACAATGTAAAATAAGTCATTCTGGGGTATTTTCAGTCATTGCTTGGTGAGTTGCAAATCCCTGCTCATAAATGACTGGTAAATAATTAATCCCAAAATCTGTTCTGCTCTACAAGCACACAAGAGGGAAATGTAGCTCATTCATGAAGGTAAAACATTTGCTTATGTTCTTCTAAAGGCTAAACCTGAAAATGGTGTCACTGTAAAAACCATTAGTCAAGCATGTCTCAAACTGAAAGGCATTGCACGGAAGGAATGTTATTAGGAATCCTGGACTGCATCACCATGAATCTGAAGAGGTCAAGAAATGGTCAAGTGCTCAAAGAGCACTTACCTTTAAAAAAAAAATCAGCAGTTTTTGCTTTGCAACCTTTTCTTTGTACTCAGCCAGTGAAGCACTCTTTAGTTGTTGTCAATTTAGCATTTTTTTTAGCTGTCTTAAAAGCATGGCAGAACAATTAATGTTAATGCTACCATTCATATTTCAATTAAATAGTGACACTGCAATTTTTTTGTGATGTTTATCTTCCTGTGCAAAGCATTTCCTGCCATATATTAGCTGTTACAGGTAAGTGTTTCAGAAACAAGAGAGCTAAAACAATGCTTATTTGCCAACAAAAGGAAGAAAATTGTGAGTATGGGGTGGGGGATAACTGGATGCAGAGGCCAATGTGCTATTAAGTCAGTGGGGTAAAAACAAACAGACAAAAATATAAAATGTAGATATAATAAGCAGTGGTGAAGAATTGGGTGGATATCGTGTAGTCATCCCAAGACCATTTTTGAGTCCACCAGGGGTTCCCTCCCCCAAAGATTTTTCTTTCTTTTTTCTTTCTGTTTATGCTGAAAAGTTTTATGGGATACGTAGGCACCTTTGCCATATTTTGGGCTCTATGAGCAACTAGGGGCAAAATAAGGTGTCCCTAAGTAAAAAAATTCTGCCACCCATAAAATTTTCCTCCAGACTCCAAATTTCTAGCATCGCAGAGAATGAGACATTGAAAATCATCTAATGCCTAGAACTCTTCTATTTGTTGTGTTTGCATTTCCTTCAGCACCTTGCCTGCCCCTTTTGTTTAGATGCCTAAATTGTGTTTTTAAATGAAGTTTAGAAAATAATGAAACTGAAGTTTTAAGTTCCCATAATGCTAGAAATTGGAGGAGTGGAGGAGAATTCGGGGGGGGGGGGGCAGAATTCTCATTTGAGCATAATAACCTCATCTCCCACCCACCCTCAGCTATACTCCTGGAGAGGCCTTTTTAAAAGAAGGAAATAAAACAGAATTCCATTCCAGTGTTGGATTAGAAGCAGATTTCCAGGGTGTTAGCCACTTTTGGGGGGAGAGGGGAAGATGAAGGCTTGTTCAAGTAAAAGTAATAGTGCCACTGTATTCTGCTTTGGTCAGGCCCTACCTGGAATACTGTGTCCAGTTCTGGGCACCACAATTCAAAAAGGATGTTGAAAAACTGGAGTGTGTCCAGAGGAGGGCAACTAAAATGGTGAAGGGTCTGGAAACCATACCCTATGAGGAATGACTTAGGGAACTGGGTATGTTTAGCCTGGAGAAGAGACAGTTAAGAGGGGATATGATAGCCCTGTTTAAATATTTGAAGGGATGTCATATTGAGGAGGGAGCTAGCTTGTTTTCTGCTGCCCCATTGAACAGGACCCGGAACAATGGATGCAAGCTACAAGAAAAAAGAATCCACCTCAATATTAGGAGGAACTTCCTGACAGTGAGAGCTGTTCGATAGTGGAACACACTCCCTTGGAGGATGGTGGAGTCTCCTTCTTAGGAGGACTTTAAACAGAGGCTGGATGGCCATCTGTTGGTGATGCTTTGATTTTGAGTTCCTGCATGGCAGGGGGGTTGGACTGGATTGCCCTATGATTCTATGTTTCTATGATTCAATTAAGAGTCAGCCTCCTTTAGCAGAGTTCACAAGTGGAATTGCTGAATCCCATGGGTCTAATTTTAGAAAAGTAAGGCAAATAGGCAAGTTTCATAGCTAAAACCTTTACTAATTACATTTAAAGGTACATTCAAACAAGATGAGGAGCAGCTCAGTAGAGCCTTCACTCACCATCTTGAAGGAAGAGGAGGAGGGAGAGGCTGCATCCACACTGCAGAAATAATGCAGTTTGACACCACTTTAACTGTCATGGCTGAATGCTATGGAATCCTAGGATTTGTTGTTTGTTGTAGCATCAGAGTTCTCTGAAAGAGAAGGCTAAATGTCTCACAAAAATAAAATTCCTAGGATTCCATAGCATCTAGCCATGGCAGTTAAAGTTGTGTCAAATTTCATTAATTCTGCAGTGCAAATGTAGCCAGACAGAGAGGAAAAGAGGGAGCCATCCTTTATGTGTTTGCAAACATACCTGGAAGATTCTCTGGTCAGGTGATGTGGTTGCTTAGATATATTCCCACAATAGGTTGCTTAGCAAATGGGTAAGGTTTTAGAGACAGCATGTACAGGTAGAAACTTATTGTCTAAAGTCCCATTGCTTATGTAGCAAATGTGTGAAGTAGGTTGAAAAGAATGCTTGGTTAGGATGCATTTTCCAACACAGAGGGCATTCCTGTATGCAAGAATGAAAAAAGTAATGAAATAAGAATGAAATAAGCAAAGATTTCTGTCCCTTGTACTTAATGAAAAGGAAATATGATGAAGACTATAGAAGATATGTTGTTTTGTTTTTGTTGCTAACTGTTGTCAACCTCGACTCATGGCAACCCTGTGGATGAGACACTTCCAAGTTGTTTTAGGACAGCATAATCATTGAACTAGGTACAGGATGACCCCCAATCAGGGGAAAAAGAACTTCTTTGAGGTAGAATATATGCTTTTCCTATAGATGAGGTATGGGAGAATGTGGCCCACCAGTTGCAGGCTATACTTGTGGCTTTGGGCCTCCATCCTTTTGCCAGATTAACATTTTGACTCCCAAAAGTCACTCTCAACTTCTGGAAACTTCCATGAGTGGTAATACAGCAGTAAAACAAAGGTGCAAGGGCTCCTTAAATTTTGTTTTACCATGCTCACATGCTCAATAGTGAAAGTGAAAGGAACACACAGGCAATTCTAGATCTGAATTACCACAACACACTTCCAGGAATTGTGTGGTCAATTGTGGATTCTGGGAATGGAAAATTGCCCCCTCAAATATCTTAGAACCATCTCCACCCCCACCCCACAACACATACACATGAGATGGTCCAATAATCAATCCCTGGTATCTTTGTTAAATGGTTATCATTCTGAGAGGCAATCAGTTTGTTGCCTTGGTCAGATACTGCAACCATTGCACTGGAGACCAGGTGACTCGATTAAGTAATATTCATAGTCCCTTCCAGCTTTGTGTAGCTATGAATGGTCCAGCATGGTATATAGAATTCTCAGATCCACATAGCTAACTTTTCATGGTTAATATGAAGTCTTGTACTTTCTGGGACATCTCCAGATTCAGGACAATGTGAAATTCCTGGATTCTGTGTACAAAATAACTTTTTACACTGATCCAGAAGGGCTTTTCTTCTACCACATCTCACATTAGCATCAACACCTTCTTTATGATAAATCTGTGGATTTTCAGACCTTCTGCTGAATATACAGTGGTGAGGAGTAGATATGGATGGATCATACTTCCAACCATATCGGTTTTATAAATCTCCGTCTATGGAAAAGATAATGCTAGGAAAGGTAGAAGGTAGTAGAAAGAAAGGAATGCCACATATTAGATGGATAGATTCAATCAAGGAGACTATAGCCATGAGCCTGCAGGACCTGAGTGGAGCAATTGAGGTTGGAGGTGTCTCACTCATGGGGTCGCCATGAGTCAGTCAACTCAAGGGAAGTTAGCAACAACAATATCATTGACAACAATATGGTTTCCATCTCAGTTTGCAATTTTAAAAATCTGCAGATTTTAAAATTTGCAATTTTAAAAAATCTACAGATCTGCATGATTTTTGAATGCATTTCTTCACATAATACACCTATGGAGGGTGGTGGCTCCCATGTTAGTGGAGTAGTGAATTCAAGCTAGGTTTTCCAAACTCTCCAAAATGGTGGACTTATTTAAGAATAGCATTCAACACCTTGGAGAGCTCTTTTATACCTGGATTAAAATCTGATATGGATTTAGCTACCCACTGATATAGAAGTCACCAACCACCGGCAATACACTTATTATAGTTATTGTTGTTGTTGTTAACTGCCCTTGATTTGACCCTGACTCATGGCGACCCTGACTCATGCCGACCCTCTGGATGAGACATCTCCAAAAAACCCTATCGTCCTCTGCTCTTCATGCCCATGACCTCTCTCCATCCATCTGCCATGCAGTCTTTCTCTCTTTCTGCTCCCTTCTACCCTCCCTAGCATTATTGTCTTTTCTAAAGAATTGTGCTTTCTCATGATATGGACAAAGTATGACAGCCTCAATTTGATCATTTTTGCTTCCAGGGAGATTTCAGGCTCACTCTTTTCCAGATGACCATGGTTAGGTCTCTGGGTTCTGTCATATTGAATGCCAGCCATTATTTTTTGTATACATTTTAGCTCTAATTACATATGTTTATATGTGTTTTGATATGCACTTTTGAGACAAGAACTATTTCATCACATTCAGAGATGTGCATGAATAGACTTATAAGTATGTGCATAGTAGAGGAGAACTGTAACATTGGGCCCTCCCACAGCTGTGATCCCCCAAATATGGAAAAATACAATGGGATATCTAGGGAGGTCTTAAGGGGCTGCAAAAATGGCTTGGGGACCACATTTTTTCCATCCCATTCTATACGCATTCTGTACATATGTCATGTCACATGAATAAGGTGAGTCTGTTCCTCATTTCCAGGGACTGTGTAGGTACTCCCATAATAAATTTTATTTTTCTTAGAAAATTTTACATGTTTTTAAGGTTTTATTCTTTAGTTTCAGTTATTCCCTTTCTTTAAATAACAAAGAAGAAAAATCCTTCTTATCTCTCACACCCTTGCAAACAGCATACCTCAACATCTTGAGGAGGGAAAAGAACAGATTCTTTCTAGGCCCATAGCAATGTTATCATCATATAATTTAGTAGAAGGAAGAGGAGAAGCAGAAAAGGAGGTGGGTGCTTCTTAAACCAGCATAGCTGAGTTTCCTCAGGAATGTATTTGTGTGCAAGATCAAATACTTGCAAGCTGCTATCATTGTTCTGAGGTTTGTTGCAAGGGCACTAATCTCCTTGTAATTTTGAAAGATATAATGAAAGTGATGGGCTAATTGGGGTTCTGCAGCAGCTGATGTTGCAATTTTTTTCAAAAAAAAAAGGGGGAGAATGACAGCAGTTCTATATTAACAGAGGTGAGGGGAAGTTCATTGCTGTTTAAAAGCAGGAATTATTTTTCACATTAAATAAATAGTATTGCTCTTTTCATATTGCTAAGAATGACCCATGCTTGCAGTTCTCACACAGACTCAATGTAATGTATTACTTAGGGGTGCCTGAGGATTTCATTCATCTGGATTTGGAAGTAAACTTCATCCCATTTGCGCAGCTCAGATTGCTGCTATGTTTCTGATCCAGCACTGTTCTGAAGCAATGCCATTTGCAGCTTAATTTTTCTACTTTTGAAATGTATAAAAATCCATACAAATATTGATTTTTCTTAAACAGCAGAATGTATATAAATATGTATTTTTTAGAGCAAGACATGTAGAAACTTGTGTATGAAATTTCATGTAGATTTTTTTAAAAAATTGCAGATCAGTGCAGAAACAGAGTGAAGCTTTGAAATGTGAAACATTTGGATCTGCCCATCCTTCATAATAATGGATATCATGTTTGGCTCACCCTGGGGAAACCTCAGGTCAGTACATAATCTGCAAGAGTCCAAGAAATTTGCCTAGCGATCTTAGTCCAGTTCTGACTTTCCAATGTAATCCATTTTAAGAAATGTCAAGGGGACAAAGACAGTATCTAAACATGATCAGTGAGAAATGCTATGAGGCCAGTCCATATGGACTCTTTGTAATTGTTGTGACATAATTTGGTTCTCCTCTATGTTGCAAAGAATACATGGAAAGAGAATGTTGTGGAATATCTACTTTGCTCATCACAGGCTGACAGGGAAAGCTGAGTGAATGCTGAAGCATTTTGAAGGTTTCTCCATCCCTCACTCAAAATTCTGACACATGTGAAAGGTTATGTGCATCAGCTTTCAGTCCTGGGAACAGCCCATCTTCTTGTAAATTGCCACAGAGGTAAACAGTGACACCACCTCAGATTTTAGAGAGAGAGGAAGGGAGAAGTTTTTCCAGCAATGTTCTTGGAGAAAAATAACACCAAAAAGAAAAAAAGAGGAGAAAACCTCACCATTGCTTTAGGAAATTATTTGTTATCCATTCATCCCTCAGTTTATTTATATCTCTCCTTTCTCCCAGATTAGAACTCAAAGGAGCTTGCAAAAAGGCATAAAATTATAATAAAACATACACAGTTAAAAACATATTTTTAAAAATTAAAACCATATTAAATAACAGAATTAAACCATTTAAAACCTTGCTTTAAAACTAAGAATAAAAATAGTGCAACACCATAAAGTGTCTGCTTGTTAAAAAAAATCAGTTTTCAATTTCTTTTTGTTCATTTCTTATTTTTTTTATTAAAACATCTAGTTGATCAATTTGTTATTGTTATTGGTTCAAGCTTCAAAATACCAAATACAATGCTATCAGCACAAGTCAGAAACACCCTTCCCCTTTCACCTTTGTAAGAAGATGGGTTGTGAGGGATGAGGTAGCTTTCAAAATACTTCAGAATGCTTGACGCTCATTCAACATACCAAAATTCATTTGCCATTTTTTTCCAGAAAAGGAGAGGGGAAATACAACTGTGGTAGCTCTCCAAGGAACTAAATGGTATTCCTAAATGAGTCCACCACCCTTAAAGCTAGCCAAAGCCTGGCATGCATTCGCTGCTTCACAGACATGGGAGCCACCAGCCACTGCTGGGGCACTATGTGAAAAAATGTATTCAGAAATTATGCAAAGCTGTGCACTGTTGTTTTAAACAGCAAATTGGCCCATTGATTGTTTATAAGAATAGTAAGCTCATGCATAATCTAGTTGTCTAGTTAGAGAATTGAATTAGGCTCTGGTGGAAATAATAGCATATAGCCTGGATCTACAGTTCCTGGTGTCCAAGGTGTGATTTTCATGCATGGTGCTTTGAACTTACTAGAGCTCAAAGAATGAAGCTGAAAAGGTAGACAGAATTAAGGACTCTCTGGGTGAAAGCATATCACAGCTTTCTGGTAGCTTTAGAAAAGCTACTATTCCTTCAGTCCCTGTTCCTCCACATTTGCACACATGTCTGTGCAGAGAGAATAAGAGAAATGAGACAGAAAAACACACAGCATTTGCAAGGCTGCAAAAGGCCCATTTGCAAGACTGGTTCGTTTTAAACTTCAGCAGAAAGACCTGCCTTGATTACACTGCAAATCACCTTTACTGAAAATTCTCTTTCCATATAGGACAATGAAAGCAGCGTCTCTATGTAATATCAGTTTGCAAAGCTAGACCATTACCCCCCAATTATGCTGGGTTTTTTTAAGAACATGTCTTCATATAAAAATATTAATCAAACAAGAGTTTTCCTTCCACTTCTCTGATAAGAAAACATATGTTAACCTAAGAGTCAACTCCTCTTGCCTATCAACTATAACTGAATGCCTACCCATAGAGAGTATTATGTAAACTTTACCAGAAATGATTGCTATTGCTATTTTATCATGTGCAGGGATGTAGCTACAAGGAGGCAGAAATATGGGGGTACTGCCACCCAAGAATTTTTCTCTCCAAATGGAAATTTCCTCCAGTCTCCAAATTTTTAGCATTGCAGTGGTTCATACATAGAAAATCTGCCATGCCTTGAGCTATTATATTTTCCTGTGTTCATATTCCCTTGGCAAACCTGCCTACCCCTCTTTTTCAGATACCTAAATGGCATTTCTAAATGCTCAACTGATGTTTTAGGTTTCTGGAATGATATAAATTTGGGAACTGAAAGAAAATTTCAGAGTGGGTAATGCCCTCATAATTTTTTTTCTCCCCAGCAGCCATATCCTTGTAGTTTTGTAGGTACTTATTTGCATGCACTGACTGATACACACACACACACACACACACATTTGCATTTAGAAATTGTTGCTTTAATAGAAATAGAATTCATCTAACCATAGTGAGGAGGACTGTGATAGGGGGACCTGAGTCCTTTCTCAGTCTACTATCCATGTTTTTACTATTGATAAGAAACTTCAAGGCACCTGTTCTCTTTTATCAGTGTTTTTTTCTTCTTAAAAATGGATGTATATTGGACAGCCCTTCAAATGAAGGAACGTTATCTGTAAAATAGGTCACCTAGCTGTCCTTTTAATAAAACAGTGTGTGCCATACTAACCTCACTAGCTTTAATTGCTTTTGGGGAGATTTAAATACAATGGATTCTACCTTGTCAAATGTTCCCATCTTGCAAAGTTATTTTGGATTTCAAGATTAATCAGCTTCAAAGGTCTATAGATTTCTTGGGGCTAATGACAGCCAAAACAGATTTAGGTTTGTGGGATAATCACATCCTATGTGAGGACAGAGATATTATGTTGTTCTAACATTTCTTATTTCCTTCGAGTAACTGAATGGAATAAAATCTGTATTGTTGCTTGAGAGAAAAGGACTATTGGCTTCTATCACCTTGGCTGTCCTATCTTAAGTCACCAACAAAGGCAACATAGTGTTGGCTCTAGATTCAGTCACAATTAGAGTATACCCATTGGAGTCAATGAAACAAGTTAGTCATGACTAACAAGTTCCATTGATTTCAATGGGTTTATACCAAGTACAACGGACTGCCAGAAATAATGCGGCTTGAGACCACTTTAACTGCCCTGCCCAATGCTAGGGAATCATGGGAATTATAGTTTTTTCTGAGACATTGAACCTTCTCTGTCAAGGAGCTCTGGTGCCAAAATAAACTACAGTTCCCATGATTCCCTAGCACTGAATCAGGGCGGTTAATGTGGTCTCAAGCTGCATTATTTCTGGCAGTCTGTAAAGGCCCTAGGTCTGGTTCAAATCCATAAGAAGCTAGTGTGATGCAGTGATGATGGATTGGGACTTGGGGAAACCAAATTCAGGTTTCCACTGATCTATGAAACTCACTGGGTGACCTTGGGTCAGTTGCTACCTCTTAGCCTGGCCTACTCACAGTGTTGTGAGGTTTTCTTACTGAATGGAAGAAGAAAAGAATATAAATGTAACTAAATTTATTATTATTATTATTATTATTATTATTATTATTATTATATTATTTCTTACCCACCTCTCCCTATGGATCAAGGTGGGGAACAACAACAAATTAACTAAAGAAGATCAAAATATCCTCTTTGCAAAAAAATTTGTTTCGTGCATTGGAATTAAGATCGCTACAAGCTGAGTTGAGAACCATGAAAATTCATAAAGATAAGTGTGGGATGGTAGCAAGGAAGAAGAACTGGGCTCAGAACCCCAAATTCTTAAAGAGTGGAACAAGAGCAGAGCAAACCTTTAGGGTAAGGCAGAAAAAAAATCTGGAAATGAAACCAATAGAGTGAAAGAAGTTGCAAGCTGATCATATTCCAGTTTTGGAACCAATTTTAGTAGCTGTCCTTGTTAAAGGCAGTTCAAAATAAGTGGAATGCAGGGTGGGAATAAGTCTCTGGAATAGTAAAGGAGTGGAATGAAGGAAATTCACTCTTCTGTTATCTCAGATTGGAGAAAAAAGAGATAAATGGGAAACAAGGTGGAATTAATGGGGCCTATGATAAGATGTTCCACTGTAAAATATTCCTGCTCCACCTTCACTTCCATTCCTCCTGCCTAGATTTCCCCCACCATGTTGGAACATCAACAGCCTGCTACTTCTTTCCCCAACAGAGAACCTTCCATGACCATGAACATGCACATTCCTCATAGGCAATGACACATCAGAAATAGAGGGAATTATGTTTCTGAAAAACCTCTCCTTATCAGTGAAAAGGGATTTTAGCACATCAGCTGCTGACTAATAAATTCTAATTAATTTCAAGGTGACACTGCTTTCATTTATACCTCCAACAGCCCAGGTTGATAATAGGCATAAGGACAGGTCTACTGCAAATAAATGATTGTGGTCAACATCCAAAGCATGGTTGTCTCTAATCATTGATCCATCTCATCTAGATGGTGATGCTATTTGATGAGATAACATAGTCTCTATCAACCCTTCAGGAAATCCCTACAGGCATTGTTCAGAAAGTAAATCAAACAGTTGCATGTCTAGATATGAACAGCCAGATCAGATCACTGTCATACTGGACAATCAATGTTATTGACTGGGATATTGTTTAGATACTCTTCCAGGAAGCACTGATATTTTGTTTTGTGTGTGCACATGTATTTTAATGTGATTCAGAAGCTTAAGAAGGGATGAATGAATCTGTCTATTTTACTTTCTCACTCATGATTTTTTGAAGTCAAGTGCTTTCTGTTTAATCTATGACAAAATATTTAAAATTCAGAAGCACTTACCAATAGCCAAAATCAAATCATTGGCCATTCAGACAAGGAGAAAAAAGTCTCTGAATAAATCAGCTTTTGTTCCTGCACAAACTGATTTTATTTTGGAAATCCGGGTGATGTTTTCTTCACTCTAAACATTTTCCTGTCGTTGCCAAAGACTTTTAATTCTTACTTTTGAGGTCAGTTTAAATTAACAAAATATTTTCCAAAATGAAATGTATTTTCACTTGATTGTCTGTTTGAATTATCCTAGAACTCACTAAGATGGCTGCCACCAGTAAAGACACCCATTGTTTCCAGACTGAACACAGATCAAGAAAGGAAAAGAGAAATGTTTGCAGCAAAATAAAATAATAATGTTTAACTAGTGTAATATTGCTAAAATACTTCAGCACTTTGTGACTCTTGAATAATTAAGATTGCTACAAGCTGAGGCTCAGGGAATATAGGTGCAAATCAATTTCTGAAATATTGCATGAGTCTAGATGTGACACATGATCAGTGAGAAGGGAAGGATGAAGAACACAAGGGAGGGAGAAGTGAGGGAAACCTGGGATATTTCAAGAAGAAACTGGATGCAAACCTGGGAATATGCAGGCAAAATTAAAACGAAAAGAACTGGAAACTCTCAATAATTTTGAGAGACTTTTTCCTCTTGCTGGATGAGAAAATAAATAATTTTTTCAGATGTCTTCACTGGGCAAATTCAGTGGCATAACTATTCTTGATGCGAAGAAGATCATGTTATACCTGCCTGTTAAAGACAAGGTGTCTGTCAGGAGAAAAAGAAAGAAAGAAGTGCCAAGCAACCCTAATTCAGCACCACAAATGACTGACTACACAGAGATTTAAAGTCAGACTTTGACAAGCTAAGCACTCAAACTCTTCTGCCTGAAAGGGCAAATCTATCAGCTTTGCTTTCTCTCACATCCACTTAAACAACAGTTATTTTCCTATCTCGCTAGCAAGGAATCCACAAACAGTTCCCTGATATAAAAATATCCTTCCATTATAACTGAAACATACATTTTAAAAATAAATCCTGCTTCCCATCAATTTCCTTCCATAATAATTATTATTATTATTATTATTATTATTATTTATATACCGCCCTATGGCGGACCAATCTGGGTGGTGAACATAATGATTAAAATATACAATAATACAGTGTAAAACAACATTATTCCCCCTCCCCCCCCTTAAAAAATTATTAAATCAAATCAATGTAAAACTAGGTTAAATTTAACCCAATTATAAATTAATAATTAATAAAATTAATAGAAAATTTACATACAAACCAAACCAAACCCCTGCTAATGGGAAATTAACAAATGCTTGTTAAGCATTCAATCGCTGATCACAGGTCTCAAGACCGGGTAATTTAATCTGGAAAGGCCTGCCGGAAGAGATCCGTCTTGACAGCCCTTTTAAAGCTGTCAAGAGATGTTAATTGACAGATCTCATCTGGTAGGCCGTTCCAGAGTCTGGGAGCGACGACAGAGAAAGTCCTCCGGGAGGTCCCCGCGAGCCTTGTTTTTTGAAGCTGCAGCAAGTTCCTCCTGGAGGAACGGAGAGCACGGGGAGGATTATATGGGAGAAGGCGGTCTCTGATATAACTTGGACCCAAGCCATTTAGGGCTTTAAAGGTAATAACCAACACCTTGTACTGAGTCCAGAAACCAATAGGCAGCCAGTGGAGGGACCTCAACACAGGGGTGATGTGATCCCTCCTAGATGTTCCTGATAGAAGCCTGGCTGCCATGTTTTGGACTAGCTGTAGTTTCCGAACCAGGCACAAGGGTAGCCCCATGTAGAGAGCATTACAGAAGTCTAAACGTGAGATGACTAGCGTGTGCACCACAGTCTCGAGATCCCTTACTTCCAGAAACGGGCACAGCTGGTGTATCAGCCAAAGCTGATAACAGGCGCTCCTGACTGTCGCATTAACCTGATTCGTCATCAGGAGCAACGAGTCAAGGAGCACCCCCAAGCTGCGAACACAGTCACTGGAGGAGAGTGTGACCCCATCCAGGACTGGAGGTTGCAACCCAATTCCTGGTTTCGGGGCCGCTACCGTGAGCACCTCCGTCTTGTCTGGATTCAACTTCAATCTGTTTTTCCTCATCCAGCCCATTACCGCTTGAAGACAGTCATTGAGAGAAGAGATGCCATTGGAATTTGAGGCCAACGAACGAGACACGGAGAAATAGATTTGGGTGTCATCAGCGTACTGATAACACCCAGCACCATAACTCCGTATTATCTCACCCAGCGGCTTCATATAGATGTTAAACATCAGGGACAAAATAGCTCCTTGAGGGACCCCACAAGTGAGTTCCCTCTTACTGGAACTACAGTCCCTGAGCAGCACCCTCTGGGACCGACCCGAGAGGAAGGACCGGAACCACTGCAAAGCAGTGCCCCCGATACCTAACCCTCTCAGGCGGCCCAAGAGGATACCGTGGTCTATTGTATCAAAAGCCGCTGAGGGGTCTAAGAGCACCAACAGGGTCACACCACCCCTGTCGATGCTCAGACGCAGATCGTCGGTCAAGGCAACCATGGCAGTCTCAACCCCAAAGCCAGTCCTAAAGCCGGTTTGAAATGGGTCTAGATAATCGGTTTCATCCAAGACTGCCTGGAGTTGAAGAGCAACTGCCCTCTCGATCACCTTGCTCAAAAATGGCAGCAATGACACCGGCCTATAATTTTTCATATCCAGGGGGTCCAGGGAAGGCTTTTTCAGAAGCAGCCTAACAGCCGATTCCTTTAAACAGGATGGAACATGTCCTTCCCTGAAGGATGCATTGATGATATCCGTAAGGAATCTCACCAATGCATCCCCCCCCCCTGGATGGCCAGCCATGATGGGCAAGGGTCGAGAGGGCAAGTTGTCTTCCTAACCTTGCCAAGCAGCTTGTCCACGTCCTCGGTACTCACAGATTGAAGCTGATCCAGTAAAATCACATTGGCGGAGTTGCTGGACGTCTCAACTAATGACTCTGTTACAATAGTGGCATCTAAGTCAGCTCTTATCTGAGAGATTTTATCTGCAAAGTAGTTGTTAAAAGTGTTGCAGCAGGCCGTTGTTGGGTTAAGCAAGGGATTTGGCGCAGGGGGAACCTGCGTCATCTCCCTTACACCCTAAACAGCTCTGCCGGACGAGACTCTGCAGACGCAATACGTGCAGAGGAGAAGGCTCTTCTCGCTGCACGTACTGCCTCCCGATAGGAACTAAGAAATTTCCTATGGCGAGTCTTGTCAGATAAGAGACGAGTTTTCTGCCACTCGCTCTCTAGTCGTTGTCCAACCCGCTTCATTCTCCTAAGCTCTGGAGTGAACCAAGGTCTCCGGTTCGAAGCGGGATGGCAAGGACGCTTGGGAGCGATTGTGTCGATAGCCCTGGTAAGATCGCTGTTCCAAGTATTGACCAGAGTGTCGACAGGATCACCGGCATTCCCAACCAATGAACCCTCCAAGGCTTTCTGGAATCCAGTAGGTTCCATTAGCCTTCGAGGGCGGACCATTCTAATAGGTCCACCACCCCTGGCGGGGCATATGTTGGCTCTAAGCTCCATCTTGACCAGGAAATGATCCGTCCATGACAATGCAGAGGTATTTACCACCTCCGCCCATGGATATTCCTGCTCCGTACAGAAAACCGCATCGAGTGTATGACCCACACAATGTGTGGGCCCGTTGACCAATTGAGATAGGCCCATGTTTGTCATGGTGTCCATGAACTCCCGAGCCACACCTTTTAATCTGGTCTTGAGTGGGATGTTGAAGTCCCCCAAGACTAACAGTCTGGGGGTCTCCAACAGCAGCTCGGAGACCAGCTGCGTCAGCTCGGTCAGGGAGTCTGCTAGACAATGGGGTGGTCGGTAGACTAGCTCCCTAGTCTTCAGGCTGAGGTACATACACTCGAAGTGGATCGTGTTCCGGACAGGTATCCTGGTCAAGGTCAGAGTGTTCCTATGGACTAGAGCCACTCCGCCCCCCGCCCACTTCCCCTGAGTCCTTTATTTTCTTCCACTGAGTCCTTTATTTCAAAGACATACACTCTTCCATCTTTGAACTGTATTCTCTGGGCACAGCTCTGGTCAACATTAAACTGAAAATAAAAGACGCAAATTAATGTACCTTTAAATACCAAGCACTTGTGAACCCCATTTCAATAAAATCTTTAATCTTTGTGGATGGGAAATGGGCATTATTTAATCATGCTGCTTATCCCTTCTCACAAGTGAGATGGCTGGTGAAAGGCACAGAAGTCAACACATCTTGTTGAGCAAATTAAGCAAACACAGTAGATGTTGATTCAAGAAGGTGCTGAAGTAACACCACAGTAAATTGCTTCTTTGTCCAGCAAATATTTGACACACACCCAATTCAAAAGTATGAGAATTTAATTAAAAAAAATCGATATTGTGCCATATACATGCCCCCACCCAGGACAAATTTTTGAAGGTGACAGTTCTGCTCTCTTAATGCACTGTACCTGCACATTCTTGTGGAGAGTAGGCTGCAGCTGGTTGAAGTTTTCTGTTGAAAACAAATAGAATGTCCCTTCCCATCGGTGGTCTATGTCAGTTGGGTGATGGAACTGCTCCTGGGTTTAGTATAGGTTGGTACCTTCATAGTAAAATATGAACTCATTACATTTATTTTCTATCCCTTGACCAAATAGGTTGCTCAGTCATCCTTTGCTTGAGATAGGGGCACCACTGCTAATACAATGTGTCTTTGTTGTTTTCCTTTATTATATGTGAAATTAGCTCATAATTTATCTACAACCCTGTTCAAGTTTTATAAGCTTTTGGCTGTGGCTTCCTTTATTGGGTTAATCCATCTGTAGTGTGGCCTTTCTCTTTTCTTACTGCCTCCTACTTTACTGAGTATTTCTTTTCCAAAACATCCTCATCATCCTCATCATCATCATTAGGGCTGATTATATATAGTCTCATGATGTGTTCAGCCTCAGTTTAGCCATTTTGGCTTCTAGGAAATGTTCAGGCTTGACTTGCTCTCACACATATTTTTCTATCTTTTTTGGCAGTTCAAAAAGAACTCTAGTCCAGCAATATTGTCCAGCTTCCACATCCACATACAGAAGTCAGAATTCTGACTTTCCTATTTAATTGCATATTTTTCTTCTTGCATAAGTGTCTGGAATATTTCAATGTGGCTGGAGAGTGTTGTTGGACTGGATAAAAGGACTGGCTTTGGGCCTACAATGTTTCCAGCCTGCTCAAAGTGAATGATAGCAGGAAACCATGAATGTGATGGTTTCTGCACTTGAAGTATGGATGTGAAGAATACACATTATCATTATCATCGCTGATGAAAAGAGGGTGCCCTAACACTTGAGACACCCCATTGAGAAAGAAGAAAGTTGTGGGATTTTTCACACTTGAGGAATTTACTGGGAACAATTTGATTTTGGAAAACTATAAAGTGGGCCCTCAGTATCTGCAGGGGATCCATTCCTGATCTCCCCATGGATACCAGAATCTGTGGATGCTCAAGTTTCATAGTACTAAGTGGTGGCATGGCCGAGATTAGTGGCACTTTGCCCCTGTCCCCCCCCCAAAGCCAACCTTACCACTCTCACCACAGAGGGTGGCAGGGGGCTACCTCCCCTTCCTCACTCTCCTCCTCCCTCCTCCTCCTCTTACCCTGCCTCTACTATTCCTCCTTTTCCTTCTTCATCCTCCTCTTCATCCTGTTCCTGCTCTTCCTCCCCTTTCCCATCCTCCTTCTCCTCTTCATCCCGTTCCTGCTCTTCCTCCTTCTTTTTTATCCTCCTCTTCTTCATCCCATTCTTGCGCTTCCTCCCCCTTTCCCATCCTCCTTCTCCTCTTCCCCACCTTCTCCTTTCTCCTCCTCCTCTTACATCCTCCATCACCACTGCTGCCACTCATCCTCCTTTTCCTTCCTCCCCCATCTCCTAGAATACCTAGTAAAGTGTTCTCGGTAGGCATTCCTTGGTTCTCCAGTGTGATTCTATGGTATGCTTAGTGGGGAAATTGTTCCTCCTCCTCTTCCCCCTCCTCTGCCACCCCCCACCCCGTTGGGCTTGCAGATGACAAGTTCGTGGATATGGAGGGCACTGTACACCATTTTTCTGCACAGAACACCTTTTTGAGAGCAGAGTGTTTTTTCCTTTACAAAATGCAATATTTTAACATACTGACTCCTGCAAAAAAAAAAAAAAAAAAAAAAAAAGGACAGGCAGAACAGAACAGGAATAGCACCAGAAAGTATGATAGTCAGTCAAGTCTAAGGTCATGTCTAGAAACAATGAAAGGGATAGCATACCAAAAGCTCCAAAAAATAGGCACTTTCACTGGATTCTTGTAAGAAAAATGCAGCAAAATTCCAAGAACGCCCCCCCCCCCAGATATCTGAAACCATGAATAACAGGGAACTCTATTATTCTCAGTAAGTCAAACAACTTTCCCACCAAGCATACCATAGAATAACACTGGAGAACTGAGGAATGCCTACAGAGAACACTTTTCTAGGTATGTCTAGGTTCTCCATTGTGATTCTAAGGTATGATTGGGCTGAAAGTTAATCGTATAATCACACTGGAGGACCTATACATGCCTAAAGTGAGCCTCCCCCCCCCCCCAACATGGATAAGTGAACCTGTGGATATGGGACTCATACTAGTACATAACTTTCAAGTATGTAAAATCTCAATCTTTGAAGAAAAATAAAAAGTTACTTTATTTTGTGTCAGCCCAGCCACCTGTGCAGCTCCACACTGTCTACTCAGATGAACACCACCTCCCCTGGAATTCTAACAAGGGTCGTTTCTAGGCATTCTGCATGCAAATGCAGCACATAACTATGACTCTTCTGTAAAGTGAACCATCAATGTGAGCACTTTCTATCTTCAGAATATGGCTAATTCAAAGATACATTTCCTACACTCTGTTTTGTTAAGGGTTTAGTAATGTTGTAATCTTCTTCAGAGCCACCTATATCCACCTGCAGTTCTAAAAGGCAAACAAATACTATTCCCAGTGGTTATCTTCCTAGTCAAGGCAGAAGAATCAGTGCATGTATAATGTAAGCAACTTTTCAAGCTCCAATGTAGATTTAAATAGCTATCTATTAAAACAACCCATGTTTGCCCCTAAATGGTAGTAAAGATTAGGTTACATTTTGTAAATATAGTCTAATGAATAAATCCTGAATTTGGAATTATTATAAATTTAAATTAGTATTAATGGAGATATATAAATAAATTTATAATATAATCTGATTATTCATTAATTATCTTTTAATAATGCATGAAGCTTTCATATTTCTTATACTGTATGCAATTTATCTAATTAAAATTGATTTTAAAAAAAACACCAGCCAAATAACAGCTAAGACTGTGTATCAGAGGCTACAGCTACAGTGTGTAACTTTATAATGATGTAGCCATGTCTCTGACACAGTATACAGCCTTCTTGTGAATTGCAATGATGTGCATAGGAGCATTGTGCAAGATTTCCCATTCCATGATGGGAGCCGCCTTCACACACTGGGACTCCATTTGTGGGGCTCCAATGTGCAGTTGGAGTCCTTCATGCAAAACAGGAGCCCCTGCTGCACAACAGGACCCATAACATAGCAGAATTCAAAGCCTAGTTGGACTGTTGTACAACAGCCATGCTGCTGGCTGCATTTGTTCAGTGGTTGCAACATATACCTGTGTCTCCACACCCTTCCTGAAAATATGAACATAACACAAGAGTGTGATTCAATGTTATATGATCATAAGGAAGTTTACCATGACACAACTTCCCAGCAGGATACCAGCCAACATTTTTAGTAGCATTTGATCTAATTTCTCAGACCTCCACTTTCCTTCCATCATTTTTTGCTGAGCAAAATGTTCACTGTTATCTTGCATTCAGCTTTGCAAGTCTGTACTTAAGTGGATGACTGTTTGTAAAAAAAAATCATGACCACAAAAGAATTTTTATTAATCCCCATGGCCAATTTTTAGTGAGCTCTGGATAACCATCCCCTAAAGCAGGGCATGTGAAGGGTCTCAGACCCCATTGTTTATTTACTTTATTCATTTATTAGTTATTGGATCTGTAAAAGCCGCCTGGCAGGTGCTTGAGGCGACAGACAATAAATGTATCAAAGTTTCATATAAATTGAAGAAGAAAGGGACAGACCCTTACAATAAAATGTATGAGCAGCAATGAAAATTAAATAGTGGAAAAACATTAAATATTACCTCCTTTATAATTTGTTTTAATTGTGAGTGGTTTAATAACTTTTTAAGGGGGGGAGGGGGAAATTGTTCTTAAATTGTTATGTGATGGATTTTTATGATGTAAGCCGCCCCGATTGTTCTCAGAGGGGCGGGGTATTAAATAAAAATTATTATTATTATTATTATTATTATTATTATAAAAGCCTGATGGAACAAGAAAGTCTTTACTGCTTGTCTAAAGCAGAATAAGGACAATTGTCACTAATATTGTAACAATTACTTCTTATGAATAGAGATTGGCAAGAGGCTACAATACTCATCAGTCAATAAGTACTAATAAGGCTAATCTGGAATAATTTGAAAATGTCCTCATCAATGCTGCTTTGGATTCTTTGAGGCTGAGAATGAGGGATGAGGAAGGAAGAAAAAGGGGGAAGAAGGAAGGACCAATCACATTCAGGGTGTTGCAGGAGATCCCTGGGAACTGAAAGGAGCAGTCCTGAGATGAGTTTACTAGCTTGATATTTGTTGATCATGCTGACTGTATCAAGTTAGGGCCAAATAATAGAGTCAGATTCTTTAATTTCGTGTGTGTATGTGAAGTTCTATAACAGAGGTTGACAATGACATAGGGGGGTTGCAGACTGCCAGAAATAGTGTGAATTCAGTCCACTTTTAGGGTTAGGGTTAGAGTTAGGGAACCATGGGAACTGTATTTTATTGTGGCATCCGAGTTGTCTGACAGAGAAGGCTCAATGTCTCAGAAAAATAACAGTTCCCATGATTCCCTAGCACTAACCCTAACCCTAAAAGTGGACTGAATTCACACTATTTCTGGCAGTCTGCAACCCCCCTTACTCTCCAGAAGTTGTGGGACTATAACTTCAATCAGAGTTAGGAAACACAGTGATGGCTGATGGGAGTTGCAGGCCAGCAACATCTAGAGTGGCAGAAGTTTCCCACAGTTCTACAGTTTCTTTGGGTTTGTTGTTTTGTACCATGAGTTTTGTTTTGAAAGGTGGAGACCCAATGAATGAAAGACCTTGGGAACTGACTGCAAAAATCGTTTTCCTTAGACAGTAAAATCCCTCCAGCTGTAAAGTATGTTCCTTTTTCAATATCTACTTTGATATTATTTGTTTTACATCAAAATGAGAAGACAACATTGCCAAACATTATAGGCATTAAAAATACTGTGAACTAGGGTTGCTAACTTGGGGGGGAAGCAGACGACTGCTTCCGAGCCGCCGCGTGTCGGGGCGCCGGCGGAGCGGAGGCTCCGCACGGCAGCGCCCCTGCGGCGAATCTAAAAGGACCGCCAAAATGGCGATCCTTTTAGATTCTGGCGAAAGTGCGCCCTAACAGCGGCGGGCGCACTTTCGGCGGCTCAAACGCCGCGGCGCGTTCGGCTGCCGCGGCGTGAGGGCAACCCGCAGTCGCCGGCCGTGCGGACGGCCGGCGCTTCCGGGTGCGCCCTCAGGAAGAGGAAGAGCCGCTGAACGTGCGGCGGCTCCTCCTCTTCCGGGCCTCGGAGACGGCGCAATTAGCCGTCTGCCGAGGCCCTTGAAAACTGGAAAGGCCTCCTATACCTTTAATGGTTGTGTAGAAGAGGAAATTTCAGCAGATGTTGCAGCTTGGTTCAGCCCTAGAAGGGACTTTATCACATGGGAGAAATCCCATGCAGAAATGGGTTTTTAAATCAGAAAAAAAACACAAAAGTGGGTAGATTTTCACATGACATTGATGTTAAACTGTTGTTAACCCAAATGGAAAGTAGTTAAAAGCCACTTCTTTTTACTTTCGGAAAATCCTGAAAGTAAAAAGGAGCGGCTTTTGATTACTTTTCATTCAGGTTAACAACAGTTTAATAGTGATGTGTGTGAAAATTAAAATGCTTTTGTGGGTTTTCCCCAGCTTTTAAATCCCATTTCTGCACAGGATTTCCCCAGTATGATAAAGTCCTAAAATGAGTTCCCTGTGCAAGTTTTAAAAAAAGATCCTGGTTTAATTCCCAAGGTCCATGTTCTGGGAAGCTATACCAACTTGGGGAGAAAAAAAGGCAAGATTATTTTGGCATCTTTAAGATTAGCCAATTAATTTCAGCCTAAACCTTATGGACTCGTCTATTTCTTCAGGTCCATGAAATCTTAGCATGAAATAAACTGGTTAAAAGTGCAGCAAGACTCCTTCATTTTTTAAAATGCTGAAATATAATTAACATGGCTACATCTCCAAAAATAGCACTAGGATCAAAATCACAGCTTTGTGTTCTCTGAGGTGGCAGCAGAGAATGACATTTGTAGAAATATATAAACATGCAGCCAAGTATGATGATGGGAAAGCCAGTTAGAAATAGCACTCAACACCTGCAATTTCACTGGCACACACCAATCTATCTGGAATAACTCTATCCCTCAATTTTATAGTTGGGACTGAAGACTGTTTTTAAATGCAATGGACTGCAACAATCATGATTTAGGAACTTTAGACACTGAGATGTTGTGAGAAAGGATTAGTCAGCCCAGAGAAAAGTACAGGCTGATCTCCCAGGACTTTATCACATCTGGAAAGTGGAACGGTAGATTAAAGTTGGGAAAGTCTCAGAAATTGTAACTTAAAAAATAACAACATCTTGGGACCAGATTGTGGTTGCGAATGGATTTTAGCTAGCTCAACACAATTGTAAAATTGCAAGCCCTGCAGCTCTTCAGTCTGAGATGGGCTTGTGATTTTCAGGTGGGAGGAGGACAAGAAGACCAGATCCAAGACTGCAAATATCTTTCCCACTCTTTACTTCTGTTGCTCACAAATTGAGATGTTAATGAACCAGTGGCAGTATGGTGAGACAAATGTGGCACCTTTATTGTAGTTATCAGAAGTTTACCTCACAGGGCAACATTTTCCTGGAAAAACAAAACAAACAAACTTGCCTTAGCTTGACTCGTCCTTTTCCAGGAAGCACAATAATATTTTAACTGAAGCTCAACTTCTGGATGAATTGTTGACTATTGAAAACACCTTCTTCTTATCATTTTCATATGATGTAGTTTAGCTCCAATAGTGCCCGTGATGGAAATTTATTGTGTTTAGATCCACAAACAAAATCTATCCCAAAACATAATGAATCTCATCTTTCTCCACAGGGGAGCATATTCCAACACAAAGTTTCATGCTCCAAGATGTAGAAATAACAAAGAGAAATTTCTTTGTAATGACTTCACTGTGCCCAAGATGAGCATGTGACAATTGAAAATAGAACACTTAGGAATGCATCAACATTTCTGAGTAAATGGAGACTTACACTTACACTTACAGACAGAACATTGTATTGGGCTCTGCAAATGAAGAGCACAATGAACTCACTATCAAAGAGGCCCAAATATTTTTTTGGCAGCAGAAAACACTGGCATGTGTCTATCTGAAGCTTTATATGTGAGGGAATCCAAACATGAGAATAGTCATCCATGTTTTTAGGACTTTGAAAATAAAAATAGTGAGCCCTTTCTGCTTTCACTCCACAAGACTATTTCTAGAACACAAGTCTTCCAAAGTAACAATTTGTGACTCTGGAAAGGGTAATGATTGACAAATTTCCAATTATCCTCTAGTGTTTCCATTGACCATGGCAACCTCCCTAAAGAAACAAGTCTGCAACCAGTAAATAATACAAACGAGGGGATATATTCATTTCAGGTTTTAAGAGAGTGACACAAGTGTTTAGCTTTATTCTGTTCATGATTTCTTTTGGCTTATTTCCTTTGAGACCCAGAGGCTATCTCTCCCTTAATAATATTTCCTCCTATCTCAGTACATTACCCCACCTCCACCTTGGTTTCTTTTTAAAGCTTGCATTTTCTCCCTCCTATCTGGAGACCCCATTTCAGGTATGCCCTTTTTGCATTGTCATCTTCTGCTTGTTTCTATCTCACCTGAAGGCCATGCATCTAAGCTAGGATGGGCAACATGTGGCCTTTGCACTGCGTGCAGCTCTCAGTTTGATCTCATATGGCCCTTAGAATAATTTCAAAAGCCTTCTACAAATGATGCTGTCTTCATCAGCAGCCCACGAAATAAGGAGGAAAGAGAGAGGCAGAGTGAAAAAAGGAGACAGAACAAGAGAAAAGTAGCAATGCTCATGTACTTTTGACACAACTGGCTTCACCCACAGCAATGATTGGCATACAATCCTGAGATAACTTACGCCCAAGGCATATGATCCAAGGCAGGCCCATCACTGTTCTAAGCCATGGATCCCCATGCCTGACAACATGGCACTTGCATCTAGTGTTCTCATCACCAATGGCTTTTCATTGCTCCTGGTTGTTATCACTTGAGATTGCTGAAAAACATGGCTTAAATCAACTAATTTTTTTTTATCAATGCAAGAACAGTAAGGTTGGCAATTTGCTGAACAAATTTGTGACCATTTATAAAAATAATCAGATCAGTTTGCTGATTGTTGTTGAGATTTCAGTTTCTGTTGCTGCTGCAGGAGCTTACCCTTCCTCTCTCCCTCTATCTCTAAATAATCTCTTCCTCCTTTGCTCTGTCTCACTCTTCCTGGAAGAACAGCATGACATCTATCCTTGGCAAAGTAATGGTTCTCTTCTCTTGATGTACCAGATCCAGCCAGCCTACAAGAGACAGTGTCCAAACTCAGAATGCACTACCACCAGTGGTGCATTGGGGTCTGAATCTAGGCTAATAGTCCTGCCACCTTGCCAGCCAACACCTCCTCCTTATCCATCCCTGCCATGCCTTCCCATGGTTCCCCAAGCAAGATCCAATATCACCACTGTGAGCATTCCCGCCAACCCCACCTCTGGTTCAATGCTCAGTAAATCCTCAAACTGCCATCAGATGTAGCCCTTGGCCAGCAGGGAGTGCAAAACCATGGTGAATAGTGGTCCAATGATGTCAGTTTTGACTTAAAAAGTGAGGAATGGCTTTCCCCACTTTTGTTGGCAGATCTTGAGTTTTATAAAGTATATTATGTATAGATAGAGGCAATGAAGGTGGGATGGAAAATTATACATACTTATTTTCTGCTGATTAATTTGATTTAAGGACAAAATTATGCAAAAAGAGACAAGAAAAATCCATGGTTCCCTCCCCCCCCCCTTTTTTTTAAAGCAGAAATGTGCTGACATAACTGCATGATGGCATTGCAGCTTTTCTTAATAATTATTATTATGCCCTCAATTTATACTAAGATTAAATGCACAGCCCCAGAATGAGCATGAAAGAAGAAAATACACAGGATTAAAACTGCCAGACTTTTTTTTTTCTTCCTAGATGCAAATGTGGATTTCTTGTGCTCTTTTTGTCATAGGACTATAGTTCCACCTCTGAATGCCTCAAACACATATTCACACTTTACAATGTCCTTGAGGGGCCTATTCCTACATCAACCTCTCATGGCCTCTGATACAAACTCTTAAGGAGCCAAGATGCAAAGGACTTCATCACATGGCAAAAAAAAAGACAGGAGCAGAGTGTTATGCTCCCATCAATATTGGACAATAACACAAAGATTTTCTCATGACGTCGCCCTTATTATGCGATTATCTCATGAATAAAGAGGCATTCTAGTGCTGCTTTATATTTATGGGATTTTTCCATGAGTGAAAAGCAGCTCTATAATGCCTCTTTATTCATGGGATAATTGTGTAATAACGGTGACGTTGTACGACACAGTGTGAAAATCTTCACAATGTTGATGGGAGCATAACTCTATGCTCCCATCTTTTTTCGTCATGTGAAAAAGTCCAAAGTCAGAAAGGAGAACTGGGCACACATGTGTCCATGTGTGTAAAAAGGGGTGAGAAGAGGGCTGGCAGGCAGTGTTGGCATGTCAGATGCATCTGAGGAAGTAAACTGAAGTCTATGAAAGCTCATGCTGCCAATTTCATTCTTTCAGTTACGACCTGAACAGACTGCCAGAAATAATCCAGTTTATGACCACTTTAACTGTCTTGGCTCAATGCTAGGGAATCATGGGAAGTGTAGTTTTTTCTGAGGCATTGATCCTTCTCTGTCAGATAGCTCTGTTGTCACAATAAACTACAGTTCCCATGATTCCCCAGCACTGAGCCAAGACAGTTAAAGTGGTCTGAAGCTTTATTATTTCTGGCACTCTGTTCAGGCCCTTAGTCTCAAAGGTGCTACAAGATCTCTCTACATACTGATATTTAATTTAAAAAAAAATAGAATAGTTGTATTTAGTTATGTATTTTTTTAAAAAAGTATCTGAATGATGCAAGCCACTGGTTTGTGGAACTCATTAGGTTTTGTTCCCATCTTCTTCCTCCTCTTCATGTCTATATCTCAACAAGAGAGCACCAAATAGAAACATGAAGTACAACTTGAGCCTATACTTGATCCTATACTTCTTCACCATTTAGTGAAGCCATATCCCTGTAACTATAAAAGGTAACCCTATCATTGTAGTTACGTGGCAAAAGGAGTGGAGTTATTCCTAGTTAAGTTACAACTCTGACGCAACGTAGGCTGCATCTACACTGCAGAAATAATGCAGTCTGCCCCTGTCATGGCTCAATGCTGTGGAATCCTGGGATCTGTAATTTATTGTGGCACCAGAACTCTCTGAGAGAGAAGGCTAAATATCTCACAAAACTACACAACCTAGAATTCCATTGCACTGAGCCATGGAATGCCCAATGATAAAATTGTGATAGTGTAGATGCAGTGTAGATACAGCCTTAGTTTTATTTTCATCATTGGAAAAATAATTAATTACTAATTATTGGAAATTACTAGTTTTTGGAAACTATTTACATCCAAACTCTGCTTTCAAGCCTACAAATCCCTCCCACACCATTCTAAAGTAGTCCCATCAATATACAAGTTTTCCATCTCAATGAACCCTGGGCCTGTCAAGCAAGAATGACTGTTTGCTTTTTCTATCTTGAAAAAGAAAAGGGGAATGGGTATGGAAGTCACGACAGACTGATGGAGCTTCAGGTTTATGAATCACACCAGAAATTCTCAAAGATTTTGCTGCATCTGCAGACATTTATCTCCACTGTAATTTTTCCATATGAAGACTTACATTTATCAGTTCTTCATTCCTCTCTGTCTCTAAAGCTATCTTTTGATCTTTTCTCCTGGGCTTTTTCCTCAGACTGAGTTGAGCAATAGCTTATCTAGCCAAGTTTTCACTCTCTCTATCTCTGTCTTAGCACAGACTCCTTTCCACAAAAGTCTGACTCCTGAAATACATTGCATATCTCTATTTCAGATACATGATTTTGAATCTCTTTAAGTCTAATGTTAATTTAAGTCTAAGGTTAATGTTAATTTAAGTCTAATGTTAAGTCTAATGGAAGTAATAATATACATCCCCATCCACAAAAAGGGAGACACAAGAGACTGCAGCAACTATAGAACCATAGCACTGATCTCCCATGCAAACAAAATCATGCTCAAAATCCAGCAAAATAGACTTGAACCATACATGGAGAGAGAAATCCCAGAGGTCCAAGTGGGGTTCAGGAAAGGAAGAGGCATGAGGGACCACATTGCAAACATACAATGGCTAATGGAGCACACTAGGGACTTCCAAAAGAAAATCAGCATGTGCTTTATAGACTATAGCAAAGCCTTTGACTGCAAAGATCATGAAAGGCTATGGAATGCTCTTAAAGACATGGGAGTGCCAACACATCTGACTGTCCTAATGAGGAATCTGTACTCAGGACAAGAGGCTACAGAACATGAAGAAACAGAATGGTTCTCAATTGGCAAGGGAGTCAGACAAGGCTGGATCCTTTCACCCTATCTGTTCAACTTGTATGCAGAACATATTATAAAAAAAGCAGGATTGGACACAGAAGAAGGAGGAGTGAAAATAGGAGGAAGGAATATCAACAATCTAGGATATGCAGATGACACTATAGTACTAGCAGAGAACCTCATAGACCTGGAACACCTCCTAAGGAAGATCAACATTAAGATAGGCTTAATGTTGAACATAAAGAAAACAAAAATAATGACCACTGAGGACCTTCACAAGTTCAGCCTAGAAAATGAAGAAATAGAAATAGTAAAAGAATTCCTATACCTCGGATCAAACATTGATAGAAATGGGGACTGCAGCCAGGAAATCAGAAGAAGACTAAGAATGGGGAGGGTGGCTATGAAAAAAACTAGAAAAGATTCTGAAATGCAAAGATATACAACTCAGCACAGAAGTCAGAATCATACAAGCCATTGTATTCTCTATTATCATGTATGGATGTGAGAGCTGGAAAGTTAAGAAAGATGATAGGAAGAAAAGCAATTCATTTGAGACGTGGTGCTGGAGAAGAGTGCTGAGGATCCCATGGACAGTCAAAAGAGCAGATCAAACCAGAAACCTCCCTAGAAGCCAAGATGACCAAACTGAGACTGTCGTACTTCAGACACATCATGAGAAGAGAAGACTCTTTGGAAAAAACAACAATGCTGAGGAAGATGGAGGGAAGTAGGAGAAGAGGAAGGCCACATGCTAGATGGATGGATTGTATTAAGGAGGTCACAGATATTAAGGGGTTGCAGGAATTAGGCAGAGCAGTGGAGGACAGAGGGTCTTGGAGATGTCTCATCCATAGGGCCACCATGAGTCAAGATTGACTCGAGGGCAGTTAACAACAACAAAGTCTAATGTTAAATGTAGCATGTAACTCCCTCATGACAACTGCTTCATTGGATTCCAGTTCATTACTGGTTGTGAGTTAGGGGTCATTCACACATTGTTTTGTAGCACAACTATGTGAATAATTCATGCACACATTTCAGATTTGTCATTCACACTATGGAACCGTATCTATGTGCATCTCTGCAAATTTGGTTGCTTGCACTTGTCAGCACTCAAATAGAGATGGAGTCAATGATGCAAATGTATTCAAATCACATTCAAGGCATGCAACACTTTATCCCAGTTTATCTCAGGTTTATCTGAATTGGTTATTCACACAGCTGAGAATCTGAATCTTTTAGAAAAACTCAGGAAAAATCTGACATTGATTATCCTGGTTTAAGTGGGGTTTTAGGTAGCCCCACCAAAACCAAAAACAAAACTTAATTGGATTCATTTGAGAATCATGTGAACAACAAAGATTTAACCCATATTCTACCAGATTATTTTCACTGTCTGAATAACCCCTTATAAGGCCTGGTATAACTTTGTACAAGGCTTTTTTGAAACCTGCATTTTCTCATTCACTTTAACTGCCATGGCAACATCCCATGGGATCCTGGGATTTGTCATTTAGGGAAGGGTATTTAAAATACTCTGCCAGAGAGTTCTGATACCTCACCAGGGTTCCATAAGATGTTGCCATGACAGTTAAAGTGGAATGACAGTTAAAGTGGAATACAGTGCTATAATTGTGTGCTATGAATGGTCCTAAAATTGCCAGATTAAAAACTGAAGCAGGCCTATGGACCTTGAACTGCTGTTGTTGTGTGCCTTTAAGTCATATCCGATTTATGGCAACCCTAAATGTTAAGGAAAAAGCAACATGGGATATACAGTAATAGAAATAAAAATATGTATGTGAATGTCAAAGTGACTAAGCAGGAGCAATCAGGAAGATACACAGGTGAAAAAGATAATATAATTAAGAAGCCTTGAGAGCCAAGGACAAAGTTATAGAAGGTATATTGAGAACACCTGTGATAGATTGCAAACACCTGAGACTCATTAAGTGGTCAAGGTAAAGTGATGAAACACTTGGGTTGGTCTTAGGTATGGGATGATCTATGTGGACCAATCAAGATGTATGTACACACCCACTGGGTGGAAACTGACTGGTGGGTGGTGTCTAACAATGGCTATAAATTGCAATGTTTGCTAATGTACATTGTGGTGTAGTTTGGAGATATTGTGGTGTAGTAGAGATTGTGATTTGTAGGGCATATAGTATTTATATATAGTAGAATAAAGTAGATCTTTTATATAAGACTACTGAGTTGTCTGGTGTCTTGAGGGAAGATACAAGAACCAGAAGAATCCTGGAGAAGTTTGGAGACATCTCAGGAAGAAGAGTGAGAAGGCTTGGAGAGTTTGTCAGGGTCTTCAGCCTATTCTCTGAAACTCTGCTGCTTGGGAAAGAAGCATCAACCACTGATCAAAGCTGGTCAGCTCTGCTGCATAACAAGGTGGTGAGTTAGAGCCAGAGGTGAAGAGCTACAACTCCCATCATCCCTGACAAGGGTTATGGGCCCAGATACTAGAGCAACCAGCATCCACAGAAGCTGAAAATTCCAGAGTGTGGAAGAAAGTTTTGTGGAGCTTTGTGAGTAAATCATTTTGTATTTTGTCTGCTGTGCATACTCAGAGGGACTGTGTCAAATTGAGTCACTGCACAAATTAAGATGGAGATACTAAAGTTTAGTAAATTAAACAGAAACAACTACTCTACCTGGAAAATATATGCCCAATCTCTACTAATAAAGGAGTCTCTGTGGTCGACAGTTGAAACAGGGCTGGCAGCTGATGCTAATGCAGCCACTCGAGAAAGAGACGCTAAAGCAAAAGCATGTCT
Source organism: Phrynosoma blainvillii (assembly GCA_026167975.1). Lineage (NCBI taxonomy): Eukaryota > Metazoa > Chordata > Lepidosauria > Squamata > Phrynosomatidae > Phrynosoma > Phrynosoma blainvillii. The sequence continues at coordinate 327,878,689 of JANUYF010000003.1, forward strand.
TTATCTAATGCTAGAAGAAGACTTGATTAACGACGTAAGAGATAAAGTGTCCGCCAAGGATGTGTGGGAGACCTTGCAGAGAATACACACTCCTTCAACTGCGTTTGCAAAAATGCTTTGGTCTAAAAGAATTTACAGGCAGAAGATGACTAAAGGACAGTGTGTAATAGAACATTTAAAAACAATGCAGGATTTATTTGTGCAAGCTGAACTGAGAGGAGTGGAAATTAGCAAGGAGCAGCAGTGTTATATTTTAATAGAATCGCTGGACTCTTCTTGGGACAACATTACAAATAGCTTGCAAAATTTGCCAGAAGCTGAGCTGAACAAAGACTTAATTGTTGCCAGAATATTGGAGGAAAATTTGAGAAGAAAGTCTGAGCAGAATGACTCAACAAGTTTGAGGACTGTGCCAAAACAACAAACGACACCTGATCTACGAAAGCAGGAAGAAGCAGCTTTTACAAGGGAGCAACGGAGGTGTTTTTATTGTAAAAAGATTGGTCATCTACAGAGACAATGTAAACAATTCGCTGCTGAGAGAAGCAAGCAAAAGGAAAGCAGATGGCAGCCGCGGCAGTATCAAAAACAGTCCAAACCTCCATTTTTGAAGGACAGTGGTAACAAAAAAGGGTTTGCAACCATGATTAAGGAAAAACAAAATGCTAATTGTAAATGGTTAATTGACTCAGGAGCATCATCTTCAATGTGTAACAATATTAATTTGATAAGTAATAGAAAATCAGCTAATGTAAATGCTGTAGTTTTAACTGATGGGAAAGAGCTCAGTACTGTAAATCAAATGGGTACAGTTTACATTCCAGGGCTAAAGGAAAACTTTAATGATGTGTTACATGTAAAGGAGTTAGAAAATAATTTGTTATCAGTGAGCAGGTTAACAGACAGAAATTACACAGTCATTTTTGAAAAGGACATGTGTAAGATAAAATTGAATGGGGAATTGCGAGGCGTAGGCTTGAAAAAAGATAAGCTTTATTATTTGGAGGACAATATTGATTGCTAGAGGGTTGAAAATGCTAATAACATAGACAATAGTCCAATTCATAAAGACTGCATACATGAACTACACAGGAAATTTGGCCATGCTAGTTTCAAATGTTTAAAGAAGTTAATCAGTATGTGTCCAGATTTAAATGTTGCTGAATGCAAAAGTCACTTAGATTGTACTGTGTGTAATCAGGTAAAGGTCAGAGCTTTTCCAGTAGCCAAGAAAACCAAAAGAATTGCTCAAAGACCATTTCAGTTTGTACATGCAGATGTTGCCCAAGCTAATTGTTTATCTTTAGGGAGAAGCAAATATTTTCTGGTAATTGTTGATAGGTATACAAGGTTTGCTTTTGTAAGAATATTGAAAAACAAATCTGATGCTGGGCAAAGTTTAAAAGCATGGGTGAGAATGGTGGAAAGACAATTTGATATTAGAGTAGGCACCATTGTTACTGACCGAGGAGGAGAGTTTCTAAGTAATCAATTGTTTAATTGGTTTCAAAAGGTGGGAATAAGGCATGAAACTACTAATCCCGCTTGTCCTAACGAAGATGGTTTAGCGGAGAAAAAAATACAAGATATAAAAAGAATAACTGCTTGTTTGATGGCAGATGCAGAGGTAAAAGATAGCTTCTGGGCAGAAGCAACTTTGACAGCAGTACATATTAGTAACAGACTGTATCATTCAGAAATTGAAGACATTCCCTACAGGGTATTGTATGGGAGAGTGCCAAATTACAAATATTTGAGAGTCTTTGGACAATTTGCTCATGTTTTCATACCAGCTTGTTTCAGGAAAAAGGGAGAACCCAAAAGTAAAAGACTTAGTTTTTTGGGGTATTCAGGAAATAGCTATAAGTTTCATTTAGGTGGAAGAGAAGTGCAGTATTCCAGGTCTGCAAATTTCGAGAGACATGCCGGTTGGGACAAACTGCATGCCAATAAAGAAGTTTTCTTGAGGTTAGGAAGTTCAAATGAGCCAGAAACACAAACTGAACCAACTCCAGGAAACGGAGGGGTTTCAGTTAAGCCAGAAGCATCCACTAGCAGCAGTGATAGTTCTTCAGATAATGAGACACAATCTAGGCCTATTACTACTAGAATGACTGAGGACAAGAGATTTAGCCATAGAACTATAACTCCCAGTACAGAAAGTGAGGATGAAAGAGGCAGATCAGCAGAGTTTATTCCCAGACGTAGTCACAGAGTTAGAAAGCCTCCAGATAGGTTTGTTGTGACAAATGCAAGAGCTTGTTTAGCAGTGGAAGAGCCTGAAAGTTTTGAAGAGTTGGAAAGTTTGTCTAGAGAAGAACAGGAAAGATGGATTGATGCAATGGATGATGAGTTTGGTTGTCTGGTAAATAAAGATGTTTTTGAAGTCATTGATAGACCCAAGGACAAGAAAGTAATTGGTTGTAAGTGGGTGTACAAAAAGAAAGAAATGCCAGATGGAAGTATTAAGTGTAAAGCAAGGTTAGTAGCTAAGGGTTTTGCACAACAGCAGTATGAGAACTATGATAAGACATATTCTCCAACTGCAAAGCCAGAAAGTCTGAGAATGGTTCTGGCTGTAGCAGCAAAAAGAAGTTTAGTTGTAGAGCATTTTGACTTTGAAACAGCCTACTTGAATGCTAGTTTAGATGAAGAGATCTTTATGGAGCAGCCACAAGGTTTTGAAGAAAATAGTAGTCAGAAAGTTTATAAATTGAAAAAAGCATTGTATGGATTAAAACAAAGTGCCAGAGCATGGAATTTGTGCATTAATGATGAGTTAGTTAAGCTAGGATACAAAAGGAGCATTGCAGATGCTTGTGTCTATACAAAAGGAGACATAGTGTTAGTGATTTATGTAGACGATTTATGCGTGGCAGCAAAGTCAAAACAGGAAATTGAATCAGTAAAAAGAGAATTGTCTGAAAAGTTTGTTTTAAAAGATCTAGGTTTATTGAAGTCTTATTTAGGTATTGGTGTTGAATGGACAGATGAAGGACATTGTTTGTTAAATCAGAGAAAGAAAATTGAAAATTTGATTGAAAAGTGTGGATTACAAAATGCTAAAATAGTAAGGACTCCAATGACAATTGGTTTTGTATCTGAAAAAAACAACTAGAGATTTTGAAGACAAGACTTTATTCAGGAGTATAATAGGATCTTTACAATTCATATCTTGCCACACCAGACCAGACATTTCATATGCTGTAAATGTATTGTCCGAAAGAGTTGATGATCCAAAAATTGAAGACTGGACAGCAGTAAAACACTTATTAAGATATTTGAAAGGAACTTTAGATAAGAAATTGGTAATTAGAAACAGTAATTCAGATTTAGATTGTTATGTGGATAGTTCTTTTGCATCAGAATTAGGAGACAAGAAGTCAGTTACAGGAATGATAATTAAGTACAGTGAAAGTCCAATAGTCTGGAGAAGTAGAAAACAAACTAATGTAGCGTTAAGTACGACTGATGCAGAATTCGCAGCTTTAAATGAGATAGTGAATGAGGTACAGTGGGTTGAGCAATTGTTAAATGATTTAAACAAAAGTTACAAGATACCAGTAGAAATTCTGGAAGATTCACAGTCATGCATAGCAATGGCTGAAGCTGAAAATTTGAAGAACAGAACAAAATATGTTGGAGTAAGATATCAAAATGTGCGAGACATGGTTCAGAAGGGTGAAATAGAACTGAGATATATAGAAACACAACACAACATAGCAGATTTGTTCACAAAAGCATTGATGGCGGAAAAACATGAAAGACTGACACAAATGGTTGGAATGACATTGTAAGACATATACAATATTTTATTTCGGAGGGGATTGTTAAGGAAAAAGCAACATGGGATATACAGTAATAGAAATAAAAATATGTATGTGAATGTCAAAGTGACTAAGCAGGAGCAATCAGGAAGATACACAGGTGAAAAAGATAATATAATTAAGAAGCCTTGAGAGCCAAGGACAAAGTTATAGAAGGTATATTGAGAACACCTGTGATAGATTGCAAACACCTGAGACTCATTAAGTGGTCAAGGTAAAGTGATGAAACACTTGGGTTGGTCTTAGGTATGGGATGATCTATGTGGACCAATCAAGATGTATGTACACACCCACTGGGTGGAAACTGACTGGTGGGTGGTGTCTAACAATGGCTATAAATTGCAATGTTTGCTAATGTACATTGTGGTGTAGTTTGGAGATATTGAGGTGTAGTAGAGATTGTGATTTGTAGGGCATATAGTATTTATATATAGTAGAATGAAGTAGATCTTTTATATAAGACTACTGAGTTGTCTGGTGTCTTGAGGGAAGATACAAGAACCAGAAGAATCCTGGAGAAGTTTGGAGACATCTCAGGAAGAAGAGTGAGAAGGCTTGGAGAGTTTGTCAGGGTCTTCAGCCTATTCTCTGAAACTCTGCTGCTTGGGAAAGAAGCATCAACCACTGATCAAAGCTGGTCAGCTCTGCTGCATAACAAGGTGGTGAGTTAGAGCCAGAGGTGAAGAGCTACAACTCCCATCATCCCAGACAAATCTATCATGGAGTTTTCTTGTCAATTTTTCAGAGGGGTTTTTCACTGCCATCTTCTGAGGGGCAGAGAGTGTGATTTGCCCAAGGTCACCCAGTGGGCTTACAAGACCAAGTTAGGATTCGAATCCTGGTCTCTATAATCATAGTCCAACTCTAAAACCCATAATCTGTTTCTATTAATAGAATCAAAGGCAGCTGAAAGATCAATGAAAGCAGTGTAGACATGTTTCTTATTTTCCTTAGTATACTTCCTTATAATGTAATTTAATGTGAAGCTCTGGTCTATAATACTGTGTCCACTTCTAAATCCTGCCTGTTCTTCATGCATGACTTGCTTTTCTTGTAGCCAGTCCATTAGAGCATATAGTTTTATAGTGATGTCAAGCAAGCTGAATGGCTGACAATGTTATGGATTATTCCTGTCTCCTTTCTTGTAGATTGGGAAAACAATGCTAATTTCCCACTCATAAGGCATTTGCCCAGTACTGTTTATTGTTGTAAACAGACTAGCAAGAATGGGACTCCACCATTCCTCTGAACAGATGCAGGACAGACACAGAACACCGTTCTGGACTAGCTCCCTCATATTCTGATATTGCACCCCTATATACTTGGTCCTATTCCTGAGGTTCTCTGCCTCTGACATGGCAATGCAGGCCTGAGAATCCTCATGCACAACAGCTGGACCTGTGCACTCCTCACCTAGATCTAACAGAAGCTCTCTCACCCACTGCACTTTCCCTGCCAACTCTGACAATGCAGAAAACTCTGCTTCCAAAGTGCTAAGGGCTACGCAACTCTGCTTACTGCTCCTCCACACTACAGGGCTGTCAGCATACCTAATGAGCAATCCTGTGACTGACTTTCTGCCATGAAGCTCTGAAGCAAAGGAGCTAGTGCCAAAACAATCTACCTGGGCTTCAGATCCCTGTAACACCAGCTTCCTCTCCTTGCTGCCCTTTAGGTACCTCAGTAACCTCTTGACAGCTGTCCAGTCCTCAACCTTAGGACTGCTGACCCTCCTACTCAGGACACCCACAGCAAATGAGATGTCTGGCGTAGTGTCTGGCCTAGTGTCCGGCTATGAACATCAAACTGCCTATGACTGACCTATACAGATCCGGATGCTCGAAAACCTTGTCAGACTCAGAACTGCTGGTAAACACTGGAGTTATGGGGCTCTTCACCACTTTGGCATTCTCCAAGCCACACTTCTCCAGTAACCTCTCTATCTTTCTTGTCTGACTCAGCATCATTTTGCCATCCACAGTCCTCTCCACCTCAATTCCTAGGTATGCCACACAAAGGTCATCAACATAAATCACTAATGTGTCCCCTCCTTTCCTATACATACAGGCATCTGTGATCCTGTTTGTATCCCAGCCTCACCAGCTCCTCATGGATACATAACTTCCAGCAGCACGCACTCTGCTTCAGCCCATAAAGAGCTTTCTTAAGCCTGTAGACTTTGCCTTCCTTGGCACCATCAAAGCCTGGTGCTTGTTCCTCTTCATCTAGCTTGGCGTTCAGGTGGGCCATTTCAAAATCGAAATGCCTCACTACCTAACCCTTCCTGGCAGCCAAAGCTAGCACCAGCCTGAGCTCTCTGGCTTCACTGTCAGAGAGAAGGACTTATTGAAGCTCTCAAAGCGCTGTTGAGAGAAACCCCAGGCTACCGGTCTGGCTCTGTACTTGTGGGTCCCATCAGGCATCTCCTTTTTCTTGAAAACCCACTTCCAGTCACCCGACCTATTTACTGCTTCAAACACCTCCCTTTTCACCAATGAAGAGAATTCGCTATCCATAGCCTCAAACCACTTCTCTTGTTCTTCCCTGAGAAAGGTGAGAAGCTCCTGGTAGCTTTCTGGCTCTTCTGTTGCTATTGCACACACCCTAGCATTCTGCACCACAAAACGCTCAGGTGGCCTCCTGACTCTCTGAGTCCTCCTAGGTATGATTACCTTGATCTGTCCCTTCTCATCCTCACTATCACTACTCTTCTGTACCCCCATCTCTGTGGATGATGGTGTCTCAAACTTTTGTGTAGTGATGGGTGAGGTTTGTGTACCTGTGGGCTCACTGGAGGTGCTGGGTTGGCTTTCTGTTGTGGCCTCTGGTGTTTCCACCCCTCCAGTCCTGGTACTACCTCCCTGTTGTCCCAGTCTTACAAACACTTCATGGTTTGAGTGAATTTTCTCCCACCCAGAGTGTTTTTCAAAATTTGCACTCCTGGACAACAGGATGCAACCATTGCCAAGGTAAGACCTGTAGCTGTTACCCTCATACCCCACAAACATCAACCTGCACCACTTGGAGTCACTTTTCTTCTTGAAATTTTGGGGAACCAGAATGTTGGCATGCTGCCCAAACACGCTCAGGTAGCTAAAGTAGGGTGGCCTCCCATACAACCTGTAGTAAGAGGTCTGCTTGATTGCTGAGATCCACACCCAGTTGGTGATGTGGCAGGCAGTCAGGATTGCCTCCCTCCAAAGAACCTCTGGGGGCCCTACATCAAGCAGCATGCGGTGGTATTATGGCAGATGCCCTTCTGCTTCAACCAATTTCCCAGACTTGCAGACAAGAATTTGCCCCCACGGTCTGTTATCAAGGTTCCTTCTTTGTAATCAAACTCCCTCTCAACCATTTCCACCCAGGTTTTGAATATAGCAGCAGCCTGATTTTTCTCCTTTTGGGTGAAAGCATAAGTATATCTCGTATGGCGATCAATGATCACCATTAAATACCTAGTTCCCCCTACCGATTTGGGAAAAGGGCCTGCTAAATCTGCATGCACCACTTAGAATGGTCACTGTGTGATGCACTTGCTCCTCTTTGCAACAGGATCAGCCCTCAGCTTAATCCTGCTGCACACAGAGGATTCCAAGTGGTTCCTGCACTCATCCCACTTTAGCCCTGGACAACACACTTTTCAGTTTTTCCAAACTTGTAAACCTCATGTGTCCCAACACCCTATGGAGATAGTGTGCACAGTTCAAGTGGAGTGGCACGTTGCTAACTGTGGCACACTCTGCCTGGGAATCCAGGTAATGCAGCCTGTTGTGCTTATGGGCTTTTGCATAAAACTGTCTCTCTTTGATGATCAGACACCCATCCCCCTGAAAATGCAGGGCATACCAGTCTGTAGTCAGTGAGGACACATTGACCAGACAATTTTGTAACTGGGGAGCACACAGTACATTCTCAAAGTCCTCTTCAAACCCTGGGAAATGCACCATCCCCATGTCCCTTATTTGGCTTGAACCCCCATCAGCCAAGCCCACTGAGTCAACACAGGAGGGCTTCATGTCCTTCAGCAAGTACCTCTAGGTGGTGAGTTGCACTGCTGTCAATCATCCACAGATGTCTGGCAGCAACAGTGAGATGGGCTTGGGAGTCACTGTACTTCACTGCCAAAACAACTCCTTTCTTGTTCCCAGGAGACCAGCATTGTTGTTTCCTTCTGGTAGCAGGTGGCTTCTTGCAGTTCTTCTGGAGATGCCCTGACTGACCACAATTAAAACATCTTTTCGCTTTGCAGACAGTGCACTCTCAGTCTTTTGAACTGCCTCCAGTGGTGTGTTTGTTCTTGGCTCGGCTTGTTGCTGTCTCTGAATGCCAGTCTCAAAACGACATCTCAGGCATTCCTCCAAGACACATGTCGACACCAAGTCCATTGTGAGTTGACTCTCTGGCACCCCCTGCAGGCTATACAATATGTGATCAAAGTCACTAGACAAACTGCCCAACAGGACATATGCCTTTTGTTCTTTTGGGAGGGCTATTCCTCTGGATTCCACCCCCATGAACAGATACCACATTGTGGTCAGATGCTCCTCTGGGGACTGTCCTTTCTGCATTTTGTAGGCATACAGCCTTTTGCTCCAGAGCATTTTTGAAAGGGCAGAGTCAGACTGGTGCACATTTTTCAAAGCAAAGCAGACCTCCTGAGCAGATCTTTTATCTTTTGATCCAGCTGGCCTGGCTCCAGGGAAAGATTGATAGTCACACGTGCATTCTATCAAGCTCAGCATTCTTGGCTGATGGCCCTTCTTCAATTACACCTCAGAGACCTTCGCTCACTAGGATCGCCTCAGCATACACTGCCCACTGGGAGTAATTCTGGTGATTCAGCCTTGGGAACTTTACAAAATCCATGCTGGCAACAAACAAGACAAATGCACAGCATTGACAGCCTTCCCAGCTTTCACTATCTGCTGGAGATAAGTAGCACGGCAAAACAGCTTGGCTTCTTAACTCTGCCTTCCAGCACTCAGACAGCAAAAAACTTCTCTTCTGGATGACTGACACAAACAGCTACTCACACTGTCATCTAGTCAGATCCGCTGGCACAGACTGGGCCCATAACCCTTGTTAGCATGGTTACGCAGCACGTGATGAGCCACACCAACATGCAGCACCAGATCATGATCTTCTCAGATGCAGGCAGTAGCGTGTCAGCTGGAGAAGCATCTTCCCCCTTCCAGACAGAGTAAAGAGACTCCACAGACAGACGTTTCTCAGATGAGGCTTTAATCTGAGTTCCTCTATGTACAAGGCTATATACAGCAACAATGACAACCATCCAACATGACTCTCCATAACTACTATCCACAGCAACCTACTACACCACAGGTGTGTTCAGAGGCTTCTAACTTATATAGCCAAGGCTCTGGCCCTGCCTCTTCCTGTGGACACCTGTCACTCACTTGAGTGACTCTGCAGTTTTGCAGCAGTTCTCTGTGCTTTGCAGCACCAAGTGACCATCTCCATGATGTCACTTCCCATGACATAGCATGAGTCAGCATGACTCAGCTGCAATCAAATGCTGTGTCATCATGGCTGCTGTTCTTCCCCACATTGTATATTTTCCCCTGGGACTCCTTCCTAACAGCAGGAATATTATTAAAGGGAAGTGATCACTTTCTGTTCATTCTAGAATTTCAAAAGTATTTACTAAGGGAAACAACAGGGGTGAGACTAATATGTGATCAATGACACTGCCACCTCATTTGCTCAAATAAGTATAATATGTCAGTGTATGGATGATGGGTGTTGCAGTTGTGCTCTTTGACACCCAGCAGAATCTGCAGGACAAGCTGGCTACTGTGATCCACAGCCACTTTGTATCTCTTACCATCAAACTGGCTCAGCTTCCCTTCTTCAGGATCCTGTCTTCCTCAGTCAAGAAGACACATTGTAAAGTCCAAAAGCATAGTTTTATTAATGCATATAAAAGAAAAATAAGACAGCTAAGTAAAATCCATTGTGATGAACTTGTCCAGTTCAGCCATGAAAGATTACATCTTTAACAATCCCAAAAGCATAGGATCTCCACTGGTTGCAGTTGAAACCACTGCTTCCATCCAGACTCATGCACTCACATCTTGAACAATAACATTCTAGACAAAGGCTTCTCTAGGCCCTTCCCATACTCCACCTTCTAGATGTTAACCTTATGTTAATTGGATAATGCCTGTATGATGTATGTTAAACCAGCCTCTTGCTGTCCATCATCCACCACGTGACTATTTTCTCAAGCCTCACGATGTTTATGTATAATTGTTATCAAGCCTTTCTCATAACAAAGTCTGTGTCCATAAGCTGTACCCTTGGGAAAGTACATGCTTATGTCTGTGTAGGCCATCTGGTGTTAGATTCACTTTGTTTTTCTAGATGTTGTTCTCATGAGGAAATTTCCACACACACACATCTCTACATTTCACTTTTGACTGTATAGCCCATCCATATTCTAACATAATACTCCCTTGAAACATCCACAGGACTTCTATGCAAAATGAATAGATTATGCTGGAATATATATTCTAGAAGTTTTAATCCTTGCTGGTTATATTTATTATTTATGGAAGTATGTTATGTTAGAAATATATCTTCTAATTATAAGCCTAAAGGATGTAAAAGACCTTCTGAAGCTGCTCCAATTTGGGCATCGAAATCCCAGCATATAAGAATAAAAGCATTGGGAAATTTCTGATATATTTCTTCTAGCAAGAATGTTAAATCATTCCATACCATGGTGGTCACTAGCTGGCCATTTGTAGAACAGTAGACATTTATACAGAAAAAGATCTTCCCTGCATCTTGATTAATTTGTACCAGCAGAATATAGTTATTTTGAAAACCAAAGTGCATCATCTGTGATTCTCCTGCCAATTCTACAGAAATAAAGGACACCAAACCACTACTTCCTCACCCCTTCTTAGATTACCTGATAGCTGGTGGGCTAAATGCTTTGTAACCCTGGAGATGTGGAGAGTTATCTTTGGGGGGATGCAGACGGGCAGCCCTGGGCAGCCCCAGGAAGCAGAGAATCGGGGTCACTGTTACCACACACAGTGGCCCCAATTCTCCCATGTGCCACCTCTTAAAAGAGTGGCAAAAGGCCGCTCCTATTAGAGGTGGCAAAAGGCTGCCCCAAGAGCTGCCGTGCAGCTCTTCTCTGCCTCTTCCAGCGTAGCACGTGAGGACGCTATGCCGGGAGGATGTCCTGATGCCATGTGCCGTGCGTAAGGGCACATGGTGTCAGGATATCTTTGGGGAGGGTTTGGGGCAGCTGGCGTGTGGCTGTCCCTCCCCTTCCCTGCCTCCAACATGCCGCAAAGGGCTCGTCTGCAGAGGCCCTTTATGAGTCTAGGCTTCTTGGAGGCAGACTATGGGGGATGCAAACGGGTGGCCCTGGGCCGCCCCGGGAAGCAGAGGATCAGGGCCACTGCTACCACACACAGCAGCCCCGATTCTCCCATTTGCCACCTCTTAAAAGAGCGGGAAAATGCTGCTCCTATTAGAGGCAGCAAAAGGCTGCTCCAAGAGCCACTGCGTGGCTCTTCTCTGCCTCTTCTGGTGTAGCGCGTGAGGACGCTATGCTGGGAGGACGTCCTGGTGCCACGCACCGTGTGTAAGTGCACGTGGTGTCAGGACGTCTTCGGGGAGGGTTTGGGGCAGCTGGCGTGCAGCTGCCCCTCTCCTTCCCTGCCTCCAACACGCCGCAAGGGGCCCATCTGCAGAGGCCCTATATCATATTTTTGAAGAGTTTCAATACATTCCTGGTCTGCCATTTTGTTTTCCCAGCCTGCCAGGTTCCAGAAAATTATATTGAACCCTCTTTGCTTTGTGTCTAATCATTTGCATCTTCTAGAAAATGGTTTGCAGGGCTCAGCATTAGTTCTTTGACTAATGTTTTTGTTAGGCCTGTGGTGCTCTCCTGAGTTTTTGGAAAAGGACTTTGATACAGTAAATGTATCTTGCTATTTTGACTTACCCAGATGTGTCCCATTTTATATTTGACAATCTATTCATTTGTTCTTTTTTTTAAGGATCCTAAGTGGATGTTATTTGGATAGGTAATGAAAGGAGGGATATTATGACTCTGATTCTTCCATCTCCTTCTACTCCAGTTATCATTTCTAAATTGCCTTTCTCTTTCTTGGTTGTCACACCAAAACCAAACAGTTCTATTTGCAAATTGGGTTGGCCACAGGTGAACTGCTACCACAATGGGGAAGAGTTCAAGAAAAGTAAGATTGCGGGTCCAACTATCATTTACCCAAGACTGAGACCAAGTCTGAGCCGCCCACTGACCTTTCCAATATACCCCAAAGCTGTGTGCACGAGAAGCATTGGAGTGTACCTGAAAGTCCGCCTTTAAAAGCATTTCAGACCTCCAAAATGAGACTGTTAAATTGCTCCAAAAACGACTCCCAAATCTTCAAATCCTCCCTTATCCCACTTGTAATTTGAATGTGGTGATGGGGGACAGTCACCCCTTTTGTGGCATTATATAATCGAGCATAAAAGGTGCGTCCCGGGCTATAACCCTACATGCAAAATTTAACAAACCTATCAAGGATTGGAAGTCATGTAGCGTGGCCTTGTTTTTTCCCCTCATTACTCTGACCTGTTGTCTCATTGACTCCAGTTTTTCAACTGGAAGGAGAGATAAACATTCAACAGTGTCCAAATCAATACCTGAAAAAATAAGATGGGTGCTTGGCCCCTCCATCTTCTCATCAGCCAAGGGAACACCCGTTTCTGCCATCAAAACCTGAAAAGCCAATAGAGTTTCCACACACTTTGTTGTGCCGGGAGCCCCCGCAAGCAAGAAGTCATCCAAATAGTGTTTTAATTGAATGATTACCTGACCTCTTGACACCAGTGCAAAAAGGTACTAAACTTTTCAAAAGCAGAGCATGAAATGGAACACCCCATTGGCATTGCTTTATCAAAATAGTACAACCCCTCAAATTGAAAACCCAGCAAATCAAAATCATCAGGATGCACAGGAAGCAGCCTAAAAGCAGTTTTTATGTCACATTTAGCCAAAAGGGCTCCCTTGCCTAATGCTCGCACCATTTGCACTGCTGAGTCAAACGATGCATATTTTACAGATGCTAATGCTGGGTCAATAGCATCATTCACAGAATCCCCTTTGGGGTAAGACAGATTATGAATTAAACAGAATTCACCAGGTGCCTTCTTAGGGACAACACCCAAAGGTGACAATCTTAATGTCGGCATTGACAGATGCTTATGGGGTCCAGATATCCTTACCGCTGCTAGTTCTTTGGCCAGCTTATCTCTAACAATTCCTGGTAACTCCTTCACCAAACGCGCATTAGGTGCAAATCGGTGAACTGTCAAACCAGAATAAGGTATATGAAAACCGAATGAAAAGCTTTCCAACAAATACTGTGCGGCATCCCTGTTAGGGTATATCTGCAGCCATGCAGCCAGAACTTCCAATTTAATTGGGCTTGGTGCTTTTCCCTCCTGCTATGTTTGACTGAGAAGGGACCCCAACCCCGGACTTCTTACCTCTGTAATGGGAAGTGCCTGGGTAATTGCCTCCGCAGGTGTTACATTTATGATCAAACCTGCAGGACTGCCTCCTGCACTTACCTGAGTTGAAATCCCAACACAGTTCTGGTGCTTTCCTCTCCCCCGTGCTAGGCCTCGCATATTTCCCTCTCGGCTGCGTGACCATAGGCACAAAGCCATTGTCACACCTGCTCAAAGAGGAGGCCCCAACCATAACATCCACCCACAACTCTGACTATACATGCCACCATGACAAAGAACGGTCTAAAGCGGCCCTCATCCTAAACTGCTCATTGTACTGGAGCCAAGCAGATTCCCTTTGGTTGAAATGGCAATTGGTGTATGCCTTAATCATTATCTCCTGATATTTAGAAAAATCAGGAGACCTTGCGGGCTCTTTCTCCTCAATAACCCCCCTGTAAATGGTAAAGCCCATCATCCAGTTCACAAAGTTCCTCTCAGGCTTAGGGTGCTTGTGAGCCTGGAATTCTTTGGGTAAACTAAAGATGACCCCATCCTTTACCATAATCCGAGGTTCGCGGTTGCAAAATGTGAGGGGAAACAAATCAATATATTCCCCTTTCCAGATCCTTTCTTTTGTGGCAAGTGGGAGGTGCAATCCCAAAGGGGTGGACATCCCTGAATAAGGGTTGCACTCAGCCGCTCTGTGCACCCAGTGGGTTTATATGGCCGAGCTAGGATTTCAACCCTGGTCTCCAGAGTCGTAGTAGTTCAATGCTCAAACTGTTACACTACTCTGCTCTCGGGTTACACCTTACCACGTTACTCCTTGGCTGCTGCCACACTGCAGAATGCTCTCACAGTCACCACTCCACTCGGGTCACCTACTTTAGGGACTGAGGGCTGCTCAGCCTGTGCCCTTAATTGAGGTACCTGAGATGTCCCAGGTGTTATCGAAGATGTATCAATGGATAGAGATGTTGAGCTTTCCGCTCGACCACTCTGACCAACCTGTCCACCTGGAGCTCATACCGAGGTGGGCCAAGAAGCCAATTAATTAGGAGAATGAGACAAACCTGGGCTTGACAACTGCCGTGAAGCATCCCCTGATGCTTGCGAAGCTCCCCCGAGTGTGCAACAACTGTAGCTCGGGTGCTCTGTTGATGGGTGGAAGAAGCACTTCCCACATCCCTGTTTGATGTCTCCAATGTTTCAGGGGCCATTCCACTGCCTTGCCCTGAAACGACAGCCCTCTGTACAAAATTATACAAATCTGCCAGAGTGGGTTGCGCTGACACAGGAGCAGCTGCTCCCTGTTGTGCCACACCAGGTACTTTTCTCAACAATTCCATTACGTCAGCTATGGTTGGTTGCCCAACCTCCATAGCTGAGGTAGTCAAGGGACCACACACCGTGCCATCCAACGACATATCAGGTAAAGAAGCCAATTGCACCTGAGTAGTCTGCGATCCCACAATTTGATCCTCATTTGGAGATGTGCCAGCCTGGGATCCCGAACCAGAACCCTGCACCCCTCTCTGGGCCAATTGCTCACAGACCGCAACATAGGCCTGCATGGTCCGGCCCAACTGTGCTAAGTGAGCCACAATTTCATCCTCTCTGCCCTGGGATTCAGATGTCCGCTTAACAGACATTCTGTTAATTTACCTTAGGACCCAGGCCTGATTTTGAGTAATCAGTTTTTCCTTCAACCGCCTCCTGCACTTTATCCAACATTAGCCAGGGATCCATCAACCTACCCTCCAGAGAAGCATTTCATTCCACAGATTTCTTCAACTTAATATATTTGGGGATTAAAGCTGCCTGAGTGAAAAATAGTGATCATTCTCGTATCTAAGGGTTGTGTAGAAGGAATTTTTCAGGTGTTACTAGTCACCTAACCAGGTAACAGACAACACCTGTTGAAATTACCTCTTCTCAGGGCTGAGGAGCAAAAAACAGTGTTTAAAAGAACATGCCCCAAAATGAGGGGGTGTTTCTTTTCTTTAAGTCATTTTTTGTTTGTTTTTTGTTTTTATTTTATTCACTTTTAAAAACATTCAAACATACAAATCATTACATATAAACATAAAACATAAAACACATAATACATTCATACCACAGCATTTTACTTCCTTTTGGTTTTTACATTTTAGAATTTTTTCATTTGTTTTTGACCAGCCTCTTAACCTGTCTCTTCTACACAGCTATTAAAAGTACATGAGCCCTTTCCAGTTTTCAATCTAGCAACCTGAATTATGGACCCCATGTCTTTAGAAAAGAACCTTCTTTTGGTTGCATGATGTTTCAAGCTAGTATTGGTGGGAATACCCCCCCCCCCAAAAAAAAACCCATAGAAACAAATCCAGTCTTTTCAGTGGCTTCTTCCAAGGTTTCAAAATCCTTTCTAAAGCAGACTAATGTGGTCCCATGCAAGCAAATGGTCTTTTTAACCAAGTGCCTTTACAGACTGCCAGAAATAATGCAGCTTGAGGCCACTTTAACTGTCCTGACTCAGTGCTAAGGAATCATGGGAACTGTTGTTTATTGTGGCACCAGAGCTCCCTGACAGAGAAGGCTCAATGTCCCAGAAAAAAATACAATTCCCATGATTCCCTAGCACTGAGCCAGGACAGTTAAAGTGGCCTCAAGCTGCATTATTTCTGGCAGTCTGTAAAGGCCCCAAGTTAAGGCCTTTTGGGCCATGATTGGGCCAGATCCACTGGATCTGTGTCCGGTCTGCCGGATGCCAGTCTGGGGCTAATGTCCTGTTTCATCCAGACAGGACAACATGAGGCTAGAGGGAGCATGGGCCTTTTGGCACATGTGTACAATCTCAATGACTGTTTTATTCAGGAAGAGCTTTGAAGCTCTTATACCTCTTACTATCCAATAGGATCAGTAGTCAGTTTGCCTGGGTGTAGTCAATTCAGGGCCTGAGGGTTCTCCACTGAGAGCCTCACCTGAACATCAATAAGAGCTTTTGCAGACTGCCAGAAATAGTGCAAATTGAGTCCACTTTTAGGGTTAGGGTTAGTGCTAGGGAATCATGGGAATTGTATTTTTCTGAGACATTGAGCCTTCTCTGTCAGAGAGCTCTGGTGCCACAATAAACTATAGTTCCCATGATTCCCTAGCACTGAGTCAGGGCCGTTAATGTGGACTCAATTTGCAATATTTCTGGCAGTCTGTAAAGGTCCTAAGTCACCACACAGGGCCACTTTCCATGAGTTCCCAGAATAGTTGTTGCTTGCAAGAACTAGTAATACAAGTGAGGAAATTACAACAAGCAAACAATCCATTAAGAGAGGATTAAATTTTTAAAAAGAAGTTAATAGCAAGCAAGCACTTCATTAAGACAAGCAACTCAACTCAAAGGAATGATTTGCAGTATGTACATCTTGCTATCACACTCTCGAGAAATTCTAGAAGTGTCCTTAGAAAAAGATATGAAGGCTCCATCTGCACTTCAGAAATAATACAGCTTGATAATGCCTTAACTGCCAAGATTCAATGCTGTGGAATTCTAGGATCAGTAATTTGTTGTGGCACCTCTGTCACTTCTCTGTGACAGAAAAGACTAAATATCTCACAAAAGTACAAATCTCAGAATTCCATAGCATAGAGCTATGTCAGTTAAAGTGGTAAGAAACTGAATTATTTATATAGTGCAGATACAGGCCTTGAGTCTACAAAATGTGGCCTCTTTCAAATGACGAAGTGCAGGCCATGTCCAGAGTTTTGGAAAGTTACTTTTTAAAACCTTAAGTGCCAGAAATTTTCAGCCAACATAGCCAAAAGAAAGGCTGACTAGGGAATTCCAAGAATTGTGATTCCCAAAAGTAACTTGTCCACACTGTGTATATTTCTCTGATTTAGGATGCCATGCTGCTAGAGATTATTGTGTGGGAACATTCGAAGCATGTCGCTGAGACAAACTACATCATTTACTCTGTAAAACAAAGGGGTTTTTTTTTTATTATGTTCTGCTACATAAAGACCACTTACCAAGAAAAATGCCCTTTTTAAAAAATTGGTGACACCTTTCCTAAAGAGAATTATCTAGTACCATTTCTACGGATATTTGAGCATCAAAAGATGAA
Organism: Phrynosoma blainvillii; assembly: GCA_026167975.1. NCBI lineage: Eukaryota > Metazoa > Chordata > Lepidosauria > Squamata > Phrynosomatidae > Phrynosoma > Phrynosoma blainvillii. The sequence goes on from JANUYF010000003.1 coordinate 327,896,123, forward strand.
CTTTCTGTTCACTCTGAGGTCTTTTAAGTGATTGGTGTAGACTGAACCTCAATTTTGGGGTGCTAAGAGTTAGATTTTTTTTTGAACATTTATTAAAAGATAGCCATAAGGAATGTTTTGAATTGACCTGCATAAGCAAAGCACCCATTACAGATCACCATACTGAGCTGCAGATAAAATAAAATGGTCACAAATTCTGCCTTGCGTAGCTTCTAATAAAATATAGTTCAGTTCATACCATTCGTGTTCAGCAATGCAAAATGAGTAGTGATTAGTAAATAATCAATGATAAGACATCCAGTTGTGATTCAGCCTATTCATATGTGCACAGGCATTTGTGAATCAAGGAACATTCAAAGCTTAATGCTAGGGTTTAAGCTTTGCATGTACAAAGGCCCAGGTTCAATCACCTGGGCTTACAATTGATCAGGTAATATAGGATTGGGCAATTTTAATAGTTCTCTGGGCCTCTGGTTCTCCTGCCTCTGAGCTGCCCCAGAACAAATCCAGAACTGATCAAAAGTCCATTCCTGGCTTTTAACATTGATATTTTTAATGTTAAATAGTACAAGGGGATTTAGCTTACTTAAAGGGTGAATGTGGCTCTTCAAAGCAATTCACTTTTCATTTTGGTCCAAAAAGAAAGAAAGAAAGAAAGAAAGAAAGAAAGAGGGGGGAGGAAAGAATGACTCAAGGATCACACTTTGCTCACCCTCAAAGTTATGAGAAAGACCTTTGCCTGAAACATTGGAAAGTCACTGCTAGTCAGAGCAGATAATATTAGAGGTCAGGTTGGTAGGCAAATAGTTTGATATGGTCTACGCAGTTTCTGATGTTCTGCTTCTATTAAGTAGCAACGGCAAGGAGGAAGGGACAAAAGGGGGAAATTCATCCTCTTTAATATATGGCAAAAGGAATACCCTCCAAATGTCATGCAAATGTCCGCTTCAGGTGAGTTCTAATAAAAGCATGGAATTTTGTTGCAAAAATTGTTCACTTTTTGTATGTTTTAAGTGTATTGTTCTTTTAAATTGTGAGCTGCTTGGAATCCCATTTTGGGAGGGAAAGTGGGATACTACTGCTGCTACTGATAATAATAATAATTGCTAAGCTTGTTTCATCTCTTCAGTCTTTACAGTTTCTCTGGTATTTGGCCCATGGTGAATTTCACATTTGGTTTTAAGCATATTTAAAGGAACTGTACAAACAAAGGTAAGAATTAAGTTGTTGCTTGCATTGTGATGTTACTTGCATTGTGATCACTGAGGTTCAACCAACACCATTTCACCAGAAATGACTTGACCATTGTCTCTGCCTCTGAGGACTCTCAAAGCCAAGTATTCAAGAAATGGAAGTCTTATAGTTGTCTAACTTCTTTTCTTACTGTCACCATTACTCTGTAACTGGAGACTGGAGCATTTCATAAGCTGCCTCTGTTGGGCTAGCCTTGTAAACATTAAACTTTATATCAAGGACAGTGACCTATATTGGAGAAATAAGTTATTCCCTGAAAGCTGTGAGTTAATTGAATCTATAAGTGTCTCTTGGCATCTTTTGGGATGTCAGGGCAAGAAACACATTATTCTCACATGAAGGTAAGAATGTCCATTTAAATGAAACTAAAACTAATTAAAATGACCTTGAAATCATAAGAGGGGTAGTGTAAGATGTGTTTTCTAATTCACAAAATTAAAAGAGGAGGAATAAACAAGCACATCATTTCAATTGGAGCATTTAAAACCAAAAAAAAAAATGAAACAAAAATAAAATTGGGAGTATAAATATTTAAAGCTCTCATACACACAAACACACACACATTGACTTGGGAGCATTAGCTGAGATTATTCCAATTCCTTTGGAGAAGGAAATTGTATAAAATTAAAATATTTTATCTTTGCAAGCAGTAATTCCACAAAGGTTTTCTTCTTGACAAATTAAATGCACTGCCTCACAGGACTGTCACGTTAACCATCTTGTGTGTTTCTGGGAATATACTGCCAAGTTTAGTCAGACCACAAATGGAAGCAGTCTGACTGTCTCTAAGGATTTAGCTAAAATGCACCAAGATTTAATAAGACTTCACTGCCAGTGTTAGGGTTAGCTGGTACCAGGATAAATCAATTTACCAAAAGAAATAATAATTTGGAAACATGGAAACATGCAGACATTGAGTTTAGCTGTACTATGTTCTTTAAAAATTCCTGGATAGCTTTTGTGTTTGTTACATACTGTATCATAAGGTATCCAGCCATTAGACAGTTGAATTCACACTTAAAGATACTGATTTGAAATCAGGGAAATCTACTTTGGAAAATGTGCCATAAAACATGAGACAAATGTCTCATTAAATGCATTCATATCCTCTTCCTATTCATCTCTATAAACAGTTCAAATTGCTTATTACTCTTTCAAGTCCCAAATTGTTTGAGACTTGGATACTTGAAGAACCACCTTCCACAGATTCTCTTCCATGTTTTTCCATGAATACATGAGGTCCTATTCCAGTTTCCCCATGTCATGTTTTATACAAGAGACAGGGCCTTTTCAGTTTTGGCACCAAATTTGCCCAACTTTCTTCTTCTTTATACTCTTTTTTCTGTCTCATCAAGGCTTCTGACTTAGGCTTCTGTCCTAGCACAACAAAGCAAATACAATATAATAGGCATCACTGAAACCTGGTGGGACCAGTCTCAGGATTGGAATGTAGGAATAGAGGGGTATAACCTTTTTGTGAGAAATAGGCCAAACAGGAAAGGAGGAGGAATAGCATTATGTCCTGGAAATCAGGTGTAGAGCATCTGGATAAAAATTAAAGGGGAAGAAAACAACAGGGATGTTATTCTGGGAGTCTACTACAGACCCCCAAGTCAGACTGAGGAATTAGATGGAGCCTTTCTAGAACAGATAATCACACACTCAGAAAGGAAAGATGTAGTAGTGATGGGTGACTCCAACTATCCTGATATTTGCTGGAACCTAAACCTTCTAGCAAATTCCTCACTTGACTCAAAGACAATTTCATTGTCCAAAATGTGGAAGAGGCAACAAGGGGATCAGCTATTTTAGATCTGCTACTAATCAACAGGGATGACCTGGTAAATGGGGTGCAAGTGGTGGGATCCTTAGGTGAGAGTGATCATGTTCTCCTGGAATTTCTTATACAGTGGAAAGGAGAAGCCAAGCATAGTCAGACACTCATTCTAGACTTTAGGAGAGCTGATTTCAATAAACTTAGGGAAACACTGGGAGTGATCCTGTGGTCAGGAATACTAAAGAAGAAGGACGTTTAGGATGGATGGGAGTTCCTCAAAAGGCAGATACCGAAGGCACAATCTCAAACTGTTCCAATGAGGAGGAAAAATGGGAGGTGTCTCAAGAAACCAGGTTGGATGACAAAAGAACTTTCAACTGAACTAAGTTTTAAAAGGGAGATGCATAAGACATGTCAAAAGGGCAAAATCACTAAAGAGGAATTCAAACAAATAGCTAGCACATGTAGGGGTAAAGTCAGGAAAGTCAAAGTGCAGAATGAGTTCAGGCTTGCTAGAGGGGTTAAGAACAATAAAAAGGGTTTTTTTGGGGGGGGGGGGTATGTCCATAGCAAAAGGAAGAAGAAGGAAATGGTAGGGCCACTGCACAGAGAAGATGGAGAAATTCTAACAGGGGACAGAGAAAAGGCAGAACTACTCAATACCTTCTTTGCCTCAGTCTTCTCATAAAAGGAAAAGGGTGCTCAACCTGAGGAAAATGGAGCAGAGGACACAATAGGGGAAATGCAGCACAAAATAAATAAAAAGGAAGTACCAAGAATACCTGGTTAATCTAAATGAATATAATTCTCCAGGACCAGATGAACTACATCCAAGGATATTAAAAGAACTGGCAAATGTAATCTCAGAGCCACTGGCAATAATCTTTGAGAACTCCTGGAGAACAGGAGAAGTCCCAGAAGACTGGAGGAGTGCAAACATTGTCCCCATCTTCAAAAAGGCAGAAAAAGAGGATCCCAACAACTATCGTCCAGTTAGTCTGACATCAATACTGGGAAAGATTCTAAAACAACTCATTAAACAGAGAGTCTGTGAACATTTAGAAAGGATTGCCATAATCACTAAAAGTCAACATGGGTTTCTTAAAAACAAGTCATGCCAAACTAATCTGATCACTTTTTTTTGATAAAATTACCAGCTTGCTAGATGAAGGGAATGTGGTAGACATAACACATCTTGATTTCAGTAAGGCTTTTGACAAGGTCCTCCATGACATTCTTACAAACAAGACAGTAAAGTGTGAGCTAGACAATACAACTGTTAGGTGGATTAGTAACTGGTTGACTGACCGAACCCAAAGGGTGCTCAGCAATGGCTCCTATTCATCCTGGAGAGAAGTGACCAGTGGGGTTCCACTGGGTTCTGTCCTGGGCCCAGTGCTATTCAACATCTTTATCAATGACTGGGATGAAAGAATAGGGGGCATGTTTCTCAAATTTGCAGATGACACCAAATTAGGAGGATTAGTTAATACCCCAGAGGATAGGATGAAAATTCAAAATGACCTTAATAGATTAGAAAGTTGGGCCAAAGCTAACAAAATGAATTTCAACACAGAGAAATGTAAGGTACTGAACTCAGGGAAAAAATATAAAATGCATAGATATAAGATGGAGGACACCTGGCTTAACGAGACTAGGGGCATTTGCAGACTGCTAGAAATAGTGCAAATTGAGTCCACTTCAACTGCCCTGGCTCAGTGCTAGGGAATCATGGGAATTGTATTTTTTTTCTGAGACATTGAGCCTTCTCTGTCAGAGAGCTCTGGTGCCACAATAAACTACAGTTCCCATGATTCCCTAGCATTGAGTCAGGGCAGTTAAAGTGGACTCAATTTGCACTATTTCTGGTAGTCTGTAAAGGCCCTAAGTGTGAAAGGGATCTAGGAGTTCTAGTAGACTACAAGTTGAAGATGAGTCAACAGTGTGATGTGGCAGCTAAAAAGGCCAATGCAATTTTAGGCTGCATCAATAGAAGTATAGTATCTAGATCAAGGGAAGTAATAGTGCCACTCTATTCTGCTCTTGTCAGCCCCCACCTGGAATACTCTGTCCAGTTCTGGGTACCACAATTCAAAAAAGATGTTGAAAAACTGGAGTGTGTCCAGAGGAGAGCAACTAAAATGGTGAAGGGTCTAGAAACCATGCCCTATGAAGAACGACTTAGGGAACTAGGTATGTTTAGCCTAGAGAAGAGATGGTTAAGAGGTGATATGATAGCCGTGTTTAAATATTTAAAGGGATGTCATATTGAGGAGGGAACAAGCTTGTTTTCTACTGCTCCAGAGACTAGGATCCGGAACAACGGATGCAAGCTGCAGGAAGAGAGATTCCACCTCAATATTAGGAGGAACTTCCTGACAGTGAGAGCTGTTTGACAGTCGAACACACTCCCTCTGAGTGTGGTGGAGTCTCCTTCTTTGGCGGTTTTTAAACAGAGGCTGGATGGCCATCTGTTGGGTATGCTTTGATTTTGAGTTCCTGCATGGCAGGGGGTTGGACTGGATGGCCCTTGTGGTCTCTTTCAACTCTATGATTCTATAATTCTATGAAAGCTTTTGAGGAGGCTGTCTACTCTGAGAAAGAGGAGTTCTCCAGAGTATCAAGCAGAATCACATAATTTCTTGATTTTGCACTCCACACCTTTTCTTTACCTAGGAATGCCAAGGATTGAACCTGGGCAGCATGCAAAGTACACTCCCTTCTCCTATATCTTTTTTGCTTTCCCTTTGCTGAAGCCTAGCATTCCAGGCTGGACTGCACACTGGACCTGCCAGAGGAGTCATTTTTATGAGGTCAGGAAAACTCTTAATGGGACAAAAATGGAATCTGACCTATTATGACCAGGAAAAGACCACCTGATATGAGTTATTTTGAGAGTTCCAGAAATGTAGCACACTTTGTCATCTTCAGCATGTGCATCCAATGATTCTACCTTATATTGTAGCAGATGCAATGCTACAGGCAACAATTATTTTTGCATATTGTAAGGATGTAAATCTTCATTTAAGTCTCACAGATGATAATGAAAAATTCTTAATTTTAGTTCCCATTAAACAAGGTTATGAATGTGTTTTGTGTATCTGTGTGTTTATATACAGGCATGCATGAATGCATATGTGTGGGTGGTGTTGTGTTTTGTTTTGATTCATGCAAAAATGTACACAAGTTATTTTGCACAAAAATCCCTTATGTGCAAAATACAAGATTTCTGCCCCAAATATGATTTTTTTCCTTCAACTGTATTTATTTATTTTTGTGACAAATATAATAACTTTGTGCAACAACAATGAAGTGGGTTTTTTGGGAGAAGGAGTTGCACAAAAACCAGGATTGCTCCTTTTGACCGAAAAAAGTCCCAGCCTTTTTGGTCCTCTGCAGGATAAAAAAGATCTTGCAGTGGTTGATAGTTCACAGATGGAGCATCACAAAATATCATGACACCTTTTTTATTATTATTAAAGTCAAGCAAATGTACAAAAATAAGTGCCCTAATATAGGATGTTGCCTGCTACATTCAGGATGTTAGTCTTAATAACACAAGAATGAACCAAAGGATAATTAACTGCAAATGTTATGCATTCTGACTATGATGTATTAAAATTGGAACTAATTGAGAAATACTATCTTTTAAATATTTGGACAGTGTTTTAATAAAAGATCAAAGTTCAGTATTCTTTGTGCAAATTTTGTTCAAATTAAGTCCTAAACTGAAAAGATTATCAGTCCAGGATTCTCTTTGTTAGCATTTCCAATAACATGAGAAACATAATGTACATCACATTTCTCCCAACCTCAAAGTGATGAAAGATTTTCTGAGAACTCATTGCCAGGGATAATTCTCAGGTACTAGTGGAGACTTGTTTAGCTGAAAAGGAAAGTGGTGAATTTTCTGCCAGTAACTAGTGTTTTATAGACAACCCAACACTTTAAAAAATATCCTGCATGTCATAATTCATTGAAACAAGGAGAGCCAAAGACACAAGCATTGTATGTGTGATGGGTTGGTGAGTGGCAGCTAGTCCCTTTCCTGAGTTTTTAGCTTTCAGTGTTTAAATATCACGTCTGTAGTTTATTTAGTTCTCCGTATAAAGGAAACCATTTTAACAGTACTGCACAAGCTACTCTGATGTCTGTACAATATAATGACCATACCCTCCAACTGTCTTGATTTGGTAGACAGTCCTAATTAATCTTCTGCCATCCCACTTATTTAGCTGCTTTTAAAATGTCCCAGTTTCTCTCTTCCACCTCCTGCTTTCCCCTTTTTTCTCAGCCTACTTCAGTTTCTGTGAAGTGAGTTCAAAGTGTGCAAAAGGATCTTGTAGTACATTGAAAGAGAAGAAAGAAAGAAAAAAGTTGGTAACATAAGCTTTCTAAGGGGGGTTGCAGACTGCCAGAAATAGTGTGAATTCAGTCCACTTTTAGGGTTAGGGTTAGTGCTAGGGAATCATGGGAACTGTTATTTTTCTGAGACATTGAGCCTTCTCTGTCAGACAACTCTGATGCCACAATAAAATACAGTTCCCATGGTTCCCTAACTCTAACCCTAACCCTAAAAGTGGACTGAATTCACACTATTTCTGGCAGTCTGCAACCCCCCTAAGACTTAAGTCTGCTTTCTCAGTTGCAATTCAAAGTGTAATGTGCAAAATTCAGCAGAAGGGAGAGTAGACAAAGATAGACTTTTGCCCATTCCCAGTAGATTCAGGCAAAAGCAAACTGCTGCAGTCTCTTCTAGTGTCCCTATCCTCTTTAATCGTTTTTACCATCATGGCCACATACTGATGTTGGCTGGCCACACATGTCCCACTTTTCATCTGTGAAATGTTGGAGGGTATACAATAGTTGATGCGTTAAGCTTCTTTTTTATTCCCTTTTAAAATGTATTTAAGCCACTGTTAACAAGATAATGTGCTATACAGACAGGTGTGTGTGTGTGTGTGTGTGTGCGTTTGTGTGTGCACAAACATATAATGATACTGAATATCATCAGTGACAGCAACATTTTCATTGCCAATAACAATAATAAAACATTCAGACTGAATCAGCACTAGAGAGAGAGAGAGAGAGGCTTCAGGAGGCCTAACACCAAATGTGTGCATGTGAGGTGGGAGGGGGATGACCATTCTTGCCCTCTAGAGACCACAACTGACAATATGGGAGCACAAAATTTCAGATGAAGGGGAGATGAAGGGGAAAAATAACTTCTAAAATATTTTAATATTATTAACATAATCTGTGGGGATGGAATATGGCAACCCTACTTTAAGGAAGAGCCAGCATAGTGTAGCTGTTTATGTGTTGAACTAGGACACTAGGAGACCAGGATTGGCTTGGCCGTTGAAACCCACTGGGTGACCTTGGGGCAAGCCATACCTTCTCAGCCTCAGACAAAGACTGCTAAGAAAACTCCCTGATAGATTCACTTTAGGGTCATCATAAGTAAGAAAAGACATCAAGGCCCAGAACAAAAACAATCCTAAGGGATGTGGAAAGCAATTTTGGAGCATTCATCCCCTCCCCACTTGTGTTTGGTTCAGAACAGATGACTTGCTGCCGAGGGGGAAAAATCCTACTCTGAGCCTAAAATGGTCTAGAGAAGGCTAATATATACAGGTTCTCTGTTGATTTATGGCAACCCCAAGCACTTTTTCATAGGCTTTTCTTAGAAAAGGAATACTCAGAGGTGGTTTTGCCATTTTCTTCCTCTAAAATGTACCTCCTCGTGTTCACTGCTGATCTCTCATCCAAGTACTAACCAGGGTGGACACTGCTCAGCTTCCAAGATCAGATGGGATCTGGTGCCTTTAATGTATTTAGGGAGCCAGAGAAGGCTAATACAATAGCAAACTGGTTTTCTTATGCCCCTGTAGAGATATTGGGGCCCAAAAATGCAGTCCATCAAGGTCCCAAAAGGAGAGAGAGTGTAGCCCTCTAATCTGCAAAGTTGTTTTTATCTGCTCTATACCATTCACACTTTTCTACAATCCTTTTTGTTCTCAATTAATAATGCTCATAGAAATTCATCCTAATTGAAAACTACTACTGTGTTGCTTGTTAAGGCTATTACTATGACTACAGAACAAAAATGAATTTTAAATTTTAGAAACACTAGGGGCTTCTGCATGTGTAGGACAAATGTGGCATAATGCAGGCTTTGCATTGTGAAATTCCACAGAATGCTAGCAATATTTTGGCATAGGTTTTGAAAGAATCATACAGTATCAGAATATGAGGTTCTCACTATGGATTGGCTACACAGTTTTTAATGGTGCTGCTAAATTCAGAATCTCTGCTACAAAACGAATGCAGAACTGTTAAACAGTGCAGCAATGTATTCCTTGATGGGACAGTCAAACAAGGAGATTTGTCTGTAAAAATCCAGAAAATTAATGCAAAACTTTGGGAAAGGTTTTGAGTAAACTTTACAATGTTAGAATTTGTTGACTATCAGATTGCTTGCTAAATTAGCAAGCAGGGATGGGGCTGCAAAATTTAGTTTGCACAGCAAAATGCTGCAAAATATTGCAAAATTGCTGATTTGGAGTGTAAAACAATTGCAAAACTTGGTACAGGAGTGAATCAACCAATGTCAGATTTTTGGTGTGTTTAATAGAAACCTCATGAGGAGGTAACTATTTCTCAGTTGGGAGGGCAAAGAAAAATGCAAAAGATCTGTTACAAAACATTGTAGAACAAGTGTAAAGCTTTGGCACAGGCTTGGAGTGAATCCCAAGTTGATGTCCCCCAAAACTGTGCCGCAGTTTTGGGGGACATTGCAACATATGAGACTTTCATCACTGAATTTTGCAAAAACTTTGCACAAGTTTGGAGCAAACCAGACAATATTAGATTTTTGGTGTTTACTATTGCTATTACTAGGAACCTGAGAGGGGCATGGTGGCTCAGCGATTAAGATGCCAATTCTGATGATTGCGAGGTCAGCAGGTCAGCAGTTTGAGACCCAAGCACCGTTTGATGGGGTGAGCTCTCATCACTAGTACCAGCTTCTGTCAACCTAGCAGTTCAAAAGCATGTAAAAGTGCAAGTAGATAAATAGGTACCACTTTGGTGGGAAGGTAACAGCGTTCTGTTTAGTCATGCTCATGGCGTGACCACTGAAGTCATTTTTGACAACACTGGATCCCTTGGCTTAGTAACAGAGATGGGTACTACCCTTTGGGACAGGTTTGGCATGAATTGGTCATTTTTGGATTGGGGATGTTTACTAGGAACCCCCAGTTGGTTTGTCTACCCCTCAGTTTGGGGGGCACTGCAAACTATGGGGGGGGGGTTTCTTTGCAAATGCTGCAAAACAACTGTAAAACTTTGGCAAAAGTTTGGAGGGGATTCCAAATTCTGGGGTTCAAAGTTTACAAAACTGATGGTTTCAACAGTCATGTGGTTGCTCACAACTCATAGATGGCCTTGCACTGAACCATGAAAGGCACATACAGGTTGAGTCTTCCTTATCTGAAATGCTTGGGACCAGAAGTGTTTTGGATTTGGAATATAATGGATTTTAGAATACCTGTATTTGCAGATACATACATAAAGTGATATCTTGCTGATGGAACCCAAGACTAAACACAAAGTTCATGTATGTTTCATATATAGAAGAGGGTATCGTAAAGTTTTAATTATCACTTTAAAAAAAAAATGACAGAAAGTTTGTTTTGATTTATAATTGTTAACTTATTTCAGTGTAGTCACCATCGAGATGTACACATTTTTTCTACATTTTGACCCTCTAAATACCGTTATTATAGAAGTCTGCAGATTGCACCTTAAACCACTCTTCCACTTCATGAATGACGTCATCTGTGTTGTCAAATCAGTGACCCCACAAAAGATTTTTCATTTTTGGGAAAAGAAAAAGTCACTTGGTGATGATGACACTGACAAAATTTCATCAATATACCATAATAACTTCCAAGTGATAATTATTACTTTACAATACCCTGTTGTACTTCTCCATCTTACACTTTAGTCACTTCTGGTATAACCCGTAACAAAAATAAAGGATACAATGAGCTGATTTTCTCAACGTCTTACACTTAGGGACTAATGATGACACTGACAATATTTCATCAATATACCATAATAACTTCTGGGTGATAATTATTACTTTATGATACCCCTTGTATCTTATACATATAGTCTGGAGGTAATTTTATACAGTATTTTAAAAATAACTTTGTGTATGAAAGAAAGTTTGTGTAGATTGAACAATCCGAAAGCAAAGGTGTCACTATTTTAGCCAATGAAAAAAGTTTGGGTTTTTTGGACTATTTCAGATTTCAGAATTCCAGATAAGCAAGACTCAACCCATACCAGATCAATAGTCATTTCTATACCTTTTGGCAGTAAATGGCATATGTTGAGTATGTATTGGTTGCATCACTGCTTTATGAGACAAAATAATTAAATTCCCTCTCCTTCTCTAATAGAATATATCCAAGGTTGCCTTCCTGTTCTAGATTAAGGAACTATTGGGAACCCCTCTCCAATAGTCTCGGCAAACAGGAGATTTCAGAGTGGGGCTAGGACCCACTTTGAACATGACATAACATAGCACTTCAGGGATTGCAGGGAAAGCTGAGTGAACAAACTGTTCATGTGGAGGAGAAACATTTTTTTTTTTTTTTAGTCTGGTGCTGCAGTCCTAACTCTCTGTTCATTAGCTTGGAGAAAATAATTTGTCTCTGTCACCTAGTCCAGCATTTTGTCCCCAAGAGCTGACAGAAAACCTCTAGCATAATAGTCATTCTGTTGTGGGGATGTTGGTAGTTTTTAGTCCAAAGAATTAACTTTTCAAAACTTCATTCTAGAGAGGTTAAAGCATAAGGGCAACAGCATTCCTCTACTCTAGGGTGGGCAAAGTGGGACCCTGCAGCTGGATGTGGCCCCATGGCTTTTTTGTGACCATCAAAGTCCCTAACTCCCCCATACTGCCTAAAGGGTGTTCTGTCCTGAAAGCTTTCAGAAATGCCAATTCACTCTTTATGTAGGTTGCAGTATATGTGTGTGTACTATTTGCATTTGGGAAATTTACATTTAAAATAAATAGTTTTTCAAAAGCAGAAGAGGATTTTGGAATACTCTGGGTTTTGTTTTTGGTTTGAATTGAGGGGACATTATAGGCATGCCCTATATGTCAGGGATGATGGGAGGTGTAGCTCTTCACCTCTGGCTCTAACTCACCACCTTGTTATGCAGCAGAGCTGACCAGCTTTGATCAGTGGTTGATGCTTCTTTCCCAAGCAGCAGAGTTTCAGAGAATAGGCTGAAGACCCTGACAAACTCTCCAAGCCTTCTCACTCTTCTTCCTGAGATGTCTCCAAACTTCTCCAGGATTCTTCTGGCTCTTGTATCTTCCCTCAAGACACCAGACAACTCAGTAGTCTTATATAAAAGATCTACTTTATTCTACTATATACACAAATACTATATGCCCTACAAATCACAATCTCTACTCCACCAAAATACTCCGCACTACACCACCATATGCATTGGCAAACATTGCACTTATAGCCATTGTTAGTCACCACCCACTAGTCTGTTTCCACCCAATGGGCGTGTACATTCATTTTGATTGGTTTACATAGATCATCCCATACTTAAGACCAACCCAAGTATTTCATCATTTTACCTTGACTACTTAATGAATCTCAGGTGTGTGCAATCTATAACAGGTGTTTTCAATATACACTCTATAACTTTGTCCTTGGCTCTCAAGGCTTCCAAATTACATTATCCTTTTCACCTGTGTAGCTTCATGATTGTTCCTGCTTAGTCACTGTGACTATCACATACATATTTTATTTCTATTACTGTATGTCCCATGTTGCATTTTCCTTAACAATCCCCTCCGAAATAAAATATTGTATGTGTCTTATAATGTCATTCCAACCATTTGTGTCAGTCTTTCATGTTTTTCCGCTGTCAATGCTTTTGTGAACAAATCTGCTATGTTGTGTTGTGTTTCTATATATCTCAATTCTATTTTACCCTTTTGAACCATGTCTCGCACATTTTGATATCTTACTCCAACATGTTTTGTTCTGTTCTTCAAACTTTCAGTTTCAGCCATTGCTATGCATGACTGTGAATCTTCCAGAATTTCTACTGGTATCTTGTAACTTTCATTTAAATCATTCAACAATTGCTCAACCCACTGTACCCCATTCACTATCTCATTTAAAGCTGCGAATTCTGCTTCAGCCGGCTTGTCCACGGCCCATACTGACGAGGCAGCTGAGGAGTTGGCTGGTGTGTGTGTGTGTGTCTGCCTTCTTCCTACAGTGGAACACCTGGCCTTGGAGGAAGCCTTTAAAAGACGCTTTCCTGAGCTCCCTTGCTTGCTTGTTCACGGCCCATACTGACGAGGCAGCTGAGGAGTTGGCTGGTGTGTGTGTGTGTGCCTGCCTTCTTCCTACAGTGGAACACCTGGCCTTGGAGGAAGCCTTTAAAAGACGCTTTCCTGAGCTCCCTTGCTTGCTTGTCCACGGCCCATACTGACGAGGCAGCTGAGGAGTTGGCTGGTGTGTGTGTGTGTGCCTGCCTTCTTCCTACAGTGGAACACCTGGCCTTGGAGGAAGCCTTTAAAAGACGCTTTCCTGAGCTCCCTTGCTTGCTTGTTCACGGCCCATACTGACGAGGCAGCTGAGGAGTTGGCTGGTGTGTGTGCCTGCCTTCTTCCTACAGTGGAACACCTGGCCTTGGAGGAAGCCTTTAAAAGATGCTTTCCTGAGCTCCCTTGCTTGCTTGTCCACGGCCCATACTGACGAGGCAGCTGAGGAGTTGGCTGGTGTGTGTGTGTGTGCCTGCCTTCTTCCTACAGTGGAACACCTGGCCTTGGAGGAAGCCTTTAAAAGACGCTTTCCTGAGCTCCCTTGCTTGCTTGTCCACGGCCCATACTGACGAGGCAGCTGAGGAGTTGGCTGGTGTGTGTGTGTGTGCCTGCCTTCTTCCTACAGTGGAACACCTGGCCTTGGAGGAAGCCTTTAAAAGACGCTTTCCTCCCCTGCGTGCTTGTCCACGGCCTATACTGACGAGGCAGCTGAACTCTTTCTTCTCCTGTTCTCTCTCTTTTTATTTCACTCTTTTTTTAATTTTTACTCTCACCAAGCCCCTTCCTTGCACTCTTTTGTTCGAGTAGAGGAGGGGGAGTGGAGGGGTGTTTGTTTTTTGTGTGTTTTTTTTAACTTTGATTGAAGCTTAGTATTATTAATATATATATATATATATATATATATATATATATATATATATATATTTTAAACTTGGGGTAGGATATACTAGTTTTGATAACAAAGATTTAAAATATGCATACTAGAGGTTCTTATAGAGCTGCAGGTATGCTACCTGTTTTTGAAAGTATCCCACTAAATTATAAAGAAAAGCAGTTGAAAATAACCAGATTTTTTACTTCAAAGGTAGTGGATAATCAAGTAAAATGTAACCCTGATTTTATAGTGAGTGCAAACAGGGCTCAGGTATTGAACACAGACTCAACACAGGACTTCAATAAGCCCTCAATAGAGAAAAATCCCTCTCTCCCCAATTTGGACATTGAGCTGAGTTGTGCAGAGCCAGAAATGAATCAAGAACCTGTTCAAGTTATAGCTGACCTAAGCAGAGTGACTGAGAGCTCTATTTTTGATCATTTTGTCTTCAGCCCTTGCCTTTCTAATAGAGTATCAAAGGGGGATAGCCCCACAATGCAAAGCCCTGTAAATAAAGGGTTAAGCGCCTTAGCAGATCTACCATTTCCTTCCATTACTTCAACTATTGGAATTACTCCAAAAACAAACTGGCTCGATGACTTTACTAAGAAACAGCTGAAGGAGCTAGCTTGTTCCAATCTACCTAGGATGAACCTACCAAAAGAAGAACCCTTGAGCACACAAACTGTCAAATTGGATGTTAATTCTGCTATAACTCAAGGGGGGTTACTAATGATTTATGAAGAGCTTGTACTTGTTAAAAAATTTCTGGCCGAACGTAATAATTTGCTAACTTCTCTAGTTGAGAAAAACTTAATTTCTGGAGAAGATTCAAGGACTAATGGAGCCAAGGAGGACATGTTTACTCCTATTTCCTCTGCTTCTCCAACCATACCTATCAGACTTAGAAAAGCCCCTGTAAGGTGTCATTCTCAAACTAATAGTAAAGTAGTTTCAAAGGGAGGCAATATAACACGAATGAAAACAAAAAATATTAAACAACAAAGAAAAAAGGCTAAAGTTGTACAGTTCCACCAGAAAAGAGTGTGGGAAAGGCTGTTCAAATTATTGGAAAACAACTTAAATGATGGTAGCCGGGAGGAAAATAGAAAGAATGACAGTAAGAAAGTTAGGCAAAATGAGAGGAGTTACTGTAATAGCCCGACTGACCTTTTGAGATCAAAGGGTGAGCTGGGATGTAACATGCTGCCAAAGGGAAAACCAGTATCTTCAGTAGCTAATGTCTATTCTGGGCCGCCTCAAGATCCCTGGGAGGATGTACTTTGTGTAAGTTCTATTAAGAATAATACCAAAACTTTGGGATTTAAATCTGAACCCCAGAAAGAACAAACCCAGACAAATATTGAGGCAGAGGATAAGGTCAAAGCAGCTAAATGGAACCTGGTTATGATACCATGCAAGCTGTTTTTCTTAAATTATCCTAAGCC
The DNA here is from genome assembly GCA_026167975.1 of Phrynosoma blainvillii. Taxonomy (NCBI): domain Eukaryota; kingdom Metazoa; phylum Chordata; class Lepidosauria; order Squamata; family Phrynosomatidae; genus Phrynosoma; species Phrynosoma blainvillii. Next base: position 327,911,851 of record JANUYF010000003.1, read on the forward strand.
AGCAGGAGCTCTTTCAAAACAAAGGCGGGTGACCCATTTTCTAGATATTGCAAATGAGGTTTTTCCCGGTTTATTGAGCCCAGCGGATGTAAATTCAATTGAATATTTGTATTATGATGGACAGAATGCACGTGCGGGGATTACTTTCAGTAATAGTAACATTGCTAATGTCATCTTTGACAAAAAATATCATTTTTTCAACCATGGAATCAGAGTAGTAAGATTTTTTGAAAATCAGATCCCTCCAGTTCCCCTATTTGGCACCTGTCCTGTTTCTCATTTAAAACAAGCTGAGACTGATAATCAAAGCTCAGTTATTTTGATCGATCTTAATCAGCCCCAAGAAACTAAAATCCAAAACAAGCAGATAGGGAACAACAACTTGGATTGTGTTATCATCAGATCTCCTACAAATATCATAGAAACACAGACAAAGAGTCCAGAAAACTTAAACCTATTTACTCCAGAGGAAAATGTTCTAGTGAACCAATATAGGTTATGCCCCCCAGAGGTTCAAAAAGAGATTTTGTGTAGACTTGAGCAATTGAGAAATTATTTAGAGTATGGTAGTTTGTTCCTCCCAGATAAATCTGAGACTTGTCAGGTAACTTATGGATCTAATCTGAACAAGGTAACAGATTTGGAAAAGAAAGTATCAACTCAATGTGTTCAGGCAGAGATAAATCTCCTGGCCCCATCCTCTGAGACAAGCCCAGAGGAAGGAGTGGTTTTTGACTTTGTGTTGGCCAATAGAAAGTTAAGGAAAACAGTGGATGCTGAGAATTGGGTCAACATGAGGTTCTTGGAAAATAAAGAGTTGGGAGATGTTACAGGACTTAGAAGCTTTAAAAATCACAATCTAGAAATATCTAAACCAATAAGGTCAAATGGCTGCAATGTAAATTCTTCCTCTATAGATGAACTGGTTTGTTTGGATTGTGTGGAGGAGGAGATTCCTGTACAACCTGATAGACCAAATAATTCAACTTGAATTGCGGAGGCGCAAGTGGAGCAGAATCAGACCTATAGACTGTACGAGCATTTAGAATCAGATATTACCTTGGCAGCCATTTGTCCCTCTGAGTCAGGAGAAATTGATTGTACTTCAATAAAACTGGTCTCTTGGAACATTGCGGGGTGGAAGAACACTCTTGAGGGAGAAGATCTTTATAAATTTCTCCAGAGATTTGATTTGATAGCTTTACAGGAAACGTGGCTCTTAAATGAGAATAGAGATGTCCTAATAGGGTATAAAACATGGTGTGAGCCTGCTTATAAAACTAACAGCAAGGGCAGAGCTTCTGGCGGCCTATTGATAGCCGTTAAAGAGGATCTAGGATGGGAAGGAGAGTTGATATCAGATTTTACAAATCCTCCTAATTGCCAAATTGTAAAGTTCCATACATCGGGCAATCTATTAATTTTGGTAAATATCTACATCCCTCCTGCTAATTCTAGATATTATAAAGCTGAGGTATGGACCCTCCTAAAGCACTTATTAGAAGATATTAGCTCAAAATTCCCCGAAGCCTTAATTGTGATGCTTGGGGACTTTAATGCTCGTATAGGATCAGCACCCAATAAGATACAAATTCTAGCAGGTGCCCAGGAAGAGCTTCAGGAAGTGTTTTGTTGGCATTCCAGTGACAAAAAGGTCAATCAATCTGGATCCAAATTACTAGAGCTGTTGCTCTCTTTTGATTTGCAGATTTTGAGCCCTTATGATTCTAGTCTGCATTATCCTTTTACATACTATAACCGTAATACTGGCAGTGTTATTGATTTCATATGTGTGTCAAGATATAAAAGACATCTTTTTTCTGGCATTACTGTGAATATCAGAGAAGATAGTGATCATCAACCAATTTCAACACAGATTAGACTGAGTTCTGATTTGAGAAAAGTGTCACAGACACAAAAACAGTTAACACAGTGTATGGATATAGTGAGAGAAAAAAGATTGAGATGGCAGCAGGTGGATGTGAAGAAGTTAAATGCTTTTTATAAGTCAGAATTAAGTAGTTTCCTTGGTCTCTTGATTTGTAGTGAAGATTCAAGTATCAACGAAGTCTTAGAGGCCTATTTTGGCATTTGTTCCTATATAAGACCCCTGTTAATATCTCAGTACAAGAAAAAGAGCAATAATAATAAAAACCATCCATGGTTTGACACTGAGTGTCGTAGATTAAGAGCTCTTTTGAGAAAACAAATGAGATTAGTACACCTATCTCCTGATACTGATCTATATTTAGTTGTGCTTAACACCAGAAAGAATTACAAAAGATTAGTTAAGAACAAAAAAAATTGTTACATAGCTACTTGCTGGACTGAATTGGAAAAAGAAGCAACTAACAAGAATTCAGCTCAGTTTTGGCAATTAGTCGCCAGGAGATTAGGTGATTTCAGATATAATTTGGAGATTCCAATAGCTGCATCAACCTGGGAAGATTATTTCTCAAATATGTTTAAAGAACCAATGACAGATAAAATACTAACATCAGAGATATCTCTTGGGGAGTTAAATGACTTCCCCAATTGGCCCCCAGTTACGGTTCAAGAAATTAAAAGTATTATTAATTCATTGAAGAATAACAAAGCACCAGGTGAGGATTGTTTGCCCCCTGAATTGTTTAAAAATAAAAAAGATTGGTGGGCTACTTTATTTGCAGGTTTATTTACCCATATAAATAACACTGGATACATCCCCAAAGGTTGGAGAGCAGGTATAGTTATTCCTGTGTATAAAAAAGGTGATAGAAGAAATCCTCAGAATTACAGGCCAATCAGCCTAATCGATGTAGCAGCTAAAATCTATGCAAAATTCTTACTACTGAAACTGGAGGACTGGGCAGAGCAAAATGAGATATTAGTTGAAGAGCAGGCTGGCTTTAGACAGGGAAGAGGTACTTTGGATAACTGTTTCATTCTTTATCATTTGATTTCAAAATATTCTATGAAAGGCTGTGGTCTATACACAGCTTTCATAGATTTAAGTGCGGCTTTCGATTCTATCAATAGGTCTCTTTTGTGGCAAAAATTCTTAAAGACTAGTATTGATAGGAGACTTCTTTACTTAATAAAGGAGCTTTATACAGATACTAGTCTTCAAGTTAGAACAGGTGTAAATTTAGCTCTAACCAACCAGATTTCTACGTTTAAAGGTGTCCGGCAGGGCTGCATTCTGGCCCCTTTCCTCTTTAATTTTTACATCAATGACATTGTTGCTGAGATGTATGGAGCGGATTTACATATGCCTAAGATAATGGAAAGACCTGTTAATGTACTTCTATACGCAGATGATATGATTTTATTATCCCATACAGAGATAGGTATGCGTAGACTCCTGAGTAAATTTAGTTCCTATTGTCATCTTAATGAACTGGTAATTAACAACAGTAAGTCCAAAGTTGTCATCTTTGGTAAAAAAAGGAGAATTCATAAATGGCGCATAGATGTTAAAGAAATTGACCAAGTTGAAGTTTATAATTATTTGGGTATAACATTTGCATCCAGAGGTTCATGGGCTCCACAGATAAAGAAAAATGAATTGAAAGCAGCATCCAGTATTCATGCTTTAAACAGGTTATTAAATTTCAAATACCCAAGCACACTTCATCCCATTGTAAAAGTGTATAAGGCTAAAGTTTTGCCTATTTTGTTGTATGGTGTAGAGATATGGGGAATTAATATAAATATGAAAATTGAAAAAATTCAGAACAAATTTTTAAGATTAGTTTTGGGGGTGTCAAGAAGTACCCCTGCACATGCTGTTAGGGCGGAATTTGGCATGGCTGCTGTTTCTGATTATTGTTCTCTCCGGATTTTCAATTATTGGATTAAACTATCACAAATGAGCAATGACAGGTTACCCAAGTTATGTTTAACCGAACAGAAGAATAATCCCTCTCTAAACTCATGGTATTTAAAATTCTCAAAAAGGCTCCCCAGTGTAGGCTTCAGTGTAATGGCTTTTAGAAAAATCAATACAAATACTGCTAACATATTCAAACAAAGAGTGCTTGATATCAGAGCTCAGTCAGATCTAGCTGCTTTGGCCTCAGTGAAATCACTAAAATGGTTATCGAGGGCTAAAACATCATTTCAAGAAGAGAAATATTTGCCTTTTCTTATGAAAAGAGAACATAGGAAGGCGTTTGTCAATCTTCGATTTGAGCAAATGGAAACAAAGGTGCTTCAGGGCAGATTTCAGAGTATCCCCTTTTCTGAAAGGTTCTGTATTTGCGGTACTTCAAATATTGAAGATCTAGCACATTATTTGTTACATTGCCAAATATATAATGATATCAGAGAGAAATATCTGACCCCCATCATTAGGAAATTAAGGGCGAGGGATGATAAAAGCAAGTTGTCTTTATTATTGCAAGGTGTTGAGCCCTTCATAACTCTTAGGGTTGCTTTATTTGCAATAAAAGCAGCTACCATACGGAGGGTTGAGGTAGCCAAAGTCCTGAATTAGAGTGTTGCTCCAATTTTAGATGAGAATAATTTGATTTAAATATATTCTAAATACATGTTTGGACATATGTATATGTATATAAATACTTTAATTTTATCTTTTAGTATTTTTATTTATATATAGTTTTAATCTTTATATTTTACCATTTTATTATTTTATTACTTTGTAATGTTTAATTATTATGTTTATATGTGAAATGGTCTGAAGACTTATTCAATAAAGATTGATTGATTGCTTCAGTCGTACTTAACGCTACATTAGTTTGTTTTCTACTTCTCCAGACTATTGGACTTTCACTTACTTAATTATCATTCCTGTAACTGACTTCTTGTCTCCTAATTCTGATGCAAAAGAACTGTCCACATAACAATCTAAATCTGAACTACTGTTTCTAATTATCAATTTCTTATCTAAAGTTCCTTTCAAATATCTTAATAAGTGTTTTACTGCTGTCCAGTCTTCAATTTTTGGATCATTAACCCTTCTGGACAATACATTTACAGCATATGAAATGTCTGGTCTGGTGTGGCAAGATATGAATTGTAAAGATCCTATTATACTCCTGAATAAAGTCTTGTCTTCAAAATCTCTAGTTGCTTTTTCAGATACAAAACCAGTTGTCATTGGAGCTCTTACTATTTTAGCATTTTGTAATCCACACTTTTCAATCAAACTTTCAATTTTCTTTCTCTGATTTAACAAACAATGTCCTTTTTCTGTCCATTCAACACTAATACCTAAATAAGACTTTAATAAACCTAGATCCTTTAAGACAAACTTTTCAGACAATTTTCTTTTTACTGATTCAATTTCCTGTTTTGACTTTGCTGCCACACACAAATCATCTACATAAATTACTAACACTATGTCTCCTTTTGTATAGACACAAGCATCTGCAATGCTCCTTTTGTATCCTAGCTTAACTAACTCGTCATTAATGCACAAATTCCATGCTCTGGCACTTTGTTTTAATCCATACAATGCTTTTTTCAATTTATAAACTTTCTGACTACTATTTTCTTCAAAACCTTGTGGCTGCTCCATAAATATCTCTTCATCTAAACTAGCATTCAAGTAGGCTGTTTCAAAATCAAAATGCTCTACAACTAAACTTCTTTTTGCTGCTACAGCCAGAACCATTCTCAGACTTTCTGGCTTTGCAGTTGGAGAATATGTCTTATCATAGTTCTCATACTGCTGTTGTGCAAAACCCTTAGCTACTAACCTTGCTTTATACTTAATACTTCCATCTGGCATTTCTTTCCTTTTGTACACCCACTTACAACCACTTACTTTCTTGTCTTTGGGTCTGTCAACAACTTCAAAAACATCTTTATTTACCAGACAACCAAACTCATCATCCATTGCATCAATCCATCTTTCCTGTTCTTCTCTAGACAAACTTTCCAACTCTTCAAAACTTTCAGGCTCTTCCACTGCTAAACAAGCTCTTGCATTTGTTACAACAAACCTATCTGGAGGCTTTCTAACTCTGTGACTACGTCTGGGAATAAACTCTGCTGATCTGCCTCTTTCATCCTCACTTTCTGTACTGGAAGTTGCAGTTCTATGACTAAATCTCTTGTCTTCAGTCATTCTAGTAGTAATAGGCCTAGATTGTGTCTCATTATCAGAAGAGCTACCACTACTGCTAGTTGATGCTTCTGGCTTAACTGAAACCCCTCCATTTCCTGAAGTTGGTTCAATTTGTGTTTCTGGCTCATTTGAACTTCCTAACCTCAAGAAAACTTCTTTATTGGCATGCAGTTTGTCCCAACCAGCATGTCTCTCAAAATTTGCAGACCTAGAATACTGCACTTCTTTTCCACCCAAATGAAACTTGTAGCTATTTCCTGAATAACCCAAAAACCTTTCCACCCAAATGAAACTTGTAGCTATTTCCTGAATAACCCAAAAACCTAAGCCTTTTACTTTTGGGTTCTCCTTTCTTCCTGAAACAAGCTGGTATGTAAACATAAGCAAATTGTCCAAAGACTCTCAAATACTTGTAATTTGGTACTCTCCCATACAATACCCTGTAGGGAATGTCTTCAATTTCTGAATGATACAGTCTGTTACTAATATGTACTGCTGTCAAAGTTGCTTCCACCCAGAAACTATCTTTTACCTCTGCATCTGCCATCAAACAAGCAGTTATCCTTTTTATATCTTGTATTTTTTTCTCCGCTAAACCATCTTCGTTAGGACAAGCGGGATTAGTAGTTTCATGCCTTATTCCCACCTTTTGAAACCAATTAAACAATTGATTACTTAGAAATTCTCCTCCTCGGTCAGTAACAATGGTGCCTACTCTAATATCAAATTGTCTTTCCACCATTCTCACCCATGCTCCCTACATGACTCCCTACATGAAGTTTCCATTTAGATTTCATGGCTGATACGGGAAGATTGCATGGGCAGAAATGAAATATAGAAAACAGAAGAAATTCAAGTGGGTGTTTCTCAGGTAAAGAATGTTGAAGTAAGATCTCAATAGGGGTGTGATATAGGGCCTCTGCTTGCCAGCCACCCCAACCCCATGCTGATGCCATCCTGACACTGTGCTGACACCGTCCTGATGCTGCACGCCGTTACATATGGTGCGCGGCATCAGGACACCCTTCCAGCACAGCATTTTGATGCACTGCACTGGAAAGGGCAAAGAAGAGGCACGCACCGGCTCTTAGGGTGACCTTTTGCCGCCCCTGAAAGGTGTGGCATTTTGCTACTCTTTTTGGGGTGGCAAAAGGGAGGATCAGGGCTGTGGTGTGGGATAGCTGCAGCCCCAATCCGCCACTTCCTGGAGCAGCCCAGAGCTGCCCATCTGCATACACCCCCTCCCAAAAACACATTGTTGTTAATTAAATATACATGATTTGAGGTTTTCTCCATGGTCAGCTCAAGTATTTATGAGCTCTGGAAATTAACACCTGCTCAACCAAGTGAGAGAATTTGCAGTTACTTCATTTGCAAAAAAAAAAAAAGAAAGAAAGAAAGAAAGTAATGGGGCAGGCACTTCAGAGAGGAATTTGATGTCCAGTGTGGTTATCTTTTTTCTTGCTTAAGTGATAAAAGTATCAGTAGTTCAGCCATTCATTTTAATTGTCTGAGTCTCAGTCAAGGCAACTTGAATTACTCCACTCGGCTGCAGGAGGGGAAGAGGAGAGAGAGGAATTCAGGAATAAAGATAAACACAGGCCAACCTCCCTTGTTAGACACAGTGGAAGAGAAGACAGCTAATTATTTTATGGTCCTTTCCAGTCACCAATAAAAGATCTATCATAGCTTCAAATCATAAAAGTGTATGTATGTATGTGTTTTTCATATGCACCTGACATTGTACATAAGGTGCCCTGGTGGTGCAGTGGTTAAATGTCAGTACTGCAGTCACCACCTTGTGAGTTCAATCCCACAGGGTTCCAGGTTGACTCAGCCTTTTACCCTTTCTTCTTCTCCCCCACCTTTTATAATTTTACTATATACATCAACAATCACAACTCTTACAATAAAAACAGTTCAACAAAAGTTTACATCATAATAGTAATTTTCCTTTCTAATGCTTCCTTCCATTGCTGTTCCTGTAAAAATGCTACCATTTTAATCCCTTCTAGTTCCCTTATAGATTGTTATCATATTTGTTATCTTTCTTCCTTTTTGTAAATTATCTATTATATAATCATTACTAATAAAGCTGTTGTTATTTCCTTATTTTCATCCTATATACTCTCAAATATAAAACCTATTTCCTTCCTTCCTCTCCTCTCCTCTCTCCTTTCTCCTCTCCTCTCCTTATCTCTATCTATCTATCTATCTATCTAATGATTTCACAATTCCTTTCATTTTTTATTCTGTCTCTGCTTTGTTATTAACTATTATTGTAATTTTCTAAAAGTTCTTCCTTTATTCCCCAAATATCTGCCCAATATTCCAAGATTGGTTGCCAATCTTCTTCCACCTCACTTATCTTCTTGTTATTAACCATAAATGTTAGTCTGTCTAATTCTCTTATTTCACTCACTTTTATGCATCCACTCTTCTAAAGTTGTTTTTTTTCCTAATTTCCATTTTTTGTGTGACTAGAATCCTTGCTGCTGTTATTAAGTATAACAAAATACACCAATATTTTTTTTTCATCATCTGGTTTCAAAGTCGATGTTATGTTTAATAAGTTCTGATTTCATTGGAAACCATATTTGAAACATTCTTTGTATTCTTATATGTATTTCCACCCAGTACTCTTTAATCTTGGGGCATTTCCACCACATACAGTACAATTACCCTGTTTCTGTATAACATATCTCCAGCATTTATCATTGATTGATTTATAAATCTTATACAATTTCAATGGGGTGTAATACCACCTGTTAGTTATTTTCAAATAATTTTCTTTTAATTCTTGGATGACGGAAAATTTATTTGTGTTATCCCATACTTTCTGCCAGTCTTCTAAGGCTATTGTATGATCTATGTCTTGATGCCACTTGACCATGTATTCTTTTATTACTTCCTGATCCATTTCTCTTTTCAATAGTAAATCATAGAGTTTGGGTACTTATTTTTTATCTGGTTTCCATAAAATCTCTTCTAAGTCATTTTGTTTTTTCTATCCCTGCATTTTTTTCATATCTTTTATGAACGTTAGTTAGAATCATAGAATCATAGAGTTGGAAGAGACCACAAGGGCCATCCAGTCCAACCCCCTGCCATGCAGGAACTCCCAATCAAAGCATCCCCGACAGATGGCCATCCAGCCTCTGCTTAAAGACCTCCAAGGAAGGAGACTCCACTACTCTCTGATGGAGTGTGTTCCACTGTCGAACCGCCCTTACTATCAGGAAGTTCCTCCTGATGTTGAGGTGGAATCTCTTTTCTTGCAGCTTGCATCCATTGTTTCGGGTCCTAGTCTCTGGAGCAGCAGAAAACAAGCTTGTTCCCTCCTCAATATGACTGTTCCCTCCTCAATCTGTATATAATGAAACCATTGGATCTCTCTATTTTTGTTCTTAAGATCCTCTCTAGATTTTATTTCTATATTTCCTAGATTATTTTTATTATATCTTTGTATGTTAACCATTTTTGATCTTCCAAAAAATGCTTCCTGGACCGAGGCCCATAAAGGTATCTTGAAATAGAATCTTCCTTTTATTTTCATCCATACTTTTAATAAGGATCTTCTGATAGGGTGGTTATTAAAATCTTTATTAACCCTGGCTTTATTGTAGCATAAATATGCATGCCAACTAAAACATAATTGTGTTAAATTCAATAATTCTTTATTATCTAATTTCAGCTATTCTTGTACTCATATCAAACTACAAGCTCAGAAATATAATTTTAGATCTGGTAAAATATAACCCCCTCTCTCTTTACTCTCTTTCAGATTTGTCCATTTAATTCTAGGTTTATTTCCTTTCCACATATATTTCTTAAATTCCTCATCCCATTCTTTAATTCTTTATTTTTTCTTTCATGATGATTGGTAGATTCAGCATTAAAACATTAATCTTGGGAAAATTGACCTTTTAATGGTTGAGATTCTCCCTAATATAGATAGATTCAATTTATTCCACCTTTGTAGATCTTTCTTTATTTGGCGCTCTCTCCAAACCCTAACCCTAATCGTGCATGTAAATACTCCATTGCAGGAGCACATTTAAAAGGAACAGAGCTGCTGTACACAAGGGTGGGGGTGGTAATGCCCAAAAGAGAAATCATGGAACCTGTCATGGAGATGAGTACAACATACACAAAACAGGCAGTCAAAGAGGGGGCATAGGATGAGGGGGGAGGGGGGTTGAAGGGATGCATGATTGTACTTTGCTGGCATCTGCATGGGCACACCTCTGCTCTGCTCTGATGCCCTGTCCTGGTGAAGCACTGCACATGTGAATGTGTGCTGGTTCACAGGGATGCAATGGGCTGACAGTCACAAGCAATTCACTCGTGCAAAGGTACACATGGGTGGTGGTGGGGACAGTAAAAAAAGAAAAGTACCCAGCAGCATGGCTGTGTGGTCATGACATGCACACTCCACCCTCCTTGGGAACCGGCAGTGTGGTTGGTGGGGTTTCAATGTGGCTTTGGAAAAGGTTTTGCCCCTAAAAAAGTTGGGAAAAGCTCTATTTCCCAGAATCCCCTGAACAGAACCCCCCTACAGACTTCTAGGGGTTTCCGTGTGCCAGCTGCATCAGTTCCTTCAGACATCAGATCTGGCTATAGTGACATATGCCTTGATTCCATCCCATTTGGACTACTCTACATGGGGCTCCTTTGGAAACTGTTCAGAAACATCAGCAGGTTCAAAATGCTATGGCCAGAATGCTCACTGGAGCCAGTTATAGGAAGTATACAACACCCTTGTTAAACCACTCTGGACACAATCCAAAGTGCTGGTCATTACCTCTAAAATCTTATATGGCTCGACTCAAGGCTATCTGAAAGACTGTATCATCCCATATGAACCAGCAAGAGTTTTAGGATCTACAGGGGGAGGCTTTCCTTTGGTCCATCACAGGTTTGTTTGGTGAAGACCCGAGAGAGAGCATTCTCGGACACTATCCCCACCCTCTGGGATTCCCTTCGATGGGAGGCTGCCCCCCTTCCTGCTCACCTTTCACCAGCAGGCAAAGACATTTTTGTTTAAGAAGGCTCTTAATATATAATCATTCTCAATGAGGCTTCTTATGGGATGGGAGTGATGCTGCATGTATTTATTTTTTTATCTTCTATAATTTTTAAAATGTATTTTTATACTATCTAAACTAAATGATTTTAATTGTTTTAAAAATAGCACTGCTAAGTTTTTAATCAATTTTATCTGTGAACCGCCTTGGCTCTCACTCTGGGGAAAAGATGATATATAAATAAAACAGATACATAATTTTTTAAAAAATGTTTCCAAGCTCTGCTAATAGGAAAGAAGTGTGTTTTGAAGTATTACATAGCTCCTACTGTGGACCATGAGATGGGATTCAAAGTAGGGAAATAAAGCAAAGCAGTGTCAGGCCATGGCTGTATTTCTTTTGTGAAGGCATGGCACGTTTACTCTTGCATCGCATCATGCCACACATCTCCTTTCATCATTAAATTTGCCATTTGGCACCTGGAGAATGGATTTCCTGATATAGCTGCTAATGAATTCTCTGCAGAATGTCATGCAGCAGCTTCTAAACTGTTATTGGAAAGGAAAGATGTTTGTGGAACTGAACAATATTAAATCAGAAGGACTTGTGCAGTGAGGAATGCTTGCCCCCTATTATTTTTTTCTGCCAAAGTGCCAACTCAGATGGTAGCCTTCTAGTAAATCTTCATTTGCATTAAGCACTCAGGAAGCTGCGTTATACCAAAACACTGCCAGTCCAGCCCTATGAGAGTATAAGTGTTTATACTTGTTTAAGAGTGTATACAGGTTTAATACACTCATCCCTCCACATTCTCTGTGGCTAGGGGCACAGGACCCCTGTGAATATGGAAAAACTGCAACTAACAAAAACACTATGTTTTTACCTGAGAGAATGCTTCTCTAGGAATCTCTAGGTCCTCCAGTGCAACTCTGTGGTCAACATCTGCCAGATATTGACCATAGAATTGTGCTAGAGGACCTAGATATTCCTAGAGAGAACATATTAATAAAATCCATGAATAAGCAAATCTGCAAAAGTCAAAGCGCAGTGGTTAAATGCCTGTACTGCTGCCACTCACTCATAAACAAATGTGGAGGGATGAGTGTATAGAGTTTTTAAATGTTAAATTTTAATATATAAGGTTTTTAACTTTTTAAAATTGTTTGTTTTAAAATGTTATCTTGTTTATGCTTTGTATTATTTTAAACTTGGATTGTTTTAAATTTTGTTAGCCACCTTGAGTCCCTATACTGGGAGGAAATAAATAAATCCACTAAACAGTGAGCAGCAACCACCTCAGGCTACAGATTTGGGGTGCTGGGAAAGAGTAGCATACTTTTAGCAGCAGTGGTGGTGATCTTTTTACTATCAAGTTGGAAAACATGTGCCTGTAGGATTTTATGCTGCAGATGCAAAAATAACTTGGCTGCTTTTGAATGCTATACTCCATGTCATGTTTGGGAAGAGAGGTGATATGATAGCCGTGTTTAAATATTTGAAGGGATGTCATATCGAGGAGGGAACAAGCTTGTTTTCTGCTGCTCCAGAGACTAGGACCCGAAACAATGGATGCAAGCTGCAAGAAAAGAGATTCCACCTCAACATTAGGAGGAACTTCCTGACAGTAAGGGCGGTTCGACAGTGGAACACACTCCCTCGGAGAGTAGTGGAGTCTCCTTCCTTGGAGGTCTTTAAGCAGAGGCTGGATGGCCATCTGTCGGGGATGCTTTGATTGGGAGTTCCTGCATGGCAGGGGGTTGGACTGGATGGCCCTTGTGGTCTCTTCCAACTCTATGATTCTATGATTCTATGATTCTAAGAGTGGGAGTATGTGGGAGGCATGGGGGGGAGCAGATGTCATAACCTCAGTGGAGGACAAGACATTGCAAAATGTAGAGCATTGAAGAATAATGTAGTGCATTATCAAATCAAAGCTAAAAACACTAATAAAATATAAATTCATTCCATATGGTTTCTTTACAGCTATATTACATATACTGTATTTTATTATGTACTCAACCACATTTTTCTGATGAACTTATCTTTGCTAAAATGCCTTGTTGGCTTGCAATATACTTACAGAACTCTGAAGAAAACAAATGTTTAAAATTGTACTATGCTAGTAACAAACTCTTGACTGAATCTATCACCCTGCAGAAACAAAGCAATTTGACCCCACTTTAACTTCCATGGCTCAACGCTATGGAATTCTGGGATTTGTAGTTTGGCAGGATAGCAGAGCTTTCTGTCAGGGAAGGGTAAATATTTCACAAAACTACAAATCCCAGAATTCCATAGACATTGAGTAATGGTAATTAAAGTAAAAGATAAATTGTAATATGTATAAGTCAGAGCAAGGCCTCATAAAATAGTAAAGTTTTTAAAATAACAGCTTTGTATCTTGTCAAACAAATTTGAGTCCTTCACATACACCCTTGTCCTCCTCTGCTTCTTCCTCCAACAACATATTTTAAATAAATTTTGCATCTTTGAATTTAGGATGTATGTCACTTTCCATCTAGATGCTACAACATGTCCTTGAAGTTCCAAAGCTTAATTGCACAACATGCTCATCTGTTTCTAACAAAAAGGGAAACTGCTTCCCACATTCAAAACAATGCTTCTATATTTAGGCTGCAATCCTAGGGCTCATTCCCACTATGATTTACAATGATTTTCTGGTTGCTTTAAATGTGCCTCATCCTCATTGATGCGACTGTGATTGTTTGGACTTGCTTTGAAGCGAGACAAATGCAAAAAAATCGCTCTTTTCAGACACTAACTTTTTGCCAGTCCTTTTGAAAAGAAGCAATTAGCAAGCGTGTTCAGCAAGTGGGAACGACAGACCTGAGTCACACAAAACTGATGGGGAGGGATTACTGTGGCAGTGGGTTGGCACATCCCTCACCAGTTTTTTGGGGAATCCACCGTTTCCCCCTCTCTGCCAAAGTGCTGCCTTTGTGCTTTGTGGTGTGACCTATGGGTGCATTATACATAGATAGATGATAGATAGATAGATAGATAGATAGATAGATAGATAGATAGATAGATAGATAGACAGACAGTATATGTGCTCCACTGTATTTGTGGGCAGCGAGCTGGGTGAGTGGACCGACTGTGGCTCAGTGAAACAAGTAATTGCAAAAATAATTGAATGCATATACTGTCATTTTTTTAAAAAAATGCATGCATCCTGGGGGAGAGTCCTCCATGACACCCTTGGATGCATGCATCCCAGGGGAGAATTCTGGCCATGGAACCATGACTCCCTCTCATGTTTTCTTGAATGTGTTGCCAGTTGCTTCACCGATGACACGTAGATGATTGACAGGCATTGAAGTGGCACAAACTAGTGGGAATGACAATTGTGCCAAAAAAGAAGCAAATAAAGAAAAGACCCACTTCCATAGTGGGATGACACATTGACTGGAATCAATTCACCAACCTGGAGCAAAAGTGAATTGCAAACTGGGTTAAATGTTAATAGGAATGTAAGCCCCCTGGACAAGAATCCTAGGTGACAATCATGTTGTCCTTCAGATGTTGAACTGCATCTTCTAGAATTAATCATGGCTGCACATGCTAGGAACTACAGTCCAAAACATCTTAAGGGCCACATAATCCCACCCTGGCTTAATTCCAGCTGTTAGTGATCTAACTAGGGTAGACATTGAATCAACTGTACTAACACAAGTATTGCCATATTTCCTTTGATTCACTGGGGCTAGCTGAGACCAGCAATTGGATTTAGCCCATATTTTTCCTTGAATGTTATCTCAAGGCTGTAAGAGAGAGATGTTCTCTCTCTCCATGTTGTTGTTGTGTGCCTTCAAGTCATTTCCCACTTATGGCAACCCTAAGGCAAACCCATCATGGTGTTTTCTTGGAAAGTTGCTTCAGAGGAGGTTTGCCATTGCCTTCCCCTAAGACTGAGAGACTGTGACTTGCCCAAGGTCAATAAGTGGGCTTCATGGCCAAGGGGTGAATCAAACCCTGGTCTCCAGAGTCAAAGTCCAACATTCAAACCACTAAGCCACTCTGACTCCTCTCTTTAATGGTGACCTAAAGATCCACTGTGCTGGAAAGGACAAAGTGGGAACTTCTGTAGGTGTGTCAGAGTGAAGCAAAGAAGGATTTGGATCCATCAGTTCCAAAATGTTTCCTTCTCTGTGAGTGTCCCTCTAGATCTGCTCTTTTCCTGGGTGTTTCCTGGCAGCTGGCACATTGATTCTCACCCTGGTCTAATTCCAACTGTTAGTCCTCTAACTAAAGTTGATTAAGTGACTCAATTAAAT
This sequence comes from Phrynosoma blainvillii, assembly GCA_026167975.1. Classification (NCBI taxonomy): domain Eukaryota; kingdom Metazoa; phylum Chordata; class Lepidosauria; order Squamata; family Phrynosomatidae; genus Phrynosoma; species Phrynosoma blainvillii. The sequence continues at coordinate 327,927,246 of JANUYF010000003.1, forward strand.
GAAGCAATAGAGGAGAGATTTTTCAAAAGGAACCTGAATAAGAAGTACAAAGTGGACAGGAACACCTTCCACCCCATGCCATGGTGGCAGAGCTTTGGATCAGGCAGTTTCCCTGCAATGGATTTTCTTTCCTCATATCCTCCTCATATGATACATTTCTTGACTGGGAGGTATATTATTGATTGATTGATTGATTAAAATATGTATAGTCTATCTTATATCAGGAAACCTCAGGGCGGCCTACAGATAGAATTAAAACAAATTAAAAACAGTTTTTAAAAAGATATGTATATATATATAATGAGCCCAAGATCTGAGATTCACCTGTCATTTAATCATAGTTTCAAATTATAGCCAGGAGATTCTATCAAGGCCAAGATAGTGATTCAAATGGAGCAGTGACAAGAACCAGAAACACTGGAACTATAGTACAACTGGAGATGAATGACTGGCTTATGGAACACAAGTGTTCACAGAAAAGCAGATCTTGGGCCCTTTCAGACTACACAGTTTATATGGAACGATTCTACTTTTAACTGCCATGGCAACATCCTGCAGAATCCTGGGTTTGTAGTTGTATGATGCATTAGAGCTCTCTTGCTGAGAATTCTAAGGACGTTATCACACGGGGTCTAAAGCAGCCCCACCCCTTCGCCATCGCTGCATCATTCCGGTTCCTTTGCCTCCGTGATCAGACGACGTCGCGGCAAACCCCGCCCATCCCTGCATCATCCTTGCGACATCGCTGCATCATTCCGGTTCCTTTGTCTCCGTGATCAGACGACGTCACGGCAAACCCCGCCCATCCCTGCATCATCCTTGCGACATCGCTGCATCATTCCAGCTCTTTTGAATTCCTCTTTCAAAGAGGAATTATGGCCTGCGTGACCAGAATCATTCCGGTATGGCTCTGGATTGATTTCTTGCCGCTTTTCTTGCCGCTAGTGTGATAACGTCCTAAGTATATCATTATGTACTCTGTATAATTTTTTTGAGGGAGAGCTCTCTACCCTAAAATGGCAAAAAAAGTCCTAAAAGCAACAAGTGATAGATCAGCCCCTTTATCCTACTAAAGTTCTAACGTTGTTGCTGTTGTTGTTGTTGCTGTGTGCCTTCAAGCCATTTCTGACTTCTGGCAACCCTAAGGTGAATCTATCATGGGGGTTTCTTGGCAAGATTTTGTTCAGAGGAGGTTTACTATTTCCTTTCCCTGAGACTGAGAGAGTGTAACTTGCCCAAGGTCACCTGGTGGGTTTCATGACACTCAAACCACCATGCAATACTGGGTCTCAAATCCCTACCTTTAATTAAATGATTTCAGAAGAGCATAGGGGCATCATAAACTTCATGGAAAGTCCCAACGTCATGATACATTTTATGTGACAATCCCTGCACTATCAAATACAGGTGGTGTGGGGAGTACCCAAAACATTTCAGAATTTCTGAGGAAATTGGAAAGAAGAAATAACATTAGTCAGCTTGTGGTTTAATGAAATGTGCTACGAAGCACTTTCGATAGCCAGGACTATGAGATCATCTTGTGGTTTTGATACTCACTTATTCATCTCTTGCTGTGTAGAACTATCCTATTTTGCTTTCTTTTTAAAATGCTACTAATGGTTTTGATTTATATTACAACTTGGATTTATTATATTAAATCTCATTGTGACCTAGTTTTTTTTACTCTGTAAAAGTCCCTCTTTTTCCTTTTTCTTTGTAATCACCCTGTTCTTAGAAAATAAGGTTGGGATTGACAAGTGGTGGTCTGGGAATATAAACTGGGATTTTTAGAAGGAGTTACTCAAGTGTCTCCCTGCATGGCAGGGGGTTGGACTGGATGGCCCTTGTGGTCTATTCCAACTCTGTGATTTTATTATTCTAAGGGCCTAAACAGAGATTAAAAGACAGCTTATCTCTGAAGTTTTCTGACTCATAGGGAGAATGTGTTCACTATACTACCAGCTCCCACAATGGGCCAACACACCACCTCTCCCTCTGGGAGGATAGATCTGCCAAAATGAAGCATTCATGGCCACAAACCGTGTCGTGACATTTTTTCCTGTTCTGCTGCAAATGTATGCACATGAGTGCACAGATGCTCTGCCTCCCTCCATCACCTGCCTCATCTCTCCCAGCCACCAACCGATTGGACATTTTGCACAACCATCTTCAAAAGTGTGTGGCACTTGGACAGTTAGATGTTCAAACAAGTAGTTGCAATTATAATTCCAAGCCCCCCTCATTATTTTTCTAAAATAATGAGGTAAAGGCTGCATCCAGGTTGACCCCAGTTTAACCACCATGGCTCGATCCTATGGACTACTGGGATTTGTAGTGTGTTGTGGCACCAGAGCTTTTTGACAGAGGCAGATAAATGACTCACAAAACTACAGTTGCCAGAATTTCATACCACTGAGCCATGCCAGTTAAAGTGGTCTCAACCTGAATTGTTTCTGTGCTGCAGATGCCGCCTTAAATAACTAACAGTAAATATTTTAGTTTCTCATTTTTAAATATACATATATGCCTACTACAAACCCTTGACATACAAAAAGCTATCTCCTCATCATAATCACTTCAAGGTTTGCAACTGAGTGTGAGGCAGCAGTATACGACACAGTAAAAGCCAAAGATTGAACTGCATCATTTTCTTCCTCTGATGCTTAGTGAGGAAACAAACCTATTCCCCATAATGAGAAAAGTAACAAAATGTTACAGTTACCTTGAAAAAGCTATGAAGTTATTCCTTGTTAAATTACAATCCTAATATAACTAGGTTATTGGAAAAATTACAAGTACCTAATTATAAGTAGTTGTTTCTAAGTCATTCCTTCCAAGCTCTGGATGCAAGCAGTCCTTCCAAATAATATGTAAATAGAAATTATTATTGTAAGAGGAGTGTGCAGTGATAGTTCTTGACTTGTTGATGGGAGCACATGGCAGCAACATCAAGGACCAATAAGGGATGCCTTGGCATTCACAGTGCTAATTTAGATTTGCAGGAACAGTCTTGGAAGGCAACTGCAATGCCAAGTAGCATTCTTACTCCTGGATAAGAATGAATAATTATACTAATGCTGCTTTTGCTTAGTTATTTGCAGTCTTCTCCAGATGAGAGGAAGGTAAAATGCATTTATTCTTTTTTAGGGACAAAACAAATGATGAATTGCCAAGGAAGTATGAACAGATGCCAGGTGTGTGTGTGTTGATGTCATACAAATCCATTTGTGTTGCATATTAAAGGATAACAGTGAGGAATAATCAAACACTGAAATCCACACCTTTTGTGAACTGCATAAAATACATTTTAAAAGAATGCTGGGTGTGTGGGGGTGGAGTGGGGGAATCTGACATAAGGGAACAAAGAGGTAGAACAGTTTCACACATAAGGGTAGCAGTGATGAATACCTAGAATTGTAATTCATTGTGCATCATTTAGTGAGGCATGAGGCTTTGCTCCCATTCCATCCTCCAGTTGAAATTACTTGTGTTTTTGCTTAAATTATGGATGCAAACATAGCTGGACTAAGTGCTGCTCATGAAATGAATGAATGCATTTCTTGTAATTGGTGGGTGAAAGTGCGTGTGCATTTCTTACATGTGATTTCTGTAGCATATTTTAAAAGGATGACTTTGAAATCTCTCACACAGAGAAAAAGATAGACAAGCAAGCAGAGATTATAGCCAAAATCCTTCATTGTGCTGCTGTACTGTAAATCTACACCTACATAGTTATATGATGGTTGCATGCACCATCCGCCTGCTAAACGCCAGCATTACTCAACCAATTGGGTATCTGCCAGCCAGCCTGCTTATTATACCATTGTGTAGTGGCTGTTTCTGCAACCCCAATGGATAAAGTGGTACACTGCAGGAATGGAATGTATATCTTTGTAGCTGAGTCCTGTTGGTTAGTCCCATCTGGTATAGACCCATTCAGTCTTTGAGATATATGTAGGTAAATCCAGTTGATTCAATACCTCTGCTCTGTTTAGACCTAACAATAGGATTTAAACCCATGTAAATTTATTATGTTTGTGGAATTCTGCTTATGGAACCATGAACAGAATATGTCCATCACAAACAATACACAACTACATGTGTAAGGAAACGTATACAGGTTTATGACTACAACAAGATTCCAGCCAATATATTATATTCTTCTGCTCCTGTCCTTACATTGATATTTATGCAGGAAAGTGTTAAAGCCTTGCTACTTGTTGAAGTAGGTGGGTATCTAGCACCTAAAGTACTGTCTGGATAATATTTTCACAGAGGATGGGTATGAATTTTTGAATAGTTTGAATGTCAAGAAAGGTGGTTTCAATTAAACCTTAGGAATAACTTCCTGATGGCATCAGACTGAGACAGAATGTCTCAGAAGGTAATGGATTTTCCATCAAATAGAAGTGATGGGATTCTCCTTCATTAGAGGTTTTCAAGAAAAAGCTGGATGGCTAGTTTGAGGCTTGCTGTTGTGCCAATGGATTGAACAATATGACCTTGGAGGCCCAGCCAAAGCTATGATTGTGTCAATATCATGGCCATTGAGAATAGATACTTTGGGTATCCCTGCAAAAGACAAACTTGGGGAGGTATTTGCCTGTCTTGAACACAAATGGCAATTTTCAATCGCTTTAGAACAGGGGTCGGCAAGTTTTCCTTACCTGGGGCCGGTCCGCTGGTCCCCAGGTCTTCCGCGGGCCGGGGGGGGGGGAAATGGCACTGCGTGTGCTCGCACGCACATGCACAGCTTGCTTGTGCATGCGCAGTACTTCCGGTGTACTGCATGTGCGTGAGTAAGTCACGGCCGCCATTTTGTTTTCCAAACTGGTGGCTACGGTTCAATTGCGCATGTGCTGAGTACTGTGCATGCACAAGCGAGTCCCGGCCACCATTTTGTTTTCCTGGGGCCAGTCCAAAGGCCTCGGGGGGGGGGGGCAGATCCGGCCCCCAGGCCGTAGGTTACCGACCCCTGCTTTAGAATCATAGAGTTGGAAGAGACCACAATAGCCATCCAGTCCAACCTCCTGCCATGCCGGAACTCAATACATTTAATAGCCGTGTAGAAGAATTTCAGCAGGTGTTGCACAACTATAAAAAATCAAAAAGCTCTGTCCTCTTTTGTAGATGGTCACCATATTGTTTTGTTGTTAACTGCCTTTGCATTGATCTTGACTCATGGTGACCCTATGAATGAGACATCTCCAGCCCCCAGCCCCCGGTCTTCTACTGCTTTGCCCAGCTCCTGCAAATTCATATTCATGGTCTCTTTAATAAAGTTCATCCATCTAGCTTGTATACTTCCCCTCTTTCTACTTCCCTCCACCTTTCCTAACATTATTGTCTTTTCCAACGATTCATGCCTTCTCATGATGTGTTCAAAGTATGGGCCTTTACAGACTGCCAGAAATAATGCAGCTTGAGACCACTTTAACTGCCCTGGCTCGGTGCTAGGGAGTCATGGGAATTGTAGTTTTTTTCTGAGACATTGAGCCTTCTCTGTCAGAGAGCTCTGGTGCCACAATAAACTACAGTTCCCATTATTCTCTAGCACTGAGCCAAGGCAGTTAAAGTGGTCTCAAGCTGCATTATTTCTGGCAGTCTGTAAAGGCCCTATTAAGTCTTGTCATCTTGGCTTCTGGGGATATTTCTGGCTTGATCTGCTCTAGGATCCACTTGTTTGTCCTTTTGGCTGTCCATGGGATCCTCAGCCCTCTTCTCCAGCACCAAATCTCAAATGAGTTGATTTTCTTCCTATCATCTTTCTTGACTGTCCAGCTGTCACATCCATACATGTTAATAGGGAATATAATGGCTTGTATGATTCTGACTTTTCGGCTGAGTTGTATGTCTTTGCATTTTAGGATCTTTTCTAGTTTTCATAGCTGCCCTCCCCATTCTTAATCTTCTCCTGATTCCTGGCTTCACTTCCCATTCTAATCAATGTTTGATCCCAGATATGAGAACTCTTTTACTATTTCTATTTCCTCATTTTCTACTTTGAATGTGTGTAAGTTCTCTGTGGTCATTATTTTTTTCTTTATGCTCAACAGTAAACTTGCCTTTGCATTTTGTTCTTTGATCTTCCTTAGTAGTTGTTCCAGGGGTGTGAGGTTCTCTGCTAGTATTATGGTGTCATCAGCATATCTCAGATTGTTGATATTTCTTCCTCTATTTTCACTCCTCCCTCTTCCATGTCCAAGCCTGATTTCCTTACAATATGTTCTGCTTATAAGTTGAATAGGTAGGGTGATAGGATGTAGCCTTGTCCGACTCCTTTGCCAATTGGGAACCATTCTGTTTCTCCATGTTCTGTCCTGACAGTAGCCTCTTGTTTTGAGTACAGATTCCTCATTAGGACTATCAGAAAACTGCAAGGTGGGCTTGAGGGATCAGGAAGATGTACCACAGTTCTACCAGACAGAACTTAGTGGTATTTGTTAATAATCAAAGCTACAGGATCTCATCCCATATTCAAACCTGAAGGTATAAAATCCCTGTGATAACAATTTAAAGCATGGTGCAAGTGACTGCATTGTTTAGAATATTCCATAACTCTGTATCCCATAGTGATATTGTCTATTGTGTAGTGGAAGGGAACTTGTCCATAGTGACCATTGGCTGATCAGCTGAGCAGTGGCACAAGCCAATATTCTGCTATGTTGTGTAATCTTCTGCAACTCAGCTAGTGAATACAAGCTTGGCCACAGTATCTTATTTTAATTCTGCAAGTAATTGCCATTCAGGTCACATAAAAACCAAGAGAAAATCCAAGAGAAAGCATGCCACTTTGGAATCTATTGCTTTCACCTGCTCCCTCTTTCACTGTCACCATCACTTTTTCAAATATACAGAGATATCCAGCTATTGGAAATAATGGGTGTATGACACATCTTCATTCCAATTTTGAGGCTCCCATGAACCTGACCAAACTATGTCAAATGTGAGATGTGATCTATGAGCCACCAGCAAACTGAAGCTAGCATTGCTTGATTGAAAACAGAAGAGGACTCCTGTACCTTTAGTGGTTGTGTAGAAAAGATAAGTTCAACAGGTGTTGCTTTTTAAATGGTTAAGTGCAATCATGGTTGAACCTATGATAATAGTGTCCTGAAGCATCTTTTGTGCTTCCCTCATTAGATTTCACTGATATACATGGAGGCTTAAATCCCAGAACAGATCCATTAAATCAAGATGTGCATTGACTTACTGCATTTCTATTGATTCAATGGGTCTACTCAGGTTAGTGCTTGGAATTGGATTTAGCCTGTAGTGTTTTGTAGGTTGCAAGAGTGAAAACTTGAGATCGCTCATGTACCTTTAATAGTTGGGTAGAAGCGATTATTTTAGGAGATGTTGCTTGTTATTTGGTTAAGTGACAAACAACACCTGATGAAATTCTCTCTTTTACAAAGTCATTAAAGATGCAGAAACTCTCTCTCTCCAGTTATCAATCTGACAACCCCACGTTACTACCCACAGTGAGTATCAGTTCTGTGATTCTAACTCTATGTCCTGTCTGGGGATAAAATGAATATTCACAAATTTCCTTCTCATCCATGATGAATGGTATCTTGGTGAATCAATGCATCATACCATGGCTACTGAGCAAAGAGAAACTGGCCTCCCTTCTTCCACAAAAGGCAGCTTGCCAAGGGTCTTTGCCTTTCCAGACACAAATGACAATTGATGTTTTAATGGTCTTAGCACACCAAGCCATCTCAGTAGAAAAAATGATGGACTGCTGCGAGATTTTTTGCCTCATGTGAGAGCAAAAACCCGTGCTTTGAGACAGCAGCAGCAGCAACAGAAAAAGCTGCATTTTGCATAAAACTCCTCTGTCTTGCACAAAATTTGGCTTCCAACAGTCATGAAATGAGGGAATTATTGTATTATTATTATTATATTCTTACATGCCTCTCCTCGTGGATTGAGGCAGGAAATAACCATAATTGACAACATCATTTAGAAACACAACAGTTAAAACACACATCAATACAAGGACAAATAAGATGTACACATATTAATTGAAAAATCTTGGAATCTCAATCAGCATTGAGAGAACTTTGGAAATTTTTCATTCTCAGATATGAGTATGAAATAGGCCAAGATTTACATTTCTAGTTCTGGCTAACTGCTTACTATTTCTCCCTTCCCCACCTCCACTCCAGCAGTCCCAAACTGAGTAAACACCATTAGGCTCCATTCATTTGCTCTATGCACATTGATGCTAATTGCAGCTTTCCTAAGCATTTTACATTGTTTGCACAAAATAGCAGCACTCTGCCTTCCAACAGTCAGTTTGACAGCAGCTGCCTGGGACAAGTTTATCTTGCCCTGCTTAGTGTCAGGTGTGTTCTTAGATAGTTCTTGCCTCTTTTTGGAAAGCTAATTAAAGAACTCTTCTTCCTTGTTTTCATATTTACATTGCAGCAGCTGCATCTCATTTGGGCATAAGGCAAAGATGCCACCTGGGGCTCTTTCCCTGAGTTTATTTAGTTTGAGGTCCTTCTCAGCCCCTTGCCTTAATTTCTCCTTCACTGAAAAAATGATCATTTCACAATTATGTTTGGGATGGCAAACACAGAAGGCTTATAAGGCTTATTTTTCATGTACCAAAGGAAAGAAGGAAGTCAATGTTGTCATGTTTGCTTAATGTATAGTCAATGTGCATGCACTGGACATGGAACAGTTACTTTTTACAACTGCCACTCCTAGTCTTTCCAACCAACAAGAGCACTGACTATGCAGACTGAAGGATTCTGGGAACTGTAGTCCAAAATACTATTTTTATTTCATGCTCTGATATGCAGTGGTGTGCAAGATTGTTGAATGTAGGTCAAGCACTTCATTTTGCATGCTGCCTCATTGGTATAGCTGACATAGTATAGTGGTTTGAGCATTGGATTAGGACACTAAGAGACTGGGGTTTGAATCTTTGCTCAATCTTGGAAACCCACTTGGGTAAGTCACACTTTCTTAGCCTCAGAGGAAGTCAAAGGCAAACCTCCTCTCAAGAAATCTTGCCAAGAAAATCCCATAATAGGTTCATCTTAAGTTGGAAATGACTAGAAGTAACACAACACCACCCATGGATCTTTATAGCTTCCTGTAGCCAAAAGTCTATGAGGGGGAATTTTGTTTAGCTCAAATCGAGAGAGAGTCGGCTACAAGAACCCTGCGAGACCGTCTCCCACGTGTATACCAAAAGATGGATCTTAAGAATTGATGCAGAGACAGTATCCTCAAATTAAAGTATTATTTATTGAAAAGTGGAAAATCACACAACAATACAGACACACTCATGCAGGGTTTAGGAAATCAGGGCTTAGGGTGGAATAAAAGCTGAGGCAGCACTACAGCGATACCAGTGAAGCCTTCTCTGGGATCCATTTGGGTGAAGTGGTGTGAGACACAACTGTTCTGAGAATGTGGGTTGAACAGAGATGCCAGTAACCAGATCAGAGAACAGAGTGATGCAGGGTACCCCTGAACTCAGACTAACAACACTGAGAGGAGAAATCCAGGGGTTTTTAAGAAATCAAACTAGCCACTGGTGAGGTGCTTGCTTGCTTGGCTAAAGCTTAGACAAGGGGGTTGATTGTCTGGCTAAGCTTTAGCTGGTTTGACTAGGGCTTTAGATTGTTTGGCCAAGTCTTAGACAAAGGTGTTAGATCTCCTGGGTGAGGTAATCTGGTCTGGCAATATTCGAGGGGAAATAAGAGAGGATTTAGTTGTTAGTTAGCCCATCAGGTGAGACATCCTGGGCCATTATTGCCCATTCTTCTGATTATGGAGGTAATGATGGTCCATTTGCAACTCCCATACTATCTGCCTGACTATGGAGGCTGGGGATTTCCCAGTCTTCCAGGTGACTTGGACCTGGCCTCTTTGGCATGCCATGGAGGCACCTGAAGTTCACTGCAGAGTGCCTCTGGGGCCATGTGGAATTCATATGCACACCAAAATTAAAAAAAAAATGCACTTTTAATAACATTCCCCATAGACCCTGAGAGGAGATACAGGTGTTGTAAGAACAGCACAGATTGTATTCATACAAGATGTGGCATTGGCACATTTACAGAGAGTAGATCTACTACTGAGTGTTATCTTGGACAATTAAACAGAATCTCCCAAGTTCGAAATTCAAAAGAAGTAGCTGCATGGATGGGTGGCAGGGGGGGAAAAACATAACTAAGGGCCTCTGCAGACTGGCCGAAAGGGCCAGCCTGGAGTCAGAGATGGGGCGGGGCGGCCACACGCTGGCCACCCTAACCCCACGCTGACGCTGTCCTGATGCTGCGTGCCATTATGCATGGTGCGCAGCATCAGGATGTCCTTCCAGCATAGCATTCAAACACGCTGCACCGGAAAGGTTGCTGAAGAGCAGCGCACTGGCTCTTAGGGCAGCCTTTTGCTACCCCTGAAAGGAGAGGCATTTTGCTGCTCTTTCAGGGGCAGCAAATGGGAGGATCGGGGCCATGGCATGGGTTGCGACAGCCCCAATACGCAGCTAGCAGGGGCAGCCCAGATTCACCTGTCTGCATAGCCCCTATGTGTCCTGAAGCACTATAGTTAAAGAATAGCACATGGTAGCATGAACACAACCAGATCAGTGAAGTACTATTTAAAATTTGAAGTTAGGGCCTTTGCAGACTGCCAGAAATAGTGCAAATTGAGTCCACTTTTAGGGTTAGGGTTAGGGAATCATGGGAACTGTATTTTATTGTGGCACCAGAGCTCTCTGACAGAGAAGGCTCAATGTCTCAGGAAAAAAACAATTCCCATGACTCCCTAGTACTAGCCCTAACCCTTAAAGTGGACTCAATTTGCACTATTTCTTGCAGTCTGCAAAGGCCCAATACACATGGTTGGGAGTGAACTTTCAGATGTTAAGGTGCCAGGAAAATTAATTAGGAACATTGGATGCTTATACTGAGTCAGTACCTTACTATGTTTAGCCCTGTATTGTCAATCTGACTGATAGCAGCTTTCCAGGGTTTCAGGCATTTTTTTCCTTAGCCTTACCTAGAGATCTCTAGTATTGGCTGGTGCAGTGACCACATCTATGGGAGAAATTGGAAAAGTGTAGGAGCTGCTCCTAGAGGCTATGACAGCCTCCTGTGGGCTTGAAAGGGTTATGACTGTATATGTAGAACAGTCAGAGCGGAACTCTTCACCCAGTGTCTAAGCAGACAAGAGATGACTTTCCAGCTAAATGTGTTGGGGGGGGGGGCAGTTTAAAAATATGAACATGAGACAAATCTATAAAAAGGACAAAAATGTAACTTTCTCTTTTTTTCCTATTAAATTCCAGCCTTAGATATTTTCAGATGAGTGTGATGAGCCCTAAGGAAATCACCCTCAAAGACTATCAGATACTACCATTCAAGTACCAACCAGGCCACTTAACTCCTACTTTTATCATATGTATTTTATATATACAGTATTTTATAGTGTATAAGACTACTTTTTTACCCAGGAAAATCTTCTCCAAAGTTGGGGGTCATCTTATATGCCAGGTGGAGGAGGAGGAGGAGGAGGAAGGGGTGGCGCGGCACGAGACAGGAGGAGGAAGAAGAGAGGAAGTCCAGGTCAGAGGAGGAGAAGGAGGAGGGGGGAAGAAGGGGTGGCGTAGTGTGGCATGAGACAGGAGGAGGAAGCAGCAGTGGATAAGAGGTGAACCCCTATCCTGGGGTTTTCTTGGCAAGACTGGTTCAGATGAGGTTTTCTATTGCCTTCCTCTGAGGCTGAGACTTGTCCAATATCATCCAATGGGTTTCATGGCAGAGTGGGGAATGAAACCCAGGTCTCCAGAGTGGTAGTCCAACACTCAAACCACTACACCATGCTGGCTCCTAATCCCATATACTACCTATGAAACAACTGCAGACTTTTTTGTTGTTCTTGTATGTCTTCAAGTCCTTTCCGTCTTATGGCAACCCTAAGGCAATCTTATCATGGGGTTTTCTTGGCATGTTTCTTCAAATGGGGGTTGCCATTATCATCCTCTGAGGTTGAGGGTGTGTGACATGCCCAGGGTCACTTACTTGGCCGCAAATTGTATATACCCCAGAATGCATCACCTAGTATATTGGCAGTCCTTCCCCCCAACACTTTCTCATTTTCCCCCATTGGAAGACGGGTTGTCTTATATGGCGAGTATATCCCAAACTCTATATTTTAACTGGAAAAGTTGGGGGTTGTCTTATATGCCCAGTCGTCTTATACGCTGGAAAATACGGGTATCTAAAATTCTGTAAAATTAAATTGCAGGTCTAGTTGCCTTTTCTAATGTGCAGAGGGCCCCCATCTTGTTTTTGTTTGGGTTTTTTTGCCTCAGGCAGCAGCAGGTCTCAGTTCAGCTTTCTCATCTGACATTACCACAGGCATGTCAGCAGTTTTGGAAGTTAGTGTTATACCATGCAGTGTTCAATGAATGTTAATATTTATAATTAATCATTTAGAGAAATAATGTACACTTTGTGAAGTCGTAGGCTTTCATGGCCGGCATCCATAGTTTTTTTGTGGGTTTTTTCAGGCTGTGTAGCCATGTTCTGAAAGAGTTTCTTTCTGACGTTTCGCCAGCATCTGTGGCTAGCATCTTCATTTTCTCTGAAGATGCTAGCCACAGATGCTGGCGAAACGTCAGAAAGAAACTCTTTCAGAACATGGCCACACAGCCCGAAAAAACCCACAAAAAAACAATGTACACTTTGTTCTATACATGTTACAGACTATAATGAAAATTTGCATGTAGGACTCTTTAATTCTCTGCCTTGTGACTTGGACTTTATTTAAAGAAAAATCTTTGCAATCTAGTTCTTTCCTTCATTGTTTATAACAGTTTTATTACTGAACTTGCCATTTAAAAATCTCATTATCATAAAGTTTTAATGCCTTAACAAATGTACATGCTGTCAAAGGACAGATGCTAGCCTATATACATTTACATTTCTGCAATGCCTTTGAAATAACTGTATTTGCATTTCCACCCAAACATATTAGCACTGTAATCAAACATTAGCAATAGTCTTCACAGTGGTTAATATTCAGCTGTACCTCATTAAAATAGCACACATAATACACTTCTCTTCTTTTGGAAATTAATGCATCCATTCACCAGATGCCAGTCCTGTTCAACTTGAGTTAGAATTGTAAAGCTAACAGAACTGAATGAAGCTTCCTTAGGAAACCATCTGATCAGATTGGGATGGATGCCAGCCTGAATTAATTGAACTGAGTTCTCATTGAAATCAATGGGATTTAAGTCATGGCTAAGTTGTGTATTTCATATCAATGGATCCTAAATTTAGCTCACCATGAGACAATCCTAACTGTTCCAGGTCAGACAGTTCTAGACCAGCTGAAGCTGGGCTGAATCCAAACCCTTCTCAGTGCTGGGAATTCTAAGGCCTGTCCTTATGTTGGTCTAACTTTATACCAGGATTGTGGTGGTGTCCCTAACTTGGAGGAGGTTTGGAACTGGTTCTGTTTAGTTCCTCTCTCATTCCATCTCTTCTTCTCCATTCCTTTTTGGCTCTTCTGATCGAAATCTTAGCCAGCAGGGCAGATTAACCAATATGACAAGATATTTGAGATCACCTGGCAGAAGAGGACTCAATGGCAGGCAGAAGAGCAGTTCTTTTGGCAAAGAGGTATATATCTAATCCTAATTCATAACAGCCAGTGTATTTTTGTGTTAATTAAGGTCACATGCCCACCCATCTGAATCTAATCTATTGTATAGAAGCTGTAACCCTCTTTGCAAAAGTAACAAACTAGTGCTAAATTCAAGTTAAGTGAGCTAAATTTAAGAATGGAATCCATCCATTTTAGTCTAGAAATAATTCAGACCTTTTTCTAGGAGTGGAAAAGAGTTCTATTGCATTTTATAGTAGCATATTCACATAACAAAAGCAGCATGTTCACACTTCTCAAGACTTGTTTGAAAAAGAAGCCCACCTCACTTCAAGAATGTACACATCTGTAAGGCTTCTGGGGTATTCTGAGATAATAAGTACATGATAAACTATGCAATCATTTTCAAAACCAGAGCAGCTAAAATACACACAATTTAAAAGACATGCAAACACATTTCCGTTGGCAGAGGAGAATTAATAGATTAAGCAAAATTCATAAATAAAATTGTCCCCCTTTTTATGGTGGGGGGAAATGAAAAAGTTTGAGATGTGATAGACTCTCTGAAAGGCCATTCTGTGTGTGGTGGAGAGCTGTGGAGGGAATAATTGCAGAGCTATGGCCCGAGGCCTGATGCAGACCATTGGATAATGATGTCATCATTTTTCATTCTGGCTATGAGGCATAGCCAGATGCCTCTCTGATTCCCTGCACCTTCCACCAGGTATGACATGGCTGTTCAGTTGAGCTTTCACATCAGAACTGTGAGTAGTGATGGGACACTTGGTTGTTGTAGATGGTGGAAGAGAATACCAGTAGGTGACCTTGAGCAAATCACATGCTCTCAGCCTCAGGGGAAGGCAGTGGCAAACCACCCCTGAACAAATAATACAAAAAAAAAATCAAATAAACCACGATAGGTTAGTGTTAGGGTTACCATAAGTCAGAAACAACTTGAAGGCACATAACACCAACAATAATAAATGTCTGCCTTATTGTTGCCATAAATTGGAAATGACCAGACAACACACAACAAAAAAAATTTAGTGTTGTGCATTCATTTTAAAATAAATGCAGGGAACCTAAAATAAATAAGGCCCCGGTTATCTATATAATTAAAGCACAAGGACATTGAAATGAATGAAAAATAAATTCATTCTTTCCACATCCATTTTCATTTCTTTGTTGATTGCAATGGTGACCCATACAGTCTTCAGACAACTTACAACCAGAGCTTGGAACAGTTATATTTAGACTATGACTCCAGCCAGTAGCCATTCTGTCTGAAGGATCTGGGAAGTTATTGAAGCTCCCAAAAGCAGCTTTCCCAAACAATAGCCATGTTTTCCATTCAAACAGTTCTGGGGTTTGTTGTTGTCCAAAATGCAACTTTTCCAAGCAAATTTCATCCCATACCCTCCCCAATCCAAATAGAATAAAATTTGAAGACATTCTTCTACTTCAGCCTCAAGACAATTCCATAACACTGGAATGAATAATAAATCTGCCTATGCCATTTGAACAATTGTTTTGAAAATGAAATTGATGAAATGCTGTGGTTTGAATTTCAGCTTCAGTGTGCCAATATGTCAGTTGATAGTATAATTCACACATGTTAGTGCAATCTTAATCTCTTAATGTCATTCAGAATGGAGAAAGAAAGGTTCAAATCTCTGCTGATGTTGGTAAACTTCCCAAGAACCCCCCTTCCCACACCAAAATACATGAAGTTAATTTCCGGATTTGTGATCAAATTTCCTATTTCCTTCTAAGGTAGGATATTACTCATCATCTGCATGTTGATGACTTAAAGTAAAATAACAAATGCTGATTACCTCTCTGTCTATCCACGGAGGGATTCTTACGACATCCATCAGCGTGATATCTAATCACTGTAAGAGCAGAATAAATTTATAAAAAGATTCCTCTAAAATCATAGATGCTATTTTAAGCCTGCTTTTTTTAACCCATGAAAGCATTTACGTTTGCCTTTTTGCCAGAGACCTGCATACTTTGTACCATTCTAAACATAGTTCATGTACTGCACTTTGAAGTTATTAGCATGTTTGAATTATAATTTGAACCAAGACACATACAGAGGGCCAGCTTAGTGTAATGGGTTGAGTGTTGGACTAGGGCACTGGGAGACTAGGGTTTGAATTCTGGCTTGGCCATGGAAACCCACTGAGTGACCTTGGGAAAGTCACTCTCTCAGAGGATGACAAACCCCCTCTGATGAAACTTGCCAAGAAAACCCTATGATAGGTTCACTTCAGGGGCACCATAAATAGGAAACAACTTCAAGGCACACAACAACAAAGACACATGCAAATCTGTACAGGCTGAGAGCACAAGGTGCCCCCAACAGAATCATGGAACAGGAAAAAATACTAATTAAAATGTATTAAAGTATGAAGTTGAAAAATATCCACAAAACTGTATAATAAAGGTATGCCTCAGTTAATGAAGCAGAGGTATTCCTGGACATTATTTAACAAATAATATGGTACTAGAGGGGATTGGGTCCTACATCACAACAAGAAAGAGCAGTTCAACACATTCTAGCAAAGTTTTTGTTTAGCTCTAATAACATGCTGGAGGGGAGCAGTTGTGGCAGACTAATCAACTTTCTTCTTTTTTGTGTTTTGCTGTTCATGCGTCTTCAGTAAGGGGCAAAACAGACTGCCCCAAAGGAGTGTCTTGCCACCGCCCCTTTGAGCGCTGTATTGGTGCCATAACACCCACATGCCATGGCCCTGATCTGAGTGTTTCCTAGCTCAAAAAGAAGAAGCAGAAAGCTGCTCCTTTTTGAGCTGGAAAAAGGGCACCTTTGCTGCCACCATGGTGTTTTTTTTTTTTTTTTTTTGGAGCTTTGGCAGCGTGCAGAATGTAAATGTTGCACTGCCAGAGCACCGCAATGCTGCCCACCACACGGTCAGATGGTCAGCATGATGCTGGCTTGGGAATGGCATCAGGGTGTGCATCTTCCAAATGCCACACCCCCACACCGCCCCCAAGCCAGCACTTACTGCCAATCTATACAGCTCCTAAGAGAGTCTAAAGGCAGCTGATATTTTGTTGTTGTTGTTGTTAACTGCCCTCAAGTTGATCTCAACTCATGGTGGCCCTATGGATGAAACATCTCCAAGACCTCTGTCCTCCACTGCCCTGCTTAATTCCTGCAACCCCTTAATATCCGTGACCTCCTTCATAGAGTCCATCCATCTGGCATGTGGCCTTCCTCTCTTCCTACTTCCCTTCACCTTTCCCAGCATTATTTTTTTCCAAAGAGTCCTCCCTTCTCATGATGTGTCCAAAGTATGACAGCCTCAGTTTGGACATCTTGGCTTCCAGGGAGGTTTTAAGCTTGATCTGCTCTAGCAGCATCACATCACAAATGCACTGATTTTCTTCCTATCTTCTTTCTTAACTGTCCAGCTCTCACATCCATACATGGTAATAGGGAATACAATGGCTTGTATGAGTCTAACTTTTGTCCTGATTTGTGTATCTTTGCATTTTAGAATCTTTTCTAGTTCTTTCATTGCCACCCTCCCCATTCTTAGTCTTCTTCTGATTTCCTGATTGCAGTCCCCATTTCTATCAATGTTTGATCCCAGGTATGGGAATTCTTTTACTATTTCTATTTCTTCATTGTCTAGGTTGAAATTATGAAGGTCTTCAATGGTCATTATTTTTTGCTTTCTTTATGTTCAACATTAAGCCTGCCTTTGCGCTTTCTTCTTTGATCTTCCTTTGTAGGTGTTCCAGGTCTGTGAGGTTTTCTGCTAGTACTATGGTGTCATCTGTATATCTTAGATCAGGGGTAGGGGAAAGGTTGCCTACCCCTGTCTTAGACTGTTGATATTCCTTCCTCCAATTTTTACTCCTCCTTCTTCTATTCAACTTAACTTTTATAGGTAGCTGTACTACAATAAGATCAGTATGCAGAGAGATCTCATAGCACCTTTGGGACAAACTGAAAGAAAGAAGCTGGCAGCCTGAGCTTTCGTAGACTGAGATGCATCTGAGGAAGCAGACGTATCATATACACTCAACTATAAGTCAACCTCATTTATAAAGTGAGGGCAGGTTTGGGGGCTAAAATTATGGATACGTTGAGAGTGAAATTTAGGGGCAGGTAACAAAGAATCTAAAGCAGGGGTAGGCAACCTTTCCCCTTTAAGGGCCGAGGGACTTCAGCTCCCAGAATCCCAGGAGCTATTGGCCAACATGGCTGAGGCTTCTGGGAGCTGAAGTCCCTCGGCCCTTAAAGGGGAAAGGTTGCCTACCCCTGATCTAAAGGATAAAGCAAAGGAAAACAATGCCAAAGAACTTATAAAATTCTTGAAGGCATAACTGTCTGTATACACACTAAAGGCTGGATGTGTGAGAGAGCAGAAGAGCGTCTATGCTTCTATGACAGATTACACTCTTGCCTTTCATCAGGGATGGTACCTTTTTAAATAAGAGTTAAAGTATAGTATTTACATTGACCCATGGATAAGTTGACTCAGGGTTTTGGGGTGAATTTTTTGCCTAAATTTTCTAGACTTAAACATGAATATATACAGTAAATCTACAAAAGGTCATGCTGCCAACTACTTTCTTTCAGTTAGTCTCAAAGGTGATACAAGATCTCTCTACATACTGATTCTACAGACTGAAATGGCTATATCTTTGAATTTCACAGTAGGATCAGCTAAAGCAGAATCCCATTCTTTCCCAATTCAAGCTTTATTGCATTATTGTCAGTGTTTCTCCAGTTCTCCTTCACCATCCTCGAATGCTGCTAAAATAAACAATTAAACAAACAAAACACCAGTGGAAATGAAAACAAGATAGAAATGTGGAGACTGTGTGGACAAAGAAAGACTTGGTAAAAAGTAGTTTCTTTGTCAGAGGCTTTGTTAATTGAAGTATGTGTGTATATATATTTTTGTGTTGGTGGGATTGTGTAGTCATGTGAGACAAGAGACTATACTGTTGGTAGCACCACTGCTGTTATGGTCTCCCACATCAGACAGGCTTTTGCTGAGGAGCCAGACAAAGGGCCTTTTCAGACTGCAAGAAATAGTGCAAATTGAGTCCACTTTAACTGTCCTGACTCAGTGCTAGGGAATCATGGGAACTGTAATTTATTGTGGCACCAGAGCTCTCTGACAGAGAAGGCTCAACGTCTCAGGAAAAAATACAGTTCCCATGATTCCCTAGCACTGAGCCAAGGCAATTAAAGTGGACTCAATTTGCACTATATCTGTCAGTCTGCAATACAAAACAACTATTGAACAGCAGCAATAGTGCCAGGTGACATTGAGAGAGGCACTCTAGGCTGCTGCCACACTGCACAAGATCCAGTCATCAGTTTCTACTAGTCAGGATGGCTTCATTATCAGAAGCAGGATGCCTCTCTGTGTATCAGATGCTGGGGAAATGAAACAAAGGGAGCAACTGCACTCATCCCAAAGGCAAAACTGGTTATGAATACAGTGCTGAACTATCCAAGCCTTTGATCTCTCTAGAATGGATCTTCTTGTATTTTTATGATTATCATAACATAATAGGAGTCTACAAATAAACAGTATAAAATAAGACAAATGATTTCCCTTTGTCATAAATAAGCCTCCACTGTAGTCCCCTCTTACTGCATCTCATTTGTTCTATTGTTATTTTTCAAAGGAACTGCCATATCACAATCCTATAAAACACAACATGAGCCACAAAACCACAAGATGAACAGAGCATCACACAGTTTGCTCCTTTGGGTTCTTTTGCTTTAGAGATTAATTGGTGGATTGAGGTTGCCATCAATAAAACCAAATTGATTTGTGTGATTCTACCCCAAAGGATTTTCTACCAGGCTAAGATGCTTTGCTGCATTCACTTCATGGTTGCATTAGCAGAGTTCCACAAGCGTAACCATTTCACATTTCATCAAGCCATTGAATGGGTCGACTCTAGTTAGACTGACCAACAAGATTCCAGTTGTGAAGTTACTCATTCTTGGATGGTGTGTAACTATTAGTACAGATTTACACTGTGCAACACCATGTAGGATCTCAGCCACAGATTCCCAGAGCTGATTTTTGAGCAGGTGTCCCCTCTTACTCCACTGTCCTCTCCCATGTCTACTTCAGGAACACAGTTCCAGGAAACTCCCAAACCCAGAGAGCTAGACAATGGTGTCATATCAGCAATTGTTCAAGAAACCACGGGAATCGCCCCAACCTCAAAGAGCTAATACTAGGTAGAATCCCTTTATAAACTCACCCCTAAGCTTGATACCTGGCCTACCCTAGCTTTTTCCTACCTCACAGAATCATAGAGTTAGAAAAGTTCACAAGGGACATCCAACCCCCTACCATGCTAGAAGACACAATCAAAACATTTGTGATGCCATCCAGCCAGCCTTTGTTTAAAAACATCCAAAGAAGGAAACTGTGCCACACTCTGAGGGAGCGTGTTCCATTGTCAAGCAGCTCTTACCATCAGGAGCTTCTTCTTAAAGTTTAGGTGGAGTCTCTTTTCCTGTAGTTTGAATCCGTTGCTCTGTGTCCTAGTCTCTGATGTAGCAGAAAACAAACTTGCTCATCTTCAATATGGCATGCCTTCAAATATTTAAACTTAGCTATCATGTCACTTCTTAGCCTTCTCTTCCCCAGGCTAAACATAACCAACTCCCTAAGATGTTCCTCATAGGGCATAATTTCCAGACCTTTTACCATTTTCGTTGCCCTCCTGTGGACATGCTCCAGCTTGTCAATATCCTTCTTGAATTGTGGTGTGCAAAACTGCACACAGTACCCAAAGCAGAATAGGGTTGTACTTCTACTTCTCTCGACACTATACTCCTACTGATGCAGGCTAGAATCATATTGGCTTTCTTATCTGCTGCATCACACTATTGACTCATGTTCAGCTTATAGATCCCTTTCACATATCCTGATGTCAAGCCAGGTGTCACCTATCCTATATCTGTAGCCTCGGCTTTGTCCTTTTCTTATGACTTTAACCAGAGCTTAGAAGACTTACTTTTTTGGACTACAGCCTCCAGAATCCCCCTTGGCTTCTGGGAGCTGTAATTCAAATAGCTTTTTTTAGCTTTGAATTTAAGTACAGAATCTCTTGTTGAAGCAATCCTGTTCAAGTTAGAGTGCTCATAAGCATTTTTCTATTAATCACCCCAGCTCCAGTTCTGCTCTTTAAGAGAACTGATTTTCTTCCCAGGAAGCACTACCAGTGGCAAGAAACTAATTATTCCATTTGTAACTCTTCCAGTATCATTGAGTTAACAAGCAAAGTAAAACCTTAACTGGTTAATCATTTGTTAGCAGGAAGCCTTACACTTGAAAGGCTCTCTCTCTCTCTCACACACACACACTACCCCAAAAACAATTCTGATGGAAATATTTCTTTTACTCTGTTTGGTAATTAACATATGCATTGATCTCTAATTGTGCAGCAATTTGTATCTCTGTTTCATTAATTTCTTGAGAATTAATATTCATTTCTTCCATGGGGCATCCTTTCTTCCTTTTAGCCTGATGAGATTATGTCCCAAATAAATGGCCCTGTCACAGACACTGCAGGGTTGTACTGCATGTAGAGGAACGGATTGTGCAATGGTGGGGATGGTTGCATTGGCTTACAGCTGAGCCAAAATTTAACAGAAGCTCCTTTGGACATCCTATTAGGCCAGGAGAGAGACTCACCTTAGACAGGGGAGCATGAGGGGTGACGAACGGCCCCTCCTGCTCCAGAGTGCCTCACTGGCTGAAGCAGTTAGTACATAGCTCTCCAGAGCTGGCCAGGCTTGAAACGTCTGACTCTGAGAGACCCTCCAAGCCACACAATATGGGTAGGAAGCTCTGAGAGACTACATGTGTTTGCACCCTACATATCCTATCCATAATGCCCAGCAGTATCATATTAGTGACATATATATGTGTCATGACTGAGGAGCACTCCCTCAGTCATGTGAAAACCTCTTCCAGATGGCAAAGGGGTTAATGGCTGGCAGGAGGTGCATGCTAGTGAGAATTGACATCATATTCTAATGAATGGTGAGATCACATCTGATGTAAGAATAGCTAGTGAATTACCTTCATAGGACCAGGAACCTTCCAGATGGTAACAGAGTTTTTAAAAGGGCTTTCCTATCATGAGTTTTTGAGTCTTTTCCTTTGCCCGGTCCATGTGGCCTAGAGTCTCCTTTGTCTGCCTGCCCAGCTGTTGGGGCTCTGTGTGTGCCCAGGAGCAGGCCTAAGTAATGCTGGTCAGAACTGAGGCTATGGAGGCCCAGCATCCAGCAACATCTAGGACTACAAAGCCCATCAGAGATGGTAAATATATAGAGATGTATTCGTTAGAGTGTATAGGCCTTTTAGTTTATTTCTGGCTTGCCTGACATGACTGTTATTTCTGTAACTTACTTACCGTACTTACAAGGCAAGGAGGCCCTGCATGAAGGGATACCCTAGTTTGCTATAGAACCTGTCTTAAAAGAAACTGCTTCTATTTTCCTTTACACACGCCTTTGACTCAGTTACTGTTTGGTTATTATTATATTATTATTGGTAAGGTTAGCAAAGGGAAAAGGAAACTGCAAATCTGTTAGAGTACTAGTGTGCTGTAAGAAAGTCCATTCCTAATTCACTAGGTGGTGGCAGCTACATTTGAATGGTCTCAGCAGATCCCTTTAGCTCAGGAACAGTGGGGAAGGGTGACCTGAGAGACCAGGTAATCAGGGATCTGCTGGGGCTAAAAGCCAATCCAGACTGGCTGTGTTTGGTGGCTGACTGAAAAATGCATAAGTTAGACCACACATGTGGGATAATTTATTCACCCTAACACAATGGTTATGTTCTACCGAAAGCACAGTTGCACATACAGCAACATTGTGCATGTGGACTGACCCCTCCATTGACATGTGCTTGCATAAGGCAAACATAGGCTGCATCTACACTGCAGAATTAATGGAGTTTGACACCTGCCATGGTGTCAATGCTATGGAATGCCATGACTCAATGCTATGGGATGCTGGGATTTCTCTCTCAGAATGCTCTGGTGCCACAACAAACTACAAATCATAGGACTCCATAGGGTGGAGCCATGAAAGTTAAAGTGGTGTCAAAATGCATTAATTGTGCAGTGTAGATGCAGCCATAGTCTCATAGGGTATCTCCACAAGTGGATATTCATGCTCTACTAAGGGGAAGTTGGATTGGAGCCAGTGTCTGGCTCTCAGGATGCATGTCTCATGACAGATATTTTGGGATTGGCTAGTTGTGTGAAAAAGTAGCAGCAGCATCCTATTTTGTTGGCCAGAGGTGTTCTGTTTTCTGTCTCATTCTCATACATTAACACAGAGAGTAGGCAATTATGGCAATAATGGGAGACAGCAGCAACATGAAGTGAATGATGGTGATTCTCCTCCCATTGGTATAGCTCAAATGGACAAACATATTTCTGAGAAAAATTCTGAGATCTTTCTGTTTTTTAATCCCCCATCCCCATACAAAAAGAAGAGCAGTTTGTTGAATTTTCTCCAAGTACTCTCCATCATTTGGGGGATGGAGGATGCCATCCTCTGCCCCCATGCTCACATGCTTCATGTGGGGCTATCCTTTTAAGAATGCTTGGGAACATCAGCTAGTCCAAAGAGCTGCTGCCTGACTGTTCATAGAGGCTGGTTGAGGGAAGCATATAATTTCCTAATGCTGTGACTCCCTTGGAGATGCAACGTTGATCACCCACCAAACCAGCTCAGAGACTCTTCCCTGTTCTTGAATCCAGACTACTCTTCTGCATGTCCTCATATCAGTTTTGGTTTCTCTGCTTTTGAATTATCCCCTGTCTAATACTGCTATTAATCAACCACAGGGCATTTCAGTTCCGCAAGTGAATGACAACACCTAGTTAAAAGAGCTGCATCAGTTTGTTTCCAAACACAGCTCAAGTATTGGTATGACCTATAAATCCTTACATGGCCTGGGTTATCTGAAGGACCAGATCTTCCCATATGAGCCTGCTAGAGCTCTAAGATCTTCAGGGGAGGCACTTCTCTCAATTCCACCATCTTCAGAGGTGTATTTAGTGGAAATACAGGTGAGAGCCTTCTCTGTGGTTGCTCCCAGACTCTGGAATTCCCCTTCTACAGAGACTAGGCTGATTCTGCCTTAGCTGCCCTTTTATCAGTAGGTGAGGAATTTTTTATTCCCGTAGGCTTCGGGAAACTGATGGTTTTTATAACAAAGGGGTTTCTTAGTGGTCATTCAGACATCACTTTTTTTTAGCACGAATCATCTCACTCACACATTCTGGGTTTCTTATTCACATTATGGAACCATATCAATGTGCATCTCTGCAAATTCAGTTGCTCACACATACAAGCATTCAAATGAAGATGGAATCAACAACACAAATGTATTTGGAACCTGTTCAAGGAATGCAGCGTTTTAACCCAGGTTTCTTCAGGTCTATTCACATTGGTTGTTCACACTACCGGTGATGCAGATCTTTTAAAAAATAACTCAGGTAAAAGCCCCCTACCAAAAATGTATAAATTCGGGATCTGACACATTTAGGATGTGTGCGAACAATGAAGATTTAACACAGATTCATCCTGGATTATTTTCACAATGTGAATAACCCCATAGTATTCTGCATACTTTTATTCTTTGTTTTGAATCAATCTTTTAAATGGTTTTAATTCTATAGACAGTTTAATACTATTTCAATGTTCTATTTTATGTTTTCAGCTGCATGTGGTTTATTTTATATCATGAGTCCCAATCTGGTGAAAAGGTGAGGAATAAATAATGTGCTTATTTCATTGATCATCATTATTGTTATCATTTATTATTTTTGATCATTGATATCAATTATTGATTATTCATTGTTTTAATTGTATTTTAACTTGTTATAAACCAGCTTGGGTTCTATATTGGAAGAAAGGTGGAATGTAAATAAAATAAAATATTAAAAAGGGCATTTGAACACATCTCTATATTGGCAAGGCTGCATTTATGGGCACATTAGCCTTTGGATACCAGCAGGAAAGCCTGCCACAGAATCGCTGCCAGTCTTAGAAGATAGTAGTGGGCAAGATGGAACAGCCATTGGCATGCTTCATATTAGAGCCTTATCATGTGGCATAAGAAAGCTGAGAGGCAGCAAGACAGAAGTGGCTTTCTCCTTGCCTCTCTGCATGCTGTCATAGCACTTCAGTTCATCTTCCAGAGGGAGACAGTCTTTTCCCAAACAGATTTTCCTGTGCAACAAAAGATACACTTTTATGACCATCTGTTATAGTCATTAAAATGTTGTGCTTGGCATTTGGGAAATCTAGATAAAAATCTCAATTGCAAACATGGGTGATAGACCGTTTCAATTTTTCTCAATCTGACCTACCTCACAGAGTTGTTGTGAGGATAAGTGAGGGGGGAAGGAATGAGAAGATAGCCATATATGCTGCCTTGAGCTCATTATAGGAAATGCAGGATTCAAATCATATTTTTAAAAACTAATACAGACAATTAACCTTTCTAAAGAAGTAAAATAAATAAAAGTACATAATAATAATAATAATATTTATTTATACCCCGCCCAGTGGTAATCCAATCAGGGCAGCTTACAAAGTTAAAACATACAATCCAGGATAAAAACATATAATACAACATACCCCCCTCCCCCCTTAAAACAATATTAAATCAATAACAGTTTAAAACAACAATTCAGCTTACATTTAAAATCCCAATATTGAAATATAAATCCGAAAAAGCCTGACTCGACAATCCTCTCCATCTAATCGATGGGGCCACATGAGGATCATCCTTAGTGCGGCTGTTTAAAACCGAGGCGGGGATAACTAGTCTGGAAAGGCCTGCCGGAAGAGATCCATCTTGACAGCCTTTTTAAAGCTGTCTAAAGATGTTAATAGACGGATCTCATCCGGCAGGTCGTTCCAGAGCCTAGGAGCGACAACTGAAAAAGCCCCCGGGAGGTAGCCGCAAGCCTCGATTTCTGAGGCTGTAGCAAATTCCTCCCGGAGGACCAAAAAGTGCAAGGAGGATTATACGGGAGCAGGCAGTCCCTGAGATAGCTTGGACCCAAGCCATTTAGGGTTTTAAAGGTGATAACCAACACCTTGTACTGGGTCTGGAAAATAATAGGCAGCCAGTGGAGGGACCTCAGAACCGGAGTAATGTGATCCCTCCGAGATGTTCCCAACACAAGCCTGGCTGCCATATTCTGTACCAATTGTAGTTTCCGAACCAAGCACACGGGTAGCCCCATGTAGAGTGCATTGCAAAAGTCGAGCCATGAGGTTACCAACGCGTGCACCACAGTCTCGAGATCCCTTACTTCCAGAAAAGGGCACAGCTGGCGTATCAGATAACAGGCGCTCCTGATCGTCACATTTACCTGATTTGTCATCAGGAGCGAAGAATCAAGGAGCACCCCCAGACTGCGAACACAGTTACTGGAGGAGAGTGTGACCCCATCCAGGACTGGAGGTTGCAACCGAATTCTTGGTTTCGGGGCCGCTACCGTGAGCACCTCCATCTTGTCTGGATTCAGTTTCAATCTGTTTTTCCTCATCCAGCCCATTACTGCCCGAAGACATTCATTGAGAGAGGAGATGCCATTGGAATTCAAGGCCGACGAACGAGACACGGAGAAATAGATTTGGGTGTCATCAGCGTACTGATAACACCCAGCACCATACCTCCGTATTATCTCACCCAGCGGCTTCATATAGATGTTAAATAATACATTTATATGTACAACTCTTTTCTGAGATGGCTTTTACAAGCACTAACTTGCTGTCTGTAAAACTGAGAGGGCTTTCTCCTCTCTTCAGAATTACTTACGTTATATGAAACGTATGCAGATTTAATCCATCCATTAATCAACTGGAATGCATAGAACTAATGGACTAATATTTCTTTAATCAACTGACAGCTTGCTCATGTTCTGTATCAAATCCTTACCACTCTATCTTTGTTTCTACATCCATCCATCAGCTTAATATATTCCTTTTCAAATCAGTGGTGAGGAAGAATTCCAGTCATCCTAGAGTAAAAGCCTTAGCCATTGATGACAGATTGCCCCCCAAGCCTTGCTACAAGGGTCAGCTCACACCCAGTTCTCCATTCTTTCCTCATAATGTTTTTAGAAAGGGCATCATCACATTATCAATTTCTCCATGCTTACTCCACGTTATTGATCACTTGCTGGGAAGGAGAGGAAGTGGCCATTGGGTTGTGCTGAAGGCCACTTTGGGTGTTTTATTCCAAAATTATTTAATTATTTAAATATTTATGTGCACTGCTTGATATCATGGGATCCTAAGGCAGTGAACAAGAAGATCAATTTAACCAGTATAAAATAAACTTAAAACCTCAAAAATGTTAGACTAAAAATAATTGGACAAGTTAAAAGAAAACAGTTTCAAACTAGCTAAAGTAGTCTGAGGCATGCACATTTGGAGATCTGGAGAAAATCAGTTAAGACCCTAACATTTTAGGAAGAAGCAATGTTTTTACCGCATGCTGGAATGAAAGCTGTATTGGGCCTCTAACATTGCTGTCACATTGCAGAATTAATGCAATTTGACACCACCTTAACTGTCATGGCTCCATCGTGTAGAATCCTGGTATTTGTAGCTCTCTGACAAGAGGGGTTGTCTGCACAGGCAAAAAGGCCTGTGTTTCCCCCAGCATTGTGTTGTCTAATTCAGATAATGCAGCTGCAAACCCCAGCGCCAGGATCTGGACTGATCCTGGAGGACCGGACATCAATCCAGTGGATCCAGCACAATCCCAGGGTAAACAGCCTTTACCCTGAGTCAATTTGATCCCTGGTTTGCTGTGGAATTTCCTAGAAACTTGGTCTGTTGACATGGTCCCTCATGCTTTTTACCTTGTCACATGATTGCTGGTACTGAGAAGCCCCCCCATCAAAATATCTGATGTGGCAATGGGGCACCTGGCCATGTGGGTGCAGCCAGGTGCCCTGTTTCTGCATCAGACACAACAATAGGGGTCTTCACAGTATCAGCGACAACACAGCAAGGTAAGTAGTGCACTCCAGTAGCAGGTCCCAGGTTGGCATGGGTACTAATGTTTAAACACCTGCCCATCCCTGCACCAACCTGGTAATAGACCCAGGTGAGCACCAGGGTAGAATAACATGGGCTCAGCCCATGCTATCCTGGCCCATTTGCTCAGCCCCATAGAAGGCTAAATAGTTCACCAAAACCTCAAATCCCAGAATTCTATAGCATTGAGCCATGGCAGTAAAGCTGTGTGAAACTGTGCTAATTCTGCATTGTAGGTGCAGCCCATGTTGACAACTGTTGGGCTTCTAGGGGGGAAGGCATTCCATGAACAGGGTCCCACAACAGAGAAGGCCTTCTCCTACATCCTCCCACAAGGTGTGCTCCCACTTGAAGCATGATAACATCTATCCTGTCACCAGTTTTGAGAAGTGTGAAATATGAATTTTATTTCCACCTTACACTGTGATTTATTTCACATTTAGTGAACAGTACATGTTTTTGCACTGCAGGAACAACAACTTCCATAAATTAGAACACAGAGCCTACATAAAATGTTAACTTCTTTCTTTCTTCCTTTAACAGTGGACTGTTTTGAAGCTCTCCGGCTTGGACTTTGCATCCTGCTGAGTTAAATGAGGAATTTCACAATGTCCCTGCTGCTGAGTCTCTTGATAAACTTGTAATGTAATGAATGGCAACTGGTTGGAAGAGTTTACCCCCAGCTATAATTTTTACAGCTTGAGTTCACATGCTCTTGAAACAGCAAACATACATTAGCATTTGCAAAAGAAATCTCCACAATCAAAAGGAACACATTGGAGACAAAAAGAGATGGGAAGCTAGATCTCATTGTTATTATTAAAGTACGGGGGGGGGGGGGTTATGTGGAAAAATGATCGGCATGGGGAAACTATCTACAGAAATGCTAAAGCTGGAAGCTAGCCCCAAGGGTTCACACAGCATATCCTTAAGGTGCTGAAACTACATTTCCCAGTTTTAGACATCCATTGTGATGGGTGAACCACACAAGGCTTCTGTCAACTTTTGCTTGGAAATAAACCAAAGCTGCATCCCCCAAGGCTGGGAAGAAGCTTGGCTGTGTCATGTTGCTATGATTTTCACAGGAACTTGTCAACAAAGTGTGATGGCTGTAGAAGGGGGAATCAAATATAATTGTAGATTGTGGGGGCAAGTGACTGAAACAGGAGAACTGGGTTGTTTATGACTATTTACGATGGTGCCTTTCTCTCTGGAGCAATGCTGGGGAGATAGGAATTGAGGAGGACAGACTTCAAAGTACATCTTTGAAGTGGGCAATTGGTACAGGCTACAAGGCGGGGCTGAACAAAGGATTTTAAGGTGTTGTTTAACTGTGGAAAACTCAGAGTTGATTCTAACCGTTGTAGGGTAGTTGTTGTGGCACACACTACTGCCACCTTCCTACTTTTATACTTTAATTCTAGCTAGCTGTACTTTGGGAACTTGTTATCCCCACTTCTACCAACTAATAAAGTGTCAGGGACTCACACTGCCTTTTTAGTGTAGTCCCACCTCCAGAATAACAAAATATTGGTAGCGTGTTTTGTGACTAAAACAGAGGCCAAGTGATGTTGGAATAAAAAAATGACAAGTTTATTTTACATCAACATGCAATAAAGGTAACTTGTTTCAGGACTTGCTATTATAATCTTTCTTAGTTACAGACTTATATGTTACTAATTCAATCACAATACCTCAGCCCCTCTGGCTAATAATATCTAACTGGAGAGAACACCACAGTAACTCTCTCTTCCAGAGCTCTGCATGTGTTCAGAGTTTACCCTTTCTAAACTCTTATCTCCCTAAAATTCAGTTCCCTCAGGAACACCTTAAACACAGCCCTCTCACTGGCTTAACTTTCCCAACACACCCTCTGGCCCAAATCATCATCATCTCTCTGTCAGCCTGGGCTTTTATACTACTCCCAGCTGAACTCCCATTGGCTGGCTCTCAGCTGCCTCCTGATTGGCCAGCTGGACCTCTGTTCACCACAGTTCTGTGTCTTAGAACTCTGAATAAACACAATAGTGAATTTTCACTACAATGCTATCCTGATTCTAAGTCTTCAGCTACCAACCATGACAGGCTGATCCCAAGACTGATATCCCCACCTTCCATTCCTTTGTGAATGGAAAATACATAGCAAAGGGATACAGAACAACATGGGTGGATAATCAGGATGAACTGTGTAAAATAGTGGAAAAGTGTTGTTTTTAGATACCTTTGAGTCAACCTTGACTCATGGCCATCCTGTGCATGAATTGTCTCCAAGCCCTACTATCCTCTACCTCTCTGCCCAGGTCCTGTAGGCTTGAGCCCAAGGTCTCCCTGACTGAATCTATCCATCTGGCATGAGGTCTTCTCTTTCTACTTCCATCTACCTTCCCCAGCATCATTGTTTTTTCTAACAAGTTGTGCCTTCTTGTGATGTGGCCAAAGTACGACAGCCTCAATTTAGTAATCTTGGCTTCCAGGGAGAGTTCAGGCCTGATTTTTTCTAGGACCCAATTGTTTGCCTTTTTGGCTATTCACAGTATCCTCAGCACTCTTCTCTGGCACCACATCGCAAATTAATTTTCTTCCTATCTGCTTTCTTCACTGTCCAGCTCTCACATCCATACACAATAATGGGGGATACAGTGGCTTGGACAATTCTAACTTTAGTGTTCAGCTGTATATCTTTACCCTTTAGTTCAGTGGTCAACAAACTATGGCCCACGGGCCAAACCCGGCCCATCGAGGCCTTGTAACCGGCCCGTGGCCGGTCCTGCCACTGCTGCTGCCGCCGCAACATGCAATGCAGGGCGCCATTTTGCTTTCCAAAATGGCATCCGCGCTCGCGCACGCATGCACACAATGGCGGGTGTCATTTTGAACACAAAATGGCACTGCGCGTCACGAGCGCATGACCACAACGCCGGTGCCATTTTGCTTTCAAAAATGGCACCCGCGCTTGTGCACGCATGCGCACGACAGCGGGAGTAGTGTACATGTGCGTGCGCGCACGCGCACTCCCCCCTTCGGCCCACCAATGATCGGGGGATAGCGGAACCGGCCCCACCAGCAAACGGTACGCTGACCCCTGCTTTAGTTCTTTCATAGCTGTCCTTCCCATTTCTAATTTTCCTCTGATTTCTTGAGTGCAATCTCTGTTCTGATCAATGTTTGATCCAAGGTATGGGAGACATTTAACTATTTTGGTTTCCTCATTATCTAGATTGAATTCATGTAAATCCTCTGTGGTCATTATTTTTGTTTTCTTTTAAGTTTAACATTAGTCCTGTCTTTGCACTTTCTTCTTTGATTCATTCTTTTGGAAAGGTAGCACTCATGAACACTCTGACATCCCTCATGCCTCTTACATGAACTCTTTCATCTTATTCTACAATTCTATTCTTCCACAGTCCTCAGTACAGTTAGCTTTTTCTGTGGCACAATGTCCATTGTGAAAGCTCTTGCAATACAGTATATCTGTAACAAATCAAATGCTACTGACATCCTTACTCATGTGTGACAAAGGAATCACAAAGGAGGTCAAAAATGAAGAAATTAAACAAGAAGTAACTGGAGGAAATGTCACATCAGATCAACAATAATAATGGCAACTCCGACATCTGATCCTGTTTGCAATGTACTGCTGATATCTTGAGGAATTTGCAGTGGATTTTTCGGGCTGCTCCTGAGAAGGTGACAACCATGAGTGTGATGGGTTTAGAATGGTCTGGCCACAAATATTATCAGGCAACATCTAACCCACCTTTACTCTCAGTAAGTCTCCTAAGAAATGTACAGTGGGCTCTCAGTATCCATAGGGGATCCATTCTAGAACCCCCACATACACACACACACTAAAATCCAGATGCTCAAGTCCCATTGTCCTTAATGGGAGTGCAGCCATGTGGCTGCACTCCCATTAGGGAGAATGGGATTGGAGTCCTCCCTCCATCCATCCTTCTCTTCCTTCCTCTGAGGCTTCTGCCCCAGCATGACTTTGGGGGTGAAGTCTGCCACCCAGTCAGCTGAATCCAGGGCCAGAGCCAAGGCCAAGGCCAAGGCTTGAGTCTCAGAGCCCCTCTCCCTAGGCCCAACACCCAGGACTGAGCCTCTGGGATCTGAGACCCAAGCTTTAGCCCTGGCCCTGGCCCTGGCCCCTTCCAGCCAACGGGGTTCTGAGGGAGCCAGGGCCAGGGATAGGACTTGGCTTTCAGAGACCAGAGGCTTCACCCCAGGTACTGGGCCTGGGTAGAGGGGCACCAAGTCTAAGGCCCTGGCCCTGGCTCCAACTCTGGCACTGGCTGACTGGGCAGCACACTCTGCCCCCTGAGCCAAGCCAGGGCAAAACCCTCGGAGGAAGGCAAGGAGGGAGGGAGGGAGGGAGGGAGGGAGGGAGGGAGGGAGGGAGGGGCAAGGGGCATGCATGCTCTCATTGGGGACAATACGGGCTAGCCATCCACTGATGCTCAAATCCACGGATGGCAAATCCATGGATAAAGGATAAAGTCCCACTGTGTTCTGGCATCACTATATAATGGGGTGTGTGTAGTAAATGATAAACTATCTTCCATCTTCCAAGAGCCACAAATACATAGCTATTGTGTATGAGGGATAGCAATAGCAATAGCAAGTACATTTCTATACTGCTTATCAGTGAACTAGCACTCCTTTCAAAACTTTACTCCAGCAGAGCTGATGGCATTTTTAAAAACAGAGAAGAATGAAATCTTTTCCACAGGCAGTAAAGCTTAATTTTAGAAATACTGTTGGAAGTATTGTTCTCTCTTTGGAAGGATGTACTGAGGGATGAAAGATCAATTGAGGTGTAGTGGTTTGAACATCAGACCATGATTCTGGAGACCAAGGTCTGATTCCCCGCTTGGCCATGGAAACCCACTGGTGACCTTCGGAGTTTCTTACACTCTTCCCCATGATAGGGTTGCCATATGCTGGAAACAACTTAAAGGCACACAAGAGCAACAACAACATCATAGCATCTGTCACCATCAGTTTCTGCTTTTCATTGCCAGGTGTGTGTGTCATTGTTAAGGTATTTTGCTGTTGCAGCTATATGTACATGACTTCCTCCTGAACTGCTGACTGTAATGGTTCCTTGTAGGTTAAATGCCACCCCTATTGCTCCTCCTTTGTAACATCTGGTTCAGTGTAGCCCATGACCTGACATCATGAGTTATGTATTTCCCCCTGCCTCTCTTGGAAGCACCAATGATGCAGGTACAGTTTGTTACTGTGTGCCTTCAAGACCTAAGGTGGCCCTATCATGGGATAAAAATTATTCAAAGGAGTTTTACCATTGTGTTTCTGAGGCTGGGAGAGTGTGACTTGCCCAAGGTAACCCATTGGGTTTTTATGGCTAAACAGAGTCAAACCCTGTATTCCCAGAATCCTTGTCCAACACTCAAACCACTACACACTGGCTTTCACCATTACATCACTGCATTTAGCAGGTACAGGTACAAAGCAAACATCTTAATGAGATAAAGACATGGGATAATTTGGACTAAATGTTAACAGGGGAAGGAGGAAATAAGACAAGGACAATACCATGGGCAGTATGTCCTTGCTTTGTAGTTGTTGTTGCTGCTGTTTAGCTTTCCCTACTTTTCCTCCCACCTCTCTAGATTTTCTAGTATAGTTCCAAGAGGTTTAGTCCAGTACCTCTGGAATGCTTCTCTTTATGTTTTATTTTACATCCTATTTCAGCTGAAATATTCTGGCAGATATTCTTTGCAGCCTTGGGAATCAGTAGCTTAGGTTTAGAAATCGTTTCTCCCCTTCAGACAATTTCTTTTTATAATGAAAGAAACATAAGTCTTACCTCATCTGTTTGTTTGTTTGCCTGTTTGTTTTGACTAAGGAACTGCAGTAACTCAGTCTTTCCACCCTATCTCTTATTTCAAGAGCTTCCCACATCTTGTAGTCTTTTTCACTATCTGGGGGTGGGGTGGGGGAAGAGTGACTACAGATACTAGATATATGTACTTTCCCAAAAGCAAAGTATCTAAATCATATGTTTCTAAGAGTGGCAGCTGCACTATTCAGAGAAATCACTGCTTTCCCTCAAGGCATTTCTTATCCTACAGACTCATTCTTTTAATATCAACCAAGCCTATGGGCCTGTTTCTTTTCCCTTTCCTTATTCATGCTATTATTTTGTTTTAAAATATAGTCCTTTCCCATCCCCCTGCACCCTTAAGGAAGTGTGTTGATTTTTATAGGCCAGACAACCAGAACATCTATTCATAGTTAGCTTTACCAGAGTGTAAGAGAAAGTTATTGCACTCTGATACTATTTCAACTTCCATGGCTCCATCCTTTGGAATACTGTGATCTGTAGTGTCATGGGATACATACTGTCCAAGATTTCAGAGATGAAAACCAGACCATGTGTTGCAAAGCAGCATCAGAATAGCCAATGGTGTCATGCAAAAAGGGGTGACACCTGGTTGGTCCCTTCTCCCACTGTGCACAGGATTTGGTGCTGCTGCCTGGGCCCACCGTTTCTCTGCTGCCATGGCCATTGAGGGAGCCAAGGTGGCAAAGGAAGAAGGATGAGTGCACATCCCTCCCTCCTTCCTCTTTGCCCTGGCACTGTGAGCCAAGCAAATCAAAGCAACAAGGAAAGAGGAAGAAGTGTGTGCATGCTTGCCTTTCCTTCCTGGTTGCCTTGGCCACATCCATCCCGCTTTCCCCAGTGCTTCACTTACCTAGCCACCCCATCCAGCAACCCTGGGTGGGCATTTGAGCAGCTGGCATCCCCTCCCCAAGCAGCACCAGGTGACACCAACAGTGGGGATGCCACTGAGAGAAGCAAGACTTAATGGGGAAGAATAGGCAAACTAGGGCTGCTGCCACATGGCAATTTTTAACTGTCATGGCTCCATCCTATGGAAACCTGCTATTTAGAGTTTGTTGTGGCACCAGAGTTCCCTGAGAGAAAGAGCTAAATGTCTCACAAAACCACACATCCTAGAATTCCATAGCATTGAGCCATGGCAGTTAAAGTGGTGTTCAATTGCATGAATTTTGCAAGATTGATGCAGCCTAGGAAAGACTGCAGCAGTTTGCTGTTCCCTGAGCCTACTGAAAAGGGCAAGATTCTGCCCATTCCTCTCCTTCCTCCTGAGTTTATCAAGTCCAAAACTTTTTTGCACAATCTCAGTTTACAAGAATTAAAGTAAACTGAGGACAAAAATGGGAAGTGGGAGGAGGTGAAATAAACTGGGATTTTATAAAAGCATATTAAAAAGTGGGACAAGAGAGGATTAAACGAGACTCTTTCTGCCACATCAGAACAATTGGTGGGTAAGCAGGTATTTAGAATTTAGGATTCCCAGCACAGTCCATCTGGTGTATACTGCTTTGTTTTCGAATACAGGGGACTTACTGGAGGATCAGAAGGAACAGTCAAGGTAATCGTGCTGTTGTCCTGACCCTTCCTTTCACTGTCTGCTGGCTGAGATAGTCTCCTTACTCTGCCTAAGGTCTAAGGACTGAGGCAAGCATAATGCAGCTTCATAAAATGATTGTCTCATTTGAGAACACATTCTAGTGTGCATATGAATTCTTAAACTAGGGAGAAATCAAGATGGAATTACAGACTCCACCCCAATGTCCTTGTACTTACTGCCTCCACTTCAGACCTTCTCATGAAGGCCATTCCCCAGGAAGGCCAAAATAAGCTTTCTTGCTCAGGTGATCAAGATTAGAATTTCTCTTTGGAAACTTGTTCTGATCCTGGACATAGAGAAGTTACATTTTTTAGACTATACAGTCCCTCATCCAGCATGGCCAATGTCCATACCCACTGAAGCATTATGAGAGCTGCAGTTCCCAATAGTACATTTTCCAAACTCTAGTTCAGCACAAAGGTTTGCAGTGGAACTAGAGTCCATGGGGTTGTTGAGGACAGGATTTGCATGCATATACTACCATTACCCCACCCACCCAGTTTAAACCTTCACATATTCACTCACACATCCAGCCAGGGCTCAAGTTTCATCTTCTGGCACTATCTCTCATTTCATTTTGGATTGTTTCATTATAGGGTTTTGTTTTGCTTTTGTCTTTTTGGCAAAAACATTAAAAAGGGGGTTACTATGCCTCCTTCTGGGCAGTATAAACCAGTGCTAGCTATGGTGCCATTGTCACTGTATCAGAGAGATCCTCCACCAGTGTCATCATCCACTACACTGCTGCCCAGTAGCTCTTTAGCATATTTAGTTTGGCTTCTCTGCAAAAGCTTGTCTGACATGGGAGACCCTACTAGTAGCACTGCTGCCATCAGTATAGCCACTTGCCTCATAGGAGCACACAATCCCACCACCATAGAGCCATTGGTGGTAGTCAGGCATATAGACCTGTTATAAATCTAAGATGAATGATGATTGCTATTTAGCACTGAGGAGGCAAAATAGTGGTGGAATAGGTGGAAGTATTTGTTTTTACTCCCACAATTTCCCCCTTACTACTAGCTTCTGTTTCATCTCCTTTCTTGGGAGCTGATTAAATACAACAAAGCAAGGATTTAATTCAGCAAAGGGAAATGAAGGGAACAAAAAGAACCAAAAGATGTATTGCCTACTATTTCAAGGGACTGAGATGAGCAGAGAAAGTGGACTCTAAAGATAATGATAGTAGGAGGCTTGGGATTCCTGATATGAGATTGAGAGAGAGAATACAATACTGAAGAGGAGAGCAAAACCATTATTTTAAAGTAGTAGAGGAGTAATGTTGGAGATGCTCAATGCTGGAGGATTGTGGCATTGCTTTCTTTTTCTCCTCTGTGCTGAAATGTCTGATGGAGCAATTGAAGGAGATGTGGGTGATGAGCAGGAGATGAGGCAATACAGTGCTCCAGGAGTTGTATTAGGCACTGCTACTAGCACGCATAGTGAAGGGTGAAAGTCAGACAAACTGCTAAGAGGGCTGGACTAATCTCTGATGAGAATATGAATGCAGGGTCAGCTGGAGAAGGGGAACTCTGAAAATAGATTCACGCTTCAACAAAAACAAAGGATTTCCCCCATTATTAGAGAAAGGCGACTTCTCTAAATATGAAATACCCCAAGATGGAATTTGGATTGTAGATCTGAACTATCAGACCCAGTTGTTAACCATTCTGAGAGTCTCAATATTGGAAAAGATTATAGAAGAGAAGGGTCTCTTTTGGAACCCCATAATGAAGTAATGTGCTAGATATTGAAATGTCTATATTTTTCCTTAAAGGGAGTGTGTATGTTTGAGTTTCTTTGATTGCATATAATAAATACCTTAAAAGATTAGCAGAAAGCCTGCTCATTCTCTCATATAAATATCTTAAGATGCCAATACTTAAGAATCTGTAACTGGAGTATTTATGCTAACTCCACCTGTCTGGATTATACCATTGGTCACAGGTTGGACACTCTGGTATCCAGGAGGAGACAAAACAGAGGAGATTATCACATGCCAAATCCATGCCGGGATGGACATGGGTTGTAACCATCACTGACAGATCTTATTGCACTGCACCATGCCCAGGCAGTAGGCAGCCTGTATCCAACCTGGGCTTCTCTGGCAGCTTTTCAAGAATGGGGAAATCATTCTTGAAAAGATGCGAGAGAAGCCCAGATTGGATACTTTTGTACAGTGCTGTGTACACTGACAGCACTCTAGAAATAAACTTTAATAATAATACCAGCTGCCTACTGCCCAGGCACAGGGCA
Source organism: Phrynosoma blainvillii (assembly GCA_026167975.1). Lineage (NCBI taxonomy): Eukaryota > Metazoa > Chordata > Lepidosauria > Squamata > Phrynosomatidae > Phrynosoma > Phrynosoma blainvillii. Next base: position 327,964,716 of record JANUYF010000003.1, read on the forward strand.
GTGCGATAAGATCTGTCAGTGATGGTTACAACCCACGTCCATCCCAGCATGAATTTGGCGTGCAATAATCTCTAGATACAAATTAGCTGACAAGTGGCAAAGAACCCTCAATTCCTCAGTCTAAAGAGAAGATGGGAAAACCACACCTATTCCATTGTGCTAAAAAAATATGCACTTGTGGTAGGTGGAGTCCATGACAGTGGGGATGGTGGATCTTTTCCAAATTTGAATGCACACTATACAGATTTGGTGGGCCGGTGTTGTTTGAAGGTTTATTTACACAAAGTAAACTAGTGTTGGGCTAGGACTTCATGAGATCAGTGTTCAAATTTCTGCTCAGTCACTCAAACCCAATTAGTGACTTTGGATAAGTCATCCTAAAGCAAAAACAAACTTACCCCTGAATAAATTCTGCCCCCCCCCCATGATAGGGTCACCATAAGTCAGTTGACTTGAAGGCACTTAGGCACAACAGTTGACTTGAAAGCACAACAAAAATAAGACAACAGGAACAACAACAAATAAAGAATTATCCAAGGTACTGAACCCATTTTAGACATAAGGTTCAGTAACTTGAATAGTTTCCTTAAATACAGTCAAATACCCTGATGTCATAGCCAGCTCTTTCTAAGAAAGCCTGTGAACTTTGGACCAGGTAGGGGCAGATGTGAAGTTTTAATGTTGACCTCTGTGTTTTCAAGTGAAGTAACAAATGTTATAGTTCTGCTTTTATTGCCTTTCCTCTTCCCAGTGAGGTTATTGCCATTGGGGTTTGTGACTGTTGAAACATAATTTGATCACTTATTACAGTGTTTTTCAAGCAGGATTCCCTGGAACTACAGGATTCCACAAGATGTCTCTAGGTGTTCTCTAGGGTTTATGATTTTTTTAAAAAACAAACACCTGTAGATATAATAATTTTTCTGCAGGGGTTCCCTGAGATTAGATAGATAGATAGATAGATAGATAGATAGATAGAATCATTCCAAGGGTTCTTCCAGGCTAAAAAAGTTGACAAATGCTGGTCTACTACCCACATTTCCCTTCATACCATATGAAGACAAGGTTCTGAATCCTATCGGATAGTTCCCACTGGAGGAAACCTATTGATTCAATTGTTAAATAGTGAGTCAACACATAGACAATACATTGATTTAATTGCTCTATTTTAGTTGGGACTAACTGTAGATGTAGAGCAGTGCCTCTTAAGCTATTTGATATGGGGGACCAGCATTTTTTAAAAAACAAAACAAAAAACAAAACAAAAAAAAACACCAGTGTGCCAGGGACTGGCATCTTAGTTGTGCCCATTAGCTAAAACAGTCTCTTCCTTTCTGGGAAACTTGCTGTAGACTAGCAGCCAGTGGTTCATGGAACAGCCCAAGTCCACAGACTACCACTTTGTATAGCACCGGTGTAAACTATATGACTCTGACATCATCACTCCTTCCATTTCCCCTGCATGTTTTTAAAACATTTTTGCCTGTAGAAGCAGCATAGGTTTTAACAGCCACCACCAACATTTTTGTGAATTAGTGGATGATATTACAGTATAGATTCTGAAATATGTCATATAGCCAACAGGGCCATCCTTCCATTTTTACCACTAGAACTATGATTATTAAAATATTGGGGTCAATCTTTTTGAGACATATTTCAGTTCTTTCTTTAAAGGCTTTATATCTCTCTCAAGATAGGACTTTAGTTGGTTCACAGCAAAATTGTATGAAAAATACAATTAAAACACCACTTTAAAATATTAAAGCATGATTAATTGTGTTTAATTGCTTTATTAAGTGGAAGAAATTTTTCTTTCAACTTAGGTTTTTAAGTATATATGGGTATGTTTCTAGTTATGAGAAGTAAAATCAGCCCTCCTTATCAACAGATTTTTTATCCACAGTTTCAAGCATTCACCGCTTGAAAATATTTTTTAAAAAAGTATAAATTCCAAATAGCAAATCTTATTTTCCATTTTATATAAGGGACACCATTTTGCTATGCCATTATATTTAATGGGACTTGAGCATCCATGGATTTTGTATACGGGGGGGATCCTGAAACGGTGAAACCAAACCCTAGCAGATAACAAGGACCCACTGTAATGAAAAAACATTCTGGTGTCTTTCAAATGTTCCTTTGCTGTAAAATGTATGACACACAGCAAATAAATGATGGTGAGATATAGTACAAAATTGTTCTAGCAAAAATTGTTATATCTTTCCTTGCTGCTGTGAATTCCCTGTACAGTCATCATGGAAAAGTGTGCAATATGAATGCAATTTTTATTTTACTGCTTCACTTTTCAAAATAGGCCTCTGCATCATTTTGATCTCTCTCTTATTTGGGGGGGGGGGCATTAACTTTCAACCTTCTCTCTGGTTCCCTTTATAATTTCTTTAAAAAGATTCAGCAAGGGCACAGCAGAAGAGTTTTTATGACAATTTAAATTTCTTTATAATTTGAACAGTTAAACTCCTAGCATTTTTGCTAGCATAGGCTAAATCACAATAAAGTGAAGTAGGATGTTTTCATGTGCTAAATGGATCACTTGCTAAGCTTGTCTCTAATGGCAAATGCTTTCACCATGTGATATGATCACCATTAGTACAGACATGACACTCCTGATTTGCCAAACTAAACGGTGCCCACTAGCATGCATGGCAGTCTACAAAGAGCTTATTCAATTTTTTCTGCCTACCTGGAACTGCCAAAAGATGCAGGTATAGTCAGAAAGTATCATTCCATTACCATTTTATGAGTCATGTGTGCCTTTGATCAAATGTTTTCATTATGTCTGAAAAGGTGAGTTGGCAAGAGCCAAGCAGCTAACCAAATCAAGATTTAGGTTTCTTGAAAGACAGGCAACAGGGAGTGATCCCATCTCCTTACTGGGCAATGTAGAATCTTCTGAAATTATTCAGACCAATCTTTCTACCAGTCCCACTTTCACTGTATCACTTATTATTATTATTATTATTATTATTATTATTATTATTATTATAGCATGACATGAAAAAATAATAGAAATATGAATATTCCATCATTTTTTCCTAGTGGAAAGAAAACTTTGGAAGTTCATTATGCTTGCATGCAAGAGCAAAATAAGAACTGATTTACATTTCTAGTCCCAAGAGAAACTCAGGGGGGTTGCAGACTGCCAGAAATAGTGTGAATTCAGTCCACTTTTAGGGTTAGGGTTAGTGCTAGGGAATCATGGGAACTGTTATTTTTCTGAGACATTGAGCCTTCTCTGTCAGACAACTCTGATGCCACAATAAAATACAGTTCCCATGGTTCCCTAACTCTAACCCTAACCCTAAAAGTGGACTGAATTCACACTATTTCTGGCAGTCTGCAACCCCCCTCAGTTTGCATTAGCAAACATATATCTTTAGTCTATTTGATTATCTGTACTGCCTATATTGCTTTATTTTGCATTATGTCTGGGGGGGGGGGGGGGTCATTGTATTTTAATATTGTATTTTAGAATTTCATATTAATTTTATATTATTGAATAGTTATGTTTTATTCTGTAACTGTTTGTAAAGTGCCATATATATGGATGGTGCTATATAAATAAACGATAACAACAATAACAGCAACATGGTCATGTTAGTCTGGAATATCAGTATACAAAGGTATATTTGCATCTGAGGAAGTAGACCAAGTCTATGAAAGCTTATGTTACAACTTTGTTTGTACAGTTAGTCTCCAGGGTACTAAAAGATCTCTTTGCATTCTGATGGCATCAAGATCAGATATGAGCAGTTCTGAGCCTGAAAAAAAGAGTGTATTGGTCAAGGCAGTGCTGTTCTGTTCTTGTAAACATAAAATATTTCCCTAAAGGAGATCTATCTGTCTGTCACACTTATACCCACATTTCTCATGCAGAGGATGAACCAGTCAAACTGGCCCTGTATGCATTTTCAAGGAAGGATTCTGTTACAGCTTCATTCATCATGCACTTACTAGAACCTTCTTTGCAGGACTGTGTAGCTGCAGCACCCTTTTTAGTGGCTTTGATAAGCCTAAGGACTTGAACAATGAAATTTGGGTAATCTGAGGCAGTATTTTTATCTCACCATCTTCAGACAAGGACGTCTTCTGCTTGTAACGCACCTGTGTTTTTCCAGTGCTTCTACTGTCTTCTTTTCTTACCATGGAAAATCTGTTAAGGATGAAAATGGGGGGAAAAAGCTTCATGGTGCACTGAGACTGTTAATGTGAGAAGGCTTCCAACTGGAAAGGACATCTGAAGCAAATTTTTGTTTGATCAACAGGTGAAATATCCAAGATATACTCAGAGAAGGATGACAAAGCACATTCCAAGGCCCTTATCATAGGGAAACAGTGTCAAGAGGGGGGCGGGGGCGGGGGCAAAATCCCAAATCCATCCTGGTGATACCTTTATGAATCCAATCAAAAGACACAAAATACATCAAGTAGCTTTCAAAGCTTCTTCCTCAGGCTAAGATGGTAAAATAGCATATAGGAAAAGAAAATGACAGTATTGTGATCACAGTGTCTACATTTGGATTTCACAGGAAGTGTATGTAGATGAGTAATGAGCCCCCCTCCCATGACTGCAAATGTTACCCAAATTGTATGTGAGGCTAGTAAAGCCTCCATTGACAGCATATGCAGGAACTGACCACCAGCTATACTGGTAATGATTGACAGAAACTCCAGGCATGGAAACTATATTTATTTTTATTGGGAGAAATATAGAAGAGCACACATACTAGAATAACTCACTCTCTCACACAGCATACAGAGCTGAGTATGCTGGGGTATGCAGACAAGCAGGATCTAGCATACACAGATGCAGAGTTGATGCACATAGAAAGGGACACTTAGAAGATGGTCTCTGTGAAGAGTCTTGCTCTGGATGGCACAGGAAAAAATCCTCCCTCACACAGGCTGCTGCTTTCAGAAATGAATCGCTGGACACTGAGACTTCACTCAATGAGGGCTTTAATCTTTGTTGCAAATATTTACAAAGATACAAAGAGTATTGGACATCTGTCTTGAATACACACAGCTATACAGACCAACAAAGTGTTTTGCCAACCATAACTAACCAACCACAGAGATTCTGATCCTCTCCCATATATAGGTGGTCTTCTTGGGAACATGTGACAGCCATGCGCTAATGAAACCTGGCTGGTTTCATTCCCCAGTGCCTGTTGCATCAGGCCTCCCATGATGCATATCTGGCTGGTCTCACCTACTGTGCATGTTGCATCAGACCTCCCATGATGCACATCTTGTCAGATGCTGTAATAACTCGGTTACTATTGCTCCAGTTCCTTTCAGTGGCCACATCCATGTCATTTTCCAGACCAGGGTGCAACATGGTCTTGATAGAGTATAGAAAAGTGAAAGGGAATAGCATAGTTTGAGGGTTGGATAAGGGAATATGTCTAGTGATCCTGAAAAGATGGTCCATGGAAAGCAGGAGGCTTGAGTTATGCAGGGTTAGGGAAGCAAACAGCAACAAAAGAATAGTGACTCAGACTGAAACCTAAGGACAACAGTCACTGAACAAGTGAGGGTTTGGGGGGGTGTTATTTATACCTTAAAAGCCAACCCCAATCCACAGAGGCTCCATGAGAAAGCAAAAGCTTGATTGTCCCTCAATGGAATCTGAGAAGGTTTCCAAAATAGAAAATTGGTTGTGATGTTCAGGAGATGAGAGAGATTGATTTTAATCAAAAATGTTTCATGCACTTTGTGACGGACATTCTTATTCTTTACCTCACTTAAGCCACTTTCCTTTCCTTGTGACTTCCAATCTATTTGTGAATTTGCTTCACTCTTGTATAAATGTCAGAGATATACTTTTACTATGCTGTTAAATACGTTGACTGTTAGTAGCATGGATATTCAGATAAGCTTTTACTAAAATAATAACAGAACTTTATTTAGAAGATGTTTCAAACAATAGATACTTAGGGCCTCTACAGACAGGCGCCGAGGATTGGGGCCGAGGCTGCCCCATGCCTTGGCCCTAATCCACCCTTTCGGTGACTGGGAAAGGAGCACCAAAATAGCGCTCCTTTCCCAAGCCGTGGAAAGGGCACCGCAAGAGCCGCCATGCATCTCTTTTGTGCCTTTTCCGGCACAGTGTGTAAAAATGCTGCGCCGGAAGGACGTCATTGGAGCACTCACCATGTGCAATGGGCACTATGATGACGTTCTTGGGAAGGGGTTGGGGCATCTGGCATCTGGCTGCCCCTCCCCTTCCATGGCTCCAAGATGGCGCTTTGTGCCATCTGCAGAGCCCCTTAGTTATAGGTGAATAAGACTTTTGTTACTTCATGTATATGTGTTACTTGTTTCAACTGAGAGTTTTACCTTTTAGAATTTCCACTTTGTTACAATGAGAATTTCTTTTACAATACTCTCCTCAGAGAATATGAGTTACTGTTACCCAGAACCCTCACACAGTCCTTCTTCTGGATTGCTTTCCTTGAACCTAATTAATAAATCTACCACTATGGTGATCTATATCCCTCAGGATCTCTCTTCCCTATTATTACCTTGGAGTTCTTCGCAAGTATTAAGTCCCTCACTTCTGGATTTTAACACTCAATTTCTATCTAGAAACCTCACAATAAGTTTCCCTCTCTGGAATCCTCACTATGGACATTATCACACGGGGACTAAATCAGAAAGAATCCACACCCAATCCCGTCCTATTGCGTTTTTTCCCCCCATGTGTTCACACGACGTCGCACAGAACCCCGTCCCAACCCCGTCCCAATGCGGCATCATCCCCGTTCTTTTGAATGCCGGTTTCTTGGAGAATTACAATTGCGCGACCAGAATGATACCGCAATAATACTGCTTTCGCCGTATGTTTGATCACGAGATACGTATCGTGGAGCCCAGGCCCCGCGCAGGCTTCGGAAGGGGTGTGTGTGACAGCTGGCTGTCACACACACACACACACACACACACACACACACACCCCTTCCCAACCCAAGCCGGGAAAGAGAGTCCTTCTGCTTGGAGCGGCTCTCTTTCCCGGCTTGGGTTGGGAAGGGGTGTGTGTGCATGTGTGACAGCTGGCTGTCACACACACACACACACACACACACACACACCCCTTCCCAAGCCTGGAAGCCTGGTTGCTTTCCTTGGGACGAAGTTGCTTTCCTTGGGACGACCTCATCCCAAGGAAAGCAACCAGGCTTCCAGGTTTGGAAAGGGGTGTGTGTGTGTGACAGCCGCGGCAAGTGACAGCCGCGGCTGTCCTGTTTCTGCGCATGTGCAAGAACATCCTTGCTGGGTTCTGGAGGGGATCTTCTGTGTGAACGGCAGATACGGTCCCCAGGAGCGCATCTATCGTGGTATCGTTAATTGTGCATGATGCTAGTTGCGTCTGATAGCCATTTCCATCTTGTGGGGTCTATACCGGTATAGTTCTGGATTGATTCCATACCACTTTCTTGCCACTTGGGGACCCGTGTGTGATAACGTCCTATAACTGTCCCTCTCAGCTCTAAACTCTGATTTCAACAGTCACCAACTGACTATTTTCCATCTCCAGCCTTCGATTTGATTGGCTGCTGCCAGCTTGCTTTCTATTGGCTGTTGCTAGGGCTGGTGTAGTTCTGCCTTCCCTCCTCACACTTTACAACAGGGGTAGGCAACCTTTCCCCTTTAAGGGCCGAGGGACTTCAGCTCCCAGAATCCCAGGAGCTATTGGCCAACATGGGACTATTGGCCAACATGGCTGAGGCTTCTGGGAGCTGAAGTCCCTCGGCCCTTAAAGGGGAAAGGTTGCCTACCCCTGCTTTACAACATCTAGACAAGATCTGGAGTCCCTAGGAAGGGAGTGTTTAGGAATACACAAGAGATGAAAGGGGGGGATCTAGGTCTTGTTTGGGCTGGAAGATCTCAGGTTTAGGGAAGGTTTTGCTTCCCTAAACCTGCATAACTCAAGGCTCTTGGTTTCTATCAGAAATGCAAAGTGTGTGTGGTGTGTGTATAGCAGTGCTACTTAATCCACATGCCTTTCCACATTGCTGGGTCTATTCACACTACCTATTCCAGTGCTATGTATACCATCACAGCCACTGCCACTCACATTGGTGCCTAAAGTTACATCAAACTACATCTGAGTTAATAAATATATTAGGAGATGTATGAAAGCTTACACTAACAGAGTGGGAACAAAAGCAATAAAATAGAAGCAGTTTGACTTCTCATTTTGAAGATACAAAGCCCATCCACCCAATTAGTTTTGCATTTTATCTGTTATGAAGCCACAAACCCCTATGATAGAAGAATACATTTAGTGGCTTGTGAAAATCTCTGCATTCTCAGGTATGGAGATAATTTTAGATGTTGGAACAAGCAACATCTCTCAGTTGAGGCCAAATCAGGTTGCTTTATATGGTGTTGGAGGGGCCAAACCCTCAGATAAACAGTTCCCAGCATATTATGACAGAGGCTGCATCCACACTGCAGAAATAATTCAGTTTGACACCACTTTAAATGCTACAGAATTCTAGTTATTGTAGTTTTGTGAGACATTTAGCGTTGTCTATCAAAAAACACTGGTGCCCCAACAAACTACAATTCTCAGCATACCAAAGCATTGACCCATGGCAGTTAATGTGGTGTCAAACTGGATTATTTCTGCAGTGCAGATGCAACCAGAGATTCCAATTTTTCAAGAATAAGATCCCTTTGTTTGCAGCTGAATTCAGTATCTTTAAATTAGAAAACATTTCAAGGGTATCCATGTTAGTTAAAAAAGAAAAATTGCCAGCTGTTGTGGCTTCGCAGGCAACTTCATCAGGCTAAAATGTTTAAGAAGTATGTTTAATTCATTTTTATTTATTTATTTTAAGGATTTATATCCCATCCTTCTCCAACAATGGGATTCAAGGTAGGTATTAGAAGAAAGAGAATTTCAAGATTTTGAGAGGAGCAATATAATTCCTTAAGAGTAGGTCAGCATATCTTGAGGAGTAACCATTTTATTTCAGCCTCCTTTATGCTCCTGTCCCCATACATAATGTGGCAATGCCCACTTTTATTTCAAATTATTATAGCAAAGGGTTAATTAAATGAGCACATTAATTTGACTTCTTTCTTTTTTTAGAAACCATTTCTAAAAAGGAATTGCTCAAGACTTTGAACTGCAGAGAGACTGGAAAATTGAGTCTGCTGAATCATGAGTGTCTCCTAGGCCTTTTTGAAACCAATCTTGTTTTTATCAGGTGTGAACGTTCAGAACTTGGCAGCAAATCAGCTGAATTCTTTAATCAGAAGATGACATGGGAATTAAACAACTGAGGATGTTTCTTCTAAGCTATAAGGATTAGGAATCTTTATCAGAATGAGTGCAATGCTCCAGTCTAGCTGGCTCCTTGCTTTTGATTTCTATGAAAAATGACTCAGTAATGTCTTGATGTACCTCACTGCTCTTTGTGTTGAAACTTTATAGGGGAAAAAAGTTTAAAATATATAACTTGAGAACTTGAGAATAGTCACATGAATAAGAAATACAGCTTGCAAAACAAAATTTTTGAAGGGGTGTGTGTGTATGTGTTGTCATATGTGTATATATACACACATGGTCCTAAGGCTGCTGCTACATTGCAAAATTAATGCAGTTTTTACATTTTCTTTATCTGCCCTAGCTCAGTGCTATGGAATCCTGGGAACTGTAATTTGCTGTGGCACCTCAGCTCTCTGACAGAGAAGGCTAAATATTTCACAAAACTACAAATCCCAGAATTCCATAGCATTGAGCCATGGCAGTTAAAGCTTCATCAAACTGCATTAATTTTGCAGTGTACGGTAGATGCAGGCTTTTTTGGTCACACACTTGGGAAAAACCAAATTGCAAGTCTGATTCAGTCAATCGGATTGGAACACTGCTATCAAACCAAAAGCAAAACCAGTCCAAATGCTCAACTTAATATCTCATAAACAACAATAATTAGAGGAGGAGAACCTTCTAGGGCAGGGGTAGGCAACCTTTTTGAGCCAGGGGCCGGTCCCCCGAAGTCGTCCCTTCCGGCGGGGCAGGGGGCGAATGGCGGCGCGCTCGCTAGCAGCAAAAACTAGCGGCAGCAGTGGCAGGTGGCGGCAGGCGGCGGCAGGGGGCGGCGGGGGCCGGTAAGCGCGGGAGCTCGGGCTGTAACCGGCCCGCAGGCCGTAGGTTGCCGACCTCTGTTCTAGGGAATCCTCAGTTTCCCCAGAAATGATCTATTTTGTTTTGTTTTAAATGAGGAAACAAGTTGATTTTTTACCTGAACCAGTCTAGATGGCTTAATGGGTGGGAGGGGGAAACACACACATTTTCCACACTTTCCAAAATTCCTTCCCCACTCTTATTTACTTCCCAGTAAGGACAGCAATAATAGTAATAACAGTGACAGAGGCTGAAGAAGAAAAACTTTCAATAGCCAATGGCAACAATTCCAAAGCTATTTTGGCAGCTCCCTGCTCAGGGGCACCATGGTAGAGAATAAACCTTTCAATAAAAATTCAGATTTAATGTTCAGCATCTCCAAAGGATGCTGTGGCTCAAGTGGTTAAGATGCTGCAAGATCAGCAGGTTGGCAGTTCAAGGCCCAGGTGCCACATGATGGGTTGAACTCCCATCACTAGTTCCAGCTTCTGCCAACCTAATAGTTCGAAAGCATGCAAATGCAAGTAGATAAATAGGTACCACTTTGGTGGAAAGATAAACAGTGTTCTGTGCAATCATGCTAGCCATATGATCACAGAGTAGTCTCTGACAACACTGGCTCTTTGGCTTAGTAATTGGAGATGAGCACCGCCCCCTATGGTCAAATACAACTTGATAACCTTGTCAATGGGGATCATAGAATCATAGAATCATAGAGTAGAAAGAGAACATAAGGGCCATCCAGTCCAACCCTCTGCCATGCAGGAACTCAAAATCAAACCATCCCCGACAGATGGCCTTCCAGCCTCTGTTTAAAGACCTCCAAAGAAGGAGACTCCACCACACTCCAAGGGAGTGTGTTCCACTCTCAAACAACTCTCACTATCAGGAAGTTCCTCCTAATGTTCAGGTGGAATCTCTTTTCCTGTAGCTTGCATCCATTGTTCTGAGTCCTATTATTTGGAGCAGCAGAAAAGAAGCTTTCTCCCACCTCATTATGACATCCCTTCAAATATTTAAACAGGGCTATCATATCCCCTCTTAACTGTCTGTTCTCCAAGCTAAACATACCCAGTTCCCTAAGTCATTCCTCATAGGGCATGGTTTCCAGACCCTTCACCATTTTAGTCACCCTCCTCTGGACACGCTCTAGTTTTTCAACATCCTTTTTCAATTGTGGTGCCCAGAACTGGACACGGTATTCCAGGTGGGGCCTGACCAAAGCAGAATAGAGTGGCACTATTACTTCCCTTGATCTAGATACTATACTTCTACTAATGCAGCCTAAAATTGCATTGGCATTTTTAGCTGTGGCATCACACTGTTGACTGATGTTCCACTTGTGGTCTATTAGGATTCCTAGATACCTTTCACACATAGTCTCGTTAAGCCAGGTGTCCCCCATCTTATATTTATGCATTTCATTTTTTGTCCTAAGTGCAGTACCTAACATTTCTTTGTCTTGAAATTCATTTTGTTAGCTTTGGCCCAGCTTTCTAATCTATTAAGGTCATTTTGAATTTTCATCCTGTCTTCTGGAGTATTAGCTATTCCTCCTAATTTGGTGTCATCTGCAAATTTGAGAAGCATGCCCCCTATTCCTTCATCCAAATACTTGCTGAGCACCATTTGGATTCGGTCAGTTAACCAGTTACTAATCCATCTAACAGTTGTATTGTCTAGCCCACATTTTACTATCCTGTTTGCAAGAATATCATGGGGGACCTTGTCAAAAGTCTTACTGAAATCAAGATATGCTATGTCTACCACATTCCCTTCATCTAGCAAGCTGGTAATTTTATCAAAAAAAAAAAAAGATCAGATTAAAAGCAAAGCAAAGCAAAGCAGCTTCATTTATATACTGCTTCATACCGTGCTATGGGGTGTCTAAGTGGTTTACAACTATAAGCTCATTGCCCCCCAACAGTTGGGTACTCATTTTAGCAACCTCAGAAGGATGCAGGCCTGAGTCTAGCCTGAGCCTTGGCTAGTATTGAACTTGCAACCTTGTGGTCTATGAGTGAGTGGCTGCAGTACAGGCATTTAACCATGTTGACTTTTAGTGATTATGGCATTGCCTTCTAAATGTTCACAGACTCTCTGTTTAAATTATCTGTTCTAGAATCTTTCCTGGTATTGATGTCAGACTAACTGGGCGATAGTTGTTGGGATCCTCTTTTTTCCCCTTTTTGAAGATGGGGACAATGTTTGCCTTCCTCCAGTCTGCTGGGACTTCTCCTTTTCTCCAGGAGTTCTCAAAGATTATTGCCAGTGGCTCTGAGATTACAGACTTCTAGTTTTGGGTGACTTCAACATTCCACTCGAGACCAGTTTGTCAAATCTAACAGTTGAGGCTCGGGAGTTCATGGAATCCATGACAAACATGGGCCTATCCAAATTGGTTGTCGGGCCCACTCATTGTGCGGGTCATACCCTCGATGTGGTCTTTAGTCTGGAACAGAAATATCCGTGGGCGGAGGTTATCAAAACCACTGTATTGTCATGGATGGATCATTTTCTGATCAAGGCCAAACTTAAGAACTACTGTCTGCCCCACCAGGGGTGGTGGACCCATTAGAATGGTTTGCCCTTGAAGGCTGATGGAACCAATTGGATTCCAGAAAGCCTTAGAGGGTTTAATGGTTGGTAATGCCTGTTATTATGTCGAACCTTTGGTTAATACCTGGAACACCAATCTCACCAAGGTGATTGACACAATCGCTCCCAAGCATCCTTTCCAACCTGCTTCAAACCGTAAACCAGGAGCTTAGGACAGGGGTAGGCAACCTGTCCCCTTTAAGGGCCAAGGGACTTCAGCTCCCAGAAGCCTCAGCCATGTTGGCCAATAGTTCCATGTTGGGCAATAGCTCCTGGGATTCTGGGAGCGGAAGTCCCTCGGCCCTTAAAGGGGACAGGTTGCCTACCCCTGGCTTAGGAAGATGAAGTGGGTTGGACAATGACTAAAGTGCATCTGACAGAAAACTCGACTTTTATCTGACAGGACTCATCATAGGGAATTTCTTTATTCCTATTGAGAGACAATACGTGCAGTGTAGAAATCCTTCTCCTGTGCACGTATTGCTTCTGCAGAGTCCCATACAGCAGGGTGGTAAAGGAAATGCCACAGGTTCCACCTGTGCAGAACCCATTACTTAACCTGACAACGGCCTGCTGTGACACATTCAACAACTTCTTTGCAGATAAAATCTCTCAGATAAGAGTCGACTTAGACGCCGGTGTTGTAACAGAATCAATTGACGAGGTGTCCAGCAACTCTGTTGATGAAATTATACTGATTCAGTTTCAGTCTGTGAGTACTGATGATATGGACAAACTGAAGAAAACAACCTGCCCTCTTGATCCTTGCCCTTCGTGGCTGGCCATGCAGGGGGGGAGATGCCTTGAGGATATTCCTTAGAGCAGGGGTAGGCAACCTTTCCCCTTTAAGGGCCGAGGGACTTCAGCTCCCAGAAGCCACAGCCATGTTGGCCAATAGTACCATGTTGGCCAATAGCTCCTGTAATTCTGGGAACTGAAGTCCCTCAGCCCTTAAAGGGGAAAGGTTGCCTACCCCTGCCTTAGAGACATCATCAATGCATCCCTTAGGGAAGGTCATGTTCCATCCTGTTTGAAGGATACAGCGATTAGGCAGCTTCTGAAAAAAAAAAAAACTTCCCTAGACCCCCCTGGACATGAACAGCTATAGGCTAGTCTCTTTACTATCTTTTCTGAGCAAAATGATCAAGAGGGTGGTTGCTCTTCAACTCCAAGCTGTCTTGGAGGAAATTCCTATATGGATTATCTAGGTCCATTTCAAACTGGCCTTGGGACAGGATATGTAGTTGAGACTGCCATGGTCTCCTTAGCTGAAGACCTTTGTCTGGGCATCGACAGGGGTAGTGTGACCCTGTTGGTGCTACTGGACCTCTCAGTGGCTTTTGATACAATAGATCATGACATCCTCTTGGATCGCCTGAGAAGGTTAAGAATTAGAGGCACTGCATTGCAGTGGTTCCGTTCCTTCCTTTTGGGCAGATTCAGATGCTCAGGGACAGTTGCTTTACAAGGGAAGAGCTTAATTGTGGCATCCCATAAGGCACCATCCTGTCCCCAATGCTATTCAATATATATATGAAACTGTTGGAAGAGATTCTCCGGAGACATGGGGCAGGGTGTTATCAGTACGCTGATGACACCCAGATATATTTCTCCGTGTCTAGGTCCTCAGCCCTGACTTCAGATGCCATCTCCCCTCTTAATGATTGTCTTAAAGCAGTAATGGACTAGATAAGGAAAAACAGATTGAGACTGAATCCAGATAAAATGGAGGAACTTACAGTAGCGGCCCCAAACCTGGTATTGGGTTGCAACCTCCAGTCCTGGATGGGGTCACACTCTCCTCTAAGGACTGTGTTCACAGTCTAGGGGTGCTCCTGGATCCATTGCTTCAGATGATAAATCAGGTAAATGCGACAGTTAGGAGTGCCTGTTATCAGCTTCGGCTGATACGCCAGCTGCGCCCTTTCCTGGAAGCTGGGGACCTTGAAACTGTGGTGCATGCACTGGTAAACTGTCGTCTCGATTTCTGTAATGTGCTCTACATGGGGCTACCCTTGTACTTAGTCCAGTAACTCTAACTAGTACAGAATATGGCAGCCAGGTTGGTCTCAGGAACAATGAGAAGAGACCATATAACACCAGTCTTAAGATCACTTCACTGGCTGCCCATTAGCTTCTGGGCACAGTACAAGGTGTTGGTCATCACCTTTAAAGCCCTAAGTGGCTTGGGTCCAACCTATCTTCAGGACTGCCTCCTCCTATATAATCCACCCCTCACACTCAGGTCCTCTGGAAGGAATCTGCTGCAGCCTATAAAAACTAGGCTGTCTGGAAACACCCAGAGGGCCTTTTCGGCAACCGCTCCCAGATTACGGAATGGCCAGCTGGATGAGATCTGTCATATTACCACCTTGAACAGCTTTAAAAAGGCTGTTAAGACAGATCTCTTCTGGCAGGCCTTTCCTGAATAGATATTCCAGCCATCAAGAGTCAGCCCAACTTTTTCCTCGAACTCTGCCACAGTTATTATTTGTTTGTTTGTTTGTTTGTATTTTATTTTAACTGTGTTTTAAATTGTTCATTGTTTAATGGTGTTTTAAGGGGTGGATGGGATTCTGGGATATGTAGTGTATTTTTAATGTTGTAAGCCACCCTGGTTGCGCTACGCAGAGGGGTGAGATAAAAATTATTATTATTATTATTATTATTATTATTATTATTATATTTGCCAATTCTTTTAATATCCTTGGATGTAATTCATCTGGTCCTGGAGACTTAAATTCATTTAGATTAATCAGGTATTCCTGTACTTCCTCTTTACTTATTCTGTGCTGCATTTCTCCTATTGTGTCCTCTGCTCCATTTTCCTCAGGTTGAGCACCTTTTTCTTTTTGTTAGAAGACTGAGGCAAAGAAGGTGTTGAGTAGGTCTGCCTTTTCTCTGTCCCCTGTTAGAATTTCTCCATCTTCTCTGCACAGTGGCCCTACTATTTCCTTCTATGGACATACCCAAAAAAGCACTTTTTATTGTTCTTAACCCCTCTAGCAAGCCTGAGCTCATTCTGTGGTTTGGCTTTCATGACCTTACCCCTCCATGTGCTAGCTATTTGTTTGAATTCCTCTTTAGTGATTTCACTCCTTTTCCATTTCTTATACATCTCCCATTTAAAACTTAGTTCAGTTGAAAGTTCTTTTGTCATCCAACATGGTTTCTTGGGACATCTCCCGTTTTTCCTTCTCATTGGAACAGTTTGAGATTGTGCCTTCAGTATCTTCCTTTTGAGAAACTCCCATCTATCCTGAACTCCCTTCTTCTTTATTATTCCTGACCACAGGATCACTCCCAGCATTTCCCTAAGATTGTTGAAATCAGCTCTCCTAAAGTCTAGACTGAGTGTTTGACTATGCCTAGCTTCTCCTTTCCACTGTACAAGAAACTCCAGGAGAACATGATCACTCCCACTTAAGGATCCCACCACTTGCACTCCATTTACCGAGTCATCCCTGTTGGTTAGGATCAGATCTCAAATAGTTGATCCCCTTGTTGCCTCTTCCACCTTTTGGACAAAGAAATTGTCCTTGAGGCATGTGAGGAATTTGCTGGAAGCTTTGGCTTTCAGCAAACATCAAGATAGTTTAAGTCACCCATTACTACTACATCTCTTTTTTTACGTCACTACATTACTACTACATCTTTTTTTTACTACTACATCTCTCCTTTCTGAGTGTGTGGTCATCTGTTCTAGAAAGGCATCATCCAGTTCCTCAGTCTGAATTGGGGGTCTGTAGTAGACTCCCACAATAACATCCTTGTTGTTTCCTTCCCCTTTAATTTTTAACCAGATGCTCTCCACCTGATTACCAGGATTTAAGTCATGGATCTCTTCACAGGTGTAAACATCCCTGACATATAATGTTATTCTTCCTCCTTTCCTGTTTGGCCTATTTCTCTTAAAAAGATTAACCCCTCTATTCCTACATTCCAATTGTGAGACTCATCCCACCAGGTTTCAGTGATGCCTATTATATCGTATTTGCTTTGAGTTCAAGTTCATCTTGTTTATTTCCCATGCTCTGTGCATTAGTGAAGAGACATCTAAGAGCATGTGTCTTCCCCACCTGCTGCCTGTGTGAAGTTTTTTTCCTCCCACTGTTGGGCCCTTGCATCATTTGCCTTGTTCCCTCTCTGACACTTTGACTATTATTTCCAGCCCATGATGTACTCCTGCCTTCCAAGATACCTTCCAAGATACTGTCTCCTTCCCCAGCATGACTCAGTTTAAAGCCCTCCTGATCAAATGTTTAAGACTACTGGCAAAAATGCTTCTGCCAACTGGTGTGAGATGCAGCCCATCTCTTACTAGAAGTCCACCCTCATGGAACTGCAGCCTGTGATCTAAGAATCCAAATCGTTCTTGGTGGCACCATCTACAGAGCCAGTTATTCACATGTGCTATCTTCCTCTCCCTTCCTGGACCATGCCCTTCAACTGGGAGAAGAGACAAGATAACAACCTGTGCATCCAGCTCTTTCAGCTTCCTGCCCAAAACATCATAATCCCTTCTAATATTCTGAAGACTGTGCCTTGCAGTATCATTGGTTCCCACATGGACCAAGAGGAAAGGGTAATGGTCAGTAGGCTTGACAAGTCTTGTCAGCTTCTCTGTCACATCACGGATTTTTGCCCCAGGGAGACAACACACCTCCCGGGACATCTTGTCAGGCCCACAAACTGCTGCTTCTGTACCCCTCAACAAGGAGTCCCCAGCCACCACCACCTGCCTCCTCCAAGGCTTAGCAGTGGCTGTTTCCTGCAGTGGTACTCTTAGGGTCCCCTGCACTGTCCCTGAGGACTACCCTTGCTGCTCTTCCTCTTCATCCTTGATAAGGGAGAGAGCTTCAAATTGTTTCTGTAGCTGCAAGCTCCCAGAATGATCCCTGGTTTTCCTACTTCTGAATGTGACGTTCCTCCAGGTGTCCACCTCCTTTGTGCATGAAATTGCCTCCTCCTCAACAACTTCTTCTGTGTGGTCCCTGTCCAAGACTGTTCATTCCATTCTGTCCAGGAAAACCTCTTGCTCCCTAATATGCTGAATTGTAGCTACCTGGGCCTCCAGCTGCTTGACTTTCTCTTCCAGGAGGGCTACGAACTTGCACTTGGTGCAGGTGAAGTTCCCCACATCTCTGGGCAAGAAGACAAACATCCCACAAGTGTTGCAGGTGACTGCAGTAACTCCCTCAGTGTCCTTATTGAGAAATCTTAAGTAAGCACTGAAACAGGACTGTGGGCTTCTCCCTGAAAATTTTTCCTGGTAAAGACTCATATAAAATGGCCCTGTTCTCTTGGTCTTTTCACCAGGCTCTGTCAGCGAGCTCAATCAACTGGGTTTCTAAGTCTACAGAAAGCTCCTGCATGCAACCTTATTTTGGAGGCAAGTCTCTGTCTCCCTTCTGCTGAGCAAAAAACAACAACCTCAAAGCCCTTCAAATTATTATTATTATTATTATTATTATTATTAGGAGAACCTCTAAAAGAAAGACCAAAACCTTCTACCTGTACTGTGCTTTTCCTTGTCCTATGAAAAAAATTGCACATCGTTAGGCACGCGCTTCTGGGAGGAGTTGTATCGAGCTAATTGGCTAGCTCCACCCCCTATTGACAAATGTGACTCACCAAAGCCCCACCCGCTCAGCAACAGTCACACTCTCTCCAAATGTTTTTAAAAATAATTTAAACATTCACCCACTCAATATGCCCAGAAACTGCTTTCCTTCTCCTTCCTGGCAGAAACTGACCTGGAAAGCCTCTGGTAGGAGTTGTATAGAGCTAAATGGCTAGCTCCACCCTTTTACTTTTTATTTCCAAGTTAGGCTAAGAAAGAATCCTGGCCAGAACCCTAGAAAAACCATGCAAGAAACTACTGATGATAAACAGTTACATAAGCCAAAACTTTGGATAACTAAAAGCAATTTTCCATATTCTTTCTTCAAGTTGCACTCTGGACCATATCAGATCATAGGAGCAGGCAAGAGAAGGAAAAGGGAAAATACTTCTGCCCTCTCTGTTGCTTATAGGTTAAGTAAATAGATATGGGAATTTCAACATTTGCACACTATATTCAGTAGTTGCTAGACTGTGGGTCACTCTCTAGGAGTTTAGGCACAACTTCTTTATGGTTACATCCTGATTGTTTATTTTTCCATACTGATTCTCTGCCTGCATTATGTAGAGGCTTTGCAGATGGTGCAAAGTGCCGTCTTTGAACCAAGGAAGGGGAGGGGCAGCCGGACGCCAGGTACCCCAACCCCTTCCTGAGGATGTGATCGGAACGCCTGCCATTGCACACGGCGAGCGCTCCGATGTGTTTCCATTGCAGAATCCGGACACACTGCGATGGAAGAGATGTGGAAGAGGTGCACGCTGCCTCTTCCAGCGCCCTTTCCACGCCTTCAGGAAGGAGCACTATTTTAGCGCTCCTTCCAGGGCTGCCCAAACAGTGGATTGGGGCCGAGGAGTGGGGCAGCCTCGGCCACAATCCATGGCTTCTCGGGGCGGCCCATGGCCATCCGTCTGTAAACACCTGTAGTCTTCCTTTGTTCTCTGAATTCTCATCTGTTCTCACCTTCTTCTCCCACTCTTCTCCATGAAAGCATTGTGAGAAGACTTTCTCTTGGAATGATCCAACTGTTTCTCAAAGAGATGGAACTGTATTGATTATATGACAGTATCCCTCAGTAGTACTTTTATATATCCTACAAACCTGTGGGTGGGTATTGGATTGGTAAATTCTTTGTCTTCTGCCTAGCCAATTAATTACTCGAGAGATCCACTGCTCTATCTCACATTTCCCAAGAATAGAGATGCGGAGGGCGGGGGGTTGTAGTGAGCTTGGAGGGCTGAGGAAGATGTGAGTTAGTGTATTTGTGTATTTGTGGGAGACACAACCACTTCTCCAAGGTTCAAAAGGAGCCCTGGTGGCGCAGTGGTTAAATACCTGTACTGCAGCCACTCACTCATAGACCACAAGGTTGTGAGTTCAATACTAGCTAGCCAGGGCTCAGGCTTGACTCAGGCCTGCATCCTTCCGAGGTCGCTAAAATGAGTAGCCAACTGTTGGGGGGCAATGAGCTTACAGTTGTAAACCGCTTAGACATCCCATAGCATGATATGAAGCGGTATATAAATGAAGCTGCTTTGCAAATGGACATCAGAATCAGAGCATGGAAATGTTACCTTTTAGACTCTAGCTTCTCAAATCCTGCAGTCAATGTACAGTATCTAAAAACTTAACCAGTTATTACACTGACCGACAGAGGAACACGTTGTACATTTATTAATGTTTGGATCATAGCCATTTGCATACAACACAACTAAAAAGTACAACATGGAACAAATGGGATATAGATCAATAATTCACAGTCCCAAAGTGTTTTAATCACAAAGATTAAAACACGTGGATGTAAACAACAACACTACGATTAGATAAGAACATCCCCAGAACAATCAAGTGCAATAGCAATAATAAATCTTATCCAAATTTTCATTGCTGATAGGGCAAAACCCAAAAAACTGTAAGTCAACACAGAGTTAGTATCAGACAGAAGGTAGAAAATATTTTCTGGAACACTATGAGATTGTAAGCAAGATTCCAAAAATTTAGTTCTTGGTTTTGCACATAACAAACAAAAGAAAATCATACAATCATAGAGTTGGAAGAGACCGCAAGGGCCATCCAGTCCAACCCCCCTGCCATGCAGAAACTCCCAATCAAAGCATCCCCAACAGATGGCCATCAAACCTCTGCTTAAAGACCTCCAAGGAAGGAGACTCCACCACACTCCAAGGGGCAAATCCTTAATTTCTGGAGCCTCACAAAATACACAAATGGAAAGTGAAAGGGATATGCAAAAATCTACTATCGATCATAGCTGTAGGCATAGTTTGGAAGTAAAGGGCAGTAAATGCTTGAGAAATTGAGAGATTCTGGTAGAAACATTCTGAAAAAGTAAGTTTTTTTCCAAGATTTGATGAAATGTTCACCTCTCCTTTGGGTGCCAGAGAGTAAAAAAGCCTTTTTAAAATCCTAGAACAGTAGAGGTGTATTCCTGCACCAGATATAATTAACAACCAACCCTAAGAACAATGGACAGTGTAAGTGTGTGTTCTAGCATGACATAATCCCACAAAGATGCCAATGTGCTTTATGGGGCTCTACAGTTTGAATTACAGAAGCTGTATTTTCTCCAAAGTACACTGTACTAAAGTTTTAAAGCTGTTCTTTTCCTTTCATGCACTTCTTCAAAAAGGAGGGGGGGGAACTTATCCTCAGCAAGAGGTGCCTTGCAAAACAACTGGAGCTCACAGTTACAATGCAAATGATTATGTAGAGAGATCTTGTAGCACCTTTGAGACTAATTGAAAGAAAGAAGTTGGCAGCATGAGCTTTCATAGACTTCAGTCTACTTCCTCAGGTGCTCAGATGCAGAAGTAGACTGAAGTCTATGAAAGCTTATGCTGCCAACTTCTTTCTTTCAGTTAGGGCCTCTACAGTCAGGCTGCCATGGGCCACCCTGAGAAGCCAAGGATTGGGGCCGAGGCTGCCCCACTCCTCGGCCCCAATCCACTGTTTGGCCAGCTCTGGAAGGAGCGCTAAATTAGCCCTCCTTCCTCAAGGCGCGGAAAGGGCGCCGGAAGAAGCGGTGCACGCTTCTTCTGCATCTCTTCTGTCGCAGCATGTCCGGACACTGTAATAGAAGGATGTCATTGGAGCACTCGCCGTGTGCAATGGCAGATGCTCCGATGACGTCCTCAGGAAGGGGTTAGGGTGCCCGGCGTCCAGCTGCCCCTCCCCTCCCTTGGCTCAAACACGGTGCTTTGCACTGTCTGCAAAGCCCCTTAGGGCCTTTACAGACTGCCAGAAATAGTGCAGTTTGAGGCCACTTTAAATGTCCTGGCTCAGTGCTAGGGAATCATGGGAATTGTATGTTTTTCTGGGACATTGAGACTTCTCTGTCAGAGAGCTCTGGCGCCACAATAAACCACAGTTCCCATGATTCCTTAGCACTGAGCCAGGATAGTTAAAGTGGCCTCAAGCTGCACTATTTCTGGGAGTCTGTAAAGGCCCTTAGTCTCAAAGGTGCTACAAGATCTCTCTACTATTATTAATAAGTTAAAAAAAAAAAAAGAAATATGCAGGGCCTCCACTCCTGGGTATTGTTGCTATTTGCCATTGTTGACTTCAACTGACAGTTGCCCTATGAATGAGAGACCTTTAAGAGCCCTGGTCATCAGCTCCCCTGCTCAGTTGAACCAATCCACCTGCAGTGTGTTCCTCCCCTTTTCCTACTGGCTTCAGATTTACTGAGCATTATGGCCTATTTCATTAAGTCACATGATCTCATGATATGTCCAAAGTATAGCAGCCTCAGTTTAGTCATTGTGGCTTCTAATCACCCAAAGAATGTTAAATTAAACACAGTCATGTTGCTTTCTGTGGATTACACCTCCATCCAACATCATCGAGGGAGAGAAGGCAGGCCAGTTCCATCCAGTCTAGCCACAGTAAGAAGAAGGCCCCCCCTCCATTTACCATCATCAAGGGAGAGAAGGCAGGCCAGCTCCATCAGGCCTAGGCTGAACAAGAAGAAGGCCCTCCCTCCATCCACCGCCATCAAGGGAGAGAAGGCAGGCCAGTTCCATTGGGCCTAGCCACAGTAAGAAGAAGGGCCCTCCCTCCAGTCTATCTGCCTTGGTCCAGGCTTTAGGTAGAGAAGATCTGCTGGACTATTCCCACCACCATTCACTTCTTCTTTTGTGTCTTGTCTTTTTAGATTGTAAGCCTGAGGGCAGGGAAATGGCTAATTAACCATTTATAAGCCACTCTGATAGCCTTTTGGCTGAAGAGCAGGGTATAAATACTTCATCTTCATCATCATGATTATATGCAATACTCTTGGGAATATGGATGAAGCTGGTCCACCCAGAGCTGGCCGAACTATAGTGAGAACCAACATGTGAAACAGGTAGAGCAGAGATTAGCAAGCCATGAAGTTCACTGGCTGACCTTGGGCCACTCTCTCTTAATCTCAAACAATCCAGTAATTTGGATTCCAGGGATGGCAAGCAATATTTGTGACTAACCTTCCAGTGAATGACAAAATTTCTTGTGTTACCTTAAGTTTTATTTGACCTAATTTTTTGTACTCTACAACCCATCTCATCAGTCCATGAAAGCTAATGCCAAAAACTTGTTAGTTCTGTCTTTGGTTTCTGCCTTCCGATCTTCAGATCACCCTCTTTTTGGCCTGGTATACCTCCTATACTTTCCTACTTGTAAGCCTGTCTTTTTAGAAGGATGTACTCATCTAGATCAAATTATGATGCAGCTTGGAGGCAGAAACTGAGTGAAATTGATGCAGTAGCTCAACGCAGCATGTCATCAGATGAAACACAACAGCTGAGCAGCTTCAATTGATGCATAAATAATACATCTGCCCAGAGGTTGGACAGGATTTCTTAAATACCCCTGAAGTCCCTGGCCTTCTTTCCATCTGCATTGCAAGATGCTAGAAAACATCTTTTGTGTATGTGCTTGTCTCTTGTTCCCACAGAGAATTTCTTCACACATGGTTTGCCATTAACTTATTAACAGTGACCCAAAAGAGAAGGGTTATGAATAATATTATCTGAATAATGTATTCATCAAATGGCATAATTATTTACCACATGAATAATGTAATGATTTTTCTCCCCACCTTATTTATTTCCCCCCAGTTTGTACAGCATGAAGGGGAAAAAACCACAGATGAATTAGCTGAGTAATTTGCTCATCAGATTCCATGAACATCGTTAATAATCTTACAGAGTGCAAATCTTGCAAGGTTCTATGAGCAGCAAAACTAATTAGCTTGAAAATGATTTCCCACAAAATCCTTCTTCTAATTGTCCTTGGGTGTATTCAGATGATCTGATGATGTGTGAAACCATCAAGACTTACCCGATCATGTGAACCTAGGGCCTTTACAGACTGCCAGAAATAATGCAGTTTGAGACAACTTTAACTGTCCTGGCTTAGTGCTAGGGAACCATGGGAACTGTAGTTTATTGTGGCACCAGAGCACTATGACAGAGAAGGCTCAATGTCTCAGAAAAAGCTACAATTCCCATGATTCCCTAGTATTCAGCCATGACAGTTAAAGTGGTCTCAAGCTGCATTATTTCTGGCAGTCTGTAAAGGCCCATAACTTAGTAAAAACATTTTTAAACTATCCTTCCTCTTACCAAGATGTTAGGAGAACAAGGTTCATAGAATCATAGAGATGGAAGGGACCTGAAGAACAATCCAGTCCAACCCTCTGCCATGCAAGAGGACACAATCCAACAGGCGGCTATTCAACCTCTGTTTAAAAACCTTCAAAGAAGAACTCCACCACTTCAACAAGGCACCATGTTCCACTGCTGAACAGCTCTTACTGTCTGGAAATTCTTCCTAATGTTGAGGTGAAATCTCTTTTCCTGTAATTTGAATTCATTGCTCTGGGGAGATTATCACATGTGATCCAATGCAACTTATCCCTGATAGGATAGACACACATTTGACTGGCAATGACAGGCTTATCTTGTGGCTTTTTAAGAATGGGATTTTGACCATTGTCTCCATGCTGATGCAGCTAAAAAACTTTCAACTAGACAAACGACAAGGAAGGCTTCTTTGTCAGAGGCTTTGTTAACTAAGGTATGTCTGTGTACGTCTAACTTGGTTCTGGGGTCCCCCTATTCTAGGGGAAAGAAGCAGCAGATGAAGATTAAGGAAGACTCAGCAGCCAGTTGCATGTCTGCCTTCCTTCCTTCCTTTCTTTCTTTCATCTGATTTATATCCTGCCTTTCTCCTTATACAGGACCTATGGCAGCCTACAACATTTAAAAAGCAAGATACAGTTATTGTAAAAGAAATAAATTTTAAAAGAAATAAATATTTTAAAAGAAATAAATAATTTTTAAATATAATTTTTAAAAGAAATAAATAATTTTAAAAGATGATTTTAAAAAATAAATTATTTTAAAAGAAATAAATAATAGTATTATTTAAAAAAGAAGATTAAAACAATGTAAAAGCATTGGTTATATATATATATATATATATATATATATATATATATATATACTATCACAAACCCTCCTTGTCACATTGATTTTTCGCCAAAGGCCTGCCTGAAAAGAAAGGTCTTAGCCTGCCGCCAAAAGGAGAGGAGAGAGGGGTCCAATTGAACTTCCCACTTCCACATTGGGAAGCAGCCACTGAAGAGGCTGTTCACTGGGTCCTCACAAAAACTGCTTGTGATGGTGGTAGCACTGAGATAAAGCCTTCCCCCTAAGATCTTAAAACTTCATATAGGAAGATCTGGCTTTTCAGACAGTGTGGACCCAAGCCATATGGGGCTTCAAAGGTCACAACCAGCACATTGAATCCTGCATGGAAATGGACTGGTAGCCAGTGATGCTGTTTAAGAGGGAAGTTATACATGCCCAGTAACTGGCCTAAGGAGATTAGTGCACTCTTTTCAAAGTGCCTTATGCCCAACAGAATAGAGACACATTTAAATTTACAAACAGGTTTTATCTCATTCACCATGGCTGGGTGAATGCAGCCTGTATACAGCCCAGATGCCAGCAGGGCTTATTTAGCAGCTTTTCAAGAACAGGAAAATCCCGTTTTTGAAAAGCCACAGAATATGCCTTGCTGACATCTGGGCTGTATAGAGGCTGCATTTGCCCAGCCAAAGTGAATGCGATAAAACCTATTTGTAAATTTAAATGCAACTCTATCCCATCGGGGATAAGGCACTTTAGAAACAGTGTGCTAATCTCCTTAGTCAACAGGATGACTGCAATATTTTGGACCCAATGACATTTCCAAACAGTTTCCAAAGACAGGCACACATAAAGCATGTTACAGGAATCTGATGTAATCAAAACATGTGTTACCATAGCCAGATCTGAAGTCACAGGGAATGGGTGCAGCTGGTGCATTGGTTTTAACTGTGCAAATGCCAAAACCTGAGCATCCAGGTTCAAATCAGAGTCCGAGAGAACAACTAAGCTGCAAAACTGAGATTTCAGGGGTACAGTAATCCTGGGGGGTTGCAGACTGCCAGAAATAGTGCAAATTGAGTCCACTTTTAGGGTTAGGGTTAGGGAATCATGGGAACTGTATTTGATTGTGGCACCAGAGCTCTCTGACAGAGAAGGCTCAATGTCTCAGGAAAAAAAAAATTCCCATGATTCCCTAGCACTAACCCTAACCCTAAAAGTGGACTCAATTTGCACTATTTCTGGCAGTCTGCAACCCCCATCTATTGAGCACAGGCTGAACTCCTATAGCTTGATCTGCCTTGCAACTGACCAGGAGCACCTCCATCTTGTCTGGATTAAATTTCATTTTGTTTTTCCTCATCCATTACTGACAACAGGCACTGGTTTAGCACTGAAACAACTTCCTTGGAGTTGGATGGATAGGAGAGATAGAGCTGAGTATTATCAATATACTGATGATACTTACCTGCAAAACTCTGGATGGCCTCTCCTAGTGGTTTCATATAGATGTTAATAGCATGGGAGCAAAACCTATTTATGCTATTTAACATCTATATGAAACGATTAGCAGAGGTCACTAGAGTCTTTCTGAGTTTTAACTACTGAAACCTGATTTTCTGAACTGATTTTCTGAACACTCACTGGCCTCCGAAAATCAGTTCAGAAAATCAGGCTTCAGTAGTTTAAACTCAGAAAACCTTTATTTAAGAAACTATAGATCCAGTTCAGTGACGTTCATCATCAGAACTGACTAGCAAGCATTAAAATTGCCCAATTAAAACACACATGATTTCAAGCTTCAGGTAGGCTTGATTCTTATTGGTTACAATTAATAAATACAATTCTCCTCTCTTTCCCATACCACCTTCTCTTTTGTTGTTAAGCTCAGATTATTTCACAGAAATGATCTTGAACAGGCTTGGCTCATGTTAGCCTCCCTTCCAGTATTATCTCAGCACCTGGGTCTGAGATAACAACTTTGCAATAATATTTCTGCCATATAAACCATCACACTACATTCCCAACATGTTATGGCAGGCAGATTGCCTATGCAACCCCTGACACCAGCATTATCTTTCTAGTTATCCCTCCAAAAAGACCTGGAATCACTGTAGAACAGTGTCCCTAAGTCCCATGCCGCAACCATGTATGGGACCCTTTCCCAGCAGGGATGACAGTGCAGCATGTTGTTGCAGACCCCAACGTCTTTCCTAAATGTGATCTAAACCGCAGCACCCCTTTGCTTGCTGGATTAGGCAGTATGCAAAGAGATCTTGTAGCACCTTTACTGAAAGAAAGAAGCTGGTAGTATGAACTGTCATAGCTGTTTTAATTAGTCTCAAAGGTGCAACAAGTTCCCTTTGCATACTAATTTTCCAGACCAACACAGCTATGTCTTTAAACTAGTGGCAGTCAGTAACAGTTCATTTAATTGATTGTGAATGATGTGAAGTAGTACTTCTCTTTGCCTCTCCAAAACCAACTGCCAATCAATGCTATTGAGAAAGTGACTTATGGTCACTTGAAATTCTTTGAAATATGCAGCCAGGAAATAGAGTGCATATCCCCGAGACACATAACCTGTTCCTCAGAAGCATTTCTTTTTCCCTTGAGGCCAGATGTCTGGAGGCCATTTGCTAACAATTCCTTTTGAAATGCAGGATAAGCAAAGAAATGATGACCTCTGATCTCAGCTGCTCATTTTGTCATGCAACAGAGCAGGTTGATCATACAAATGGAAATTATTTTTAAGGGCTTTGCTGCTTCAGTCAACATTACCATTATTATTGGTCTGAATCGTATCTGGTTGATAAGGAAGAGATTTGAAAATTGTCCTTTATTGGACAATTTCAAAGAAGAATATTTGGGATAAAAAGCAATCATGGTGGGGAGAGGGCTAAGAGGTAGTTGGATGGTTTTGCATGATAAAAGTAAGGACAATATATTTTAAGAAGGCTTCCAATCAAAAGACCTGTTTTCATTTCTCAAAATACTTGGGTTTGGGAAAGAACCTTTCTTTTAGTCCAAACTGATCTGTAACAGTGGAGGTTTTTAAATGTGTTTAAAACCTGCATGAATTCAGCATAGGGCTGCTGGGTTAGGAACATCCCAGGTCCTGAGATTTCAAGGTCCATATCTGAATTTCAAAGGGTGATGTATTGTAACGTCAAAGTGGACAAGCAAGAAGTGTATCCCAAGGTGAGGGGTGGGTAGGAATCCAAATTCACTGGAGGTTTTTACACAGTAGTTGGATGCCTATTTCTCAAGAGAACTTTAGTGGTGGATTTCTATACTGGCAAGGATGGATTAGATAGCCCATAAGGTCCCTTCCAACTCTGTAGGTCTATTATTCTTTGTTACAAGGGTAAGATTATGAAAGGCAGTGCCTGATTATGTTAAAATGTCTTTTAAAATGTAAAATGTCTTTAAGCATGATATATTAAACCACAGTTGCACAGATTATCACCTTCAAATAAAAAACACCCATCAAATTTCAAAAATGAGGAAATGCACATGCACACACATTTTATTAATCTTTTGTTTTCACTTTCCTTCTTTCTTAAATGTTTTTATCTTTTTAAACTTTATTTTATTCTTTTAATATGTGACATGTTTTAATACTATAATAGTTTGATTTGGAGCATGTCCAGAGAAGGGAGGCCAAAATGGTGAAGGGTCTGAAAGCCATGCCCTATGAGGAATGGTGTGAAGACACACCCAACTGAAGATGGTGGCAAATATGGGTGTGCAACACCAGTACCCTGGTGAGATCAAACTCTTTTACCCAAAAAAGCTCCAATGCTGAATGTAAAGTCCAAAAGGGGTAAATTTATTTTGAAGAACAAAGAAAAAGGTTTCTCCTCCCCAGATCTAACAGGCTTAAAATAAAAGGTACTTTACAGTTTAGGTTTCAGCAATCTTCAGTGTTGTCATCTCTCTGGGTTTGATCTTGGTTTGATCTCCTACTCGATGAAGCTGGTGCAGGGTCTTTCAGCTTCTGGTGCTCTTGACTTCTTTACTGTTGATATTCAATTTAATTAACTGCTTTTGGTAACTAATCTGGCTAAGTGGTAACTAAATTGGCTAGGTGGTAACTAAATTGGCTAAGTTGTGTAAGAAATGCCCTTTCCCTCTGTCTGTGCCTGTTTGCCACCAAACAGATAAAAGCCAAGCCTGCCTAAGAAAAACTAAAAATTCCAAGCTGAAGCAGAGCTTGCTGGGAAGGGGCAAACCAAAAACTAAAAAAATACAGGGGATTCCTACAGCTCCTCCCACAAACTAATACAATGGAACA
Source organism: Phrynosoma blainvillii (assembly GCA_026167975.1). Lineage (NCBI taxonomy): Eukaryota > Metazoa > Chordata > Lepidosauria > Squamata > Phrynosomatidae > Phrynosoma > Phrynosoma blainvillii. Next base: position 327,993,821 of record JANUYF010000003.1, read on the forward strand.
TTCCTATGCTCAAATATACTAAGGACTAAACTAAAATGAAGGAAAATGCAGGGGAGAATTTAAACAGTCCAGGCTGGACATCACAAATGGCTTAGGGAACTGGGTACATTTAGCTTGTAGAAGAGACAGTTAAGAGGTGATATGATTGTCAGTGTGTGGATGATGGGTGTTGCAGTGATGCTCTTTGACACCCAGCAGAATCTCCAGGACAAGCTGGCTGCTGTGATCCACAGCCACTTTGTATCTCTTACCATCAACTGGCTCAGCTTCTCTTCTTCAGGATCCTGTCTTCCTCAGTCAAGAAGACACATTGTAAAGTCCAAAAGTATAGTTTTATTAATGCATATAAAAGAAAAATAAGATAGCTAAGTAAAATCCATTGTGATGAACTTGTCCAGTTCAGCCATGAAAGATTACATTTTTAACAATCCCAAAAGCATAGGATCCCAACTTGTTGCAGTTGCAAGTTAAAAAGAAGTTACAGATCCATGTTTCCAGATCCAGGAATTACCTTATAAAAGCAGTATAAACATACTAGAAACTACAAGCTAACACCCAGCTCCATGGTTAAAAACCATTTGCAGAACGCACGCACTCACATCTTGAATTATAAACATAACCAGTCAAAGGATTCTCTAGGCCCTTCCCATACTCCACCTTCTGGGTGTTAACCTTATGTTGATTGGATCATGTCTGTATGATGTATATTAACCCAGCCTCTTGCTGTCCATCATCCCCCATGTGACTCTTTTTCCAAGACCTAAGGATGTTGATGTATTGTTATCTTGCTTTTCTCATAACAAAATCTGTGTCTATGAGTTGTACCTTTGGAAAAGTTCATGTTTATGACTTCTTGGCCATCTGGTGTTAGATTCACTTTGGGCCTTTGCAGACTGCCAGAAATAGTGCAAATTGAGTCCACTTTTAGGGGTAGTGTTAGTGCTAGGGAATCATGGGAATTGGTTTTTTTCTGAGACATTGAACCTTCTCTGTCAGAGAGCTCTGGTGCCACAATAAAATACAGTTCCCATGATTCCCTAACCCTAACCCTTAAAGTGGACTCAATTTGCACTATTTCTGGCAGTCTGCAAAGGCCCTACGTTTCTCTAGATGTTGTTCTCATGAGGAAAATTCCACACACACATCTCTAGATTTCACCTTTGACTGTATAAGCCCTGTTTAAATATTTGAAGGGCTGTCACATTGAGGATGGAGTAAGCTTGTTTTCTGCTGCTCCAGAGAATAGGACATGGAGCAATGGATTCAAACTACAGGAAAAGAGACTCTACTTCAACATTAGAAAGAATTTTCTGATGGTAAGAGCTGTTTGACAATGGAGCACATTCCCTCAGAGAATGGTGGAGTCTCCTTCTTTGGAGATTTTTAAACAGAGTCTGGATGGCAATCTGTCGGTGGTACCTTGATTGGGTATTTCTGCATGGCTGTGTGTTGGACTGAATGGCCCTTGGGATCTCTTCCAACTTTGGGATTCTATTATATTATTTTAATGCTTATTTTTGTTTTGTTTGTTTTAATAGTTTTTAATTGTTCTTTTAAATTGTAAGCCACTTTGAGTCCCAATTTTAGGGGGGAAATGGGATAATAAGAATAAGAATAAGAATAATCCTCTTGTGAACTCTGTAAACTAGTACAGATGGCCCCCACCAATTTCCCCAGATATTTTACTAAGACTTATAGGGTCCCTTATTATTTTATTTATTGTATTGATACCCTGCTCTTTAGAAATGCTCTCAGAGCAGCTTACAAATTGCTAGACAGTTCCCTGCCCTCAGGCTTACAATCTAAAAAGATATGACACAAAAGGAGAAGGGAATGGCAGTGGGGAAGCAGATCAGGTCCAGTAGTTCTTCCCTCCCTCTGAGGCCTGGACCATGGCAGATGGACTGGAGGGAGGACCCTCCTTCATTGTCCTTATTGGCTGTGCCTTGTGGTAGCTAAAGTCCAACAACATCTGTGGAGTTGTCATCTTGGACAGCATTTACATTGCAAAATTCAGGCAGTTTGACACCATTTTAACTGCCATGGCTCAATGCTGTGGAATTCTGGGATTTGTAGATTTTTTAGATATTTAAATTTATCTCTGAGAGCTCTGGTGTCCTATCAAACTACAAGTCCCTGAATTCCATTACATTGAGCCATGGTAGTTCAAGTGGTGTCAAATTGCATTATTTCTACAGTGCAGATGCAGCCTAGTTAAATAGAGTTGTCTACTTAAACTATTACAGACTGACAACAAATTCCGGCATTGGGGTGGAGTGAGGGCATGGCAGCCCTCCACCCCCAAGCCACCAGGAAGACTATGGATCCACGGCATTTCTGCAGCACGGTGTTTAAACATACTGGACCGAAGGAAAAATGCAGTGGCGGCAACTGTGGTTTTTTTCTGCTCCCAAAAGGAGCGGCATTTTGCTACTTCTTTTGGGGGTGGAAAAATGCTGGATCGGGGCCACAGCATGTGATTGCCATAACCCCAATCCAACGAGCAAAGGGGTGCCACGGAGCCACTCCTTACAAGCCATCTGCTTTGACACAAAGTAACTGATATAGAATCTTGACCTATGTGTTCAGGTGAGCTTTTCGCTTCTTGGTCTAGTAAGCTTTAATATAACATGCCTAAACAATGTACTGGATTTTAAACTTATTGATTTTAGTGTGGCAATATTATTGCATTTCCTAGATATTAAAATTATGACCTGCCATAAATGTTTAGTGGGTTAAATGTTTACTAAAAACAAACAAACAGATTATAAACTTGTACCCAAGCCTGAATATGTTTATGAATCAGATTAGAAATCTGGCTGTTTGACAATATTGCAGAAAAATTCAAAGCATTGCTTAGCCTCTCTTTCAGATTGCAGAGGCAGTATGAAGCAGTGATGAGCCCAGCTGATGTCATTATAAGCAAGAATTGCAGCTCTTCAGATCTTGAGATTCAAATATTAAACACTAGGCTGCATCAGCAATGCAGAAATAATCCAGGTTGACACCACTTTACCTGCCATGGTGCTATGGGATTCTGGGAATTGTAGTTTGTTGTGGCACCAGAGCTCTCTGACAGAGAAGTCTAAATGTCTCACAATTCCCAGAATTCCATAGCATTGAGCCATGGCAGTTAAAACAGTATCAACCTGGATTATTTCTGCAGTATAGATGCAGCCCGAGTCTAATGGAAGTATTTCTGTGGTTGAAAATTACATTTTCCAAGCCTCTGCATTGAAGGAGGATCCCCAGCTTTCCCCAACCTTTGCATGCACTGCTTTTAAGAACAAATGGAAGTTGTAGATCTGCCAAATGCAGTTGTTCAGGTTCAGCTTTTAACAGAAAGCAGTCTACAGTAATTGCTCCAAAGCAGCCTGTAGCCTTACATGGTCCAGAACACACACACACACACACACACACACACTGTCTGTTTGTCTGTCTGAGATGATGCACTTGCCCTTAGATTTCTCCCTTCCTTGAGGGTTGAAGTAAAAAAGCCAGAGCTTGATAGATTCAGAGTTCTACTTGCAGTTAACTCAACAGCAGTGCTGAAGAAAGGTTCAATTGCTGTCTGGTTTCTGGATGAAGAGCAAGGAAGTGATGCTATCATGCTCTTTGCTTGAAAATGTCTTGAGACAAAACCTCCTGGTTAGACTGGGAAAATGAGAAAGAGACAAAAACCTTCCCCAATGATGGTTTGACATACAGCTTTCCACTTTGATGGACATCTGTATGCTTGCTTGCCCATTAAAGCTGGTGGCCATAGTTTGATGTATAAAGGGAGAAACTGCAAGCATCGAGTAAATGATGAACCCATAGCTTACGCTGCAATATGTGAGAATGAATCATGGCACCGTATGAGCCTTGCTATTGTGTTCTACGTGTAATGTAATTATGTAAAGCAGATGTGGATAAAATGAATACACTGAGAAGCTTCACTGAAGATGTAAATTTCATGTGATCTCATTTGGGCAAATCCTTACTCTAACTAAAGCAGCCAGCTGAGCTGGGGAACACTGGCACGTCCGCCTAATAAATGTGTTTGAAAATGTATAATTTTGTCCCACTGCTAGCAGATGTGTAGAAGTAGGGAGATTTCACAGTTTAGGTTATAAATATTGGATATTGAAAGTGCCCAATTCATAAAAAGCACTATGCATCATTTATAGGAGAGAAGCTATAGGAGAGGTGAAAATGCTTATCTAAATAGTACACACACTCTTCAATTCATCAGTTGCTCCAGTCTCCAGTTCCAAAATGTTGACTTGCCATCTTTGTACTCAGGAGCTGAGTCCATTCAGAAATAAAGTCAAAGTCAGATTAAAAAGCTTATCAGACCAAAATATCAGACCAACTCATTCACAAATGCAATTAATTTCTGAAGAAAGATATAGATGTATGCTCATTGACTTGCATTGTGTTCAGTGAATACCATATAGTTTGGATCAACATCAAACCTTAAAAACAGTGGTATAAGGTTTATGCTGTTGACTTATGGTGAGATCATGAATTTCCTCAGGTTTTCTTAGGCAGGGAATATACAGAAATGATCTTCCAATTCCTTCCTCTGAAACATAGCCTACAGCATCTGGTATTTGTTGACAGTCTCTCATCCAAGTACTAACCAGGGTTCCAAGATCAGACAAGATCTCATGTCTTTAGGTATTTAGGCAGTTCACTGGGCTCTTTTTAAAAACTATGCAAGTTCCTTAGTAGAAGTTAATTGAGTAGAGCATTAAACAAATAATACTGTACTGTTAAATTGACTTCATTTATTTAGTGAAGAATTCACACATAATTCAGCTAAATCATTCACCTACCTGCAATTGTCTAGGGCACCAGCCATCCAACATTAACCTTCATTGGTTGAAACTTGCAACTGCTTAAAGTAGGCTAGATAGAACTTCCTCAAGGATCTATTAGGTGCAGTGTGTTGATGTGATAATGATTACAGTGCTGGATTGGGAGATCCATGTTCAAGTCCCCATGAAGGCCACTGGGTCTTCATGAAGGTCACTGCCTCTCATCCTAATTTACCTCACAAAGTTGTTGTGAGGCTAAAAGGGAGATGAGAAAAGCCACCTTGTATGCTTGCTTGAGCTTGCTGGAGGACAAATGACAGCTGACTACAGTATATAATAATAAATGTGCTGTGATTCTGGCTAATAAAAAAATTTCTAGCTTTCATGGATTCATTTCAAAGGTTAATGTCTATGTGAAAAGGAAGAAAAGACTTATCCAAAAAAATAGTTACTTTGCTTTTTAAGGTGCACGTTGTTTTCTGTAAGCCTGATTTATTACAATAAAATAGAGATTTAAATATTTAGTGATGTGAACATATTGTATCCCATTGTTCTTTTCCCATCAGGGGTTCAGCATACTCCCTGTGTTCATATTAAAAGGTAAGTGGTGAAATCCTGCATTAACTACATGAATAATTTTCTCTATAAGAAGACTATGGCTTTTTGAAAAAGTTATTTTCTTTTAGCGTACAGGACTATTTAATGTGGCCATCAGAAAGTCTTAGGCATTCATCTGAAAACACCTGAAATTGATTTTCTACTTGAATTCCCAAGGTTGCTCAGTGGTCATAAATGACTGCGGAAAGTAGACTTTCAAGCATCCTACAAGAGACGATGCTTTGATCTTTCCACACCCCTTGCCTTACGTCTTTCACAGAGGATTACAGTAAAAATGCTATTAATTGACTTTTACTTATCCAGAATGTCTAGCTGTCTGAACCTGCCATGCATATCCTATCTAGGGCTAGTTTACATGTTACCTTCCATGTTAAGCTTTCACTATGGCTGGGTGCACACCATTCTGAATAAGACAGATATCTTCTGACTATACAGTTGGGATAGTTGCATGATTGTCCTGCTGACAATGCCTGTACCATTAAAATGTATCTGATTAGCATAGAACATGGTCATCTACCCATGCATGCCATTTCATGAAAAACTGTCTCAGTTTCAATCCATTGCTTCTAATTCTATCTCCATTTCTTCCCATCCTTGTTGTATACCCTCTGTGGGATTTTTTTCCCACATGGAAATGTGTGTGTATTTTGTACTGATGGTTAAGATCTTACATCGGTGTAAATCTACACATGTAATTACGGGATTATTGCCCTACACCAACTTTCTGCTGAATACCAAGATTGTGACACCAGTTGCATATCAGACAATGACAATTGATCCCTTGTGTAGTGGCAGAGGTACAATGGCTGCCTCTACAGTGCCAGTGAATGAAATAGTACAGTGGGCCCTAGGGGTTTGCTTGCATGACGCCATATGGATACCAAAATCTTTGGACACTCAAGATGAATTATATACAATAGTGTAGTAAAATAGTGTTCCTTATATAAAATGGCAAAACCAAGGTTTGCTTTTTGGAATATTTTGGAGGGGAAATATTTTCAAGTTGTGGATGGCTGACTCTGTGAAAGTGGAATTGTTGGGGTATGCAGACAGGCAGGATTTAGCATACACACACACAGAGTTGAAGCACATAGACAGGAATACCCAGAAGATGGTCTTCTGTGAAGAATTTTGCTCCAGACAGCACAGGAAAAATCCTCCCACATGCAGGCTGCTGCTTTCAGTTTGGAAAAATGAATCACTGGACAGTGAGATTTCACTCATTGACGGCTTTAATCTTTGTTGCAAATATTTACACATAGAGTACCAGACATCCATCTTGAACACTCACAGCTATACAGACCAACAAACTGCTTCATCAACCACCAACCACAACTAATCAACCATGAGGATTCTGACTCTCTCCCATATATAGGTGGTCTTCTTGGGAACATGTGACAGACATGCACTAATGAAAACTGGCTGGTTTAATCCCCTGTGCCTGTTGCATCAGACCTCCTATGATGCATGTCTGGCTGGTCTCATTCACTGTGCATGTTGCATCAGGTCTCCCATGATGCACAGCATGCCAAATGCTGACTCATGCGCCTGCCACTTGAACTGTAGTAACCCTGTTACCATTGCTCCAGTTTCTTTCAGTGGGCATATCCATGTCATTTTCCAGACCAGCGTGCAACATGGTCTTGACAGGAATCCATGAATACAAAGGGCCAATTGCATACTGAAGGCACTGAAAATTGCTTAATCATGCGCAATTACACATGCAAAGGTTATACCTGTGGATCTCTGCTTATTCTACTCTGAACCAAATACAGATGTTATGCAATGGCTAAAAAGTACACCTACATGTATAAGGAAACATATATGTGTATAAAAGACCAACAGGATTCTATCCCACTTTCCTAATGTATACACTTATGAAATGGGTTTGTCTTAATGTACTCATTTCGTAGACATTTTCCAATGAATCAGTATGTGCTTGTGCACATTTTTCAAAGACATGAATTATGAATTGTGATTCAAAAATGGGGAAGAAGGAAAAAAAGAATTTCTCACTTGTCATTCCTTTTGAAGGACAGAAAATGTAAAGTTATATACACGTTTTTGCTAACAGTCTTGCAAGCCACAAATTGGATACATATGAAAAATACTTAGTTAATATGACTTTCTTTTTCATCCCTAACAGCATTACAACAAGGTACCTCAAGAGCACATGTTTAGATATTTCATGTAAAGACAGGGTAAAGCCATTTGCCCTTTAACCAACAATCAGCTTCTCACTCTGGTAAAACTGAGAAAGGAGAAGGTGGAAGATCCCTCCCAACTGGTACTATTCACTTAACTGTCATTTTTGCTCATGCACTTGGTTACCATTGTAACCATAGGCTATATGCTGCAGGCTAGCCCACAGGGCAAGAACTTTGTGACACTTCCTCATCAGTTCATGCTAAGGAGTTGTAGCTCAGCTGAGCCATGTCTTACACACCTATGGGGGAAGGCGGACAAATGCTCTTTCAAAGAACTAGCCTGGCTCCAATCAATTATCCCAGTCATCTCCCAGACTTTCTCCTTTTTTTGCATTTAGAGACATCCATGTATTTTAGACTCAAGAAATGATACACCTGTCAAAATTTAACTTCAAAGATTTAACACAGGGACAAAGCTTTACTGAGGACAACAGGGGGAAGTTGGAGGCTTGAAGAACCGAGATTCAGGCAAAATGCAAAATTGATTAGAATGCTGTTCCACCTATTTAGGATCAAACATCACAAGCAGCATTTTCCAATAAGGTTATTGTGTGATTTTTAAGTCAAAACAGTTTCTTTTGATACAGAATTTCTGAACCGCTGAGAAATTGTAGTCCCTTCAAGGGCAAAATTCTTCCAAGAGATTGTATTGATTTAATTTGCATTCAGATTGCTCAGGATTTCAGCAGTGTATACTCACTTGAATGATTTGCTATCAAGCAAAGAATGAACGCTGACATGTTTGAATTGGAATGCAGAACAGAATTTTAAGCCATTTGGAACAATAAGAAAATCAAGCTAATACTAGAGTTTAAAAAGAGGAGAGGAGAGGAGAGAAGAGAAGAGAAGAAAGCAAATAATGGTCAGTCAGAAAATAGAAGAGAAGTAGATTACATGAAAATTAATATTACAGGAAACTGCAATCATTGTAGCCTTGCACAATGAGACTAATTGTGCTTTGCATACAAATTGCTCTGATCCTCTTTGTGAAAATAAATTAAAATGAATTTCATTTCTTGATAAATGAAATGTAACCTTGAAAGATTTATCACTTATATAATGTAAAAACAAGTCTGGAAATTAGGTCTGTCTAAATGATATAATGATTATTTAAACAGATCGTTAGAAGAAGCAGATAATGTATTTGAGGAATTCTCTAATTTTCTAAAATGCTGCATTTTCTCAATAGAAAATAAAATTATGATTATTGATTCAGAGCAACCTATGCCTCTGCACTCCAGGATAAAATAAAAACTGTGTTGTGTAAGCCTTTCTTACAGAAGATTATTGCAGTGACATGGGAGATCCAGTTTAGAGCCAAAGATGGCTAAGCAATGCCAGGCCTGTTAGTACTTGGATTAAAAACCAGACCACCAGGGAATACCAGGAATTGCCAGGCAGGGTTACTGAAGAATCCTAGCTGAGACCACAGATAGTCGCTTCCAGTTAGAGTTGACAATATTGACTTCTATAAATCAATGGTCTAACTCAGTAGAAAACAGCTTCTTAAGTTCCTATGAACTGTAATGAGTTCCTGTTCTTAACTTAATTCAGGTTTTTCTCTGCACAGCAAACTTCAGTTTTCTTGACATTACTGCATGTAGTTGTTTATTTTCCCACTTGGGCACATCATACAGCAGTTGTTTATATATTAAACCCTCCCTGGGGCTCTACAAGTATTGTAAGAGACAGACATCCTAAATGAAATTAAAACTGGCCACAGTTTTATTTGCAGAACATTACTTATTATGAAGGAGACTGGTACTTGCAGAATTGGTTCAGCCACCTATACATGTTCCCTGTCTGTGGTGGACCAGCTTGCCCTATGCTTCAACCCAAACCATCTATTTCCTGATCACCACAAAAAGGGGCAAGACCCAAGAGGCTGGCCTGTATTTTCCAAATATGTAAGACAGCCCTCAAGGTCCTCCTCTCTCTACTCATGCTCATGTTCCTAAACCTTTTAATATTCAGGTCTCTTTTTACTCAGTTTAATCTCACCAGTCATAATGGACAACATCCAGAAATTTGCTCAGTCTTAATTGCAGTCACACTTATAGAGAAATGCTCTACCATTCTCCCACCCATTTCTATTCCAATGAGGAGCCCACTGGGAAGATGAAAAACATGGCACAATGACACATAAAAAATCCTTCCTAGCCCCCAAGGGCAACCAGAAAAGGCCAGAGATACCCACATTGGAGAGTGGGTAGGTGCTGGGAAAGCTGCCAGGCCTAGCTGAGCAGGCCAATATATGCCCAGAACCTGTACAAAGAGGCCCTCTTGCAAGACTACTCAATTTCATGAAATTAACGGTGTGTCTACATGGACCAAATAAAATGGTTTCATCTAGTTTTCACAGTGAGCTGTCCAGCTAACATACAGGATGATTGGAGCTGAATCTGGGCCTTTTCATCACCTCAGGGATTTAATCCAGATGGGGGAAAGTGTGGATTTATTCTGAGTTTGAGCAGAAAATCTGGATATTTCTCTCTCTGTGTGGACCATGCTCCAGACGGATGTTGGTGTGAGGCCAGAGATAAATGCCTCACTACATCAGGGGGAAGTGCCTGCTGCCTTGCAGGAGGTGTAGTGCACTTTCTCCTACAGAGGACCTCCTGGGAACTAGAGGTATACTACAGCGCTATCACTAATGTCCCATATTTGGACAAAGTAGTTGAACGTGTGGTGGCTGGGCAGCTTCACATGTTTCTTGAAAGAAACAGATTGTCTGGTTTCAGGCCAGGGTACAGTACCAAGACAGTCTTGGTTGTTCAGACTGACAATCTACTCTGAGGTAAAGACAGGGGGAGTACTAGCATATTGATCTTCCTGGATCTCTCAGCAGCTTTTGATATCATTGATCATCATGTGAGGTATGTTGTTGCTTGTTCCCAGCACCTGGGGAACATATATACAGCTTTACCAAGAGTTCAGTATTTGAAGGGCTGTCAGAGGATAGTCCTCTACTCCAGTGGTTCTCAATCTTTAGTCTTCCAGATGATTTGAATGTCAGCTCCCAAAATGAGGAACCATTTACCAAGCTGGTTGAGACTTCTGAGGGGCTGAAGTCCCAAACAGCTGGAAGACCAGATTTTGAAAACCACTGCCCTGTTTGAAGGACTGCCCAGGCTAAGTCCAGTTTAGAGATGATGCAGAACTTGGAAGCTACATCTGAAAGTTGTCTGGCCAAACCAGGTCAAAAACCAGAGTGATGTGGCCTTCCATGAAGGCAAAAATTTGCCTCCCCCTAACTTTTGTGCTGCGCAGGTGAAACCATCAAGGTTTGTTTTTTTTTTTTTCCAGAAGAAAAGATTTCTTGTCAGGTTGTAGTGAGCACAATTAAGAAGAACTGTTTAACTTCCTTGCTCATTTTTGCTTTTCACAATTTTGACAAGCCATCCTTGATTCACAGAGACAGGATTAATGGAATGCGACAACTCCAGTCATGGTGACTCAGTTTAAGAGTGACTTGTCAGGGGAAAAGGAGGGGAAAATCTTTCCATTTGTGCATTCAATAAGATATGAGCATTTAGGTCTTAAAATATAAACCAGGTCTCTTAAGGAAGTGCATGTAGTCGAGCTGTGTCATTCCCCCATCCCATCATTTTGATTCATACCTGTATCATTACTGCGCCAGAAGACAGAAGTACTAGTCGGGCCAAGTTCTCATGCTTATTTCATACTCTCCAACAGTCTCAATTAATCCTGTGTATTCTGACTTTTTCAGCTGCTTTTAAAATGCCCCAGTTTTTCTAACCTCCTCCCACTTCCCCCTTTGTTCATATCTTACTTCAGCTGCTGCAGACTGAATTCAAAGAGCAAAAGTAGTATGTACTCAATTAACTCAGGAAGGATAGGAGGGGGAGGCAACAGAACTGTGTCCTTGCCAGTAGATTCAGGCAAAAGCAAACTACAGTAGTCTCTCCTAGCTTATGTGTTCTTCCTCATTAATAATTTTTGCCATTTTGACCTCAGTCTAATGTTTCTTGATCACACATTTCCCAGTTTTCATGTATGAAAAGTTGGAGGGTTTGCTTTAATAGGTGTGTAAAAGAGAGAAATTAATGTGGTGTTGTTTGTTATCTGGTTGCAGGGTGAGCAACAACTGTTGAATTCTTTCTTCTACACAACTATTAAAGGTACCTGAGGCATCACCATTTTTCACCCTGGCAACCTTAATCCTAAAATAGGTTAAGGTGAGGAAATTTGTGGAAAGAAATCTTTCCTTTGACATGTTGGGGGTAGTCTGTGATAATGTTGGATAGGGCACAGGAAGTTGAGGGAAAAGTTTGATAACTCAAAATCAGACCTAAATGCTAAAGTGAATTAATATAAAGGTTGAGTCTCCCTTATCCAAAAGCTTAGGACCAAAAGTATTTTGGACTTCAAAGGTTGTTTGAGGGGGATTTTGGAATATTTGCATATATATATATATATATATATATATATATGGAGAGAAAGAGAGAGAGAGAGAGAGATGAAAACGAAATTCATGTATGTTTCATATGCATGTAGTCTGAAGGTAATTTTATACTCAACACAGTGTTTTAAATAATTTTGTGCATGAAACAAAGTTTGTGTACAATGAACCATAAGAAAGCAGAAGTATCTCAATCATCCATATGGACAATTTTGGAATATTTCAGATTTTGGAATTCTGGGTAAGGGAGACTCAACCTGTAATCTAATTCATGTCTCATGAGACATTTTGGGAGGAAGGTGAAGAATGTTCAGGGAGAGGAGTGGACAGGAAATGTTTCCTATTGTGGACTTTATTCTCTTATTTTATCTTATCATAACTTACCTTACCTTCTTTATCTTGTCTTCATATAATAATAAATAATAAAATTTATTTATATACCGCCCTTTGGTAATCCAATCAGGATGCAAGCCAATATCATTTCCCTACTCCATATTAAATTTTAAAATTTTAAAAAATTGAATAAGAGTCATAAGGATTAATAGCAGACTGCAGAAGAAAGAGAGGAAACTTAATTTTATATTTATATTGGATTTTTAAGCAGTATGATTACAAAGAAAGGGAAAAAGAAAATGAAAAAAGAAGGGAAGGAGGAAGTACTTAGCATATGCGCATGAACTAGGCATATACATTACTATAAGCTGACTGCATTAAAACACTACATTTTCTTGAAGTTGCTGTTTATAAATTACACATTTATGAGTAGCTTAAGCAATTAGCCAATAATAATAATAATAATAATAATAATACATTTTTATTTATTCCCTGCCCCTCTGCCAAGCAATCGGGGTGGCTTACAGTATTAAAATCCAACAAGTGTAATTACGATATTACATAAAAACCTAAGAATCCCAAAACCCACCCACCCCTTAAAAAAGTATTAAACAAGTTGTAAATTAAAACGTATTAAAACAACTCAAGCAGCCAATAATAGACAGCAGCGGCAACTCTAAGCGAAGGTGGAGGAGGAAAAGATGGGGAGCCAACAGATGCATTGAACAAAAGATAGTGAATATTTATCTTCTCAGTCATGGAATGCCAGGCTTTTAGCAACAATAAGATCATGTAGGATCTGTTGGAGTATGCAGACAGCAGGATCTAGCATACACACATGCAGAGTAGATGGACATAGGCAGAAACACCCAGAAGCTGGTCTTCTGTGAAGAGTCTGCACAGGAAAAAAAAACCTCCCACATGCAGGTGCTGCTTTCAGCTTGGAGGAAGGAACAGCTTTACAGCAAGGCTTCTCTCAGAGAGGGCTTTAATCTTTGTTGCATATATTTACAAAGATACAAAGAGTACCAGACGTCCATCTTGAATACTCACAGCTATACAGACTAACAAAGTGCTTCACCAACCACAACTAACCAACAACAGAGCTTCTGACTCTCTCCCATATATAGGTGGTCTTCTTATGAACATGTGACAGCCAAGCACTAATGAAACCTGGCTGGTTTCATCCCAGTGCTTGTTGCATCACGACTGTTGCATCAGACCTCCCATGATGCATACCTGGCTTGTCCCATCCATTGTGCATGTTGCATCAGGCTTCCCATGATGCACAGCTCACCAAATGCTGACTCATGCACCTGCTACTTGAACTGTAGTAACCCTGTTACCATTGCTCCAGTTCCTTTCAGTGGCCACATCCACGTCATTTTCCAGACCAGGGTGCTGCATGGTCTTGACAGGATCTAACCACAATTCTATGTCTCAGAGATATAATTTAAAACAACATGTGTATCTACAAAAATAATATTTTCTAATACAAAAGAAATAGCTTTTATCACAGTGGGGATTGTCAGAAGCACATTGATAGTAGAGCATGGAAATATGACTTTTGGACTACAACCTCCAGAATCCCTTGATCAACATGACAGCTCCCACCCCCCACCCCCCCAAGTAACTTTTACAAGCTCTGTTCTAGATGCATTTGCCTGGCTGACCTTGGGGACACAATGGTAGACTATATGGCAAAGACATGATTTGCTCGAAGCGAATGAACTAACTACAAATTAGATTTCAGATTTGTGCACCACACTAATCAGATAATCTTTCCAAATGAGTTTTTCCTGCAGTGCTCTGTTCTGCCCCACCCATAGTTGTTTCCAAATGCCATTCTGACTTTGTATGTTTGTAGAGACTATGGTTGGTATCCAATCATTTCCTTATGGTGGAGAAAGCTAGAAAACAATCCAATAAGGAAAAGGATTCTGAGAGATATAGGACTTTAGCACAGAGAGCTATAAAAGCAGAATTTTAACATGATAAAAGTGTATTTGCCTGGTGCATATCATATAATACCATGCCTATCCTGCTGCTGCCTTGCATTCCATTCATTACAGTAGTGTACCTCTTCATTGATAGGCAAAACCCATCAATAGGCTCTCATTCATGTTGCTATTCCATTACTGCCTTCATGTAATAAGTCCCGTCCACTGCAGTTGCACTCCTCAGGCAGTCATGTGGTGTGAGTAGATATGATTCTACTTCTTCCATCTCCCCCTTGCAGCAATTGTGGCTCCAACATTCACATTCACATAGCAGCTAGCTTCAAGAAGTGATTGGCAACCATGATCACTTATCTCCCTACCTCCTCCTGGAAGGCAGCGTTTGGCAGTATGGAAAACATATTACACAACCATGGATCTCCAAAGTGCTGTAATGGGGGAAAGTATGATAAGAAATGATGCCAAAATGGTATGCTTCCATTCCTAAACTAGTGCATTTGTGGCAGGACAGCAGTATGGTGTGATAAAGTGTATAGTTATGAAAAGTAACCTTCCAGAGCTCTGCTTCTCAGCAGTTGCTTGCCTTATCAAACTTTCTCCATGCAGTGTTGCTCAGAAGTAACACAGCATTGCTAATGGCATTCACAGTGCTGCCAAACCACTTTGTGTTTGAATTCATGTCCTTAAACAGGGGACAAATAGAAATAGCCAGATTGTGACAGGATGCCATGATATATCTGCTGATGTTTTTTAATTGGGAAATTATTACAAAAACCTACTTTTCAAGCATATGTCTTCCAGGCATATCTCACATGTGGGCATTATTACATTTAACCATGTTACCATTTTATATTTAGTAACTTGAAAGAAAAGCCAACAAAACAATTATTACCACATGACAAATGGTTTTAATATAGCCTGTGTAAACTTTTTGGTTTAGCTTGGTCTTAAAGCTTTATGTTTTACCATTGTAATATTCTCTCCCTCTTCGCCCTTGTTCTCCCTCTGTTAACCACGTCCTTTCTATATGTTATATTCTCCTTTTTCTCTCTCATAGTGCCCATCCAGATTCATTAAAAAGGTTCAAGTTTTGTTCCTGTTCCTTTTGATTTTATCCTAGATTAAAATAAACTGACCTGGAGAAAGGATCTAAAAAATATCTTATCATGCCAAGAGCTGAAAAAAAATATTCTGGCATAAACAAAATATGTATGCATCTCCAAAATAAATTTTGAAAGAACAGGAACAAAATCTAGGACGTTCTGGTCTTTTAAAATCAGACTGGGTGTACCCTCAATTTTGCCTGTGGGTTAACCTGTGAGTACTTGGATTAAAATTAGCAATGCAGAACACAGCTTTTTTTTAAAGAAAGTTTTATGTATAATCTCCTTTATCTGTAAATATATAGTCATAAAAGTTATACTATAAACAGATATAACATGGATGAGTAGCAATGTGACTTCCCACATGAACAATTTTTAGCCCATCATCTGTTGTTCTAGGCAGGAGGTTAATCAGAGTGACTTCGGGGAACATATTTTATTAAAATCAAACAAAGATGCAGAGGAATAAATCAACTCTAGATTTATTCACAAAAGCCTGCCTGCCACCTCCTGTCAAAAGATGAAGGAGGACCTAAACCACAGCAGACAATATTTGAAACCATTTTATAGGGATTGTGAGCTTGCTGTGGCATATAACAGCCCTTGTAATGATGGGATTCTTTGCTGATGAGATACAAACATCTCCTTTCATTGCCATATGGTGGTGGTAAAAGCAGTCTTGCAGTGACCTTGTCATGTTTCATTATTATTTCTTGTTTTATATTGCTCCAATAATGCTTAAAATGAGAGAAACTACTGCTCCAGTGGGAATAATGGAAAGTTATCCTATTGTGCACATATATGTGAGGTAAAGTATGAATTCAGTTTGGCTTTTTGGAATAGGACTCAGCAGATGGCACTACTATCCATGCTCTTCCAAACAATACCCATGAATTCATACTTTACCTCACATATATGTGCACATCACAGGAACCATTTTGGATGAGTCACAGTAGCAAGTTTCTGGAAAAGAAAGAGAGAATGAAAAACTGGAGGATCTACAAATGATTAACTTTATTATCCAAAATGGAACAGTGTTTTCATCACTTTAAGGGTTATTAGTTATTAAACAACCCGCACAGGTAAAAAAACAGGAACAAGATTCTGGCCTCTGAATGGAATTTATTCCTAAAGAATGTTCTTCTTCAGGAATACCAATGTTGTGCTGTTAAAGGTAAAGGTAGTCCCTTGACATGAATGTCTAGTCGTAACCAACTGTAGGGGGCAGTGCTCATCTCTGTTACTAAATTGAAGAACCAGCGTTGTCCAAGGACTGCTCTGGTGGTTATGTGGCCAGCATGACTGCACCAAATGCTGTTACCTTCCCACCAAAGTGATACCTATTTATCTACTTGAATTTGCATACTTTTGAACTGCTAGGTTGGAAGAAGCTGGGATTAGTGACAGAAGCTCACCCCATCA